>CM062805.1:32860837-33465740 GCA_031772625.1 Pinus tabuliformis | reverse complement strand
TGTTGTCTTCCAACACTTCCTCCATCCTATCTTTCGAAGCAATATGATTCGAGCTACCATTAAGAACATACTCGAGTCTTAATCCATAGAACGACATCCTGATGACTCTAACAAATGATCCCACAAATTCGATTTCACTTGTAAAGACAAACTCATATTCTTCTGTTATAGTGTGATTTATGCTATGATACCATGTAGAATTTCCTTGTAGATTCAAACTTCTAATTGTAATTTACTAAAACAATAGACTTGAATCTACTCTACTCATCAACAGAAACAATTAATCGATTGAGAAATCACGAAGCATACAAGAGAAATAATTCAATCAACACATTACACAATGATTTCCTGGGAAAATCCATAGCTAAAAACCCCTGCTATCTATATATTGCATTAGTCAGAAAATATGAGAAGATTACAATGCTTTGTTCAAGCCCGAGCAACCTCTGCACTATCTTTATCTGTCTCACAGCTTCCTATACAAGACTTGGCCAATACTTAACCAATTTTTTGCTTTCCCAAGTCCCTATTTCCTTGCGTTGTTTCCTTGGGAATTAGCCCCTATTAATTAGGGAAATTCCTCAATTGGAATTGTGTAATCCATCATAGGCCTTCCTTTGATTGCATGCACCACCTGTACAATTTGGATGATTATACAACTGATAGTACACTGCCTTTGAACTCCAATCTCAACTGGGTAATTCTCAGATTTGACATGAATGAGTTATTTATGGTTGAATTATTAGTTAACTGGTTGAACACATGAAACAAAACCCCACTGTTAGACCTCCTACTAATTCCTCCATCAGTGGGAACTAGTTTAATTGACTTTAATTCAGTTAGACTGAATTAATTAATTGAAACTCAAAATAAACTCAACCAGGGCTCCTATAAAGTAGGAGACACTCTACATGACTCAAGTTAGACTCTCAACTTGAATTAACTGAGCCAACTAAGTCAAATTAACTTAGTTAACCCGTACAAGTTGTCTTGTGATGTGGAATTACAATTTTTCTCCTAATTTAATTCAAGGGAAAATTAAATCATGATTTTTTCTTGTTGCATTTTCAACATTAAAGAGCCTTTGTGCCTTTGAACAATGTCGACACTTCCAAGTCCTGATAGGTTGTTAACCCTTGGGTGTTATCTTGTTGCCCCTATTTGACCAGAAGTGATGACTAAGGGATAACCATATTGGCCTTTTGTTGCTTGATCTGCTTGTGACTTCCCCTGAACTTGTATGCTTGATCTTTGGTTACCCAATTTTGGCATGGTTCTTCCTGAACTACCTTTGACATCAATGATAACACACATTCAACAATCTCCCTATTTTACATTTTTTTTTCTCTGTAAAGCCAATTCTATTAAAAGGAAAGAAAAATATAATTACAATGAGGCTGTAGCCTTATCCGAGAACAACTGAGTTCCTTCTGGGTATCATAACTGCCCCATATTTGGGAAAACCAGTTTAACATTGCAAAAAACCATGCAGAAGACCGAGAAAGCATCGACAAAACCAAAATGAAGACTTGAGACATCACCATCTGAAGCAGTTGAGAAACAAGACAGAATTGCCTAACATGTAAACGAGAAACAAAACCACAAACGATAGGACGTAACTAGTCAGCAACAAAAGTCTGAGATGACACTTGGGAGTCCACGTGGCATCACATAGGGACGTCCTGGTCAGGAGTATCCTCAACAACGGGGCAAGCGTTCCCATACCAGATCTCGCCTTCCTTCGCCACGTCGCTATCCGCCCTGCCACCTGGAGGTTCCGTCGCCTGAAGGGTGCCGCTCGAGCTGCCAGCAATAGCCATCGAAATTGTGGCTCCATGAGAGCTGCCACCTGGTTGCCGAGTGTTGCCTGTGGTATCACCTTCCTCATGCTGTCCGCCATGCCTTGCTGCCCTGCCTTCTTCCGTCAGGAGCTGCTCAGAGCCATGACTAACAGCCATTCTGCGAATGTCCTGAGGTTGCTCTGTAGAGTTTCGCACAGGAGCACTATGCTGTTCTTCTTCTTCAGAGAAAATGATGGTGATATTAGCAGTGATAATGGGCCGGTTCAGGTTGCTCTGGAACCTAAAATGAGTCGACTGGAAGGCATTGTGAGGATAGTGTCTACGGGGCGGACTAGGAGGGGGAGAATTGGCCTGAGACGGAGGCAGAGAGGCAGGTGGTGGTGGTTATTCATCGCTTTGCGCTGCCTGAGAGTGAGCACTACCACCTCGGTTACCTCCTTTGCGGCTCCTCATGCGGTGACGAACCATGGCAATGCGGCGGAAGAGAAGTTCAGGAGAATTGGGTGTCTGGATGGAAAGCAGAGAATGCACAGAGGGCTCCTGAATAGGGTTCAAAGGGCAGTGCTTGGAATGGGAGTAATGAAACCCATTTCCAAAGTCAAGACAACAAAGAAGCCAACAACGTTTTCCTGTAACAGTTCTACTGCAGGGGTTTCCTGCTTGGAGCGGGCAAATGCTGAAGGAGGGAGGGTAGATAGAGGGGTTGATGGGCGCCATGTTAAATCGAACAGCTTCCTTATCTCGGCCGGAGTGACCATTAAAGGCATCTTGCAGGCGGACCTGCTCTCGCCTTAGGTGAGTCTGCGGGTGCCATAACTGAGCATGGGAAAGTGCGCTGGCCAGCAGCTGGCTGGGCCGAGCGCCGTCATTCCTTCGTAACACCATTAATATTCTTGAATTTCACCCGCATCCGGGTATCTCCCTATTGTACATTGATGGAAACCCCTATACTTATTGGTGGGTTACTTAAATTCAAGTACCCACTAATAAATACACTCAACAATCAAAACTCCGCACAAGTAAAACAAACTTCAAGATTTCTATACTTGGTTCTAACATGACCATCTAAAAAAAGAATCGATGCAACAAGGAAATAAGGAAACAAGGTCAATGTGCTACCAAAAACAGAGAAGCATATCCTAATGAATGACAAAATAGTGGGACCCCAAGTTTTGCCCAAATCTTTGGGGGGTTTTTAAGGGCTAATTAGTTATCAATAAACATAAGATTCTATGCAATGTTGGGCATATAAACTAAGGATGAATCCTCATGATCAAACTCATCACAATCTTGGAAAAATGTTTTCACATAAGACTTTAGAAGCCTTTACAACATGGTCATTACAATCAAAGAAACATTTTTAGGTTTATATTATGAAATAAATTCTCATACTTAAGTGATTATCTATCATATCAGTTAAAAGCATTTAAAGTTTATAATTTGTCTTGAAAACTTATATTTCATTTTAATTAAGACCATAATTAATTGTAACAATCTCTAAGGACCAAACTCATCACAATACTAATAAAATGTTTCTGCATGAGATTATAGAAGCCTCTACATTGAATTGAGGAAGAAAATATTGTAGTAGAACCTCCTAGTTCTCATTGCATAACAACCAAATTGAAAGAAAACGTCTAAGCTTGTTTTTCAATTGCCCCATTATTATGATTTGTCTTTGATGTTGGTTAAATGACTTTGAGAAATGGATTATGTCTTTGGTATCATGACTTTGATATGTCTTTGATTAGTCCCTCATGCATGTTTCGTATTTCTCTCCAAAGTTATTGTAGATTAGAAAAGGGGTCCATTCTATTGATGTCTCAAAAGCTACTATCTTGCATAATTTTGGTAATTGATTATAATCTATATTTTGATTATGTTAATTTGTAGAATCTAATTATGATTCAATGCTTTATAATTTTTTTCATGATTTTAGATTAAGGTAGCTTAGTTAAGTTTGTTAATGACAAGTATTGTTATTGCCTCAAAAGTACTACTCAAAACGTGACACTACATAAGTTCCTTGTTTATTCTATGTGGGTTCTATTTTGGGGTCTTTTTGCATTAACTCAATATATGAGCCTTGACTTGAACACCATTTCCAAGTTTTTATCTCAAAGTAACACAAGAGCGGATGAAACCTCCTTCCCTAATGAAGTTCTCAATTATTTATTTCTATTCCTATAATAAACACTGAAAACAACTTATTCCACCAAGGAAGTCTTAATTTCAAATACCATATTCAACACAAAAATTTTCACATCATTCTATATAATAAGCACATTTGAAAAAAAAAAATATATTTAATCCATACACATTACAATGGCATAACTTTTTGCACCTTTGAAACAAATACTAACTATATCTATCCATTTAAACACATCCATCTCCATTACTAATTATATTTATCCATTTAGTCCTACATGCAACTCAATTGGTGATAGAAGTAATGTTCAAATCTCTTAGTAATAATTAGTTACCTGTCAACTAATCTAGTCAATTCTTTTAAAATACCATATATATATATATATATATATATATATATATATACACCTTCACGCATTAAAAAGATAAATGGTATGATTTCTTAACATACATTATGAAATCTCTTAGTAATAATTAGTCACCTGTCAACTAATCTAGTCAATTCTTTTAAAATACCATATATATATATATATATATATATATATATATATATATATATATATATATATACCTTGGCCTATTAAAAAGGTAAATGGTATGATTTCTTAATATACATTATGAAATAATTTGTAATAAGGTCAAACAATTCAATTGCTCATTGAGCTCATTGAGCCCACTGCTCTCTAGATAAACAATCTAAAATCAAATATAAAAATAAATAAATAAAGCACCTCAAATTTATAATTTGTAATAAAATCGAACAATTCAACTACTCATTGAACCCACTGCTCTCTCCAGATAAATAATCTAAAATCAAATATAAAAATAAATTAATAAATTAATAAATTAAAAAAACCCTCCAATAATCAAAATTAGAGATATGCCACTGGCTGTCGACAAAGCATTGCAAAATAATAAAAATTTGTTAAGAAGTCAATGTTTTGGGAGGTTACAACATAATTCATGGTTTCATGTTGAGATGATATGAGGAGGGGCTCATTGAGCCCACTGCTGTCTAGATAAACAATCTAAAATCAAATATACAAATAAATAAATAAAGCACTTCAAATTTATAATTTGTAATGAAGTCGAACAATTCAACTGCTCATTGAGCCCACTACTCTATAGATAAACAATCTAAATTTAAATATAAAAATAAATAAATAAAGCACTTCAAATTTATAATTTGTAATGAAGTCGAACAATTCAATTGCTCATTGAACCCACTGCTCTCTAGATAAACCATCTAAAATCAAATATAAAAATAAATAAATAAATTAATAAATTAAAAAACCCTCCAATAAACAAAATTAGAGATATGCCACTGGGATCTCCACTGTGGACAAAACATTGATAAAAATTTGCTATGAGGACAATGATTTGGGAGGTTACGACATAATTCATGGTTTCATGTTGAGATGATATGAGGGGAAATCCATTCCTTAAGAAAAAGGAAGAGGGAGAAAAATCAATCACAAGTGAAAAGAGAAGGGATGTAAAATTACTCTGTGATTTCTGATAATGGCCTTGATAGACGTTTATTTTCTAAGGATGGAGGGATAATGGCTTTAACATAGTGCTTTTTTAAAGGGCTTCAAAATTGAGTAAGTTGACATGGAGAGCCAACATTCACAGAATGAAACCCACTACTTTAAAGCCAAAACACAATAGTATGAATCTAAATTACCAAATTACCATATGGAGTTGTTTATGGAGGGTATAATTTAGTTTGGACTGGAAATATTTATTGGAAAATTCAAAAAATATAATTTTAGGAGTGTTTGAATTTAATGGTGAAACTATATAGACTCAGCATCATCAAAAACCCATAACTCATAAGCACTCAAAATCTTGAAGCTTGACAATTATAACTTAGACTTCCAAAAAATTCTGTAAGATTTTTCAAAATCCTACCAAGTTGTTTTTTAAATGGAGGGATAATGACCTTAACATAGAGTTTTTTAAAGGGCTTTCTAGAAAACCCACATTCACAAAATGAAACCCACCATTTTAAAGCTAAAACACAATAGTATGAATCTATTGTCTTCTGAGCCCACAAACTGGCCCGTACTGGAATTTTTTGCCAGAATTTGGTAAAAAAATTCAAAAAATTCAATTCTGGGAGTGCTTGAATTGTTTTTATAATGGTGGAAATGAACTCAACACCATCAAAAAATCCCTGAGCACCCAAAATCCTAAAACTTAATAACTATAACCTAGATTTCTAAAAAAATATGTCAGAATTTTTCAAAATCCTACCAAATTTTCTATTATTTTCTAAACTAAATTATAACCTCCTTAAACTACGGCTTACCATATTAGTAAAACCAGATGAACATCCCATCATTGTATAACCATAACGAACAAGTTCAAAGAAGGAAGAAAAAAGGAATATATATAGCGATGGGGCAACCCTGGCAGTATTTGATGCATATACGATTTTAACATACTCTGGAGTAACATGGCTCAGAAGGCAGCAATTTGACATGATATCCATCCAAAAAATTAAAAAAAAAAATATAATTTGTATTATAATTTAAGAAAAAAAATATAGAATTCTAATTTTTTTTTTCCACATCTGTACACAACGAACCGGAATTTTCAGACAAGTAGTCTGCAAATTTCTGTTGAATGGAGGTGGTCCAGATCTTATGAAACCCAAGGTAGCCCGTGACCCAGAGCGAGGAAGAACAGAGGAGCTAGCCTCATGAATCTTGGAGGAGCTAATTCCCGTCAAGTCTGAGAAGGAATTAGAGAGATCTGGAGCTAAGGAGCTCGCCGAAGAGTCCATATTCATCAAATCTATCTTCTGGCAAGGATCCATGGTGGTTTTGACCTGTAGAGGACGAGAAAAGGGCAGCGGTTCAGATTGAGGCTACCATTGAGGCACGGAGTATAGTATAAAAGGTTCCACAAGAAGATGGCAGCTGGGGTAGAGCAGAGCGAGCGAGCGACCATGACTAGCTCGCAGGACAGCAACACAATATACTACCTGCAGAGTTTAGCGGCAATCTATTCTCTAATTTAATACAAGTGTTGTCGATGGAGTGTGAAATAGGAGCTGTTTAACAATCTGAAATTTTTGTGAGATTCCAGAATTTTACTATTTAAAATGTGTGCCCTGAAAAGCTTTGTGGTATCCTGAAGTACTCATAATTGTACAAAATACAGAACAGGTATCCTGAAGTACTCATAATTGTATAAAATACAGAACTGAGACTTACCATTAAAAAAAAATGTACAAGGTCTTAGACAAAATCTACCCAAAAAAATGATTAGAGTAAGCTTTGAATTATCTCTCCTTATGTAACTTTGTCACTTTGTTTATTAAGGGTGTGAGAGATTTGGAAGAATTAGGGTTTCCGCAACCACGGTGAACAGGATTTTGATTTAGGTTTTCTGCAACATGGATGTTGATCTGTAACACGTAGATTACTCCAACAATCCTACGGAGAGTTTGGAGATGTGGTAATACGCATGGAACCCTAACCTAGGACAACCGATATGAAGAAAAAAGGAAGGCGGTCGTGTTGACTTTGAAGTGGGTACAACCGAGCCTAATCTCTCCCTATCGCGTAAAGTTCAGTAAAGCAGTGGATCGCAAAAAAAATCTTGTTGACGAATGTGCATGTGTCATATGTCAATGGTATTGGATTCCTGAGAGAGATAGGTGTTGGAGGATCACAGTACAACCCTACTAAAAGTGACCAAGCAATGCCATTTGAAGTCCATCAAAATCGTAAAAATGCCATTTGAGGTCCACCATTCATCATCGTTGAACCGAACGATTGTCTACGTGCTCTCGGATAGGAGGCTAAGTTTTTACCTGCTGAGATTTTTAAAGTCATTAATTGTGAACGATGGTCTATCTGGTGTATGATATGAGGCTAAAGTTTTCCCTGTTTGCTTTCAGGTAATCGTTCAAAGGCTCAAGACTGTAAGGAGGGTTAGAAATCTTAACTCTGGCTTTTGGAGTTTTGGTGTTTGGAATAGATTTGTAAGTAGTCTCATTTGTATTTTTAATACAAATAATGCTTTGGAGTAATCCTCCATTGATACATTCAAAGTAGCTAGCTTTGTAGAGATATATTTGGATATAATGTTATTAAGTGGAAGTCCCACACCGGAGCAGATTAGTCATGGGAGCAGATTGGTCATGGCACCCGGGAGGAAAGAATAACATGAGGAGAAGGAAAGTTATTACATATAAGGAAGTGATTGAATATGGTTGTGCCTAATGACCTAGGGGTTGCATGGGTGTTGGAATTCATGGGAAAATATTTGATTGTAAAGTTGTAGGGGTCACATGGGTGTTGAATTCATGGGGAAAGTGTTGATTGCAAAGTTGTATGGTTGTTAATGAACTCTTTAAATAACTAGATGTAGTAGGCATGGAGGCCAATTATAGGGCATGGATTGGTATTGTACATTAAGCCCATGTGTTGGTTAGTTTTTTTTTTAAAGATTTAAGTAAAATTGTGAATGGATTTTAATTTTGTGATTCTTCATTCTTATCATTGAAGCCCTAGCATGCATATTTTGATCCTAGCATGAAGACCTAGGCGTTGCATGGGTGTTGGATTTCAAGGGAAAGACATTGATTGGAAAGTTGTACGGTCATCAATGGACTGTTTAAATAACTAGATGTTGTTTGCATAAAGGCCAATCATAGGGTATACATTGGTATTCTACATCATGCCCATAGGTTGATTAGGGTTTTCTTGAAGACGCAAATAAAATTTGAATGAACCTTAATTTTGGGATTCTTCACTCTTTACCTTGAAGCCTTCGCCTACCTATTTTGATCTCAACACTGAGTTAATTTCAAATGTCCTAGTCTATGTTAAATTCCCAAGGCTTTCTTTGGAGTTCTAGATAGAAAATTTTGTTGCACAATGTAACAACCCTTTTTGCTACACCCATGTAAATATCACTATGTGAATTGCCTATATAAATTATGTAAAAATGCAATTGATGACTGAGTTGAAGGAGAGGACACAAATTTAGAGATCTAAGGAGTAGAGGTTGCTTGTGAAGTGTTAAACCCGAAGCACCTCTTTTAATTCCATTTTTCCTATCACCATGACAAATTAACGGCCTGAATAAAACAGACAGTGAAGTTTCTATATGGGCAGTTGAGTGGAGGATGATGCCCATGATGTCCCCTTTCTCATGGAATGTGATGGAAAGAAGTCAACACACAAAGCGTGGATGAGCAAGAGAATACATGGAATGCAAGGATGAACACAATAGGAGAGCGTCACAGTGACAAAGTGTGAGTTGAACGTGAGGAGAAGGTGTAGGAAATGAAGGACTCGAGTAGTAGCAGTAGGAGAAGAAAAAGTCTGAAGCTAGTGCTCTATGATTGAAAAGTCGTTCCTTGTGATTTCGTTGAGGCGAGTGTTGTGTTTGTGTGTTGGTTGGCTAATGAAGGCTCAGTGGAAATTTCAATCACTTATTGCTTTTTGAGTAAGCGAATAAACCTCTAAGTGCTTGTTGGAAAGATGATAAACCACCTAGAGCTTGCTAAATGGTCCAATAAACCACTTGGGTGCTTGTTGGAAGGCTAATAAACCACTAGGAAAGCTAGTTGGATCAGTATGTGGCTAACTGAAAAAAGTTGATAAAGCACTTATAAGTGTTTGTTGAGGAAGTTGATAAACCATTTAGTGCTTTCCAAGTAAGTTGATAAACCACCTGGACAATGGGCTCTAGACTCTTGTAGTGCTTGCCTTGAAAATCTAGTCGATAAACCACCTATGTAGTGAATTCATTCTCTTGGAACTGAGCAGTACTTCAATGAAGCCTTGAGTGAATCCATGTGATTGATTTCAGTGAGGTGGAGAGTCACTATGGTGCTTGCTCCCTGAGAGCAGTTGATAAACCACGTGGACAATGGACTTCTCCTCTTACTTGTTTGTTTAACTAAATCTTGGTGTGAAATTCCCTTGATCAAATGACACTTCAAACTCTAAATTTGGTTCAGGGGTGGTCAACTGGAAAAAATATTTCAATATACTTGGCCTATGCTTAGGTGGAGAGTTGAAGTCCCACCTTCATATTTCCTTGTATCCATTTGTACTATGGATGATGAAGCATGTCTGATATGTGATATGTAAGTGTATGGATTAGCACTACTCATGGAAGGTTGTTGAGATCTATGTATGTTCATGGTGAATACTTTACTCTTTATGCCCTTATAGCTATGTTGAACTTACAGATCTATGTTTTTTTTGTTATCCTCATAAGTTACATAGTTATTTATATGAATAAGCATGGTTGCTTGAAGTTCCTCAACTAATCAGTTATAGCATAAGAGCTCATTTATTTGATATGTTCTTGAATCTTATGGTCCAATGCTTATCTTAAGGTTGTAGACTACCTCACTGGATACGGAGGTAAATCCGGTGATGTGCAATGCATGAAAACTTAGTAGGTCCTATAGTCACTTATTTCAAGAACAACGACAAAATTTTTGAGCTTCACCGAGGAAGCATGGTATGTGATCTTTTCATGAAATTTTGTTTTCGAAGCCAAATCTTAGCTATGCTCAAAATTTGGTATAAGGAAGGATTGTTAAGTCATTAATCTTGTGATGGTCATGGTAAAATTCCTTGAATAGTCAATGATTAGATTTGGGTTTTCATTCCTAGAAAATTGGTGGTTTGGCCAATGCTTTATCTTAAGGAAATTCTGGTATAAATCTTTAAAGTTTCATTTCTGTAAGTTTGGTAGAAAGATGCACTTGCATCCAGGGCTAGATGGTTCTTATATGAACCATGTATTCAGGCAGAATATCTTTTCTACTCCCCAATGCCAATAACATCAAGATATTTGGAGGGGGTGGATATCTATAGGGTTGGAAGATGCATCCAAAAATTTGAGCATCTAGCCAATCATCGCTTGTGCAAAGTCAAAAAGGACCTGGAGGTGACATAGTCTAGATTTACCATGGTAAATTAGTTAGGTGCAACATCCTATGTGGCCGCCTATACTCAGGCATAAACATATGAGGGAGGTCAAATTTCCCATAACCAAATGAAGCATCTAGTATCTTGGACATCTGGTGGTGGAGGCTTGTACAATTTAGAAATAAGTTGGATTTATTTTAAACTGCATTTCATAGAAATTGTAGTTTATCTGGGGTGGAACTTGCTTGGAGGAATATAGGTGTGAGGTCGGACTTCCCCACAAGCGGATTTTGTATCCAAAATATGGAATATTTGGCAAAGAGTTAGGCACTTTTGAAAAGCCTTGGATGGGACCGAGACTAGATTCCCTATGAAGTTATGTGTGATCCAATGATCTGGGGGACTGGGGTTGTGCTAGTAATGGATAAGGCATGAGCCCGAATTTCCCTTGGAACTAGATATAACTAGAATTAGTTGCATAACATGTAGTGGTAGTTTGGTGGGGCCCGCTAACTTGGGGTGAGGTGGCAAGTGCAATGGAGGCTTGGATATCGCCATGTGGGTGCCACACTAGGACCATAGGTGATGAGGACCTGCTCGGGGTGATGTGGCAGGGCCATGTGGGTCACACGTCGATGTCACGTGGTTGTCCCTTGTTGACATGGAAAAATTAATTGATCGAACATCATATAGTATAACTTTCAATCTGGGAGTCAAATTGAAATATACTTTATGTCGTTGGAAATCTCTTGATGAGATGAATGTGATGGCGGTATTAGTTTTGAGTTTTGATGAAGTTGGAACACAAGGATTTTTGTAACCCTAACTTCATAGTAGATTTTGGAGGTTGGGTTAATTCAAGTGTAACACCTCCCACAACTCTAATACTTTAAGGGGGTGGGGGGGATCATTACACACAATTGGAAAATAAATTGGGTAAGTTTATTTTAATTGACCATGCATACAAACCTAAAGCATAAAAAATGTAGCCAAAATTTTGGTTAAAAATTTCCTAAAGGAAGGTTTGGTAGAGTTTATTGACATTTTGATAGGTCAAAAAAATAATCAAGTTCTAGATTATTTTAATATATCATTCGACTGTGTGAGATTTCATAAAGTGGGGAACATGGTTAAGAATTGTTTAAAATATTTTATGAAGGTGGTTTGGAGACAAAAGTATGATAATAAAATGTAGAAGGTAATTGGAATTTTATTGGAGGGATCCTAGTTAGAAGAACAACATAAAGATAATCTAAATCCGTGGGAATATATTAGCACAACTTTGAAGAATCTAATCCTAGCCACAACATTTATTGAGCCAAAGGAATCCTTTTAGACATTAGTGGAGGAAACCATGAGGCAAGTGATTAGTAATGGAACTAAGTTAGATGAAGCTCAACCAAAAGAAATGAACAATGAAAAGTTGGACCATAGGCTACCAATAAAAATGAACCTAAGATAACAATATTGATCACATCAATTGTCGTGACAAATGGAAGTCCTCATTCATCAAAGGAGGAGAACATGAGGCCAAAGGTAGTGACTATAATTCAAGGAAAGGAGGATGTCATCACCAAAGGTATGCCCTTTGATGATATACCTACCTAATTCCCTAGTAGTATTGTTAACAATGATGTGGGTTTTGGGATGTTTGGTAAACCCCTTATGAATTTGCCACCAATTCCTAAGGGGAACCATGGGGAGATCTTAAGGATGGGGATAAAATATACATATTGTTTAAAACCCTTCTTATATATCCCTCTCTCCCACAAATTCGTATTGAAAAATGAAAACTTCAAATTCATCTAAAGACTCATAAGGATTCCATAAAATTATCAAGCATTATTATATATGGTGTCGAAATGGTGAAGAGTTATTGGGAGGTGACACAATGGGAGGGTTGGGGAATTCATGATATTAGGGCTTCTTAGCACATGTTTGTGGGAATAAAATCTCACATATAAATAGCTTTGAAGAGAATGCCTAGAAAAAGGTCCCACAAAGAAGGCAAAGGTAAATAACATGTGTCTTAAAGCAAGTAAATACCCCAAGAAATTTGGAAAATGAAATTTATGTCTCTGAATATAACAGGGTTGGCCAACCCTTCAAAAAACTTCCCCAACCTATCCTTCTTAAGTTAAAGAAGCCAACGTCCATCCTTCTTCAAAAATCTATGTGGGGGGCAGGGTGTAGCGAGGTGTGGGGCAAGACCATGAGGATATTGAAATCGTGCTTAAAACAATGGGAGATTGAGGCCTTAGATGTAGATAGTGCGTCAAAAGGAATGGTCACTAGAATGGTCCCATTTGTAGTACTATGAAATTATTTTTAATTTGTATAAGGGTTGTGCACTTCTTTTGAGATAAGGAAATAGGCATTGCCATTTATGTTCTTAATGTCTGTGGGCCATATGAAGATAGACAAAGGTACTCAAAATGCTTTTTTGGTTTTAATGTTTTATAGGATGATTTTTTTGTCATTGGTGGGAATATAAACTTAGGCTTGGGAAGCATAGGGAATTGGGGTCCCACACCTAAAAGTGACAATTTAGGGGCATTTTTTAGATACGTCTTTGAGAGACTTATCTTAATGATGTCTAACCAGTTAATAAGTCTCTAACATGGAGAATTAACAAAATGTAAAATGCAGGTTGTATCTAAAAGGCTAGATAGATACTAAAAGGCTGGATAGATACTACACATCTAGTAGGCTTACAAACAAATGGAAAGATGCAAGTCTTGTGTTAATTGTGGCGAAAACTCTAATCATTCCCCAATTTACTCTGGAAAATGCAAATTTGGAATGGTATTCCTTTCAAATTCAGCACCAGCTAGTTGGAGGTGCAAGAATTCTAAGATCTTATTAAGAATAAGTGGATGCATTTTCATGGAAATTTGGGGCTACCTGGGAGTGTTTAGTTAGCATAACCTATGAATGTGTTGTGGTACCCAACAATCCCCTATTATTTATAGATAGAACATTTAAATAATGGAGACCCTTCTAATATTTTGCTTTAGATTTATATTCCAAAAAATTCCAAAAACCCAAAAAGATGTTATGTTCCGTTATATTTTAGGTTTAAGTCCTAACTGAATAACTTAGGTTTACTTTTTAAATAAAATTGCACATTGAAAAATGATTAGAAGTCATGATAATATCCTTATCAAATGTTGTGATGCGAGATATCGTTTGTAAATAAAGTTTCTCGCAATAAAACGAAGAAAATAAAGAAAAAGCACACTCCCACACATAAAGCTTCATTGGGCCTGCCATAGAGACATGTCATTATTGCAAATCACAAATCGCAAGTCACACATCCTTACCAGATCTTGATTAGCTCATCCATCTCTATGTTGCAATTGTGATATAAAAGAAACACTGCCTGATCTCTAATGCATGTATGCGATATTGCATATCACAAATCGCACATCGTAGATCGCAACATCACTTCAAACGAAATACTTCCAAAGAAGATTTGTGATGCGAAATTGCTGACTAAGCTCCACTTAATGAGGATCCATGTGAACTTAGATTTTCATTAAATTTCAAATCTAACGGTTTTAATGTTCCTTGGTTGACGAAATTGATTTAATTGGAAAGTTGTTATTTGAAACATATGTATTTGTCCCGCGTGTCCTTTCATCCTTGGAGATCTAAAACATTCCTCTGTATTTCCTTTATGCAGACTAGTACTAATAAACGACATTACACTAAAATGTCCAAAGAAGGAAAGAAAGGAAAAGGGTCGTCTGTTCAAACAGAAGTAACTCAATTCAAACTAGAAGCAACAGAGATGGCTTCGTTATTCACAGACACCACATGCACGCAGGACTCTGGTACTTCTTCTTAGGAGTCAATGTACAATATATTTGAAGAAGAAAACCCCAGAGTAGTAGTAGTTAAGTAAGCAATAGCTCATGCCTCATCATCATCTGAGGCTAACTTCTTTGATGTCGCCAATTCCTTTCTCCACCGAATTGTTGTGTGACCTAAAATCTTACCCTATGTAGTTATGATTAAGTGGATGATTGATAGTGTGAATATTGAAGATAGGATGTTCTTTATGTCAAGGTAAATGATAGTAGGATCCTTCAAAGCCACATATTTGAAGAGGATGTATCATTTTCCAAACCCTCAGAAGATTTACGACGGTCAACTTCTTAAAAATTTGCAGAGAAGAACAAATTAGAATCAGAGCCCATTAGACAATGGAGACAAGACCCAAGCAAGCACAAGCATGATAGTAAGGGTATGTATTATTTAGCTTCTCTTGCTGATCCATTCTGTTATGCTGATGCTATGATATGTAGATTGTTCGATTCTCCGAACACACAAAAATTTACAGTTGAATGGGTTCCCTTGATTCAAGCTGCTTCTAATTCTGAAGTAATGGATTGGGCTACTATCTTGTCCAATAATATTGCATCCAAAATCTTAGAATATAGGCAAAAGCACAGTGTCTCAAAAAGAATCATGCCAACTTTTTATATGAGTGCCTATATTATGGATGCCATTTGTTTCTCTTTTGATTTTCCTTCAATGGGATGGAAATGGACACTCGAAGACCCTACACCAATTCACTTATATCATGATATCCTATGGGAATCTAAGTACCAACCTCATTTTTACAGAATTTGCAATAAGGTAATGCTGCCTTTGTACAAAGCCATTTTGATCGAAATCCCCCCAGGTTGTCTCAAGAAGCCACGAAAGACTTCACTACTATTGGCAGTTGGTTTACTGAAGAAAATTTCACTTATGTCAGAATATTTGGGAGTCTTGTGGCCCCACATGTTCTTCCTATTTATGTTCCCGATAAGCTTCTGGCTTAGGAAGTTGCTTCTCAGACCATAGGTCATGGTATAACTAAAGTCTTGCAAGACTCCAAAAAGGTTATTTGGCCACAATTTCCTATTCAATGTGGAGTTTATGCTCTTGACAATTACAATCATGCTGTCCTAGAAATTAAATAAATCGAAGGCATGCAACTCCCCACTATTCCTCCTAGATAGAACGACCCAAAAAAGGTTATTCATGATTTCACTAGTCAAGTTAAAATAAGGCGATTTGTTCACGAACTTGATGATTTTGATGATTTGTTTGAGACATGTGAGTCATATAGATAGGTGGAACATTTAGCACAAATTCGACTGGGCCCCGAGGATTTTGTCTTATTCCAAGAGTACAAAAATAAAAGGCTACAAAAACTGCCTTCTGAATGCCTAATTGCTTTACAACCAGAATTGCCTACAGGAAAATATTTATCGTCGTCTAAAAAGGAAACAGAAAAGACACCCACTACTGCACTCTCAAAGAAACAAATAGAAGAGCTCCTGTCTACTAGTGAGCTTGATAAATTCTGGGATCAGTTCAACAAAGAACTAGATAGCACACAAGATAAGGAAGTGCAGATTCAACTTCAATGGAGATAGATAAGACTCTTGTAGCCAGTAAGTTAAAGTTTCCTGTAAATGAGTCATCAAGTCAAATAATGGATAAATAAATTATCTCAACAGTCCCCACCTCCGAGATCGTCCTCAAAGTAGAAGAGATTCTGCCTCTTAATATTTTTTATAGTCCTAAACATCATGCTATTGTGAGTCGAAAAAAGAAGAAAAGAAGAAAAGAAGAATGGAACATTCTCAAGAACTTCTTCTTGGAAGCATTCCATTAGATGTGGTATGGAAATACTATCAAGCTAATTCGTCTGATGATTTAACTAAGCTTTCGTAATATGCATGAGCCTATGCTACGGACACCATTTTCAAAGCTACGGAAGTTCAACCACTGGTTAAAGAAAAAGATGAAAAAATAATGCAGTTAGAACAAACAATACTTAATTCAAGACATGATATGGAGCAGGAATGGAAACTCAAGTTGTCAAAATTACAAACTGAGTTTGATCAATTGAAAGTTCAAAATGAAGCTGATATTCAGAGCCGAAATGCATAGATTAGCCAGCTTCAACTTAAAATGACTCAGATTTTGAAGGATTCAGAAAAGAAGCCGGAGAGATCAATGCTCTCCTCGCACAACAACAAGTGAACTTCTGTAAGAAGTTAAAGATCATCAATGACCTCTGCAAAAACAGTGACTCATTGACTGATCAAATGTTTGAATTAAGAACATACTATGAAGATATCAACAACAAGATTTTTGATTTCATCACTTGGCAGGACAGTTCAAATGGAATAAAAGCAAATCTTCCCAAAATACAAGAATCATACAAAGATCTTCTTTTCAGAGATTGGGATATTAGAATAAAGCAGGCTAAAGAAGCAATTTACAGAGCAAGAGACCTAGCAGGCCAAGTTACCAAAATTGTTAGAGAAAGTCTAACATATGCTAATCTTATTACTGAGTGCCTAGGAGAATGCTTGCCAGATACTCAAACACTCATAGAGTATTGGCATAACAAATCAAAGGAAAAAGAAGATAGCATCAAGAAATTATCTAAGTTAAATCTTGAATATCATCAACAGTTTTTGGTAAATCCCTATGGACAATGGTTAGTTCTTCGCAACCTTGTTAATGCAAATGAATACATGCTCCCACCTCTTTCAGATGCCTTGTTTGCAGGACATATGCAAATCATTTGTGGCCTTACAACTTTTCTTGCTTTTTGAAAGTTTCTTTTTGACAAATTTGAAAGTGTTTCTTTCCTGACTTCTTGGTTGTTTTGCTTTCCCTCATCTGTGGTCTTACAACTTTTCTTGCTTTTTGAAAGTTTCTTTTTGACAAATTTGAAAGTGTTTCTTTCCTGACTTCTTGGTCAGTTTGTCAAAGCTCTTTGCTACCTTTTGGGTCGTTTAGTGCAAGTTGAAGCCTTTTTTGTTCAAGTTTTCATTCGTTGTCGAATTTGTGACTTGCAAAGTTTCCTTGTGCTCTTGTTTCAGTCTTTGAGTCTTTGGTGGCATTTAGAGTGCTTTCGAAGAGTTGTTTTAATTGTTTCTTAAAAAAGAAAAAGTCTCAAAAAACATTGTTTTTCTTTTCTTTAGTCAAGTTTTTGGTTCCTTTTTCATTTTTTGTAAGTGAATTGTGATCTTTTGCAATCTGTCCTTCTTGTTTGGAGAGAATTTTTGTATTCAAAATTTATATTATCTTCAATACTTAAGTTGGCTTATTAATGGTTATAAGCAATTGCTTTCATTTTTAAGAGTGATCCAGGATCTTGCATCTTCATTAAACCTTGCATTAGGATAGTTTGCATTGTTAAAGCATTAGTAATCTTTTTAGTTTTTGCGTGTGTGAAATGTGTTGCAAGAAAAGAAAAGAAAAAGTTTCTACTTTCTAGAAGTTTCATAGAACCCACGTAGAGATCTCTTTTCATCGAAGGAAAAATGATTGCATTCATGTAGTTACTTTTTCATTGATTTCAGTTGAGTCATACACACATCATCAGTTTCACTCCCATACCCTTGACTTAAAAGAACAACATTTAAAATCAAGCACTAATTAAAATAAACTAGAACTTTTTGTATTTTCATCAGACTACACCAACAAGTTTAGGTTTATTAGGGCCTTGGATTAGGCGAGAGGAGAGTTAACTCTCCAAGGCCACTCTAAATTGTAAAACATAGAAGTTTGATTAAAGAGCGAAATCTAATACCGTTAGGGAGACCGGGAAAGCTCCGTGACTGGGAGTAAAGCATGATGGTTAGTGAAGATAAGGACAGGAGATACCCCTCTCTTACTTGTCAGATCCTACCTCACGACTGTTCCACCCCGGCTTCTGATATGACTTGGTGTCCATAGTTGCCTATCCTAAGAATCGACACAGGTGGCTGTAGAGGGGAATCCCGTGGCACCTGAGGTTGACATTGCATCACATTCAACAGTACTTCTGGAGGGCACCCTTGCGAAGCTTGGGGGCTTGCCTCGGCAAACGCTATTGTCTGGAGGTCAGCGTAACTACCTCTGATACATTCACTGGTAGGGTTGGGCCGTCATTATCCTAGACTATCTTCGGAAGGTCCCTTACTTCACTTTCTTGTATTTTGGTGTCCGGTCCTCATCACCCAGAGCGAAAATACTTAGAAATTGCTTGATTGGTTATATCTTTAGGGACTTTATAGTCGAGTGCTCTTTGCTCCTTGTATATAGTTGGCTTTAGTATTTTTGTTTGGTCACTTTTAGACTTTAGAGTCTGAGTGATTGACTTACCACTCCGTTGATCTTGAAAGACCTTTTTTCGAACGTTGTGGAGTTGCCTCCTCAAGGGAAAAGGTTTTGATTGCGTGTCTATCTTCCTTGAAAAGTCATTTGTACATTCCCATGAGGGAAGGATCTGCGAATAATTTATATATGGCCGATATTCCCGTGGAAACCAACCAAGGTACCCTCCCAAAATGGGATCCTTGTTCTTTTCCTTTCTTTGGAAACGTTGGTACTCTATGGCCACTTTGAATATTCTTGTATTGAATGTTGGACTACCTGTTTGGCTGTGGTCCACTTCGAATATTCCAGATGTTCTTGAAGCTTCTCAGATGAATTCTTTATTTCAGGGGCATCACATGGGTGTTAATTATTCATCTTCTTTCAAAGATAAATATAGGATTCCTCCTTCTCCTCATTCTTGTAATAAGAAATCTAAAAAGAGGAGAAAGAGGAAGACGAAGAAGAAGAATAATTCTATCCATTCATCATCAACCTTTGCTAGTCATGTTGAAGATCAACTTTCAGCCGCTGCAAGTCATGCTGGGGGCATAAGTCTAGTCACTGTGAGTCATACTAGCAATTCATCATCAACCTCTACTACTCATGTTGAAGATGAGCCTTCAACCGCTGCAAGTCATGCTGGGGGCATAAGTCTAGTCACTGCGAGTCATACTAGCAATTCATCATCAACCTCTGCTAGTCATGTTGGAGATGAGCCTTCAACCACTGCAAGTCATGCTGGGGGAATAAGTCTAGTCACTGCAAGTCATACTAGTAAAGAGTCATTGACCTTTGCAAGTCATGTTCGGGACTCTCCGCAAACCACTGCTAGTCATGTTGGTAGAATGGATGTTGATAAGAAACCCGGACATAGAAGTTTTAAACCTAAGTTCCCTTGTAAGATATGCAAGGGAGGCCATCTTACTCATTTGTCCCCTAGTATTCCGGAGGTACAAAGGATATGGTCCGAGTCTAAAAGTTCTTCTACTTCTGGATCTGATATGGTTTCTCATCAGTCCCATCAACCATTGGTTGATAATGTGGTTGAGCCAGTGCAATCTCTGGCTGATTGCACTCCTCTTTTGGGGGGTGAAATTCCTAACAAAAGAGTCTGTTTGATTTCTAGTACAGAGTCTTCTAGTATAGGGGGCACTCCGGTTTCTTTGAATGTTCCCACTCCAAGTTCTAGGAGTGTCTCCTTTGATTGGGATAGTCTTTTCAAGCCTCGTCTTCCTTCCACTGCACCTTTCCAAATAAAGGTCAGAGTTAATTCCACAAACTTCTATTGATGTATGGTGGATGAATGATCCTCTGCAAGTATTATATCCTCTTTGACTTGGAAAGCTTTGGGTTCCCCAAAGTTGTTGACAGCTCAGAGTCAGTTGTTAGCCTATGATAGAAGACTTGGTGAATCTATGGGTGTTCTTCCTCAATTTCCTGTTACTTAAGGTGTGAAGACTGTCTTAATCAATATGATGGTGGTTGATAGCCCTTTAGACTTTAATATGCTACTTGGGCATGATCATGTCTATGCTATGAATGCTGTGATGTATTCACTCTTTCGAGTGATGTGTTTTCCTCATAAATGGAATATTGTCACTATTGATCAGCTTGCATCTGATAATCACCATCCTAATTCAAATTTACTGTAGAATACCCCTTGGTTTGTTCCAAGTGTTCAAGTAGACTCTACCCCGCCACGGGTGAATTATGTGGCATTGAATCCTCAATGTTCAATTGCTTCTGAGAAGGATCCTTTGACCTATTATTCTCCTTCTTGGGACTTGATCCTAGCAGTTGATCGAGAGATTCTTCCTATAGGGACATGGGACCCCTTAATTCGCTCTTTTGATCCTTGTAGTTCTCATGATTTCTCAGAATTTGATTTGCCTTCACAGGAGGAACTCTTTGAAGCCATGAGTTTTGACTACCAATGGAGTCCTTGGCTTGAGCCCTGCAAAGGGTTTGTCCATAAGAACTACTATGCGTAAGCCGTAAGGTTGTGTGGTTCCCTGTACCATATTGTATATATAAGGTACAAATTTTCAAGTTTTGTATTCTATAACACAAGATTTTATATGAAGTTTATATGTGGGATGTATTAACTTCTTGTCTAGTGTTCCTATTTACGTTTACAGAACTTGGAAGATTTCTCCTTTGGAAATTTTTATGGTTGATCCGTTTTGACAGGTATTGGTTGTAAAAACTGGCATATATGTTAGGTTTTTTACCTGCATTGTGCACTTACCAGTTTCCTTTCCCATTTTGGCCTTAGGATCGACCCCACTAAGTTATGGTGCAGAACCTTCTCATTGCTTAGAAGTATCATGACTTGTGTGGTAGAGGCTACCTTATCATGGGTGCCCTAGATAGTACCTTGTTGTCACTTGGCACCCATGCTGATTTTTTGTTCTTAGGCTCGGGAGTCCTCTTTAGTCCCGCCATGACTTGTGCATTCAAGACTCATTCTTTTGCTTATTTGCTTCATTCCAGCCTTATACCCTAGAGGCTCCTTTGTATTGAGTTGTACTGCTGAATTGCATTTTGGCTATTTGCACCTTTTGGCCTTAAGCCGGCTTCACTTGGACTCGTGTTTAAGCCACTTATTTGACCATGTCTTCTGCAAACTAAAACCTGCAATCACTTATCTTCTGCAACTTGACACACCCTTTGATCCATGGAAGGAAAATCCCTTTGAGTGTCCTTGACCAGTTTCACCTCCCTGCATTGAGCATAGGATTGTTCCCATCCTAGGAACTAGATCATTTGTTTCACTGACACTCGTTCTTTCCACTGTACTATAAAATTCTTTTATTCTTTTTCCAGCTTAAAGAAAAAGACAAAAAAATTATATATTCCAAAAAGAGTGGGAACGGGACAACATTTCCATATATTGTTGGCAGCTAGAGTCACTCGTGTCGCCCTTGAACAAAGAACTCAAAAGAAAGTCTCTCCTCCATTTTTGGGCGGGATTTAGTTTGGCTTAGGTATGCCTTAACCTTGTTATTGAGTCAGTTCTCCTCCTATTAGTTATCTCTTCCAATCATATGGAGAGTTCGTTCATGCCTCCTGCATGACAAACTTATACAAAGTTATCATATGCTGCCACATAGTCATCACTGAGTCGTGCTTTTGTTCAAGGGAAGTAAACTTGAGTCGGCCTCTCTGCGGTGTCTCTTGACCTATTTTTCAGTCGGCCATCCCTGGTTGCTAGTGTCATGTTTGTCATCACATCAGCTATATTGGTCCTTTGCTCGTGCCAATTTGAGAAGGTCTCCATTGACTTCTTGCTGGCGGGTCTTGTCCTTATCGACGATGAAATATTGCTCTGAGGGCAGGCCTAGAGCCGCACCCTGGCCCTATTTTCATTATTGATAGGTCATCTTGTGCTCAACAACGATCAGTATCATGGGTCTTAGACTGAGTGGTTTCCCTTGTGTTCGACATCAGCTTTCATTCTCACACATTGGGATTCGTGCAATGCCTTGGTTTCCATTTGACCCTATTGGTGGATTCCTCGCCTTTGTGTTAGCTTTCACTATTGGTTGGTTTAGAGGGTTTCTATCATGCACTAGCTACATCTTCTATATGCCAGAAACATGCTTCGATTAGGTTACTACATCTTTTCTCGTCCGATTCCTTCGAAAAATTCTATTGGCATCTTGGTTTTATCCCTTTTTTGCATTAGTACTGCTGCCATGGTATGCTCAGAAGCGAATGAAAATATAATAAAATCATCGGAGTAATAAGGACTGATTAAAATAGGGGTAGTGGTTAAGGTAAGCTTTACCGCATGAAAGGACTCGCGGGCTTCTTCAGACCACTTCAACTCATTATCCTTTTTCAACATATTGGTCATTTCTCTAAGATGTTTAGCCAAATTAGGAATAAATCTACGTAAGAAATTCATCTTACTATTGAATGCTTGGATTTCTTTATTGCTGCGAGGGAAGTCAATTTGCTGAATGGCTTCTACTTGTGAAGGGTCAATTCGGATGTCGTCCTTCGAAATGATGTGACCGGGAAGTTTGCCTTCCTCCATAGAATTTTTTTTTTCTTTGGATGGAGAGATATCTAGAACTTTCTACATTTCTGAAAATTGACTCTTAAATGATGCAAATGTTCATCATCTGAATGTGAAAATACGGTTACATCATCTAAATAGACAACTAAGAAAACATCTTTTTCATCTTAAAAGGCTATGTCCATGGCATGTTGAAAGCGACCCCTGCATTTAAGACCAAATGGCATTTTTGCATATTTGAATGTGCCCCAAGGTGTGGTGAATGCTGTCTTGTCCTGATCATCTTCATGCACTAAAACTTGATTGTAACCAGAGTAGCCATCCAAAAGTGACAGCTGGGAAGCGCCAACAAATCTATGAAGGATATGGTCCATTTTTGGAAGCGGATAATTATCTTTCAGAGACACTTTGTTTAAAGTTCTGAAGTCTACGCAGAGCCTAATTTCTTCAGTCTTCTTTCTCATCGAGACTAGATTTGATATCTAATCAGAAAATTTGATGAGAACTATTAGTGTCAGTCTTTGCAGCCTTCCTCTAGTGATCAAACATGCTCTTACAAAGTGACTTTAAGCTGTCAAGGTCAAATTTTGTCATTTCAGTGAGTCTTCAAGCAAAATTTGGTCACTAGGCATTAAGTCTAGGGTTTGATTTTACCCTTGTCAAAGTTGTCCAAATGTCGGTCCATGTCACCGTTCAGCTGAGTGTACCATCATTCAAAGAGTTTTCATTATCATGTCAAGTCCCACTGGGTCAGTTTACACCTTGTTCATGTTTCAGTTGCACTTAGGTAAGGTCATTTCCCTCTCCTAGGGTTTTGAAGGCAATTTCTCTTGGACGGCCAAATCATCGGAAAAACTTGTATCCTGATGTTCATACACCTCCCCCTATCCTTAAAGTACCTTATCAAACACTTCCCATCACTGATATCCGCCAAATTCCTCATTTTCGCACAAACCCTAGTTTCTTGCTACAACTTGGCAATTTTCTAGGTTGGACCTGTGTTTTGCCTTTTTGGACCCCTTCCCCTCACTCAATCATTGAAATTCCACTTTCCCCTACTTCGTAACATCCCTCCCTAGTTCCAAGAATTTTCCCAAGAATTTAGAAGCCGCTTATCCCCTTCATTTCGTTTCATTTCGACAAATCCCTTGTTCCACACATCGGGATAGGTTTCACTCAAATGATGTTTCTGAGCAATAAAAGATGAATTTTTGAAAACTAAGAGAGGTTTTTGTCCAAAACATGTCAAGAAAGAAAAAAATCCTTCATTTTTTACACAAGTGTCATGGTTTTGGAGAAATGTTAAAAATATAGTTGCCTTGGGAGAATTGATGCACCTCTGAAGTGACCTTGGGAAAATCAAATTTTCTCCTAGCTCAGTTGGCCAAATGACTTGCTTGATGAGTAAAATGTTAACTAGACACATATATTTTCAATGAGCTGTCATGAGCTCAATTTGGAGTTGAGGAAGGTATTCAAAAGTTGAATGTAACAGCACTCTGCCTTGAGGCAGCCTCATTTGGCACATTTTGACCAGTCTTGGGAGATTTGATTTTTAATAGGGAAAATGAACTTCAAATTGAAAATTCTAGTTGGGTTGGAAAGTAGACTCAAAGACCTTTCCAACGAGCTATGCTATGCCCAATTTAGACACCGGGAAGGCCTCCAAAAGTCTCCTGCAAAAACCGCTACGCACATGCTATATGCACCGCGCCTCAAGCCCAGTGTGCCGCACCACTTCCCTATGCGCGGCGCTAAAAATCGAGAACTCCAAATGAGGAATGGTTTACATTTTTGGATTCATCATGAAAAATCATGACTACTGGTGCCCGGACAAGAAATTTGGAGCATTTTTGGGGCATTTTGGGTCACATGACAAATTTTTGGGCAAAATACAGGGTTTTTCTCCACTAAAAATCTAGAGCTCCAAATTAGAAATGGTTTGCATTTTTGGATTTAGAATGGAAAATCACGACTACTGGTGCCCGAACAAGAAATTTGGGCAAGATATGAGTCTCCAGGAGGTCAAAAAAAACCAATAAATGGCCTCTCTGCCCCTTTTTTGACACACAGGAAGCAATCTTGGGAGAATGAAAATTTGGAGGGGCAAATGAGCACCAAATTCAGAAATTCTAGTTGGGTTAGAAAGTATACAGGTCAGGCTTTCCAACAAGCCCACTTGGGCACATTTTGGACACCTGAAAGTGCTCCAAAGTAGCACGACGCACAGAGAAAATGGCGCGGCGCACAGAGCAAAAATTGCCAAATTTGCTTCCGTTTCGCGAATTTTCGATTCGCGACTTCTCCAAGTGGGCCTGCTCATCTACACTTAGATTTTTTGGCACCAAAGGTGGAATTTAAAGTATTTTTTCCCCATATTGGCTTCTATCCAAGTGGCGAAGGAAGGCAAACAGTCACCCAAGCCATTTGTCATGTTTGTAACGCTGCACCTGTAGCTGATGGTTGGCTCTTCATCTCCATTTTGTAATGATTCGAGTAACTCCCCAACCCTTGGGCATTCTATCTCTTCATGGCACATTCTATATATTGTATGCAAGCTATTTGCAAAGGGTTGGTTGGTTTTGTAACTTCTGGGACACTATGGGAAAGAAACTCTGTTTCTTCACTGTGTATTTTTGACAGAGAATTAATGAAAGGCAACGACTCTGTTTCATGAGATTTTTGTGGTTGCGAGTGTAGCAAATGTGTCTCTTATGTTTTCATATGTATTTCGTTATGTTTCATAATTCAATTCATGTTCATTTCCAGTGAAATTTTCTGAGTGAGATTAGGTAGAATTCAATTTTATTGCTCTGCCTGTGGGAAAATTTCATGTTCAGTGTTCTTCTTCTGTTGAAAAGGATTCATGTTCATATGCCCTTTTCACACTCCTCAGCAATCTCTCCATCCTGCGTTATTCCAAAATAAATTGCTACATTTTCCGCCTGCCTTGCCTCACGGAATAATCTGTGCCTTTGTATTAAATTCTCTATTCCTTGTTGACCGTTGGTCCCATACCATCCCAGAAGCTCGGTCATTCATGAAAATGGTTTCTTGTATCCCTATTCACTTACTAGCCGAAGATCAATATTTCACTGTAAGTCATCTCAGACCATTTTTTGCTTATCTATTCACTGAGCGTGACTCGGAGAGAGCCCTCTCCTGTTCTTGTAGGGCTAGCTACCAGACTGAGCGTGGTTTGTGGTTACCCTGAATTTTGCCTTCCTTCAGCCTAGGGCAGATTTAGGTGCTAACATAGTGGTGACTCCACTGGGGAAAAATGATTTGTTTGTAGATTGTCTTGCCCCAGGACATATCTCAAGTTAAGATCTGATGGTTGATGGTGGACAATGATCAGACAGAAGACGGCTGAAATCATTCACCTGGTGACTCCATTCACTGAAGAACCCAACAATCGGTGCTTCATGGTGACTCCACTAGAGGACTAACTTTTTCTCTGCGAAAATGGAAGGATCTTGCACAAAGTTCAGGTATCAAAAGTGGAATGGTATTCAGGACCTACTCAGCTTCCTTGTGAATTACTTCTTTGCTGTTCTTGAAGTTGCCCTGAAAGTTTTTCAGAACTTGTTGTATGATAAAGGTGATCATAATCTTCACTCGACCTATTCAAAAAGTGTAAATATTGAGTTCCCCTTAGATCCTGGCCTCCTTACTTTTCCCACATCTTATGATGCCTCTCTTCAGAGTGATGAGCCTAAAGAAAACAAACCTGATCCCATCGCTCTTGTACATATTCCTACAACTGTTATAATCCTAGATAGGTATAAACCTCTTGTTTTTCCTTCCGTTCTTCATGCTTTCCCCAAAAACTATGATCTATACTTGCCAAGATTTGACGGTGAATGTAAGAGTGTCAACGCTGAGCAACATGTGCAGAATGTTGAGACTTTTCTAGACCTTTTCGAAATTGATGAAGAAGATGTCAGTATAAGGCTTTTTGCTCTTTCTTTGCAAGGCAAAGTCAAGAGTTGGTTCAAAGCCCTGCCTGATGCGAGCATCACATATTTACAACAGTTCATCAAAGTTTTTCTTGACAGGTGGAGGATCGGACAAAACCTTTTCCTTATCGTAGAAGAGTATAATCAGCTGAAAAGACTACCAGGGGAGACAGTACAACAGTTTTCAGCCAGATTTAATCAAGTTTATTATTCAATGCCAGTTGATATAAGACCCACTCCTGGATCTGCTCTCTTGCACTACTCGGGTGCCTTTGATCCAGAAATGGAGTTTCAGTTGAGAGAAAAGAATGTCGCAACACTTGAAGAGATGCAGAACAATGCAGTAAATGTAGAGGCTCATTTGCTGATCAGAAGGGCAAGGTTGAAAGAAGAAGAGATGAAAAACATGGATCTAGAGAAAACTACACCTTTAGAGGAAAAGCTTGACATTTTGGTGAGTGCAGTAGAAGAGATGGTGAGGAAAATGACTGCAAAAGATGAAAATGACGTTCATGAACAAGTGGCTGATCCAAAACATTTTGTTTCTTATCTCAGTAGTCATAAGGATTGTTTTGTAGATCATCTTGGAGAAGAAAGACCTGTTGATATGACATGTATGCTTGACGACGTGTTTTATACTGATGATTTGCCTCAGTTTGATCAGTATGATGATGATGATTATGCTCTCCAAACAAAAGCTAATCTTGCAGACAAATCAACAGCTAGTTTGTGGGATGAGGAAGTTCGCTTATAGCAGCTCGAGTATAGTGATCAAACGATGCATATCAGCTATGGAAACGATGAGGAAAGTGCCGTAGATTTTGAAGTAAGTGAAGGATCTTTGCCTTTGTGCTTTGATTCATGTCAGTTCAGTAGAGAAAATTTCCATGCAATCAGACATCATCTATCGACAAATCTTGATTTGGATCCTCTTGAGGGCGATGAAAACTTTGTTCCAAACTTCTTATATTCAGAGTTCCAGCCCCTAAATGCCATTAATAGTGAGGTTGCACATGAAGACATAGAAGCTGGCTTATATGATCAAACGATACAAGAAGATTCCTTACCCTTATGTTTTGAATCATTTCAGTTTTTGCGGGGTAAATTGCATAGTAAATCTGCAAATGAAAAGCTTGTAGGAAATCAACAATCTCTCAGTTTTAATGTTGAGGATAAGACAAATGGCGAAATTTTTGAGCAGGTCGTTAATAAGAAATCTTCCCCTGAAATGATTGATCAAATCATTTTGGATACAGAACTAGATTTACAGCCACCAAACGCAATTCAAGGTCAGATTAAAGATGAAGGTGAGGCAGTCGAAATACATGATTTAATGATGCAAGAGGATTCTGTACCCTTGTGTTACGAAGCATTTCAGTTTATAAGACAGAATCTTCGTAATATCTCTAAAGAAAAGGATGAAAAACCAATAGGATGTCATACAGTTTCAATAGATACATCGCAGCAGTCTCCTCAAGTTTTTGATGATCCTTTTGCTCATGTGTTAGATTTTGTTTGCTGTAAAAATTCTTCTCCATCAGCCAACCGGGAGACGAAGGAGAATGTTGATAATCATCTGTTTCAAGGGTCACCTTCATTGTCTTGTTTATCAGATTGTTCATTTCATAGCCCATACCAAAGTTTGCAGTCATATGAGGAGATTGATAAAGGAGGCTTTGGTTCTGTTTGGAATCAACAACAGAGTTTGGTTCTTCACGAAATTCAGGATCCTTTTGATCGCTTGCTGCAATCATCAGAGAAAGACAGTGCAGATGTGAGGAAAAGTTTAATATCCAGCTATGAAGATTACTTGGACCAGAGCAGTAATGTGTTAATGGAAATCAATGGTGATGCTTATGAAGATCCTTTTGCAGTATTCTTGAAGTCATCCAGCCAATTCATGCTTTGCAAGTTCGTCAGCAGTGAACTTGATTCCAAGTTTCCATGGGAGCTGCCTTTTGATTCTTCCCTTTTCCTGTGCATCAGAAAGAATTTGGGAAGAAATCAAATATCAGCCATAATGCTTACCTGGTTGCATTGGCTGTTCCATCTCACTTGACCGAGTGGTGGAAAGAGTAATTAGGGTAGGTTTGCTGAATAAGCTCAAATATGAGCATCTTTCCACTTTGTTAGTTAGGATTTAGTCATGTCTAGTTTTATTATGGTTTTCAGTTTGAGTCTTCAGTCAGAGTTCGTCTGCATAATGTCAGTTTCCGTGTTTTGACTCCATAGCCCAATGGACGAAGGCACTGTCTGCTCACCCAAAGATCTGCAGTTCTTGGCACCTCCAAGGAGATGGAGGTGCCATCCCTATTGGAGCCAATGTTAGTGTCAGCATTTGTAGCCTTCCTCTAGTGATCAAACATGCTCTTACAAAGTGATTTTAAGCTGTCAAGGTCAAATTTTGTCATTTCAGTGAGTCTTCAAGCAAAATTTGGTCACTAGGCATTAGGTCTAGGGTTTGATTTTACCCTTGTAAAAGTTGTCCAAATGTCGGTCCATGTCACCGTTCAGCTGAGTGTACCATCATTCAGAGAGTTTTCATTATCATGTCAAGTCCCACTAGGTCATTTTACACCTTGTTCATGCTTCAGTTGCGCTTAGGTAAGGTCATTTCCCTCTCCTAGGGTTTTGAAGGCAATTTCTCTTGGACGACCAAATCATCGGAAAAACTTGTATCCTGATATTCATACACCTCCCCCTATCCTTAAATTACCTTATCAAACACTTCCCATCACTGAGATCCGCCAAATTCCTCATTTTCGCACAAACCCTAGTTTCTTGCTACAACCTGGCAATTTTCTAGGTTGGAATTGTGTTTTGCCTTTTTGGACCCCTTCCCCTCACTCAATCATTGAAATTCCACTTTCCCTTGCTTCTTAACATCCCTCCCTACTTCCAAGAATTTTCCCAAGAATTTAGAAGCCGCTTATCCCCTTTATTTCGCTTCATTTCGACAAATCTCTTGTTCCACACATCGGGATAGGTTTCAATCAAATGATGTTTCTGAGCAATAAAAGATGAATTTTTGAAAACTGAGAGAGGTTTTTGACCAAAATATGGCAAGGAAGAAAAAATTCCTTCATTTTTTACAGAGGTGTCATGGTTTTGGAGAAATGTCAAAAATATAGTTGCCTTGGGAGAATTGATGCACCTCTGAAGTGACCTTGGGAAAATAAAGTTTTCTCCTAGCTCAGTTGGCCAAATGACTTTATTGATAAGTCAAATGATAACTAGAAAAAAATATATTTCCAATGAGCTCTCATGAGCTCAATTTGGAGTTGAGTAAGGCATTTAAAAGTTGACTGTAACAGCACTCTGCCTTGAGGCAGCCTCATTTGGCACATTTTGACCAGTCTTGGGAGATTTGATTTTTAACACGGAAAATGAACTCCAAATTAAAAAATTATACTTAGGTTGGAAAGTAGACTCAAATAAATTTCTAACGAGCTATCCTGCTCCCAATTTGGACACCGAAAAGGCCTCCAAACGTCTCCTACAAAAACCGCTACGCACAGGCTATATGTGCCGCGCCTCAAGCCTAGTGCGCTGTGCCACTTCCTAGTGCGCGGCGCTAAAAATATAGAGCTCCAAAGGAGGAATGATTTGAATTTTTGGATTCAACATGAAAAATCATGACTATTGGTGCCCAGAAAAGAAATTTGGAGCATTTTTGGGGCATTTTGGGTCACATGACAAATTTTTGGGCAAAATACAGGGTTTTTCTCCTTGTGTGGCGCGGCGCTAAAAATCTAGAGCTCCAAATGAGGAATGGTTTGAATTTTTGGATTCATCATGGAAAATCACAACTACTGGTGCCTGGACAAGAAATTTGGGCAAGATCTGAGTCTCCAGGAGGTCAAAAACACCCAAAAAATGGCCTCTCTGCCCCTTTTTGAAGCAGTCTTGGGAGAATGAAGATTTGGAGGGGAAAATGAGCACCAAATTCAGAAATTCCAATTGGGTTAGAAAGTAGACAGGACAAGATTTCCAACAAGCCCACTTGGGCACATTTTGGACACCTTCAAGTGCCCCAAAACAGGCCCCAAAGTAGCACGATGCACAGAGAAAATGGCGTGGTGCACAGAGGAAAAATTGCCAAATTTGCTTCCGTTTCGCGAATTTTCGATTCGCGACTTCTCCAAGTGGGCCCGCTCATCTACACTTCGGTTTTTTGGCACCAAAGGTGGCATTTAAAGTATTTTTTCCCCAGATTGGCTTCTATCCAAGTGGCGAAGGAAGGCAAACGGTCACCCAAGCCATTTGTCATGTTTGTAACGCTGCACCTATAGCTGATGGTTGGCTCTTCATCTCCATTTTGTAATGATTCGAGTAACTCCCCAACCCTTGGGCGTTCTATCTCTTCATGGCACATTCTATATATTGTATGCAAGCTATTTGCAAAGGGTTGGTTGGTTTTGTAACTTCTGGGAGACTGTGGGAAAGAAACTCTATTTCTTCACTGTGTATTTTTGACAGAGAATTAATGAAAGGCAGCGGCTCTGTTTCATGAGATTCTTGTGGTTGTGAGTGTAGCAAATGTGTCTCTTATGTTTTCTTATGTATTTCCTTATGTTTCATAATTCAATTCATGTTCATTTCCAGTGAAATTTTCTGAGTGAGATTAGGTAGAATTCAATTTTATTGCTCTGCCTGTGGGAAAATTTCATGTTCAGTGTTCTTCTTCTGTTGAAAAGGATTCATGTTCCTATGCCCTTTTCACACACCTCAAAAATCTCTCCGTCCCGCATTATTCAAAACTAAATTGCTACATTTTCCGCCTGCCTTGCCTCACGGAATAATCTGTGCCTTTGTATTAAATTCTCTATTCCTTGCTGACCGTTGGTCCCATACCATCCCAGAAGCTCGGTCATTCATGAAAATGGTTTCTTGTATCCCTATTCACTTACTAGCCTAAGACAATATTTCACTGTAAGTCATCTCAGACCGTTTTTTTCTTATATATTCACTGAGCGTGACTCGGAGAGAGCCCTCTCCTGTTTTGGTAGGGCTAGCTACCAGACTGAGCGTGGTTTGTGGTTACCCTGAATTTTTCCTTCCTTTAGCCTAGGTGAGATTTAGGTGCTAACAGGAACGATGATGCCTGCATTGAAAAGTCCGTTAATCTCTTTCTCTATGGATGGCAACAACCTTGGGTTAATCATTCTTAAATTTTGTCTAAAGTGCTTTTGATTGGGCTTAATCGGGATGGTGTGCTGGATTATTTTCTTATCGTACTCCTTCAAGTCTGCATAATCCCAAGCTAAAACATCAGAAAATTCAGACATTAAATGAATGTATTTCTCTTTTACCTCGGGAGATAATGATTTGGACAACTTGATTAGTTTTGGTTTGTCTTCTGTTCCGATGTTCACGTCTTCAACACCCTTCTCTGGAGGAGCCAATGTAGGCTTCTTTGCTACATCATCCTGATCAAACAAGTCTTCCAAAGGTACAAGACCTTTTAGAATATTGCTGTCTTTCAGCTGTAATTTATCAACTTGGGTTGCCTCAATGACTTGATCATCATTGTCGTAAACTTCATCCATGGAACAATTCTCAAACTATTCTTCACTCAGAAGAAATTTATTCACCTGCTTGTCATCCCAGAATACTTGCCAATATGGCAAGTTCTTAGGAACAGAGGGTTGATGCTTCACATGAATCTCAAACTTTTTGTTTGAAAAAATGGGGATTTTGAAATTGCTTGCAGTGTATCTAATGAATCCGCCATAAGATTCTGATTCCTTGGTACAACTGAAAGTGTATATTCAGGAAAAATCCTAAGAATATCTAAAACCACATTTCTATATTGTTTCATTCGTGGATGATGAGCTTGATATTCACCTTTAACTTGCTTGATCACAAGTTTTGAATCACCATACACATAATTTTTTCGTGCACCTAGCCTTTTCAAGATCTTTAAACCTGTGATCAGTGCTTCATACTCTGCCTTATTGTTAGTGCAATCAAAAGCTAACTTGTATGAAAATAATCTAACATTATGAGGGAGCTTACCTTGCTGATGATGTGGAATTTCAATCCAAATGCCAATACCTACTACATCTTTCCCAAGAGCACCATCAAAGTCCATGGTCCAAAGTCCATGTTCCTCTTCCAAGGGCTATACATCTTGTTTCTGTTTTGGGTCAATTTTTTTAACTTTCTCTTCAGACTGTTCTGAATTTTCCATTACCTTCTCTGATGGCTGTTGTGAGCCTTTCTCTACCTTTTCCGATGGCTGTTCTAATGAACTTGGAAGCCTTTCTTTTTCCTAATATGAAACGGTCCTTATACAATTGAAAATCTCTGGTACATCTTTAATTTCCATAAGCTGACTATCTACATCATTCAGTCCACTATCATTATATAAAATAATTGACTCTAAATGTGTATGTATAACATTTATAGGATGATTATTGGGCTTCTCCTTGCTAGTTATCATGAATTTCATTTTGGTTTCTCGGTACAAATTCCTTAATTGCTCGAAAACCAGGATGGTGGCATAGGAGAAGTCTAACTACACTATGCCTCTTAGTTTTGATCCTCAGTATCTTTACAATAACATCCCAAACTGTGGTGGTATGTCAGCAACCACCACATCCATTAAAACATTCTTTGCCGGGATTTGGTCCGGGGATACTACCAAATCTTTGATTAGACCAAGACAACAGACCTTACCAGAATCAAAAGAGTACAAGTCATGATACTCACAAGTTATATCTAGACCCAACCTTTCCATGATGGCTTTGGGAATTAGATTATGGGAGGCTCTGGAGTCAAGCATGGAGTTATGAAGAATGAATTGATGGATTCTTAAACTTAGGTAAAATGGAGGAACATCACTATCTCTTGACTGACCATCTATGGCTGGACCAAAAATCAATTCAGGTTGGTCATCAACATTAACCATGTCAGACATAGGGTCAAATTTCAACATTTTAATTATATTAGAATTGTACTGGCTATTTTTGACAAGTTCAGTAAGAGGGATTGACACTTTAAAATTTGAAATTTCAGTTTCTAAATTGAATGAGTTGGATTTGTCTACCTCTTTTTGGATGATGTCTCTTTTCTCGGGCAGATCTCTTGGTGTCTGATCCTTCTTCTGACTGTCATGGTATTTGTTTGGATTGCTTGTAGATGCTTTATTTAATTTTCTTTGGTTAGCTGCTGCCAACTCTTTACCTTTGCTTTGATTTCCTTGAGGATTTATTTTTGGTTGAGTATCCTTCTGCTGTGATGTCCTTTTTTGAATGGGAGTGATTGGGAAATCTCTATTTCTCAAGGAATATTGCTTCTGCTGAGAGCTGAGTGCATTTAAGTATCCTCTTTGATAATCATCGGATTGAGTTTCCAATGCATTGTCATTTGCTAGTATGTAGTCTTCATCCTTAGGATCCTCCATCTCCTCGACATACTTCTCATTTTCAGTCAAGAAAATGGGATGGTAATCTTCCCTGAAGAAGTGATTTTCCTTGACAATCAGATCTATTTCATCATCAAACTCTCCTTGAGCATAGTTCTACTGCAAGGGTGTTCAAATTGGCTGCTGAGATGTCAACGCTTCAGAGCTTTCCGCTCTCTTTGTTTTATCCTATACTGAGGTTTCTATTGGTTTCCAAAGTTCGGATTTCTAACTTTTGGCTCCTGAGGTCTATCTAAATTTATCATCTGGTCGGCCATTCTCTCCATGGTTCTGATTAGTGCATCTAGTTTAAGATTGGTGGAAGAAGAAGGTTATTCTTTGATGGTTACTCTCTTTTCCGATTTCTTATGTTTCAACTGAGAATTTTTAATCATCAATTTTGTTTCCACACTTACTGCATTATTCTGCATTTCTTCTAGAGTTGGAGGATCTCTTTCCCTTAGTTGATAATCCATCTCTGGATCAAAAGCATCTGGGTAATGTTGAAGTGCTAAATCGGGTGGAGGTTTCATGTTATTCGGAATGGAATTGTAGATCTGATTAAACCTTATAGTGAACTCCTGAACTGTCTCGTTAGGATTCCTTTTCAATATATTGTATTCCACCAAGATCTACAATGGATTCTTCTTTTCCCGCCACTTGGCTAAGAACAACTCATTTAACCTCTGAGGAGTATCAATGGAGCTAGTTGCCAAACCACAGAACCATTTTTTCACATCTCCAGGAAAAACTTTGGGCCATTAGTCTCATTTTAGCATCATCTTCATCAACCTCCTCTAAGTCAATGAAATCAGCCATCTTATCAATATGCTGCTATGCTGTGACTCCTGGGTTGCCATTAAAAAGAGGAATTCTCTGGCCATAGGTCTGAGGTAAGGTGGCCAACTGACAAGGTAATACTAAGGGTGCAAATCTCGCCATGACTGCTGGGGAATGGTGAATGGGAACTGCAATGGGTTGTGTTGGTTGGGATGAAGATGAAGGTGATGATATGGATGTTTTCGGAGGTGCGGTAGGGGATATGGCAGAAGATAAGCTTTCAAGCTGATACTGAATATAGGCCTTTTTTGCAGTGATTTGTAATTGATCAGATAGGATTTGAAGTTTCTCAAAATTAAACCAAACCTCGTGCTCAAGTTTTGAAGATTGAGAAGCGACAGAAGGTTGATTAAACAAAGACTTTGAGGCGGGAAGGTATGAGTCAAACTTTATGGGATCAAAAACTTCTTCAGTAAGACAAGACTCAGATTTCAAATGAAATAGGGATAACTTGAATTTAATGTCAAACAAAATATCCTCAATACTAAGTATCTGATCTGGCAAGGAAGTGGTTCTTTCGAATTTTGTGCTTTCTGTCTCGGGGAAAAGGACTTTAGGATTTCTTAACAATCTTTTAGGGTCATCAACCGGAGAAGGAGGATTTGGGTCAGGGTTTGACCTGGTATATCTTTTCGGAGCCTGTATCTTAACAGGGTCACAGACTATATGAGGTAAAAGACCTAAGAATTCCAGTTGAACAAAGATATTTTCAAAGGAAAGTCTTCATAAGAGAAACGTTAAATTGGTAATGATCAAGATCTTACCAATGGAATGAAGTTTGATCGAACTTGTGACTTGTACCCTTCTTCGCTTTTTGAACAAGCTCTGTTTGTCTTCGACTGAATCAGCTGCATCAGGATGCGAAATTTTGCCTTGTTTGTCTCCTTGAGGCTAACTCTACAATCTCGACACTGCGATTACAGAATCAACCTTTATTAATCTTAGTCCCATCATCTAGAGGACCAAACTCGAATGAGAACTAGTCATACTGTTTCCAGGAAAACTAGTGTCCATTTAGAGCTGCTAGTCCCACTAAGACGGGTAGCTATCTTAGAAACAAACAATTCAAAGTAACTTGTGTTTTCCTTTATGAGAGATAGATGAGAGAGAAGCAGAGAGAACCAACCTCAGTCTTTCGCTTGGCTCCTTGCTTGTTTCATCTCTCCTTTGATAGAGCTTCGCCACTCCTTTCTCATTTGTCCCGCTTCAAAGAACACCTGTAGAGTCAAAGCAGCAAAATACCATCAAAGCATAGAGATCTATAACCATAAACAATGCAGAATCAGAAGTACATTAACCATACAAATGCATACATAAATACAAGATTCAAAAATATACAAGTATATGGAGGAAAAATCAAATAGCTTTATTGATAGAAGTAGTAGAAGGGAGGATTACAACCCAGTTGTCTGATTCAGCATCATCCTCCTAGCATGAAATCCCTCTTCACCTCATGAAAAGATAGATCACCCAACAATACAATGTCTCAAAGAGAAACCAACAACACTTCCTTACAAATTACAAAATTCCAGCCTTTGGATCTGTAGAAATTTTGAATAATATGACACTTATTCACAGAGATTATCCCGATTATACACTATTGCGGAATACATGCATAATACATAACCTCCTCTACATTGATCATCAATTTAGCAGTATCAAAAACAATGAAACATCAATCACATGCACACATTAACACAATAGGTAACCCGGGGAAAGCTTACAGCTGAAAACGCCACACTATCTGTATATTAATGATTGAGAACATGTAACATTACATAGTACAATACTCCTCACAAGTATCCTATCTCCACCTGTTACACACAAAACTAGCTCAGATCCGAACAAGTCACAGGTTCAAATCTTCTCCGCTGCTTTTCCTGCCTCCACTGCACAATGCTTGAGAATCACTCACCCTGGAAATCACGTGAGCACATGCTATAATACTTGGTATTGGCCCACATTGCGCAGTACTCATTGGCATAACTCAATCCCTTTGATTGTGCAAGATCTCATGCACAACTATAGTCACAACTGATAACAATCTCAACCTCTAACACCTGTCTCCACTGAACTGTACATGCACTGACATGCAATTGAATTAACTGATGTATTCTTTAGTTGCTTTATGAGTTAATAATTAATTCACACAACTCATCACTAGTCTATTTGTAGTTAGACTAAGTACAACTAGTTTAACCAAGTCAAACTGAGCACAACTCCATCAACTCCACAATCAACTCCACCAAACTCAACTGCTTGAGTTCTAACTGAAGTCCTGCATGCAATAGCTCAACTGATCCACAAGAAAAGCGTATTTCCTTCTGACAGCTGCATGTGCCACATCTGTAGCTCAAACTGAAGTGCTCCAAGAGGATAAGATAATGTTTATAGTCAAATATTATTATGAGACAATAATATTTGACTTTTCTATTTTTAGCCTGGCAGTCTAAAAATAGACTCCGATCACACCGCTATGAACCAGAAATAGAAGTCCAACTATTTTTCCCAACATGACCAATCATCCATAAACAACATCCTGCAACTCATAGACCATGATCCATATGTCTAAAAATAGACTTTGTGCCATAATTTGCATGCGGGCCCACTTAGTGAAGGTGACTCCTTTCCACTAAGCTCCATCATCTTGTTGCATTCTCAACAGGATCTCTAGGATGAGGGATCCATATATAGATGTTTGTAGGGGAGTGAGTTAGCTTCTGGGATTTTGATTAGTGTCATTTCACTGATAGTTCTTGGTTCCACTTGGAGATTTCATGATCTCTTACTCATCCCTGGGCGAATTCAAAGAGGCAAGTGTCATATGAGCAGTTTCTAGAAGATTCTCTGAGTTTCCAACTAGAAAAATACCTCTGCCATTTGTCTGCTCTCGCTCATCGCACCCTACAGAAGGGCTTTTCAGTATGCATTGCACCCTTTGTGTGTAGCAGGTGAGATGTATCGCACCCTTAGCATGGAGCAGTCTGTATGGTCCAATCTGAGCAGTTTTTTAGGGAGAACTTCTGGGAAATGATGTAATCAGTTGACCTTGATCCTTTAGGGTATGAAACAACACTTTTAGGGGTTTGAGAGCCCTTGGTTTATCGACATATGTGATTGGGGTTGAAGTGCCCAAATATGTCTATAACACATACACCCAGGGAAAATGAACCTTTCGTTCCCCGGTAACGACGCCAATATGTTATCACTCCTCCAGATTTCCAAGGCTAAGGAAGAGTCTAGCTGAGGTAACCACAGAACAACCTTTTGACTTGGTAGTTAGCCCTACTAAGCCGGAGAGGGCTCTCTCCAATGAATCACAACCAGGAGGGCTGGATGGATTAGGGTTTTAGGCTAGATATAGTAGCTCAGGGTTTTGATTTGATTTGACTGGGGTAGTCACTGGATTAGTGAATTAGGTCAGAGAGTGAACTAGGTCAGGGCAAAAGTGAATCAGAATTGCAGACATCTGATGGGGCAAGGTAGGCAATTTAATTTAACACTTTGTAGTATAGTGATGAAATGGTTTAGACTAGTGAGGTGCTAAAAAGAGCATGAGAACCATGAATTCTTTTTAAATTGAAAAAAATGAAACAATTTATGATGATTTTCCCAAAACAGAGCATAGAAGATGAATTTTGCTTATCACACCTTGAAAATCAAACATATTTAAAAGTGAAATGAATCGTGAAAGGTAAAAAACATTCACTCACATGTAATTGAAGAAGAAACAATATCAAAATACCATGCCACAGGAATCCCACCAAAATAGCTCGAACTCATCTAATATATTCCATGCCAAAGTTTGAAACACTAGTACAACCTCCAATAGAATCCAACCTGTAGAATGACTGAGAAATTACATGATATAGGCCTCAAACCAACTCATCCTAGCCTCAGGGGTCGAATCCTTGAGAGGAGGAGCAGTTACAGCAAAAACTGAACTGATAGCTAGAGTGTAGGGTGGTCAAACTGACTCATCCCTAACTTCAGGAAATTTATTCATTACAAGTCATGGAGGCCATTTACCTAATGTACTTACCCTAGGTAACAGTAAAAAAATAATAATTACATCAACCATATCAATTACATCAGTAAAACAATTATTCCCCATAGGTAAAAATCAATTTTGTAGAAGAACAATGAAAAACTGGGCCAACTGTCAAATGCGCAGCGCCATCTTAAAATTCACTTTTACCTGCCTTCCTGATGCCCAAATTTATCCCAGTATAGTTCATTGGAAATATTATCCTGTCTAGTTTCCAAAATTGCCCTTGGTTTTCAAAATGGGCTTGATTTGACCCTCCAAAACTCCATTCTCCCAAGACTACTCAAACGCGTAGCGCCTGGTTTAGAAATGAGGCAGAAACATGATTTTTAGGTAGTTTTTTTTTTCCTTTTTCAGCTGCCAATTTTGCATTCCAGAGTTGGAAACATGGTTTTCTTGAATTTCTCAGTCCTTTTGAATCCACTAGTGGCTTCCATTACTCCAAAAAGTGCCTCAAAAAAGTGTGCAGCGCCCACATTTAACCAAACAACTGATATGAAATTGCCTAAAAAAAAAAAGGAAAGACAATTTTACAAAAATGGGCCAAGAGTCTTCAAAATTGGCCACAGAGCTGATGTTTGATATGTCTAGGCATGGAGTGAAGCCTCTGCAAGTATATCAAGCTTCTTCTTCTCTCCTTGGTGAGTTAGGGTTTCAATTGTTGCCCTAGAAGCCTTGAGCTTTGCCCTTGCTATTTTATTTCTTCAAAAATAATACTTTGCCATCTTTCTCTGAATGTCAGTGTCCCTTTTGGACTTTTCTAGGAGCTTCTCAAGATGGTTGTTCACCCTCTCAAGCCAATGCTCTCGGTTCTCATTGACTATTTTGGCAAATTGTTCATTTAGGGTTAGCTCATTAGCTAGTTCAACCTCTTTCTGTTTTTGTAACTCCAATGCTCTTTTTAGGCCTCTAGTCCTTGGCCTTCTTCTTGGCACCTGTTCCTCCAGATGGTCACTATATTCTCCATATGCTTCATCAAGTAAAGCCTTAGCCTTTTCAGCCTCCCTCTTTACCTTGATGAGCTAAATCTCCATGAGCTCATGTTTGGTCTCAAACTTATTGTTTTCCTGATCATAATATGAGATGATATATTTTTCCCTTTGCAAGTTGACCTGGAGGTCCCCGATGAGTGCGTCCTTTTCTTTGATGACAATGCTTGTGCCTTCACTGTCATCATTCTCACATAGGTCAACTAAGTCAAAATCTTGTTCTGTCTCATGGAGGTCCTCCTCTTGCTGCTGGATCTCTATCTTTGTCATCTTCTCCTTGCCCTTCTGTACCTACTTTGTTGATGAAGAAGGCAAGGCCCCTCCCACAATCTGTGGGGCAAACAATTTCCTATGTCCTCTCTAATAAGTATGTGCCAGAATGCCCAAATCATCCCGTTTAGGCTTGCTGACCTCACCCTGTTCAATGTGCTATTGCTCTCTAATTTCATCTCTGTTAGGTGAATGAATATGCTCATGGAATGGTGATGATGGAGGTGATGGTGAGGCTGACTCATCAAATGAGGATGAATGATAAATGGGCTAAGATGGAGGAATGGAGGTGGAAGGATGAGATGATGAAGGGATGCTTTGAACATTCTGAGTAGATGAATGAGTGAATATGGGATTAGCTATGAAGTTGCTCCAAGCAATGCTGAGTTCCTTGAGATGATAAAGCACTATAATTTTAATGAGGGAATGATTAAAGAGACTCTTCATTTGATCTTTATACTCCCTCTTTTGGGCAATTTAGGGGGATATAAGGTAGTATTATGATAGCTGGGGGATGGGGGAAATTGTTTGCAATATAGGTGGTTTGGGAGCCTAGGTAGTTGTATCACCTAGGACTTAGGGTTTTGGGACAAAGGGTTAGAGGGTATCTAGGATAAAAAAGGTTTAGGGAAAGGGAAGGAAGGTGTAGGGGAGTGTATAAAAGGGATTGAGAGTGCAAGGTAGTTTTTGGGGGAAATCTAGGGTTTAGATATAGAATAAACACCAAATCTTCAATTAAACCTTTAAAACACTTTGGGAGTGACTTGAGGAGGAAGAAAAACACATTCCTTAGCTGCTACTTACTTACTTGTTTGGAGGTTGAATGCACTTTGGAGGAGCTGAGGAGGTGACTGTAGCCTTCCTGGACAAATGTGCAGTGCCAATGCAGAGTCCACAATGCCTCAGGCAAGTGCGCAACGCCTTAATGGAATGCACAACACCTTAAGGAAACGTGCAGTGCTAGGCAAACACACAATGCCAGAGGAGAACACGCAACGCTTGCTCTGTTCTGCTGATTTTCACCTTGGACTGTGAAAAGGGTCTCTTGGGGTTTGCTCAATCAGTGGTAAGAGGCAAATGAAGTTGAGTTTGAAGCCAAGAAATCCTTTATAGCTGAGTGAATTTGATCTTTTAAATTTAAAACCCACTTTCTAATGTTTCATTTCACCTTTTTTGACCTCTTTGCTAATTTCCTTTCTGACTTTTTCCTTTGCAGGTGGATGATGCTGAAGTTTTGGCAATCTTTACTTTTGACTTTTGCTTGGATGATATTGGAAATAGAGTTTGAGTAAAAAACTAGGAATAGTGACTTATTACATATGATAAACATAAAATTACATGAATAAATAAAATTATTACATCTCTCATTTTGAAATAAAATTACAATCTGAAACAAAACTTTTACTTTTGGAATGGAAATTAGAGCTCAGGTAACCATAGTTACATGTTTGCAAATCCTTTTTGAATGGAAAAGGGATATTATTTCTTTCACTCTCATGCTTTTGTTGGCCTTATGCAGCGAATGGTGTTTTTATTGGACCTTGGAGGAATGAAAGCTAGTGACCTAATGGGACCTTGAATAACCAGACTTGATGTAGACTTGACTGACACAAGACATGATGACACGAGCTTTTAGAAATGAATGTATGCTCAGTAAGACACAGGAAGGTGGGGCAACAAATATTGATTTTTTAATGGAGAGTGGAATTTTAACTTGGGCTACCATCAGTGAGTAAATTTTTGCAAAAGGACCTAGGTGGAATGATAAAAAATTTCAATACGGGACACTAATATGATATAAAAGAGGAGTTTTGATCACTGATGGTAGTATGAAAATACTAACTCTAACATGGATCACGGGACATTTCCTCTTCCTCTTATTGTTTTTTGGGACATTGTTCAACATATAACTTTACACCTATAGGAATAGGAACATTCAGCGGTTTACTATCCTGTATATTAAATCTTTGCAATATTGTCTCAACATACTTCCTTTGGTTTAACCAGAGTATCCTCCTTGCCCAGTCACGTTTAATTTCCATGCCCAAAATATAGTTTGCAACATCGATATCCTTTATTTCGAATTTGGAGGACAATTGGGTCTTCAAATCCTGGATAATTTCTTTGTTATTTCCCATTAGAAACATATCATCCACATACAAGACCAAATAAATAACATGGTCACCAATTAATTTAAAATACACACAGTGATCTGTTTTGCTTCTGATGAAGCCAAGTCCCAGTATATATGTATCAAATTTTTGATACCACATCCTTGTTGATTGTTTTAACCCATACAAAGACTTTTTTAACCTGCACACCAGTTCTTTCTTACCCTTCACCGCAAATCCTTCAGGTTGCTTCATGTAGATCTCTTCTTCCATATCCCTATGAAGAAATACTGTCTTCACATCCATATGTTCTACCTCAAAATCAAAAGCAACAACAACAGATACAAGTAATCTAATGGAAGCTACCTTGGCAACATGAGAAAAAATATCGCCAAAATCAATTCTCGACACCTGGTAATAACCTTTTTCTACCAAAAGAGCTTTGTATCTCTACACCTTGCCTTCCACATTCATCTTCTTCTTAAACACCCATTTTCTTCCAGTGGTTTTCCGTGCAGCCGACAAATCCACTAGATCCTAATCCTAATTTTTGTCCGAAGATGCCATTTCAACAACCATGGCCTCTTTCCAGAGTTTGCCATACTCTGAATCTACTGCCTCCCTGAGAGTTTTGGGATCATCATCAACAATTGATAAAGCAAAATTTGAACATAAAGCAGATGGAGTATACCTTTCTGGATGCCTTCTTTCTCAAACTAATCTTCTCATAGTTGGAGTTTGTGGCTCTTCATCTTTTGATTCCTCTTCTACTGTAGAGTCTGATTCTTCCTCCTTTATCTCAAACTCTATCTTCTCATGTTCCTTTGGTAGGACTTCATGTTTAATAACATCTTTCATCTCTCTAAACACCACATCTCGGCTATACACAACCTTCCTTGTTTTTGGGTTTCAGAGCTTATAACCTTTTAAACCATCCTTATACCCAATAAAGATGCATCTTTCAGATTTACTATCCAACTTGGTTCTTTTCTAATTTGGAACAAGTACATATGCATCATAGCCGAATACCGTCAGATGTTAAAGAGAGGGTTTCTTACCAGTCCATACCTCATGTGGAGTCTTATCCTCCAACACTGATGAAGGTGATCTATTAACCAGGTAACATGCAGTCTCCAATGCCTTTGCCTAGAATTCTTGTCCTAACCCGACACCACTAAGCATGCTTCTTGCCTTTTCTATGAACGTCATGTTCATTGTTTCTGCAACTCCATTTTTCTGAGGTGTGTATGGAGTATTCTTCTACTGTGCTATATAGCGCACTTCTTGCATAACACTTCAAATTCCTTCTTGCGAAACTCTCAACCATTAATGTCATCAAAACCTTTACCTTCTTCTTTGTTTGGTTTTCCACCAGAGCCTTAAATTCTTTAAACTTGTCAAAGACTTCAGATTTATTGCTGAGAAAATATATCCATGTATTCCTTGAGAAGTCATCTATAAATGATACATAATACACAGACTTACCTAGTGATGGAACCGACACAAGTTTAAACACATCACTGTGCACAAGCTCTAATATCCCTTTCGCCCTCTTAGCACCAAAGGGGAATCTCACCTAATTCTTCTTCCCATATACACAATGTTCACAAAAATCGAAATCCAGAGAGCAATTAGACATACTTTCTACCATACCATTAACATGAAGTATTCGAGGGCCCTTATCTCCAGTATGTCCAAACCTTTGATGCCATAGCATGGTCTTTTCTCCAGAGACCACAAGCTTTTTTGCTCCACTTTCAGGAACCATAGAACTGTTGCACCCATCAATAATAGTGCTACTTAAAATCTTGTATAGAGTTCCAATCTGAACTCCCCGCATCAATACCAGTGCTCCTCGAACCATCTTGCATGTGTCTTTCTCGAACACTATTTTTACACCTGCATCATTCATCTTGCTTATAGAAATCAGATTTCTGGCCAATGCAGGAATATTAAGAACACCCAGAAGTGTTCTAATCCTTCCACCCTGAAATTTCAGCTTGAATCTAGCCTTCCTATCATCCCCCAAGAAGACATCACAACCATCATATTTCTCATACAAGCAGAACCACTCCCTGTGGGGAGTGAAGTGAAAGGATGCACCTGAGTCAATCAACCATGCTTCATGATCTACATGTTTACTTGAAGAAGAAGCTAAGTACACATCCCCACCTTCATCTTAGGTGGTTTTTGCCTCTGCAGAAGGAGCATCATCAGATCCCTTTCCTTTCTCAAGAGCTTTAGATCTACAGTCCTTTTTGAAGTGCCCTTTCTTTCCACATTTCCAGCACACCTTCATAGCTTTTCCTGAAGATTTAGATCTACCAGTTGAGGACTTATTTTTATTTTTGTTTCGGGACCTATTGGGTCAAGAAAAAGGTATGTTTTCTCCTTGTAAATAACTTTATTTAGCACTCATCCTCATATGATTATCTTTGTTTATGGATACAAGTAGATGAAATAACAACTAAAGTTGGGTAAAAGTGATCAGTAACAAATTAGACGAATCTAAGCAGGAAAAACTGATTTTTACTATCTTTATGAGCATAAGACGCGAATTGGATGATAGTTGTTCAATCGATAGAACAACAACATCTCATAAAGGAAAAAGATAGCGTTAGAGGAAAATCAGGACAACGGAAGACCGAGCAGATCGATGCTATTTTATGAAAGAATTAGATCGAGTATTTCGAAATCCTCAGGATCCCCTGATCTTGAGGATTCGCTTTTATCTATTTACTTTTCTAAATGTTATATATAAGGCCGAAAGGAAAACTGCACGACTAGTTCAGAAATTCACAGTTTGTAATTATGCTTTTGACATATAATACCGTTATCTTAGTGATGTTGTAAATCGGTTACTTGTTTTAATGAAGAAGACTACGTTTAAATCATAATTATATTCTGAGTATCTCATAGCAGAGACTTCTAGCAACTTTGGGCCCAGTCAAGAAAAGATCTACTACCTCACCTATGCTATAATCTTTTCTATTTATTCTTTACTGTGTGATAATGTTAAGTTAACATCATTTTGATTACTGTGAAGATTGTCGATTCCGATTTACATTTGCTGTTCATTTAGATTCAGATTTAACCGTGTGTTATATGTGAGTAATGCTTCTGATTGAATTTGTTATGTTAGTTTCAGCATTAGATCGCTGTTCATTCAAAGTAATGTTATCATAGATTTAAGAGATAGTATTGATTGCTTTTCGTAATATGCTCATATAGTTATTTTCTGTTCATATATCATTTGCTGTTCAATTATCAGTTGCTGTTCAATTAGGATTTGTTGTTTAATTATCATTTGTTGTTCAATTGTCGTAGTTCCCTTTAATTATTGAGTGAGTTAGTTTCAATTCCATTTAAGATTGCCAAGTGTGATTTTTACAGTTATATTCAGATTCATCTGCTTTCATAATAGGTTGAGTAGAATTGCAAAGTGTGTTATGAATTTCTTTTAGAGTTACTTCTTTTAGAATTGTTTGGATTGAGTTTGAAGAGATAGTCATTAGCAATTGCAACGTTTTAACCTCTGAATTCACTGCATATATAGTGCTGACACTCTTGAAATAAAAATACTTGCCTTGGGTTGACAATTATGTAGAAATTAAGATTGCCCATAAAAAGACAATTAAGTGCACCAACATTTTGGCGCTGTTGTTGGGGAGAGTGTTTCAAAGTGATTTCCTTTTTATCTTGCTACAAAAGAATTGGGTTTTAAAAATGGGAGGTAAGAACCTGCGTACCTAACAAGTAAAGTGCTTGCTTACCAGCCCGCTTTTCAACAAAATCTTAGAGGTTAAATAGGAATAGGTTTTTTATGAATGACTAGGAATAAAAAGATAGAAAAAGATCTGAAACCCCCACCTAAATCCACAAAACCCAAGGGATCGGTGAAACTTGGGAGAACGACCTTTATAGACGATATTGTAAGAAAAACAGAGTCTCAAGGATCAATAGGATTCCGGGCTGTGTTTGGAAAAAATCTTACTGTAATCCCTCAGGCATCAGGCTCACCATCTGCAGCTTATGCTGAGATTCAAAGCCAAATTGGAGGATCCGAACAGAGTCTTCAGGATACAATAAATTTACATTCTGATCCTCTACAAGAGGGAAAATCGTGTAACTTAAGAGAAGGAGAGGGAGAAACCAGTGGAACTGCTAAGGCAGGACCTCAACTATCAGAACAAGGATCTCCTGTGATCCCAGATCTAGGCAGTGCTGCAAAGCCAACCCAGATTGCTAATCCTCCGCTTATTCAAAAAGCACCCCCTGAAATCCCTGAAGGATATTGGCACATCTTTGACCAAATGGCAAATCAACCACCTCAAGGTCAAACCTCGACATTGGAATACCCCATAGTCGACCAAGTGGCCAATGCCCCCATGAAGGCTATTCCTCTATAGAGCATTCCAACTTTTCATGGGATGATCACAGAGGATCCTGATGCCTTCCTGTTTGAATTTGATGTCCTCTATAGAGGGTATGACTACACCACTGACCCTCAAAAGCTAAAACTATTCCCTTCTACTCTGAAAGGAGTAGCTTTAAGATGGTTCATGGGTCTGGGTGGATGTACTATTAATTCTTGGGATGATATGAAGACTTCCTTCCTCACAAGATACCAAGACTTTTGCAAGACTAGGGAGCTAAAAGATGAAATCTTTAAGATGGATGCAAAGGATAATGAAACTCTAGAAGAATACGTTGAACGATTTCATTATAATTTGCAGAGATATCCACACACCACCTTACCAAAAGAAGTCCTAAGAACTATCTTAATTAAAGGAATGGAAGAAGAGTGGATAGGAACTCTAAATTTAATGGAGAAAGGGGATATTTCTCAAGAATATTATGATGAAACCATTTGCTTGTGCATCAGGTCTTTGCAAGGAAGTACATGCACAGGAGCAGGAAGTCGAGATCCCATGAGCAGGGGAAGAAAACCACATAGTGGAGGCATAACACGAATGGAAATCGGTAACCTCCTCGAAGATTTCAGGATGAACATCTTGGGCACCCTCACAGCGTAGCTGGACATCCTACAGGCTAAACAAAAACAAGCCTTAACAGAACAAAACTTGGTCGTTTTCTGTCCACGCTATCGAAAGAAGCATAACCAACAGGAGTGTCCATTAGACATGGTTCAAACATGCGCTGTCCGTACCAAAGATCATGCCACTGAACAATGTCCATCACTGCCAAGGCTGAAAGCAGTTTTCAAGGAAGTAGAAGAAGAGATAGAGCCAATGTATCTAATGAACCACCATCGACAATGGCATGCCAAACCTACAAGTATGTCACAAGACACATCCTAGTTCTTTCCTTCTTCACAGTTTAATCAGCAACAAAACCCTGGGGCAGCATGGCAAGGCCAATCACCTTACTCGAATTGGCAATCCCAGCCATTCCCTATGACATTGTGGCCAACTCAATCCTTTCCGGGTAATGGCTGGCCAAATTCTCCTTTTGCTCCTATTTGGCAAGGTAATCCCTATCCATCCTAGTGGCCTACCTCCACTTCTCATAATCCGAACTGGTCTACAAATTGGCAACAACCTTTGGGAATATCCAATACTCCTATGGGGACAGGTCCTCAACCTCAACCTACATTATCAGCTCCTTATCCATTACAACAAAATCCTCAGCCTCTTCTGCGCCCTCAATTGCCAGCTCAACCGAATCCGAATCCCAATAACAGACCGGTTCAACTGGTGCAGATTGTCGAAAGCTCAGACTATGAGATTGAATAAAAAGAATGTAATGAACTGAGATTAAGGTCAGGACATATCATCACCCCCAAGGAAAACAGGGACCAACCATCAATTTAAATCAAAACACCACCTGTACATATACCACCAACTGTAATTGATACTGGAATTAAACAAGGAGAAGAGACAAATCAACATAAAAATCTCGACGAACTTATAGTCACTTCTCCTCCGTTCCTCGAAAGGTTAACGATACCTAAGCCGATTATTTACCCAGATTTTGATCTTGTAGGGGAAATAAAAAAATCTTTGCATAAAAATTCCTCTCCTTCAGGCCATACAAGACATTCCCATCTATGCTGAAACAAGAGCTATGTGTAAAGAAGCCTGTGAGGAAAGCAAAAACTTCACCCACCATTCATGTAGTAGGAACCTTATCTGATTTACTCTTGGGAGGGGAAACTCCAGTGAAGTATGAAGATCCTGGGAATCCCATAGTGATAGTTCAAATATATCGCGCTCTTTTCCCAATACACTAGTTGATCTGGGTGCATCCATTAACATTTTAACAACAGAAACTTGTAAAGCACTTGGTATTACAACCTTGGAACCACCCACCACCTTATAAGAACTTGCTGATCATTCGGTGGTAAGGCTAGAAGGAAATTTACATGATATTATGGTTTTTGTTGATTCATGGGAGTATCTAGTAGATTTTCTTGTTATAATCCTAAAGAGTCGATTGGATGGGCACCCTCTGATTCTAGGCTGACCTTGGCTGGTGACAGGTGATGCTTATATAGGCTGCCGAGAGGGCAACATGACTATTGCAAAGGGGGATGATGTAAAAAATCTTGTTTTGTATCCCCCTGCCAAACCAAGTCTACCCATTGTAAAAATATGTAAACAAACACCAACATACCTGGAAGAAAGCATCCGTTCACCACTCACAGTTTCAGAGGCACTTGAATTCAAAGATCAGACTGAAGATGATGTTATCAACAACTTTATCAATCAGCCAGCTAGTGTGACCAATGTAAAGTGTCAGATGTTAAAAGCAATTCTAGATAATGAAGGCTTGGAAGATCCCTTGAAGGATATCGATGATCAACACAACCAGGCGACTACTGTTCATAACAACAAGCCTGTGGAAATTGAACCAGACAAAGTTTTAAACATTAATGATAGCCTGGATAGTGATCTTTAGCAAAAGCTGATTCAGGTCATGCAAAAATATAAAGGGGCTTTTGCCTGAGATTATCCTGACATGAAGGGTATAGATCCATAGTTGTGTACACATCACATATATACCGAAAGGGATGCTCATCCTATCTGACAACCTCAACATAGATTGAATCTGCATCTCAAGGACATTGTGAAAGAAGAATTATAGAAGATGCTGGATGTGAATTTCATTTATCCTATTTCAGATAGAAAATGGGTCTCTCCATTGGTGGTCATCTCCAAGAAAAATGGGAAGTGGTGTATCTGTTTGGATTACCAGGAATTGAACAAGGCAACATAACATAGAAAGATCACCTCCCTCTTCCATTTATTGATCAAGTCCTGGATACTTTGGCAGGGAAGCAGTTATTTTCTTTTCTAGATGGCTTCAGCGGCTACAATCAGATTCAAATCGCCCCTGAAGACCAAGACAAAACAACCTTCACCTGTCCCTGGGGTACATTCGCTTACAAAGTGTTACCATTTGGCTTGTGCAATGCCCCAACTACATTCCAAAGAGCTATACTTAGCATTTTTTCCGACTTGATAAATGAAGGACTTGAAGTTTATATGGATGACTTTACCCCATATGGGGATGAATTTGATCAATCACTGCAAACATTAGAAAAGGTTTTAGAATGATGCATTGCTACCAAGTTTTGTTTAAGCAATGTCAAATGTCACATGATGATGACCAAAGGTGTAATATTGGGACATTATATTTATGCAGTTGGGATATAGGTAGATCCAGCAAAAATACAGGTAATTCTTTTACTGCCTACACCCTGTACTCAGACGGAGGTAAGTAGTTTCCTGGGATATACGGCCTATTATCGCAGGTTTATTAAAAAATTTTCACAAATTGCTGCGCTTTTATATGATTTAATTGGAAATGTTGATTTCAAGTGGTCTGACAAATGTGACACAACTTTTATAGGTTTAAAGAAACTAGTCTCGACGACACCAATATTACATGGACCAAACTGGGAGCTGCCTTTTCACATATCCATGGACGCATTAGATGCAGCGATAGGCGCTGTCCTCGGCCAAGAGGAGGACAAAAAACCTTATGCTATATATTATATTAGCAAAAATATTACTGTTGTAGAGCTTAATTATACAGTAACAGAAAAAGAATTCTTAGCTGTCATTTATGCCATAAACAAATTTAGACATTATATAATTGGCTACCAAGTTTTTTTGTATACTGATCACTCTGCCATTCGGTATTTAGCTAACAAACCTATCACAAATGGTCGAGTGACTCATTGGCTATTGCTCTTGTAGGAGTTTGACATCACTATCAAAGATCGTCCGGGGAAGGAAAACCCAGTCACTAATTTTCTGTCTCGAGTTCCGAAGGTAAATGATCCACTGGTAGTAGATGACCAATTTCCAGATGAACATTTGTTTGCCATAGCAGTCAAGACACCATGGTACGCAGATGTGGCAAATTATCTAGCAGTGGGGAAGCTGCCCAGGCATTTGACAGCAAGGGAAAGGAAATAGATCATCCACCGCAATGCCTGATTCTCTTGGATTGGTGAATATCTTTTTCACATAGGTTCGATATGTGTATATGTAGATGCATTCGCGAGGATGCGATTTATCACATCCTGAAGGCTTGCCATGACGAGCCCTACGGGGGAAACTTCGCAGATCGAAGGAAAGGGCATAAGGTACTACATATGGGTTATTATTGGCCCACAATTTTTAAAGATGCTAAGAAATATGCCTAGGCTTGTGATAGCTGCCAAAGGATGGGCTGACCTGGCCAATCTGATGAAATTCCATTGCAGCCCCAACTAGTCATAGAACCCTTTGAACGATGGGCATTGGACTTTGTTGGCCCATTCCATCTGCCATAAAATCAGAAAGCCTACATACTGGTTGCCACAGATTATGTGACGAAATGGGTGGAAACAATAGATTTACCAAGAGCTACAGAGGAAGCTGTGATTAACTTCCTCTTTGGGCTATTTGTGTGGTATGGTTTACCGCGGGAAGTGATAACAGATGGGGGAGGGCAATTTGTAGGACACAAGATTACAACCACTCTCAGAAATCATCACATTACACATAGGATCACTTCCCCGTATCACCCGCAGGCGAACAGGCAGGTCGAAAGCACCAATAAGGTCATTGAAGCAATTCTGACCAAGACAGTCTCAACACATCGGCGAGACTGGGCTGCTAGACTGCCAGAGGCCTTGTGGGCCTATCACATGACTTGGAGGAATACTATAGGATACTCTCCGTACCAACTTGTGTTCAGCAAAGAACCTATTTTTCCGATTGAATTCGAAATAAAGACACTAAGAATGGCTAAGGAAGTGGGATTGGATTTAACAAAAGCCCAAACCAAGCGACTTCAACAAATCAACGAACTAGACAAGGCTCTAATACTTGCTCTGCAACAGACTGCAATTATTCTGCAATAAAGGGAAAAGTGGCACGACAACCTTATAAAAAAGAAGACGTTTCAAAAAGGGGATTGGGCACTCCTCTATGACTCCAAATTCCAGGATTTTTCAAGCAAGTTGCAAACAAGATGGCTCGGCCCTTATGAAATTCAAGAAGTACATAACAATGGTACTCTCACTTTGACTACCATTGACGGGTCTAGCCATTCTTTCAAGGTGAATGGGCATCAGGTGCGTCTCTATCACAAATCATTCACCAAGGAGTCTTTCTGGCAGCAAGTATGCGAGGACCCCTCCATGCAAATCTTAGCTGCAGGGAGTGATGACCCAACAACTTTTCTTTCATAAAATTGTGATTTTCTTTAAATTGTAAATAATGTATATGTTCTTTTTGATTGATTGCAATTCAGTTAGGCATCACCATGTAAATATGAGATTTTTTTTGTTTTAGGTGTTTGGTATGTGTTATTCAATCGATTGAACGATTGCTGTTTAATCAATTGAGAAACACTTATGTTTGTGTGTGTGTGTTGTTGTTCAATCAATTGAACAAAACTTAGTTTTATGTTTATATTGCTACTCAAATGATTGAACGATTGCTATTCAATCAATTGAACAAGTATTTTTTTTTTTTTTTTTTCTGTTCAAACAATTGAACAATTGTTGTTCAATCGTCTCAACAACACTTTTTGAATTTTGAATTTTTTGTTGTTCAAACGATTGAACGATTGCTGTTTAATCGATTGAACAACACTTTTTGCATTTTTTGATTTTTGTTGTTCAAACAATTGAACAATTGCTATTCAATCGATTGAACAACACTTTTTGCATTTTTCAATTTTTACTGTTCAAACGATTGACTTTTTGCATTTTTTGATTTTTGCTGTTCAAACAATTGGACAATTGTTGTTCAATCAATTGAACAACACTTTTTGCATTTTTCAATTTTTACTATTCAAATGATTGAACGATTGCTATTCAATAGTTTGAACAACACTTTTTGCACCTTTTCTATTTTTTCTGTTCAATCGATTGAATAATTACTATTCAATTAATTGAACAACATTTTTTGCATTTTTTTCTTTTCCATTTTTGTTGTTAAAACGATTGAACGATTGTTGTTCAATTGATTGAACAACACTTTTACGATTTTGATTTTGTTGTTCAAATGATTGAATGATTGTTGTTCAATCGATTGAACAACACTTTTGTGTTTTTTTTTTTTTATTTTCGATTTTTGTTGTTCAAACGATTGAACGATTGCTGTTCAATCAATTTAACAACACTTTTGTGTTTTTTTCTTTTCGATTTTTGTTGTTCAAACGATTGAATGATTGCTGTTCAATCGATTGAACAACACTTTTGCATTTTTTCTTCTTTTTAGTTTTGCTGTTCAAAACGATTGAATGATTGCTGTTCAGTCAATTGAACAACAATTTTGTTTTTCTTTTCAATTTGCTGTTCAAACGATTAAACGATTGTTGTTCAATCAATTGAACAACAATTTTGTTTTCTTTTCGATTTTGCTGTTCAATCAATTGAACGATTGTTGTTCAATCAATTTAACAACACTTTTTGTGCTGTGGTAGAAATAACTGTGATTTCTTTTACTGTTTCATTGTTGGTCATTTTGCCATCTTTATTTTTTTTTATGTTTTAAATAAACACCATCTGATTGGATTTGTGCCTAACATAAAGAAAAATAGTAATGTCAATACCATTATGAACTATGAAGCCTTTTGATGGTTATCTTTATTGAAAATCTGACATGGTGCATCTCTATAATGATTGGCTGAACATCTTTTATTTGGACACATCATAAAATGATTCATTATTTTAAAACCATGCTAGCTTATTTTTCACACTTTCAAATGGATAAATCCCTTTGATATAATGATATGGGGGTAAAAGTATAAACTTTCATTGGCATTTTTCTTACTTCTTACACCATCCCTGACTCTTAAGGAGTAATGAGCCTCAGTCTTTTTATAATATAATCATCAAAATATGAAAAATAACGAAATATGAAAATGCAACAAAAGAGGATAGGGGGTCTCATCATGAGCCAACCTACCATGATCAAAAGGATGTAACAGATGACATTTCATTTTGGCCACCAAACCAAGGTAATGACCTTCTTGATAATTAAAACTATCAGAAGGACAGGGGGTCTCATCACGAGCCAACCTGATCACTTTTTATATCCTGGTGAATGGCACTATGATTATCTGGTCACCATGCCAGCATAGTGGCCTCTTTATGACAAGAAAAGACAAAATCATCTACATACTAAAAGGAGTAATCTGACTCATTTGTGGGGTTAAAAAGCAACCATGTCGAGGCTATGAACACCTGCTGGCAGCAGTGGCTCTGCTTGTGGTATTGGAGTACTACCTTACATTGCCAAATGCTCTCTATTCTATTACCACCTATGGATTTGTTTCTAAAGGAAATGATCCAAGTGGATATTGGTGGCCACACGCCAATTCCACTTGGACCCCCACCATTGTTTCTTTCAGTTTTTTAGTTTCCTTAATTGTAGCATAGTTTACTATTTTTAGTAGTTTTTCAGGTCCTAAACTTTCGAAGTAGTTTTGAGGCCCTAAATGACATTTTTTGGGAAAATTGGGAGAAACATGGGATCATGGATCATTTTTGTTCATTCTAAAGTCGTAGTCCTCAGATAGATATTTCTATCGAGGTATTGTGCGCATCAAACGGAGATCGTATGCCAAAGTTATGACCCCGGGAAGTTGATGTACCAATTTACCCAAAACGGGGCCCATAGTTTGGCGCTTCATCTCCTAGGGTTAGGTTTTTGGATGTTTAGTGTTTTCCATTGTTTCTCAACAATAAATAGGCCTTTGAGCCTCATTGTAAGACAATTCAGAGGCATGTAGCCGCCACATCTCTCCTAAGATATAAGCTACTATCGCCCGAGCTAGTTTATTTCCATTTCTGTTTGTAAGCATATTTCAGTATTTTACATTAATGAAATGAAATATTATTTCTGCTGCACATCTGTATTTATGGTTATCTCTATAATTTGTTACGTTCTTGTTTAAATCTAGATCAGTGGTATCAGAGCAGTCTGTTCTTTCTCTGTTTTTCTTTGCATGTCCCCAACGAGGTCGGGATATAAGGAGTTAGGGCTTGAACTGGTTGAACCTTTGCAAGACCAACCTCGCAAATCCCGATGACCTCCCATGTCAGATGAAAATAAAAATGAGGGGGCAATAGATCCTAGCAAAATTTTTCTTGAAGAGGCCCTCAAGCGGTAAAGGAACGCGATGATGGACAACTTTCCCTAGATCCTTCAGCAGTTGCCCAGGGGTGACACATATACTTCTAGCGGCTACTCTAGAAGTGCCACACCCTTTAAGGTACAAGTTAACTTTGACATTCCCATATTTGAGGGTCAGATAGATGCAGACGCTGTAGATAAATGGTTAAATATGCTAGAAGGGTATTTTTCTATTCATGATTTTTCCGGCCGGGAAAAGATTACTTTCGCCCTTCTCAAAGTCGTCCCACACATCAAGGACTGGTGGGAAACCTACTGCGAGCAGAAGGATGAAAGTACGACCTCACTGTTTTCAGCCGCACCGACTTGGAATTCATTCCATAATGCCATCAAGGAGAAGTACTACCCTATCAGAAGCTATGAAAATAAATACATAAAGTGGACCACGTTGCGGCAGGGAAGGGACCAAGACGTGCCAGAGTTTACCAATATTTTTCATACCCTTCGCACAAAGTGAGGTATCAAGGATTCTGAGCTGCATTTGGTACTCAAATAACGCAACTACCTACACAGGTACATCTAGGATGAGATGGAATTCGTGGAAATATCCTCGCTTGGCTTGGCGTACTGATACACTGTCAAGATCGAGCAAAAGTTTAAACAGAAGAAGTGAGACTTTGGATCTGCAAATCTGAAGCAGGGGAAAGGCGCCCCCAAACCACTGAACAAAGGAAAAATCCAAGGTGGGGTGGCCCAGGACAACCCACCAAAGCCACAAGCAAAGAACAACACCACGATGCCAAAGAAGGACATGGGAAAGTGATGTGAGTTCCATAAGAGCTCCACTCACAACACAAGTGAGTGTCGGGCCAAATAGTCAGTCGTGTTTGAGCTAAAGTCTTCGAAATCAGATGCATGTTCCGACTCTGAGTCAGAACCCGATAAGGGGAATGAAAAAGGGAAGTAGATTATCGATGTGGAGCCCAACGCCACCATTGCCACCATGAAGATCCAAAAGGAGGAACCCGAAGATCCAGAGGAGGAGGAGCGCCTCTTCCACTCCCAGATGTGGGTAAAGGGCTCCCCGCTACAGTTCATTGTCAACAACGGGAGCCAAAAGAACCTAATTTAGGCAGAGGTCGTGAAGCGGCTGGGCTTACTGACCACAATACATCCACAACTATACACCATCCGATGGCTTCACCAAGGATGGGATCTTCGCGTGAGCCAGCGGTGTCACTTTCCATACAACATCAAGCCCTTCACGGATGAGGTATTGTGTGATTTTGCTCTCCTTGATGTTTGTGATGTATTATTAGCCCAACCATACTTGTGGAAGTGACATGTTGTATATGAGTCAAGGTCTCATGCTGTTATTGTTACTTTGGGAAATAAGTTGTATAAGATACTGGAGGTAGCACCGCCTACCAACATCTCTTTAGTTACTGCAAAACAATGTAGTAAGCTCACTTACAAAACTAGGAAATTTGTTTTCCTAATGATACACCCTCAAGGAAAGAAGAAGACGGTGGCCACGACCTCCACACAGGGCCCCTCCACACGACAACTACAGATGGACAAGGTCGTGGAGGAGTACGAGGACATCTTCACCTCCCTAGCAAGGGTTCCTTTGCACTGTCAGGTCAAGCACTCCATCGATCTGACCCCAGGTGCACCGCTACCCAATGGACCAATCTATCATCTCTCCTTTTTGGAGAATGATGAAATCAAGAGGTAGATTCAGGAGTTGCTGCAGAAAGGTCAGATCCGACCGAGTTCATCGCCTTGTGGGAGCCCGATCGTGTTGGTACAGAAGGAGGATGGGACTTGGAGACTCTGTATTGACTATCGGGTGCTGGACAAGATCACTATTCAGAATAGGTACCCGATCCCACGGATTGATGACCTTCTGGACCAATTGAAGGGGGCAAAATATTTCAGCAAGATCGATTTGAAATCAGGATATCACGAGGTACTGAATGAACCCTTCAATGTGTGGAAGACTGCCTTCAAAGCCAAGGAGGGCCTTTTCAAATGGTTGGTTATGCCTTTTGGGTTGACGAATGCTTTGGCAACCTTCATGAGGCTAACGGATGACATCTTGCAGCCATTCAGCAACTCATTTGTAGTGGTATACTTAGATGACATCCTGATCTTCAGCTAAAATTGGGAAGAGCACCTCCACCACATCCGACAGGTTCTCCAAACACTGCGGCAGCACAAGTTATGTGCCAATGTGCCAATGTGGATCCAACCAAGATCCAAGTAATTCAGGATTGGCCATCTCCAACCACTCTGACAGAGCTCCACAACTTTCTGGGTCTTGCCAACTTCTACCGCAGGTTCGTGTTGGGATTTTCTCATATCACTTGGCCCTTGAGTGAAGTCACCAAGGGAGGAGTGAAAGCAAAATTATTTTGGTCTGGATCTCAAAAGAAGGCATTAACAAAGTTGAAACATCGCCTCTTCTCGACACCAGTGCTCACATTTCCAGAATTGAAACAACCATTTGAGATTGTGACAGATGCCTCTGACTATGTTATTGGGGTAGTCCTTACTCAACACAGGAATCCAGTGGCATATCACTATGAGACACTTTTAGACACAGTCCGGAAGTATCCCACTTATGATAAAGAGATGTATTCCATTGTGCAGGCCTGCCGTCAATGGAAGCATTACATTTTGGGGAAGGGAATGATCATCCACACAGGCCACTGACCCCTGCAGTTCATATAGACCCAAGGGAAGTTGTAGAATGCTCGCCATTAGAAGTGGTCCACATACCTTCAACAGTTCCATTTGAATATTAGGTATAAGAAGGGTAGCACCAATAATGTTGCAGATTTCCTTAGTTGACCACTGATCATGGCGTTAACCACTGTGCTCAACTATTGTGGGCATGAGACTTCTAATTGGCCACTTCTCTACAAAAGCAACCTAGAATTCAGCCACACATACCAAACACTCTTGGAGGGTCAACATGTTCCAGATTTTCACCTCCAGGATGCCCTGTTATGCCACCTGGGTCACCTTTGTGTTCCTTCAAGTGAGCGTGCCAATATGATTTGGAAATCACAGTACAGTCGAGCTGCTCAGCATTTTGGGGTCGAGAAAACGGTGGCAGTACTGCAGAAGTATTTCTATTGGCCAAATATCCGACAGGATGTCAGGAAGTACATCAGATCCTACACTACCTGCGCCATTGCCAAACTGATCATCAAGAAGCAAGGCCTCTATACCCACTACCTACCCCTAATCGACCTTGGGAATCCATATCCATAGATTACATGTCAAGCCTTCCTTCTACTAAGCATGGAAACGACTGTGTTTTTGTGGTGGTCGACAGGTTCTCGAAGATGGCCATTATGGCAGCCTGCAAGAAGAATATCACAGCAGAAGCCACTGCTAAACTATTCTTTGAATGAGTGTGGGTACAATTTGGGATCCCATAGTCTATCATCTCAGATCGGGACAACAGGTTCCTTAGTATATTTTGGTCCAGTCTCTGGTCTATGCTGGACACCAAACTCACTAAGTCCACAACCTTCCATCCCCAAACTGATTGCCAGACTGAGGTTGTCAACAAGATGATCATACACATTCTGCACATGTACAACTCAAGGCATCCACGCACATGGGATGAGATCCTCCCCTATGTTCAACACAACTATAATCGGGCTCTCCACAGATCGACTGGCCATAACCCTTTTCAGGTGGGCTTGGGATTCCAGCCACTATGTCCCATTGATGTGGCCATGCCATTTGGAGCTACTCAGGCAGATTCAACTCATGCCCAGTTCGAAATAGATAAGGAAAACAACTTCATTGAGCACATCCAACATATCTGCCAGTAGGTCTACGACATTCTGGAGAAATCAAATGCCAAGTACAAGCAGCGACATGATCAACATCGGGTGCCACATAAGTTTCAGATGGGTGACAAAGTCTGGATGCATTTGCAAAAGGAACGCCTTACTGAAGCTTATCAGAAACTCAGACCACTCCGATATGGTACTCACACCATTACCAAGGCTGTGGGAGACAATGCATTTGAGCTCAGCATTCCCCCATTCCTTGGCTGACACCCAGTGTTCAATGTGGATCGCCTTCGGCCATACTTTCCACCATTACTAGACACATTCGACATTGCAGAACAACTCACACCAACATAGTTAAATCCAGATTGCATGGAACAAGTTGCAACTAATTGGATCATGGACACATAGATCAAGCACACTCACCAGCAGGAGATCCAACTGTATCGAGTTGTCAAAGCAGGCCAACTCCTTCACCAGGGCAAGTGGCTCACCAGGGACCAAGTTCAACAGAAGTTTCCTCATCTCATGGAGGAACTCAACACAATGGGGACCATTGCTTCCTAAGGGGGGAGAAGTGATCCAGGTGGATATTGGTGGCCACCCACCAATCCCACTTGGACCCCCACCATTGTTTCTATCAGTTTTTCAATTTCCTTAATTGTAGCACAATTTACTTTTTTAGCAATTTTTCAGGTCCTGAACTTCCAGCGCTGTTTTGAGGCCCTAAACGACATTTTTTTTTGGGAAAACTAGTAGAAACATGGGTCCATGGACCGATGTTGCTCATCCCAAACTTGTAGTCCTTAGATAGATCTTTCTAATGAGGTATTGTGCGCATCAAACAAAGATCATATGCCAAAGTTACGACCCCGGGAAGTTGATGTACCAATCTACCCAAAATGGGGCCCATAGTTTCGCGCTTCATCTCCTAGGGTTAGTTTTTTGTATGTTTAGGGTTTTCCATTGTTTCTCAACAATAAATAGGCCTTCAAGCTTCATTGTAAGACACTTCAGAGGCATGTAGCCACCACATCTCTCCTCAGAGATAAGTTACCATCGCCTGAGCTAGTTTATTTCCATTTATGTTTGTAAGCATATTTCAGTATTTTACATTAATGAAATGGATTATTATTTCTACCGCATCTTTGTATTTATGGTTATCGTTGTAATTTGTTGCGTTCCTGTTTAAATCCGGATCAATAGGGGGTCTCATCCCGAGCCAGCCTACCACAATCATAAGGATGTAACAGATGACATTTCATTTTGGCCACCAAACCAAGGCAATGAATTTCTTGATAATTAAAACTGTCAAAAGGACAGGGGGTCTCGTCACGAGCCAACATGATCACTTTGTTATATCATGGTGAATGGCACTATGATTATTTGGTCGCCATGCCAGCATAGTGGTCTCTTTATGACAAGAAAAGACAGAATCATCTACATACTAAAAGGAGGACTCTGGATCATTTGTGGGGTTAAAAAGAAACCATGTCGAGGCTATGAACGCATGCTGGCAGCAGTGGCTCTACTTGGGGTATCAGAGTACTACCTTACACTACCAAATGCTCTCTATTCTATTACCACCTATGGATTCATTTCTAAAGGAAATTTCCCATTTGAACAACACTCTTACAAGCCAACATGCATGGTAACTTATGTTATATGGTAACTTACTTCCGATTATGCGTTTGTTACTAATACCACTTAAGGTGAAAATATTTTGACATAATTATTTAAATCTCTGTTTTTATTCTTCGGCCATTTCACCTTTGGTACGTGTATTTCTGTAATTTCTTTGTCATATATTGTGCCACTTTTATGGATTGGTTGCTTGCATTTATGAAATACCAATTCTCTCTTTCTTTTCACATGCTTGGAGGACATGGACGCCCTTTTCTCATTGGAAGGTGGATGGTCTGCGTATGAACATCATGTTTGATAGTTATGGATAATTGCGTGATAATTATTAAATTGATTTCCGGGTAAAGGACTGCATGATGATTGTGTATGCGTAATAATTATCAAAGTATTTCTGATTGGAGAAATGACAACGACCATTATGGAAGGCATGCAGATTGATTATGAGCTTGCATTAAATATTGTTGATGAGACAAATGACTTGACTGTATATGATGATAATTCCCAAAACAATGTCATTTTCCTGTTAATTGCTTTAACATTCTTTGTTGCTTTCTAAAATGCGAAAGTGAAAGAGAAGTGAATGTGAGTGAACCAGTCATAGGAAAATAATAACCATGGGAGGTAGAGCCATCCGAAATGAACCCACAGTGCTCATGGTATTGTACCAGGCTCGTGCAACTCTCGAGTGCATTGGTTGGCTGCAATATCTGAATAAATCGTAGGGATTTCACGAAGAGATGACACTCCAATTCCTACAGAATTTGCAGAATGGAAGCACCATAGTAAGAGGCAGGGACATAATGGTCTCCAAAGCAGTCATAGCTGAATTCATTGGACTTCCAGCTGAGGGAACAAAATGGACAAACAAACACGTCCTTCTGTACAATGCGGTTGTAGTATTCCAGGACCTAGGCGAGCAATTGGTGTGAACAGGGAAAGGGATTCACCCTTCAACGTTAAGACAACCATGGCAGGAATTGACAGTCATTGTGCAAAGGTAAATCACATGCGACGGTCAATAGGATGTGGTAAAGCCCTGTGAACTCAAACTGTTAGCCATCCTAAAACAGAAAATTTCAGTTAATTTTCCGTTTTATTTGAATTCCCTATTGCATGATGTTTCTCATCGAGTTAGGAAAGCTAAGGACCCACACACAGTCATCAGTCATCATGGGCTGATCAAACTGATTATCATGCATGGACTGGCCTAGAAGCAGCTAACATAGGACAATATTGTAAATCCCACTCTCGCCCCACCTATAGAAAACCCAACAACAGAACAACAAGGGCCAAGAACTCCAGGTCCAAGAAGGACACTAAAAAGGAAGAATTCCTTTGTGCCCTTGAACCCAACAAAACGTAGGTGCTCTGTGCAAGTGAAGTCCCGACGACATACCCAAATTCAGACAAATGAGGCCGGGCCATCTCACACACCACCTCCAAGTCCGCAAAATGCCCCTTTACAAGACTATGAGGAAGAGGTGGCCAGGGTATTGGAAAATATGGGGATATTTGGTGAGGAAAGAGAACAATATGAGAATGTTGAAGGACAGAATTGTACCCCCAACCAGTCTGCCTCTATTGACAGCCCTGGTTATGATCAAACCCTACCATTTGCTAATTTTTTCAAAGAACAGAGGGAACCAGTCCCTTTGATGGAAAATAACCTTGAAGCCGAGGTGCATGAAGAGGAATCCATTAGAGAAGAAAATCAGATAGAAAATATAGGTCCAGTGGATCCCCCAACTGAAGAAAATCCTACAGATGAAACCTTGGGAGATGAAAATCAACCAGGAAATGCTAGTTTTTTGAAGTCCCTTGAGGACGAGGCCCACCTAGAAGAAAGCCCGGAGAACGATAATTGCTCAGGAGACACCATTCTATTGGGGTCTCCTAAGAGAGAAATTCATGACAAAAAAGAGCTAGAAGGTGAAGCTCCATCGAGAGATACAGTTCCAATTGAAACCCTCCCTGATGCTGACACAATACCACCTGAGCATGAACTTGAGGGAAATGCAGTTGCACCACCACTGGTTGGAAGTCTCACAATAAAGAAGATCTACAAGGACAGGCTCAGAAAAATGCTTAAAAATTATAGAAAATAGAAGAGAATAATTGGGCAGCTAAGACAATGGTTAAAAGAAGCAGTCAGAGCTAGAAAATTGAAAGTGGAAATGGAGACCACAGGGACACAAACATAACATTGTTCTGGAAAAGATGCTGAAACCCAGACTGAGATTCTTTTGGTCTGTTCAAAGGAAACTCAGACAGATCCATGTCTTGTAGAAGACAATGAAATGCAGACTGAAGACCCCTGTGTTTTCCCACAGGAGACCCAAATGGACTACCCTATTGTGAATGCTGCTGTTCAAACTGATGCTGAAGAAAGCATCCCAATTTATTTTTGCATAATTCAAGAAGCAGTCGAGGCTATTGTCTAGACTGAGCCTATGGAGACACAAGATAATGAAGCCCAAATAGAGGAGACACCTACTTACATTCCCTTAGTAAGGGAGGCAGTCATTAGGAGATTGCAGAATGAACTACTAAAGGTTCAGCAGGAATTAACTCAGCACAAAGAGGAAGTAGTGCCCCTACGTGTACATCAAGAATTAAGGAAAAGGTTTGAGGCACTCATAACCATTGAGGATGAGACCTTTGCTCAGTACAAGGTTGAGTAGAAAAAGGTTGAGAAAGCATAGGACAAATTACAAAAGGCTAAAGAGAAGTTGGAGACTGTCTGCTCTCTTTATTCAGATACCCTGTCATGCCGAGCTCCTACTACAAACTATGCATTATTCCTCCTGGAAAGGTACCTCTTGCTGAAAATCAAAGCTGTTAAGGCTGGCAAGTATGTGGAAATCAAGACTACCCCGGACTTTGTCAAGTGTTTCAAAGAGCAGAATGAGCAGGTACAACGCCTCTTGTGTGAAATTTACATGCACAATTTCTTTTTATAAGATGACAAAGACAATAACCCTAGCCCCTTTATAGGGGGTCTAATTCCAGGCATTTCTTTCCTTTGCTACTAACCAATTCAAGTGAGCCAAGGCTTATAATACCTTTAGAAAGTGAGAGTATGGCATCGACATATGGGTTAGGGGGGAACCTACAAAACCCCTGCATCTCTCTGTCAGGCACAGGAAATTTATGAAGTGAGCTAGTGTTGTGGGACAATTAGGGCCATTCCACATAGATATTATACAAGATGAGAAGGATGCTATAGGGATTAATGCACGAGTGTTTGGTGATGTAGAAACCCTCAAGGATCTTCCCAGGATCCTTGGCAGACAGTCATAATAGCTGTATCTATCATGAAGACACATGCATATCTATGTTTAACAAACAAATATCAAAGCGAGAAGGAATTATTACCTCGAGTCTTAGTGTGGTGTTGCTGGAGAGCGCAATGCAGCTAGGCGGAAGACCCCTGAGCCGGCTCCAGATCAAAACCTGCACATAGTAAAGAAAAGCGTAATATCACAACATAAAACCTTGATAAACAATGCATGAACATATAAAGATATCTAGTTGCATATAACTAAGCCACTCATGCTAATGATATTGAATAAACATACAAACAAGTCATACTATCAACATCTCGGAGTGGACAACACAACTGTAGTTTTATATTGATGTAGAAAGAGTGATTACAACCATCAGTTGCATCAGCCTTCCCTTACCCCTCCAGCTCCTCTCTCTCTCTCCCTTCTTAACCTCTTTTGATGCGTAAGTCTGAGACTCTGCTCAACAACCAAATAGGCAATACTTTCAAACAGTTTGACCTCTTTCACAATGGCCCTAGCCATGCGTATATAACATGTGAGTTTAGGGTTGCCAAGTCATTCATGAGTTCCATTAGGCAAAAGTAGTGATGTTTCCATGCCTTTGTGCTCTTTCTCATTTGCATACTCCATTAGGAATTAGTAATTCCCCAAATAGGTCGAGTTCTGATGTTTCCCTACTTTTATGAGCTAACATAGGAGAGAATCTAGGGATATTTTCTCAGTCAATTCGTTCCCTTGACCCATAGAAACTCATTAGGGTTCACTAACACTCTTCCCAAGGTAACAAACATATTTACTTTGGGCACTAATACACCCTTAGCCTTGCTAGGAATCTTTATAAAGCAGGTTTCTAGTGTTTAGGAAACGTTAGCTTGACAACTGGGCCTGCGAACTTGGTTAGTCCTGTTAGTGTCGGTATCTTCATCCCTCCATCAGTGATCAAATTTCTCTTTTTGCATGCATATTAGGTGTCTCATCCGATCAGCTGCATTCCATTAGGTCATGGATCAACTGATGGTAGTGGTTCTTTGTCAATTTCCCTCATGGCATTTACTTGCTGGCCTATTTACACATGTACAGATCATTTGCTGTCATTTTATTTCATTCCATTTGAAAAAGTCATTTTAGGGTTTTTAGGTCTCACTAGGTCTAGGGTTTGCCACCATGGTCTTCAAAAGCTCAATAAGAGGTCAGCAGGCACATGAGGATGTCTAATAAGTTCATAAAATTACAAAATTCACTGATGATATGCTTCATAAAGGGTTTTTACCTCAAAACTCTGTTTTGAGGTGAAAATAGGGTTTTTTCTATTTTCATGAACAAATTTTATGTAATTTCAATGTTTTCATATGTAATAAGCTCCAGCTATTGACCTTGGTCACCTTGCCAACTACAACACTCCTGCCATTGCAAGAAACAAAAATATCAAAGCATCAGTTCATCAAATGATCAAGAAAAGTCAAAATACAAAATGAAAAACAAGATTTTAAAAGCAAAGTGAAAAGGACTATAGAAAAGTGGGTTTGCAAATGAAAAATTAAAATCAAGAGGATATAAAGTTCTTCTTGGTGTTTGAAAGACTTCATTTTGTGCAAGAGAGAAAGCAAAAGGGAGAAAATTGGGTTTGAGGAGAAAGAAGTGAAATTTGGAGCAAAAATTCAAACTTTCACCAGCGCCACACACTTAGGCATTGGCGCGACGCACCTGCCTGGCGCTACGCACTGGGCGTAGGTTTTACACTGTAAATTATTCGTGCGCTATGCATAGAAACTGTGCTACACACCTAGGAGGTAGCGCTATGCATCTTCTGGATGAACTCCAAATCACATTTAATTGCTTTCCTCTACCTCCAATTTCACAAATAACCTCTCAACAAGTAAGTAAATCCTCTCATCTGATCTAGCAAGGAGTTTTTTCATCTATGGTGGTGATTTGAGTGTTTAAAAAATTAAACCCTAGCTGTCTCTAAATTTGTCTTGCCCAACTTGCCTAGGGTTTTGTTTTCTGCTGTTTTGATTCCTTAGTGATTATCTTCCTACATCCCATGCCCCTGCACTAAATTTCCCTAAATCCCTTCCTCTTTCCCTCCCCCATTGGCACTCACCCCCTATTACCAAACCCTAAGCCCTATACATAATTCCTAAACATTAACCCTATCCATTCCGTAAACCCTAATTCCCATCTCCTAAAACTTATACATTCCCTAAAACCCTACTTCCATCATGAAAACCCTCATTCACAGTTATACTATCAGTCAACCCCTCAATTTCCAAAAGAAAAAACAACAGTCACTCTACTCACCTTCATACTTCTAAAATCTCTTCATACTCATCATTTTTCACTCCAAATTTACAAGTATGGAGATAGACGCAGCATATGAGAGGGATGATGAAACTGTCAGTGATTCTTCCCAAGGGGCTCATGCACCAAGAAAACCACATAAAGGAGGAAAACACATTTGGGAGGAGCCCACCACTCTCACAGAGTTACTAGCTTTCCCTCTAGCAGTAACATGTTTTAAACATCAGTCTTATTACCAGTTTTGTGAAATGGTGGAGAGGGTGAAATATCACCATGAGCTTGCTAGGTTATTTGTTCTTCATCTTCACAATGTCCAGGTGAACCTAGCTGGTGTCTCTTTCACTTGACACCTGAAACCATTGCAGCAGCAACAGGTATCCATAATGTGGGTGAACAGTGGAGTAAGGGGCAGCATGTGGGCAAAGAGCATTATGAGCCTTACATCAAGGCTAGTTATCAAAAGCAAATCAATAGGGTATTTCCTTTTAGATACTTGCAAGATACTTATGCTCCACTCTTGAAACCCATTATCAAGTATTTCACCTGTGAAGGGAGGTTTTCTCGTTTGTATACTTACCATGTTAGATTGTTGATGCACTTCACAAGGGTGAGGATGATGAACCTCCCATATTTTATATGCATAAATATTGATAATATGGCTACATATGTGCAAAGGAAACCTCTTCCTCAGCAGTTCAGTAACATTTACCATTTTTCATTGATTAAAATTGTTGTTTTACATCAGCTAAGCTTGCTGAATATTTCATGGGATATCTTCATTTCACATGAGGTTTTCAAAAACCCTCAGGTGACCCCATCAGTGTTTCAGGAGGAAGGAGGGCCTTCAAACCAGCCAGATGTTCATGAGACTAAAACAACAGGTGTGCCAGTGTTTGTCACTTATGAAAAAAGCACAAGGAGACTATTTGCAGCTGCCAAACAAGTATTATCTCCACTAAGGGTGGAAGGGGTCTCGTTTCCTTCACCAGACCACAGGCAAATTCTATCTTCACCTCGGGTGAAAGGGGCTTTTTCTTCTTCTTTAGTAGTACAGGTACATGATAAAGGAAAGCAACCTTTTCATGATGAAGGGCCTTTTGAAGGTCAAGATAGAGAATTTGTTTTGATTCAAGAAGAGGACACTAATTTGGGTTCCCAAAACTCAAGACTCAAGGAGGTCATCAAAGAGAAAAAAGTTGACATGCATGCCTTATCACTTGACCTTGAGAGGGCTAAGTGGATCATTAACTTCCTTGAGCAATAGAACAAGAAATTGGAGGATAAACAAACAATCATGGAGCTGCAAACCATAAGGGAAAATGGGCAAGCAGCAAAAAGAAGGAAAGTCAAATTGACAACCCTTGAGCAAGAAATTGATGCTGACTGGGAATCATGGCTAGAGAGGGTAAACATTCACTTGGAGAAATTGCTTGAGAAAGCCAACAAGGAGAAGAAGATGTTGCGCCACATGGCTTATCACTATTTGGCCGGGAACAAAATTTGTAAGACAAGCATAAGAAGCCTAAAAGCTAAGTTAAAGAGAGCTTTGAGGAGCAAAAAAGAGCAAGATAATCTCAAGATCTTGGCTGAAGCATCATTGGCCTAGCATAGCACCTAACAAAGATCACTCATGCCAAAAAACTACGCTTTTGATGGGGGGCTCCATTTGCAAAAAACTTTATATTTTTGGAATCACCATGAAAATTTATGCATCCTCAAAAATGTCTGTGAAGTTTTGACAAGTTCTGGACCTCCAAAAGGGCCAAAAACACCCAAAAAATGCCCTCTTTGCCACTTTTTGGCCACACAGCAAGCAATCTTGGGAGATTGCATTTTTGGAGGGGGAAATGGACTCCAAATCAAAAAATTCAAGCTGTCCCAGAAAGTAGACTCAACAAGCTTTTTGATGAGCTATCCTGCACCCGATTTGGACTTCGGTAAGCCTTCCAAACGTGGCCTGGAAAAAGCGCTACGCATAGAAAAAATGGCGCTACGCATAGGAGGAAAATTTACCAATTTTGCGTGCTTCCTCAGAATTTCGCCTAGTTTCTACCAGCTTGACTTTTTCTCTCTCATGGTCAAATTCATGATGTGATATGATGTAAATAGATGTACTATGATGTAAAAATGATGAAAATTTGACATAAGGACGCATATACATCAGTTATAGGTGGTTTTGAGCTGTAATGAATTGGTTTCCTAAGTTTTAGAGGCAAGATATTCGAATGCCTACTTTTGTGTTCCTAGTTTAGATATGGTTGAAACCACCCCTTTTCTCATGGATTCGACCCCTGATGGATAGAACAGGCGGTTTGGATGTCTATATCATGTGTTTTTTCAGTCATTTGTCAAAGTTGGACTCTTGTGGATGCTTTGAGCACTATTGTACATCACTTCTACAGTCTGGCAAGGAAATAGACCAGAGTTTTGCAGCATTTTGTAGGATTCTTGTGGCAAGGTGAATTAGTATTGTTTTCTCCTCTGTTATTCAGTTTATCATATGTTTATGTGTGCCATTATCTCTCTCTTTTTTTTGCATAACTAAATGAATCAAGTGTACAGGTGGAATTCATTGATGTTTTAGTGCTCTGCCTTGGGGTTTATTTAGTTTTACATGTTTTCTACTGTTTGAAGAGGACTCATGATACTTGCATGCCCTCTCCAACTCCTCACCAGTCTTTAGTCTCACCATTACAACTAATTCAAAGTGCTAAAACACTTCCCTACCTCGCCCCACAGAAAGCTCTGCAAATCTGAGTTCATTTCCTGGACCCAAAACTGCCTTCCTCATCTGATCCAGCAAACAAACATTTAAATCAATCAAACTCCTCTAAGCATATACCTAGCCTAAAATTAGTATTTACATCAATCATATCAAGCCTCGCTTGCCATATTTTCCTGAGATTGACAAGGAGAGAGCTCTCTCCTAACCTGGTAGGGCTAGCTACCAGGTTAAGCATGGTTTGATGTTACCCTAGACCTGCCTTTCTCAGCTTGAGGTAGATTTAGGCTATAACATAGTGGCGACCATACTGTGGAACGTAGTGTTATGTTCCTCAGTAAAATGTATCAAGTTTAGATCTGATTGTTGATGGTGGACAATGATCAGACACCGGAAGGCTGAAATCATTCACCTGGCGACTCTAGTGTCGAAGAATCCCAAGGTTCATAATTTTTATGGCAACTCCACTCTTCAAGAACCAGTAGCCTGAAGAATTACTTGGTGAATTCATTGTTATCAAAATGGACTCACTGGATCGAAGGTATGCTCCCATGAGCCGAGATCACATTCCAGGTTTCCCAAATAAAATTCCTAAGGTAGATTGGCAAAGGAATTTGCCTATGCTTAAAGATGATGATAGGAATGATGCCGCTTTACATCTGGTTAGATTTCACATGCATATTCGCAACTTGAAAGTTGATTTTCCTAAAAACTGCTTGATGAAGATATTCATGGCCACTCTGGAAGGTGAAGCCCGATCTTGGTATGAAAGTTTGCCGCCTGCTAGTATTTACTGTTTGAAAGGTTTTCATACCATGTTCTTTGAAAGGTATAAGTAATCTTATCCATCCTTACTATTAGTTTAGGACTTCATGAACGATGAGATCATGGAAGCCCTCTATGAAAATCCAATTCAGCAGCATAAAGAGAGCTTAGTGGATACTTATCAAGATGCATAGAAAAATTTGCAGCAGGATCAAGATCTTAGTACAATGGCAAATGATGAAAGAGAAGGTCTTATTTCAGATTTGCTCATAGCATATGACAGTATGCAGGAAAATCAAGTTTCAATTTCAGATCGTGATGATGAAGAGTACGTTGTTCTGAATCCCATGAAGGAGAGCTCTGTTGTTGAGATCGTCTGGAAAGAAGAAGACAAAGTTATTGATCAAAGTGTTCTCATTTCATTAGAACAAAGTCTTCATGAGGAGGTAATCCAGTCCTTTTATGAAAAACAAGATGAGATCTCTGTTCATGTAAGTGAAAAATCTTCTTTGGATAACTCAGTGGTAAATGATAGAAGTGTTAGTTTTGAGTTTCAAGAACCATCTGAAGTTTTCCCTCGTATGGCTGATGAGTATTTGATTGCCATGTCATATGAAGATGAGCAACAATGTTTTCAAATTATAGAAGACCAGGGAATTGAGGACTGTCATTCAGGTTTTTCATGTTTTGAAAAGTTATTTCAAGAAGACAATAATTGTTTGAGCAAAAGAAAATAGAAAGTATTATCTCCTCTATCTGAAGATGAGATAGATAAACTCTTGAAAGGTCATGTTACAACCCAAGCTAATGCAGGTTTGCAATGTGCACATGGTCAAGAAGGTGTTGGTGAAGCTTCTTCTACTTTTGAAAATAATGATAGTCTTGAAATTAGCTTTATAGATCAGCGAACAGATAATGTTTTCCTTCATGAAGATGATATGGCTATCATGTTTGATAATCTTGAAGAATGTTTTCTGTTTAAGAAAGGCTTAGATTATGACATTGAGGAGTATGAGCCTGAGAGAGATAGTATGCCAGAATTCGAGTCAGAGTTTCTCATGGTCAAGGAATTTACAGCTAACACTCAGATAGCAGAAGCTTATACTTCTCTATGCCTTCCTATCAATCAACAACCAACTCTTCATTTAGATCATAATGAAGGGAGTACTTGTATTTTTGCTGCTAGATCTCAAGACAAGCTAGTGCTTCAGGACTTTCAAGATCCTTTTGGCATTCTTTTACAAGCACTAGAGAAGATGGATGTTGCCTGGTTCGTTAGCATAAGCCTTGGTTTTAGTTGTTATTGTGAGTTGCCTACATGTACATCATTCTACCTGCTCGGGGAAAGTGAGAGCAGGATTTCAGTAAGTAGCCATTTGCTGGATTGGTTAAATTGGAAGGCCCACTTCACATAATTGTACATATTTCATCAGTAGGCAAGTGGTTGTCATCATGATTTGAAGCCCTCAAATCTTGATGGTCTACTGCCATTAAAAAATCTTTGTAAGTACTTGTTTTAATTAAGTGAGTCTTGAGTCAGTCTTTGAGTCTCGAGTCAGTTTGAGTCTTGAGTTAAGTTTCATAATGTTAGTTTTGATGTTTTTGTTGAATTTTATTTACTCCATATTGCCCAATGGATGAAGGCACTTATCTTCTTTTCCAGAGATCTATGGTTCTTGTCACCTCCCAGGAGCTACCATCCCCATTGGAGCCAATGTTAGTGTCGGTATCTTCATCCCTCCATCAGTGATCAAATTTCTCTTTTTGCATGCATATTAGGTGTCTCATCCAATCAGCTGCATTCCATTAGGTCATGGATCAATTGATGGTAGTGGTTCTTTGTCAATTTACCTCATGGCATTTACCCGCTGGCCTATTTACACATGTACAGGTCATTTGTTGTCATTTTATTTCATTCCATTTGCAAAAGTCATTTTAGGGTTTTTAGGTCTCACTAGGTCTAGGGTTTGCCACCATGGTCTTCAAAAACTCAATAAGAGGTCAGCAGGCACATGAGGATGTCTAATAAGTTCATAAAATTACAAAATTCACTGATGATATGCTTCATAAAGGGTTTTTACCTCAAAACTCTGTTTTGAGGTGAAAACAGGGTTTTTTCTATTTTCATGTACAAATTTTATGTAATTTCAATGTTTTCATATGTAATAAGCTCCAGCTATTGCCCTTGGTCACCTTGCCAACTACAACACTCCTACCATTGCAAGAAACAAAAATATCAAAGCATCAGTTCATCAAATGATCAAGAAAAGTCAAATTGCAAAATGAAAAACAAGATTTTAAAAGCAAAGTGAAAAGGACTATAGAAAAGTGGGTTTGCAAATGAAAAAATAAAATCAAGAGGATATAAAGTTCTTCTTGGTGTTTGAAAGACTTCATTTTGTGCAAGAGAGAAAGCAAAATGGAGAAAATCAAGTTTGAGGAGAAAGAAGTGAAATTTGCAGCAAAAATTCAAACTTTCACCGGCGCCACGCACATGGGCATTGGCGCAACGCACCTGCCTGGTGCTACGCACTCGGCACAGGTTTTACACTGTAAATTATTTGTGCGCTATGCATAGAAACTGTGCTACGCACTTGGGAGACAACACTACGCATCTGCTGGATGAACTCCAAATCACATTTAATTGCTTTGCTCTGCTTCCAATTTCACAAATAACCTCTCAACAAGTAAGTAAATCCTCTCATTTGATCTAGCAAGGATTTTTTTCATTTATGGTGGTGATTTGAGTGTTTAAAAAATTAAACCCTAGCTATCTCTAAATTTGTCTTACCAAGCTTGCCTAGGGTTTTGTTTTTTGCTGTTTTGATTCCTCTGTGATTATCTTCCTACATCCCATGGCAATGCACTAAATTTCCGTAAATCCCTTCCTCTTTCCCTCTCCCATTGGAACTCACTCCCTATTACCAAACCCTAAGCCCTATACATAATTCCTAAACATTAACCCTATCCATTCCATAAACCCTAATTCCCATCTCCTAAACCTTATACATTCCCTAAAACCCTACTTCCATCATCAAAACCCTCATTCACAATTATACTATCAGTCAACCCCTCAATTCCCAAAAGAAAAACAACAGTCACCCTACTCATCTTCATACTTCTAAAATCTCTTCATACTCATCATTTTTCACTCCAAATTTGCAAGTATGGAGATAGACTCAAAATATGAGAGGGATGATGAAACTGTCAGTGATTCTTCCCAAGAGGCTCATGCACCAAGAAAACCACATAAAGGAGGAAAACACATCCGGGAGGAGCCCACCACTCTCATAGAGTTACTAGCTTTCCCTCTTGCAGTAACATGTTTTCAACATCAGCCTTGTTACCAGTTTTGTGAAATGGTGGAGAGGGTGAAATATCACCATGAGCTTGCTAGGTTATTTGTTCTTCATCTTCACAATGGCTAGGTGAACCTAGCTGGTGTCTCTTTCACTTTGACACCTGAAACCATTGCAACAGCAACAGGTATCCATAATGTGGGTGAACAGTGGAATAAGGGGCAGCATGTGGGTAGAGAGCATTATGAGCCTTACATCAAGGCTAGTTATCAAAGGCAAATCAGTAGGGTCTTTCCTTTCAGATACTTGCAAGATACTTATGCTCCACTCATGAAACCCATTATCAAGTATTTCACTTGTGAAAGGAGGTTTTCTCGTTTGTATACTTACCACGTTAGATTGTTGATCCATTTCACAAGGGTGAGGATGATGAACCTCCCATATTTTATATGCAGAAATATTGAGAAGATGGCTACATATGTGCAAAGGAAACCTCTTCCTCAGCAGTTCAGTATTATTTACCATTTTTCATTGATTAAAATTGTTGTTTTGCATCAGCTAAGATTGCTGAATATTTCATGGGATATATTCATTTCACATGAGGTTTTCAAAGGCCCTCAGGTGACCCCATCAGTGTTTCAGGAGGAAGGAGGGCCTTCAAACCAGCCAGATGTTCATGGGATTGAAACAACAAGTGTGCCAATGTTTGTCACTTATGAAAAAAGAACAAGGAGACTATTTGCAGCTTCCAAATGAGTATTATCTCCACCAGGGATGGAAGGGGTCTGTTTCCTTCACCAGACCACAGGCAAATGATATCTTCACCTGGGGTGAAAGGGGCTTTTCCTTCTTCTTTAGCAGTACAGGTACAGGATAAAGGAAAGCAACCTTTGCATGATGAAGGGCCTTCTGAAGGTCAAGATAGAGAATTTGTTTTGATTCAAGAAGAGGACACTAATTTGGGTTCCCAAAACTCAAGACTCAAGGAGGTCATCAAAGAGAAAGAAGTTGACATGCATGCCTTATCACTTGACCTTGAGAGGGCTAAGTGGATCATTAACTTCCTTGAGCAATAGAACAAGCAATTGGAGGATAAACAAACAATCATGGAGCTGCAAACCATAAGGGAAAACGTGCAAGCAGCAAAAAGAAGGAAAGTCAAATTGACAACCCTTGAGCAAGAAATTGATGCTGACCGGGAATCATGGCTAGAGAGGGTAAACATTCACTTGGAGAAATTGCTTGAGAAAGCCAACAAGGAGAAGAAGATGTTGCGCCACATGGATTATCACTATTTGGCCTGGAACAAAATTTGTAAGACAAGGATAAGAAGCCTAAAGCCAAATTAAAGAGAGCTTTGAGGAGCAAAAAAGAGCAAGATAAGCTCAAGATCTTGGCTGAAGCATCATTGGCCCAGCATAGCACCTAACAAAGACCACTCATGCCAAAAACCTACGCTTTTTATGGGGGCCTCCATTTGCAAAAAACTTTATATTTTTGGAATCACCATGAAAATTTATGCATGCTCAAAAATGGCTGTGAAGTTTTGACAAGTTCTGGACCTCCAAAAGGGCCAAAAACACCCAAAAATGCCCTCTTTGCCACTTTTTGGCCACACAGGAAGCAGTCTTGGGAGATTGCATTTTTGGAGGGGCAAATGGACTCCAAATCAAAAAATTGAAGTTGTCCCAAAAAGTATACTCACCAAGATTTCTAATGAGCTATCCTGCACCTGATTTGGACTTCAGTATGCCTTGCAAAATTGGCCTGGAAAAAGCACTACGCATAGAAAAAATGGCGCTATGCATAGGAGGAAAATTTACCAATTTTGCCTGTTTCCTCAGACTTTCGCCTAGTTTTCTACCAGTTTGAATTTTTCTCTCTCATGGTCAAATTCATGATGTGATATGATGTAAATATATGTACTATGATGTAAAAAATGATGAAAATTGACTGGAGGAGGCATGCACATCAGTTGTAGGTGGTTTTGAGCTGTAATGAATTGGTTTCCTAAGTTTTAGAGGCAAGCTGTTCTAGTGCCTACTTTTGTGTTCCTAGTTTATATATGGTTGAAACCACCCCTTTTCTCATGGATTCGACCCCTGATGGATAGAACAGGTGGTTTGGATGTCTATATCATGTGTTTTTTCAGTTATTTGTCAAAGTTGGACTCTTGTGGATGCTTTGAGCACTATTGTACATCACTTCTGTAGTTTGGCAAGGAAATAGACCAGGGTTTTGCAGCATTTTGTGGGATTCTTGTGGCAAGGTGAATTAGTATTGTTTTCTCCTCTTTTATTCAATTTATCATATGTTTATGTGTGCCATTATTTCTCTCTCTTTTTTGCATAACTAAATGAATCAAGTGTAAAGGTGGAATTCATTGATGTTTCAGTGCTCTGCCTTGGGGTTTATTTAGTTTTACATGTTTTCTACTGTTTGAAGAGGACTCATGATACTTGCATGCCCTCTCCAACTCCTCACCAGTATTTAAAATCAACATTACATGTAATTCAAAGTGCTAAAACACTTGTCTACCTCACCCCACAGAAACCTCTGCAAATATGCGTTCATTTCCCGGACCCAAAACTACCTTCCTCATCTGATCCAGCAAACAAACATTTAAATCAATCAAAATTCTTTGAGCATATACCTAGCCTAAAATTAGTATTTACATCAGTCATATCAAGCCTCGCTTGCCATATTTTCCTGAGATTGACAAGGAGAGAGCTCTCTCCCCACCTGGTAGGGATAACTACTAGGTTAAGCGTGGTTTGATGTTACCCTAGACCTGCCTTTCACAGCCTGAGGTAGATTTAGGCTATAACATAGTGGCGACCATACTGGGGAATGTAGTGTTATGTTCCTCAGTAAAATGTATCAAGTTTAGATCTGATTGTTGATGGTGGACAACGATCAGACACTGGAAGGCTGAAATCATTCACTTGGCGACTCCAGTGTCGAAGAATCCCAAGGTTCAGAATTTTTATGGCAACTCCACTCTTCAAGAACTAGTAGCCTGAAGAATTTCTTGGTGAATTCATTGTTATCAAAATGGACTCACTAGATCGAAGGTATGCTCCCATGAGCCGAGATCACATTCCAGGTTTCCCAAATAAAATTCCTAAGGTATATTGGCAAAGGAATTTGCCTATTTTTAAAGATGATGATAGGAATGATGCTACTTTACATCTGGTTAGATTTCACATGCATATTCGCAAGTGTAAAGTTGATTTTCCTGAAGACTGCTTGATGAAGATATTCATGGCCACTCTGGAAGGTGAAGCCTGATCTTGGTATGAAAGTTTTCCGCCTGCTAGTATTTACTGTTTGAAAGGTTGTAATACCATGTTCTTTGAAAGGTATAAAGAATCTTATCCATCCTTAGTATTAGTTCAGGACTGTTGCAAACATGTTTATAGTTTTATTGAAAATCTTGAGAAAATTTATGAAGATGATGACTTCATGAACGATGAGATCATGGAAGCCCTGTATGAAAATCCATTTCAACAGCATAAAGAGAGCTTAGTGGATACTTATCAAGATGCATAGGAAAATTTGTAGTAGGATCAAGATTTTAGTACAATGGCAAATGATGAAAGAGAAGGTCTTTTTTTAGATCTTCTCATAGCAGATGACAGTATGCAGGGAAATCAAGTTTCAATTTCAGATCGTGATGATGAAGAGTACCTTGTTCTGAATCCCATGAAGGAGAGCTCTGTTGTTGAGATCGTCTGGAAAGAGAAAGACAAAGTTATTGATCGAAGTGTTCTCATTTCATTAGAACAAAGTCTTCATGAGGAGGTAATCCAGTACTTTTATGAAAAACAAGATGAGATCTTTGTTCATGTAAGTGAAAAATCTTCTTTGGATAACTCAGTGGTAAATGATAGAAGTGTTAGTTTTGAGTTTCAAGAACCATATGAAGTTTTCCCTCGTATGGCTGATGAGTATTTGATTGCCATGTCATATGAAGATGAGCAACAATGTTTTCAAATTACAGAAGACTAGGGAATTGAGGACTGTCATTTAGGTTTTTCATGTTTTGAAAAGTTATTTCAAGAAGACAATAATTGTTTGAGCAAACGAAAACAAAAAGTATTGTCTCCTATGTCTGAAGATGAGATAGATCAACTCTTGAAAGTTCATGTTACAACCCAAGCTAATGCAGGTTTGCAGTGTGTACATGGTCAAGAAGGTGTTGGTGAAGCTTCTTCTACTTTTGAAAATAATGATAGTCTTGAAATTAGCTTTACAGATCAATGAACAGATAATGTTTTCCTTCATGAAGATGATATGGCTATCATGTTTGATAATCTTGAAGAATGTTTTCTGTTTAAGAAAGGCTTAGATTATGACATTGAGGAGGATGAGCTTGAGAGAGACAGTATGCCAGAATTCGAGTCAGAGTTTCTCATGGTCAAGGAATTTACGGCTAACACTAAGATAACAAAAGCTTATACTTCTCTATGCCTTCCTATCAATCAACAACCAACTCTTCTTTTAGATCATAATGAAGGGAGTACTTGTATTTTTTCTCCTAGATCTCAAGACAAGCTAGTGCTTTAGGACTTTCAAGATCCTTTCTGCATTCTTTTGCAAGCACTAGAGAAGATGGATGTTGCCTAGTTCATTAGCATAAGCCTTGGTTTCAGTTGTTATTGTGAGTTGCCTACATGTACATCATTCTACCTGCTCGGGGAAAGTGAGAGCAGGATTTTAGTAAGTAGCCATCTGCTGGATTGGTTAAATTGGAAGGCCCACTTCACATAATTGTACATATTTCATCAATATGCAGGTGGTTGTCATCATGATTTGAAGCCCTCAAATCTCAATGGTCTGCTGCCATTAAAAAATCTTTGTAAGTACTTGTTTTAATTAAGTGAGTCTTGAGTCAGTCTTTGAGTCTCGAGTTAGTTTGAGTCTTGAGTTAAGTTTCATAATGTTAGTTTTGATGTTTTTGTTGAAGTTTATTTACTCCATATTGCCCAATGGATGAAGGCACTCATATACTTTTCCAGAGATCTATGGTTCTTGTCACCTCCCAAGAGCTACCATCCCCATTGGAGCCAATGTTAGTGTCGGTATCTTCATCCCTCCATCAGTGATCAAATTTCTCTTTTTGCATGCATATTAGGTGTCTCATCCGATCAGCTACATTCCATTAGGTTATGGATCAACTGATGGTAGTGTTTCTTTGTCAATTTCGCTGATGGCATTTACTTGCTGGCCTATTTACACATGTACAGGTCATTTGCTGTCATTTTATTTCATTCCATTTGCAAAAGTCATTTTAGGGTTTTTAGGTCTCACTAGGTCTAGGTTTTGCCACCATGGTCTTCAAAAACTCAATAAGCGGTCAACAGACACATGAGGATGTCTAATAAGTTCATATTACAAAATTCACTGATGATATGCTTCATAAAGGGTTTTTACCTCAAAAGTCTGTTTTGAGGTGAAAACAGGGTTTTTTCTATTTTCATGTACAAATTTTATGCAATTTCAATGTTTTCATATGTAATAAGCTCCAACTACTGCCCTTGTCACCTTGCCAACTCTAGCACGACATCCATTGCAAGAAACAAAAATATCAAAGCATCAGTTCATCAAATGATCAAGAAAAGTCAAACTGCAAACTAAAAAACATGATTTTAAAAGCAAAGTGAAAAGGACTATAGAAAAGTGGGTTATTAATCTCAAGAGGATATAAAGTTCTTCTTGGTGTTTTAAGACTTCATTTTGTGTAAGAGAGAAAGCAAAAGGGAGAAAATCGGGTTTGAGGAGAAAGAAGTGAAATTTGTAGCAAAAATTCAAACTTTCACTGGCGCCATGCACCTGGGCGTTGGCGCGACGCACCTGCTTGGCGCTACACACTGGGCGCAGGTTTTACACTGGAAATTAGTTGTGCGCTACGCATAGAAACTGCACTACGCACCTGGAAGGCAACGCTACGCATCTTCTGGATGAACTCCAAATCACATTTAATTACTTTCCTCTGCCTCCAATTTCAAAATAACCTCTTAACAAGTAAGTAAATCCTCTCATCTGATCTAGCACCGAGTTTTTTCATCTATGGTGGTGATTTGAGTGTTTAAAAAATTAATCCCTAGCTGTCTCTAAATTTGTCTTGCCCAGCTTGCCTAGGGTTTTGTTTTCTGCTGTTTTGATTCCTCAGTGATTATCTTCCTACATCCCATGCCCCTGTACTAAATTTCCCTAAATCCCTTCCTCTTTCCCTCTCCCATTGGCACTCACCCCCTATTACCAAATCCTAAGCCCTATACATAATTCCTAAACATTAACCCTATACATTCCCTAAACCCTAATTCCCATCTCCTAAACCTTATACATTCCCTAAAACCCTACTTCCATCATCAAAACCCTCATTCACAGTTATACTATCAGTCAACCCCTCAATTCCCAAAAGAAAAACGGCAGTCACCCTACTCACCTTCATACTTCTAAAATCTCTTCATACTCATCATTTTTCACTCCAAATTTTCAAGTATGGAGACAGACTCAGCGTATGAGAGGGATGATGAAACTGTCAGTGATTCTTCCCAAGAGGCTCATGCACCAAGAAAACCACATAAAGGAGGAAAACACATCCAGGAGGAGCCCACCACTCTCACAGAGTTACTAGCTTGCCCTCTTGCAGTAACATGTTTTAAACATCAGTCTTGTTACCAGTTTTGTGAAATGGTGGAGAGGGTGAAATATCACCATGAGCTTGCTAGGTTATTTGTTCTTCATCTTCACAATGGCCAGGTGAACCTAGCTGGTGTCTCTTTCACTTTGACACCTGAAACCATTGTAGCAGCAACAGGCATCCCTAATGTGGGTGAACAATGGAATAACGGGCAGCATGTGGGCCAAGAGCAATATGAGCCTTACATCAAGGCTAGTTATCAAAGACAAATCAGTAGGGTCTTTCCTTTTAGATACTTGCAAGATACTTATGCTCCACTCATGAAACACATTATCAAGTATTTCACCTGTGAAGGGAGGTTTTCTCGTTTGTATACTTACCATGTTAGATTGTTGATGCATTTCACAAGGGTGAGGATGATGAACCTCCCATATTTTATATGCAGAAATATTGAGAAGATGGCTACATATGTGCAAAGGAAACCTCTTCCTCAGCAGTTCAGTATTATTTACCATTTTTCATTGATTAAAATTGTTGTTTTGCATTAGCTAAGCTTGCTGAATATTTCATGGGATATATACATTTCACATGAGGTTTTCAAAAGCCCTTAGGTGACCCCATTAGTGTTTCAAGAGAAAGGAGGGCCTTCAAACCAACTAGATGTTCATGAGACTGAAACAACAGGTGTGCCAATGTTTGTCACTTATGAAAAAAGCATAATTAGACTATTTGCAGCTGCCAAATGAGTATTATCTCCACCAGGGGTGGAAGGGGTCTCGTTTCCTTCACCAGACCACAGGCAAATACTATCTTCACCTAGGGTAAAAGGGGCTTTTCCTTCTTCTTCAGCAGTACAGGTACAAGATAAAGGAAAGCAACCTTTGCATGATGAAGGGCCTTTTGAAGATCAAGATAGAGATTTTGTTTTGATTCAGGAAGAGGACACTGATTTGGGTTCCCAAAACTCAAGACTCAAGGAGGTCATCAAAGAGAAAGAAGCTGAAATCCATGCCTTATCACGTGACCTTGAGAGGGCTAAGTGGATCATTAACTTCCCTGAGCAACAAAACAAGCAATTGGAGGATAAACAAACAATCATGGAGCTGCAAACCATAAGGGAAAATAGGCAAGCAACGAAAAGAAGGAAAGTCAAATTGACAAACCTTGAGCAAGAAATTGATGCTGACTGGGAATCATGGCTAGAGAAGGTAAAGATTCACTTGGAGAAATTGCTTGAGAAAGCCAACAAGGAGAAGAAGATGTTGCACCACATGGCTCATCACTATTTGGCCCGGAAAAAAATTTGTAATACAAGGATAAGAAGCCTAAAAGCCAAGTTAAAGAGAGATTTGAGGAGAAAAAAAGAGAAAGATAAGCTCAAGATCTTGGCTGAAGCATCATTGGCCCAAAATAGCACCTAAAAAAGATCACTCATGCCAAATTTCAAGAAATTTGGTGAAGTTTTTGACATTTTTGAATTTTTGAGGCAAAAAACAGGTTTTTTCGGCAGGTTTGATGGGGGCCTCCATTTGCAATTTTTTTTTTATATTTTTGGAATCACCATGAAAATTTATGAATGCTTAGAAATGGCTGTGAAGTTTTGACAAGTTCTGGACCTCCAAAAGGGCCAAAAACACCGAAAAAATGCCCTCTCTGCCACTTTTTGGCCACACAGGAAGCAGTCTTGGGAGATTGCATTTTTTGAGGGGCAAATGGTTTCCAAATCAAAAAATTCAAGTTGTCCCATAAAGTAGACTCACCAGGTTTTCCGATGAGCTATCCTACACCTGATTTGGACTTCAGGAAGCCTTCCAAAAATGGCATGGAAAAAGCACTACACACAGAAAAAATAGCGCTACGCATAGGAGGAAAATTTACCAATTTTGTCTGTTTCCTCAGAATTTCGCCTAGTTTTCTACTAGTTTGACTTTTTCTCTCTCATGGTAAAATTCATGATGTGATATGATGTAAATAGATGTAAAAATTATGAAAATTTACTTAAGGAGGTAGATACATCAGTTGTAGGTGGTTTTGAGCTGTAATGAATTGGTTTCCTAAGTTTTAGAGGCAAGTTGTTGCATGCCTACTTTTGTGTTCCTAGTTTAGATATGGTTGAAACCACCCCTTTTCTCATGGATTCGACCCCTGATGGATAGCACAGGTGGTTTGGATGTCTATATCATGTGTTTTTTCAGTCATTTGTCAAGGTTGGACTCTTGTGGATGCTTTGAGCACTATTGTACATCACTTCTGTAGTTTGGCAAGGAAATAGACCAGGGTTTTGCAACATTTTGTGGGATTGTTGTGGCAAGGTGAATTAGTATTGTTTTCTCCTCTGTTATTTAGTTTATCATATGTTTATGTGTGCCATTATCTCTCTCTTTTTCTTCATAACTAAATGAATCAAGTGTAAAGGTGGAATTCATTGATGTTTCAGTGCTCTGCCTTGGGGTTTATTTAGTTTTACATGTTTTCTACTATTTGAAGAGGACTCATGATACTTGCATGCCCTCTCCAACTCCTCACCAGTCTTTAAACTCACCGTTACACGTAATTGAAAGTGTTGAAACACTTGCCTACCTCATCCCACAGAAACCTCTGCAAATCTAAGTTCATTTCCTGGACCCAAAACTGCCTTCCTCATCTGATCCAGCAAACAAACATTTAAATCAATCAAACTCCTCTAAGCATATACCTAGCCTAAAATTAGTATTTACATCAGCCATCTCAAGCCTCACTTGCCATATTTTCTTGAGATTGACAAGGAGAGAGCCCTCTCCCGACCTGGTAGGGCTAGCTACCAGGTTAAGCGTGGTTTGATGTTACCTTAGACTTGCCTTTCTCAGCTTGAGGTAGATTTAGGCTATAAAAAGTCCTTCAGTCATCATGTATTTATCCTCTAAGCTGATGAGGAGGTGATTTTCTTGTATAACAGATTCCCCCTAAAGTGTGAGATTAGAGGCTGCAACGATGGCCGAAATACTTTATATTTAACTGTCCTTTTCTTTGGAAAAGAGATAGAGAGGATTAGAGCTTCGGGTAGTACAAGAAACCTGATACAACACATATATATAAAACAACTAAAATCATGTCCTGTGGCGCACATTCCCATGCTCAGTAGCTATGTCAGAGTGATTTTCTCATAAAAGAGATATGACGATGCTGGCCGCCGATAAGCACAATGCGAAACCTGTGTCATAATAGGAAAATTCTGATGAGATATCTCCAAAAAACAATAAGCGCAACTTGGTAGAGGAAACAAGGCTGAGTGATGCAAGCCTCTACCCAAGGTCTTGATTTTCGCTTCACCGAAAAACATAGATAGATACATGTGAATATAGGCATTGATGTCGAACATGTATGAAATCGTCTGATTACCAATCAATAATGGAGACTATTAACAGCCACGAGGATGGCCACCGATAATGGTGATGGTCTCCAAGATTCACAGTACAATCTAGCGAGTGAAAATAATGTTTTTGTCGTCGAACACTCGTAGAATCGTTTAACCAAGAGCCAATAATGAAAAACCTTGACCAATCACAAGGTGACTTGCCACTAATGTCTGCAGGTACCAAGGCACTGAAGTGTTTCTGTGTCTTTTTCCTAGATAGAGTGTTGAAGTCGATAGTAAGAGAACTGTCGAAAGGTAGGCAATAAGGTGTCCTACATCAGTCGACACGAAACGAGACAAGAATGATTGTTTTTTGAGGAATCTTTTGAGCATTGGGTCAAAGTGACAAAGGGCATGACAGTAGGATATGCTTGATGGTTTGATGGAGGAAACAAAAGATAAATGTTTTCCCTTGAACAATAGAAGGCACGACAATAGTTTTAACCATGCATCACTAGACTCATGAACACCAAAGAGTGTTGGGATACATAGATGTAAGAACATCAGGGTATATAGGTTAAAGTCATAGGATGGTAAGATTCATATTGAGAGGCCGTTACAAGGAAGGTTTATTTGAGGGAATGCCATGTTCAAGGGAGCGAATGCTACCAAAAAACTCTTTCAAAATACGAAACATAATGAAATTGTATTGTCCACTTCCCCATCTGATTAGTCTAGTGAGTCCAGACAGATAAACTCCTCGATATTTTCATGTTTTAAGAGTCTGAAAAGGATTGTAAAAAGAGTGACTCTATGCCCTATCTAATTAGTTTAATGAGCCCAGAGAGGCAAACTCATCGATCTTTTCATGTTTTAAGAGTTTGAAAAGGATCGTAAAAAGAGCGACTCTATTCCTCATCTGTGTAATTTAATGAGTTTAGATGAGACAACTCGGTGGTCTTTTCATATTTCGAGAGTCTGAAAAGATCGTAAAGAATGACTCCAAGGTGGTCCCTTTATCATAGTTAATCAGGTGCGACAAAAGTTTAATAGTATACTCAGAATGGTTCCTTTTCCGTAAGTTAATCTACTGAGTCTGGATAAAGAGAAACCTATGCTCAGTAGATGTTTGCCTCGTTTTGTTACAAGTATGAGGAGATGGAGTAAACTTGATATTCGTCGTGAAATTTTAATGAGTCACCCGGTGACAAACTTAATGCCTTCATCGAATTTTAACGAGTCAAATGAAGAAAACTCAAGGTATCTTTTTCAGTTTAGTGAGTGAGGAAAAAGAGGTAAAAGAACTACTCATTCCTTCTTCGTATATTTAACGAGCCCAAAGAAGGGAAAAAATCAGGGATTTTTCAATTTAAGAGCAAGAAATAGTCCCAAAAACTAAAGCGCCCATATCATCGTTTGTAAGTGTTTAACAAGCCCAATGACGAAAACCCAGGGTTTTTTCGATTTAACGAGCGAGAAAAGTTCCTAAAAATAATGCTCGGAGCTTCTTCATAAGTTTGTAATGAGCTTGAAGAAGGAACTTGGGGTTTTTTCAAATTTATGAGTGAGAAAAAAGTCCCAAAAAGGAATGCTCAATTGATCTTTTTTCAGTTTAGTGAGCTAGAAAAAGAGGGAGAAGAGTTGCTCGGACCTTGTAGTAAGTGTTTAACAAGCCCGACGATGAAAAACTCGGGGATTTTTCAGTTTTTGAGCCAAAAAACATCCCATAAAAGAAAGCGCTCATAGAGAATCACACATGGTCATTTCTGTCGTTCAATCCTGAAAATTCTTTCATCAAAACATGAGTAATTTCTACCAATATGGGGTCATGGCGCATGATAATTATCATTAGAAATGGATTACTTCTACTTTAATGACTTCAATTAATATAAGTCATGTCTCCAAAGTGACTATAAGTGAGTTCTTGAGCCTCCACTTTCACCATTTGCATCATTTGAGAGCCGTGAGAGTGTTTTGGAGCTAAAGAGGAGCAGATTTTCCACGGACGATTGCGGGAGATCCGGGTGACCATTCGACGTGCCGTCAGTCCTAGGTAGATGCCAAAACCTTGATATTGCATTATTCAACATTTTTTATCAGCTTTTTGGGTGATTGTTTGGAGAACTGGGGAGCCCTAGTTCATTAATTGCGCCTAATGCCCCCTACCAGGCCTGTAGGGAGCGTTAAATGCCCTTTACGACCTGGTGGAGGGCATTAATCCTCCTTGTGTGTCACTAGGGGGGGGTGTTAGGTCATGAGGGTGCACTCAAAAACCCCAGAAAATGATTTAATGAGAATTTCACCCCATTTTCACTGATTTTTGGGTTGATTTGTGCAGGTTTTGAGACATTATGACTAGTCTATGGAGAGAACGGGCCCATGACTGATAAGAATTGCTGATGCGAAATGATCCTGATTGAATACTTGCATTGTGCCGTTGTGGGTTGATGAAGTATGCTTAGTTGGACTTGATGAAAGGTCAGGAGGACCTTTTGAGTTGGATTATCTAGTGCTGGGATGAACACGAGCAGGTGTTCAGGATTGGGGATCATGAGTTGGTCATTGACCGAGATGATATATATTTCTTGACCAGTTTGTCATGAAAAGGAGCACGACAAAACTTGACCGGGGGTAGGCTTGATCCTCGATCCACCTTAGAGATGGGTCGAGCTTACTGCATCCCTGAGAGTAGACTCGTTAGCAAGAGAGTCCCTATAGAGAGGATTAGATCCATATATATGAGGGCCATTTTATGGATGATTGTGCATTTGGTGGGGTGAAATAGTCCCCATGTTGCAACAAAGGCCCAAATTTTGCTTGCAGTTGACTGTGTCTAGTCGTAGATATTCAACTAGTGCGAGACAGTGCTTCGCCAGTTGAAGGCAAAATTGACCGCATGCAAGACTCAAACCCAACAGAGTTTTGGGTATGGCACTCTCATTGTCTCATTCATACTAGAGAGGGTACCTATTATGTGCCCGCAGATGAGCTTAGGTCCCCTCGATTCGAGGGAGCCTAGATAGAGGCGATGGGCATCACTTGATCCTCGCATAGGAGGAGGACCTATCCGACATTTTTTCGAAGAAGATTTCTTCGAATGGCTTAGTGGCCAGATTGTGATGATTGACGACTATGCCTACGAGGGCATGGACTTCACCGGTGACCCTGACTTGATTCTGCTGCCTGGAACAAACTGGGGGCCTCAAGGTAAGAATGATTTTTGAGAGTACTTAAAGTATTTTTAAGCTTTTGAATGTTTATGTTATGTTTTTGTTGATTTTATGGGTGAACAAGTACTGACATGAAGCTTTTTGCTTGACACAGATGTGGCACCGGTACGACCTGCAGGCGAACCTCACCAAGTGAGGCAAGGAGGCCAACTACTTGACGGGGGGTGGGGGGGTGGTGGTGTTGAAAGTCTTCGCGAGGTTATGAGGAACCTGGAGGGCTTGAGCATGGGTGTGGCCCCCCTTCCTATGAGGGAGATCCCTGCTCATATGCAGTGGCACACAGTCGGTGTGCCTGAGTGGTTTCTGGTTCCTCTTCGGAGGATATCTAGAGCAATTTTATCATTTCATGAGTAGTAGGCTCTATTGGCAAGTGCTTGGTATATCCAGCGGGTCTTTATAGCTAGGCTTAGTAGCCATTTTGTACTTAAAACACCCAAGTTTTGGGAATATTTTGATGTAAAAGTCTGGATTCGATATATATATATATATATATATATATATATATATATATATATATATATATATATATATATATATATATATATATATATATATATATATATATATATATATATATATATATCTACAAATGTTTTGGTATTTTATGCTGTAAATGTTTTTTAAGTGTTTTTGTAAATTTTTAACTGTGTAAATATTTAATTTCGTACATGTATCTATAGTGAATGAGACAGATGCCAATCTAGCTCATAGTTTTCCAATGAATCAGCAACTGTATTAAATTCTCTAGGAATGTGTTCATATGTGATAACCTCAAATTAACGTTCGAAGAGTCGTACCCTTAAATAATGACGTAATAAGATTGGATTACGAACGTGATAATGATTTGTCAATTGCATAACAACAAGCTGAGAGTCTAACCTGACCACCAGATTGGAGATGCCCCTTGATGACACTTCAATGAGAAGTGAAATTATGGACATATATTTAGTAATATTGTTGGTGGCAATACCAAGAAAGACTCCCTCGGAACAAAACAGTTCCGACTTAGGTGTGTAGATGACCCAAGCAGCTGATGCAGTTGCTGATGGTGATCATCAGCGTATCCTACGTATGCTAAGGGTAATTAAGGCATCTGCGTTACGAGAAATATGTATGAGACAAATAATTCAATAAATACCAAAAAATCCAGTCACATAAAAAAAGAAGCAAAACTTATAAATACATAAAATTACAAAGCACATGCCTAGTGTAGTACTAGGCATAATACTTTTTCAGATAGAGCCCATTTCGGGGCTCAGCGAGCGGGACTCCTTCCTAGTCCTGAAGTTCATATGCCCCTTTTGAGAGGGCTTTCTTGATGAAATATGGACCGAGCCATAAGGGTTGAAGTGTTCCTGCCCCCAAGAGGTCATGTTTTTGATCGTAGAGTAAAACAAGATCTCCCTCTCGGTAAGAACGAGGCTTGACCTTTTTGTCGTATTGGGCTTTGACCCGGTGCTTGTGGGCTTCGAGTGCCAATTCGACATCTTGACGGGTTTCATCTAGTTGATTTAGGTATAGCAGGCGCTCTTCTTTGGCAGTAGTGCTAGGCAAGAGTTCAATGGCGATTTGTAAGGAAGGAATCTGACACTTGATTGGTAAAACTGCTTCCAGGCCATAAGCTAGTTGAAAAGGTGTGAAGCATGTAGTAGTTTTAACTGAAGTTCGGTATGCCCATACGTAGGATATAACATTTTATGCCAGTGGGTTTTATGATTCCCTATCAACCTACGGATCATGGTTTTTAAGACGCCAATGAATGCCTCTACTTGACCATTAGCTTGGGGGTAGTAGGAGGATGATTGATCCTGGCAAAAACTGAGCAATGATGTTAAGTCAGACATCATGTGATTCTGAAAATGAGACCCATGGTCTGTAACAATCATGCGGGGCACACCGAAGCGACAGATGACCTGATTAAACAGGAATAGAATCGCGGTTTCTCCATCGGCTCGGAAGGTGGGAAGGGCTTCAGTCCATTTCGTGAAATAGTCCACAGCTACGATAATATAGTTGTGTCTGACAAAGATAACTAGGTGCAATAGTGCAAAGGAGCACGCATTTTCTTTGTAAATACTTGACAAGGATGGCACTGCTGGATAGCCTTGATAAAATATTTGAACAAGGTTGGCCAGTAATAGCCTGTTCGCAAAATTTTCTGAGCAGTAGATATGCCAGAAAAATGACTGCCACATGCCCCAGCATGGAAGTAATTTAAAACGTGTTCCGCCTCCTCATGAGTGAGGCAACGTCAAAGAACTGTATCAGCACCATGACGATATAACGTATCGTTAAGCACTAAATAGTGTCGCGCTTGGTGGCAGATGCGACAACGATCACCTCATGATAACTTACGGTGGAAACGTTGCGCTTGGAGGTAGACAAGAATGTCACCATACCAAGGGCCAGTAGTCTCGATAAGATAGACAACTTCTTCCAGAAGCGTATCGTGGGCTATCTTGTTAGGATCGACAATGGGAAGATCCGACAAATGTTCAGCGAAGACTAAGGAATTTTTCGCCTTGGCAGCAGTGAACACCAAATCAAATTGTTGGAGGATCACAATCCATTTGGAATATTTCCCTCCAATGACTTAACGAGACAAAATGTGTCTCATGGGATTCTCCAAGGTGATGACAATAGTCTGGCACAATAGTATGTAATGCCAGAAGTGATTGATAGAAAAGACAACTGCCAAGGACAACTTTTCCAGATGTGAATATCTGAGTTCGGGCCCAGCCAGGCCTTTTGACAGATAGTATATCACATGCTCACTCTGGTCATCATGAGTTTGAACCAAGACCATTCTTAGAGAGGATGGCTAGGCTTCCAGGTATAGAATAAAATCATGCCCATAGTTGGGAGGGATAAGGAGTGGGACTGATATAAGCGACTTTTTCAAGGCATCAAATGATTGTTGAGCTTGATCATCCAACAGATACGACACTCCCTTCTTAAGTAGGCACATAAAGCCTTTCTTCAACTTAACATAGTTTACGATGAACCGTCGTAAGAAGTTTTCTTTCCCTTGCAAACATTGGGGCTGCAAAATGGATTGTGGTCTGGGAAATTGAGTAATTACCTTTACCTTATCAGGATCAAACCTAATCCCGTACTTGGAGACAATGAATCCAAGTAAGCATCCAGAATCGAGAAAGAAAATGCATTTATGCGGATTCAGACATATGTTATAAAATTGACACATAAGAAAGATAGCTCTTAAATGATCTAGGTGATGTGCTCACTTCTTGGAATGGGCTGGAAGATCATCCAAGTAATCTTGAACGATATGTCTAATATCGTGAAATGCGTAGTCCATGTCCGTTTGAAATGTTGCTCCAGTATTCTTTAAACTGAATGGGATTTTTTGATAGGAAAAGATTCCCCATGGGAAAACGAAGGCGGTTTTGTGCTGGTATTTTGGTTTTATAGCAATCTGGTTGTAACTTGAGAAACCATCCATGAATGAGAATGATTTGCAACCAGCGCAGTCGTCGATGATTTGGTCGATGAACGGTGTCGGATAATTATCCTTCGGACACGTGGCGTTCAAGTCTCGATAGTCGACACATACATAGATGGTTCCTTATTTCTTATCGACAGGAACTAGATTGGAAAGCCATTCCGTTAAGGGAACAAGATAGACGAAACCAGGTTGTAACAAATTTTCCACCTCAATCTTGATGGCTGCCGTTTTGTGGGGGTTGGATTGGTTGAAGCCTTTGGTGGACATGCTTAGCATTATTGTATATCTGGATCTTATGCTCGACAATAGAAGGATATATGTTGGGCATTTCTTGTAAGACCAAGCAAAGACATCGCGGAATTCCTTAAAAAGGCAGGTGAAGCTTGCAATTTCCTCAGGATTGCAATTTGCTCCGGCCTGGATGTTTTCTATGATGCCTGTCGTGACAGAAATATCGATGAGAAATTTCTTTGAAATATTTCCCATGTTTCCCACCGAGTCTAACATTTGGATAGTTGTGTAAGGCGAGGAAATGATTTTAGGTGCGTCAAATGACAGGATTTGAAGAGGCATCATGTCCGAATCAGATATGGAAACATGATGGTGTGATTCCTCTAAGTGTCGCTCTTCTAAACTCATGATCTCTCTAATAGCTTCGTCCATAGGTAGGACTTGATTGAGGAGATCAAAAGAAGGAGCAGTTATGGGAGGGGCGGTGGTACCGTTGGTCGTGACCAAAGTGACCAGAGATTCTGATGCAGATTGAATGGCTTGGTAAGCCAATTTAGCTGGTGACAATGACATTTGTTCTCTGTGAGTGTTAATGTCTGAAGGGGTTAGTAGGATCCAAGGATTGGTCAGTTCGTGAGGAATGGATGAAACCATATTGACCGTTTGTGGAACCGTGGGCAACAGAAGAGGGAAACAACCCATCAGGGAAGAGCCCTTCAATAGACCGATACCGATATTGACATAAGAGTCCGGTACACCAACCACTAAGGGTACAGAGCCGCTGGGTAATGGGGAATAATCAGGGGTGAAAAAGGACAACTGGTCCATTGTATCTATCTTTCCATCTAATGGAAATAGGATGATGTGAAATAAAGTAGACATGATGGAAGTCATGGCATAAGTCCAACTGCGACCCAACAATAGATTATAGTTGAGCTTTTTATCTACGACTTCGATGTCCACCATTACTGTTTTCCCATTCAAGGTGATGGGGTAGCTAGCTAGGTAACTTTTGTGATGAAAGTGTGGCTGTTGAAAGATTTAAGGGAATTCGATTACGGGGATAGGGTTGGAGAACCCAAAGCGAGCCAAAATGAAGTCGACATTATGTAGGTTGAAACAACTTCGTCAATGACAGTTCTATATATTCCTTTCCCTTTCGAAAATATTTGCACTTGAAATGCAAGATGATGTGAAAGGGGAGGTTTACATTTCCATGTTGAAAATTGCAAGCATGGAATCTCGAGGGTGGATACCACCAATTGCCAAAAGCAGAGCTTTCTTTTGTGCTGGACAGGTTTGTAATACTTCAAGTGCCGACATAGCTGATGACGCTTGTGCCAAATCTTCTACGATACTGTAGTTTTGGGTGGCATGTGTAGATGTATTATGCGTTGTGTGATGAAGTGCCCATTTTGGGGTGCGAATCACAAGATCAGCAACCAGCCTTTTGATATGAAGATCGTTAGGCAGCGGTGGGTTTTGACTTGAGGGTTCCTCTGCATGAGTGACTGGAGCCCCATAAGATTTGGCTCTAGTTTGTAGATCTACCATTTCAAATGTGTAAGTGGTAGATGGTCCTTCACTAGCTGAAGGATGTTGCAAACCACCATTTCCCCCTTGTGGGGGTTGGAGTTGGTTTGCAATAAGGTGCTGCTGCTACTGAGTAGGGAAAGGATTATTCAAGACAACAGGGGTCTTACCAATGTCCTTTTTAGTAATGAAATATGTGCATTCTTGAAGACGCGGACAACAATAGGTCATGTGGTCTTCAACACAGATTTTGCAAGGGAATTTGGTTGGTTTATCCTTTCCATCGTCAGAGGGCACAACAACCTTTTGCTTTGGGTTGTACTGCTTTGTTGACTGCTCTTGAGAAGGAGCGGTATTTTTCTTATTCTTCTTGTTCTTACCACCGGGTTTTTGCGTAGACTGCACATATTTTATCATGGTGGTAGGAAGAGTAGTCGATTTGGTAGAGGCGTTAACTAACATCTGGGCAATGTGACTACTGAGTTGTTTTACAGTAGCCCCAGAGGTTGCATCAATAATCCCATCGGCGTGCGCTCTGGGTTGATGGGTAGCGGGAGCATTGGAGTTGTGAGGGGCATTGGGAATGACATCATATAAAGTTCTAGACTGTGAATATATCATATCTGAGTGCTGGGCACGACGAATGGATTGGTCTTCTATGACCGCACCACCTAAGGCGACATCTTTAGCGATTTGGGGGAGTAGAGAGTTGCAGAACCAATTTGCTAATAGATAGTTTGGGAGGGGAGCTTTGACTAACCTCTGCCTACGTCTCCATTCATGTGGGTGGCGGTGCCTTGACATAATGAAGTGAGGAGTTCCGTCCCAGTTTCATAGTGGATGGGTAGCTGGAAGTGCTTTAAGAATTCCATCGCTAAAGCGCCAAAGGTATACACTTATGCATGTGGAAACTTGATGTACCACTTGGCTGCATTGCCAGTAAGGGTGTGGGGAAAGAGACCTAGCCGGATACTATCATCAACCATGGAGTTAGAAACACACCATAGATGATAGGTGGTGATGTGTGTACCTAGATCCTCCCCTTGTTTCCCTTCGAACTTCAGGATGTCTGTCGGTATTTTACACAGGATTGGTAGCCAAAGTAAGTTGTGATAGATGGGGTCATTTGTAAATTTGTACAAGTCGGGGATATCAAGTATTGTCAAGGCAAGGTGATTGATGCCCCCGAATTGGATCAAGGCGATGACATATGACTTGAGGATCCTTGCGGTCCTCCCATCATGTTGTTTCCAATATTATACACAGGTTGCATGGTATAGTAAGTGCCTTGGGGTATGGTATTGTATTGTGGGTTTCCATAGGGGTTGTTAGGCTGGGGGATGGAAGTGCCCCCAGGATAAGGAGTGCCCCCTTGACTCATTTGAGGTTGTGAGTAGGGTGCCCCTATGGATTGATTGGGACCTTGTTGAGGGTTCTCGCTCGCCACATAACTAACCATAGGTCCTTGACTGACATAAGGAGGGTTCATGTCAATCAATGACTGACCATGTAGACCTGAAAATGGAGGGGGAACTGTTACGCTCCCAGCCGGTATATGCATATTGGGAACTGTGCCCCTAGATACCTGAATCTGGGGGTTATAACTATACAATGGATGCCAACCATAGAGTTGGTTGAAGGGACCCGTGCTAACCATGATATATTGAGTGTTATAAGGAGTGCTATATGTAGCACTTGTTGAAGGTCTAGGGGTTGACACAAAAGGGGTGGAACCTAGAATGTCCTGGGTTCCACTCGTTGTGGGTGTCATGATAGGGTTTGAGCCTGGGATAGATGGGATAATAGGGTTTGCCATCAGAGGTGTGGTACTGACCATCGATGAGGGAGGTGGTGGTGGACCAAAAGTGTCTAAAAAATCCCACGATTCGTTCGTCAATGGGATGGGTGGAAATGTTCCAACGGAAGACAAAGGAGGTACAAATTCAACAGGAACCAAGAGTGGTCCCAACAGATTCATCATTGGAGGATTGTATGGAGGAAGAAATCCTTCAGGAAAGAAATCCTCCGGTAAGCTTGAATCGTGGGATGTCCAAACTGATTCTGTGTTAGATCTCAGAGACTGATTTCCCAAAGACGGGGAATCCGGTTCACTAGAGCTCGACAGATCCTCCATAGTGAGTGGGGGAAGTCCTAACAACTGTCTATATTGACGATGAGGGCCGGATGTAGCCATGGTGGTCGATAATTTTTATCAGTAAATTTTACAGTGATGTTTATTAAAGTCTCAGTGATAACACTCTGGCACTTAAAAAAATAAAAAATACACTAAGGAAATCAATCAACAAGCAGAGGGAAATGACCCTGTCTGATAAGCACTGATCACTGGAGATGAAACCCAGTATCACAATGAATAACAGAGAGAGCTGGACAAATGTATAATTACGGTTACTCTTGAGCTTCGCTCGAACCTCAGATTAAGGGGCCAAGTACTCTCGTGAAGATGAGCACCCTCCCAAAAATTGAAGAGAAACTAGGTTCGTCTATGTTAGGTACCAGGGCAACCCGCCTCAGTCACCTTATGTTCATCCCTAAAAGTATGGCCGCTAAGGATACCACAAATCACAAACACTACTAGGGGGGACATAGTCGCAAACATTACGCTGTGTGGGTAGGATACTTGAGTCCCCGACTCAACTCTGATATTCCCGAAGGGATCCCTGATCCAAAATGGATTTTGGATAGAATCCTAAGTCTAAGTGTCCCTCACAGAGGAAAATGAAAGTCCAAGGAAGTTCCTGGACATAGCCCCGTTGCAGAGATCTTTTCATTCTGAATCCACTGCAACTTGAATGGGCAAGAATGGACTTAGGATGCAGAAGTTATCGCTCAAAGAAGATGCCCTGTGTTCCTTAGAAAAAGAGGCAAAATCCCTTAAAAATGGCAAAAAAACCCTTATAAAGGGAAATCGCATCGGAAAAAGGCAAAGGGAAGGACTTAAGCGGAGGTGGAAGAAACCCCGATTCACTAATCTGATCAATCAGATCAGAGGCAGACACATATGCGATATTGGGACCCTGGATCTGACGATTTCGATCATGTGATACGCCGATCGCCGATCGCCGATCATGTGATACTCCAATTGCCGATCATGCGATACGCCGACAGCCGATGATCGGATCGGCAAATCGGCATCGGTGATGTACAAAACCCCTGGGTCGTATGCGACACGATATGTGATAGCGATCGCGATGGGCAATCTCAGCCGTCGGATTGCGAGAGGAATGGACGACTAGGATTAAATCGGACCGACAATTGCCGGACCCGATGGATTTCATAAGCGCAATTCATAAAATTTGAAATCTGGTAAAAGGGGATTTTTTGTGTATTTTTGCATTTTTGCTATAAAACCAAAATATAAAGGAAAACGCCTGAAAGCGATAAAACTGGACCTGAAGGGGAAATAGAGGTGTGATTAATGAAATTTGAGTTCCGTAGGCAGGATTTCGAGTGGGCCTTAGGCAGAAAGCAGTTTTAGGCTGGCTCCACCCAATCCCATACAGTGAACGACGTGTGGTTGGCAGAGGAGAGAGGAAAACCGCCTTTTTTGGTGGGTAACCTCCGTATTCCTAAACCACCCGAGATCGTATATGGAATGTTGGATTAGAGATCCTACAGATCAATGGTGGAGATTGCCCGTGCAACCAAAGGCAGATCTGAAATGATTATAGGGTGGATGCAATATATTTTCAAATCTGATAAAAAGGATTTTGTCAGGTTTTTGAAGGTTTTCCTGTGTATTTGGGATTTTTCCCAATACACTAATGTGATGCGATATGGTGCCTAATGGTGGACCTGATAGGGATTTAGGGGTGATTGAATGCAATTTCACGTCTGGAATACGTGTCTGATAGTGTATTTTCCAGAAATCTCTGTGTAAGGCAATTTTCTTAGTTTTCGGATTTCGCCATGAAATGACCCCAATTCTTTTAGTAACCGCTCCTGATCATCATGCCACGCTGCAGCAGGCGTTTTTACAGGCAATGATGCATTTAGAAGCCACAGAGCCGTAGAGCCAGATGGCCAGTGGAACAGATAAGGAGCAGGGAAGCCGAAGAGGCACAGAGAGATGATTGAACGCAAGGAAACATATGGGGAAGCCAAAAAGCTGGGAAAATGCCTCAAAGGAGCCCAGAGAGCTAAATTGAGAGAGAGCTGAATGTTGAAAGCAGTTGCAGAGTCGAGAGAGTAGAGGGAGACCGAAAGCTACTATGCAGAGCAACTGAGGGAGTCACTTGGAGGTCAAGTGAAAAGCCAGGGAGCTACAGAGAGCCGAAGAAGCCAGAGCTGAAGAGCCATAGCTAGAGCCAAAGCCAAAGAGCCAGGGCCAAAGCCAAGAGCTAGAGCCAAGAGCCAGAGCTAAGAGCCAGAGCTGAAGAGCTAGGGCCAAAGCCAAGAGCCAGAGCCAAGAGCCAGAGCCAGGAGCCAGAGCCAGAGCCAGGAGCCAAAGCGAGAGCCGAGAGCCGGAAAGTCAAGAGCTTCAAGAGCCAGGGATAAAATGGTGTCTAAACCCATTGTTTTTGTGTAAAATAGTGGAGTTGAGCCAAGGGCTTGTAAAAAGGACTTTGCCATAATCCCAGAGAGCTAGTTGAGTTGACTAGAGCTCAAGGAGATGTTGCCCAAGAGTTTTGGGTGAACTCCTCATTGAATTACTCTTGTATTGGTTTGTTTTACTGCTGCAATTATTTATTGTTATATGCATTTATACATCATATTAAGCAAATCAATTAAAAACACGTAAACAGTCAACAATAAACATAAGCATACACCTTATTTTCAAGCACATATTTAATTCTACATTGGTTAATAATAAAGACTTGGGAATAAATAAGCTTTGGAAGTGGGAGAGGTTCTTGTAAGTTAGACAAGAAGCCTAAGTGCCCCATTTTCAGATCAATCCCCAATACACAGAATACCCAAAGGAGATGTAAGCAAAGGCGGGCTACCTTCACTTACAGTCTGATGTTGTCTCATATTTAGCTCCGCTTTTACTAGAGGGTCCCCGATAGTATGAGTGCAGAAGGATTTCTCTCTTTAATGACACTTGTTTCGGTGTATGATCTTGGGCAGTTAACTCACACTGCCTATCCCAAGATCCAAGCCTAAACTAATGTGTGTTTACTCTAAAAAGAGTTGCTGATTGGTTTTATTAGATAGATTTTAAATGCACTTCGTTAGAGTCTTCGGTAGGGGTGTTGACGTATGAAATTATATGGGACTCTGACTTAAATCATGCAAAAACAATGATTGTAAAGTTTCACTTTTGATGAATAAGATGTTTCTACAAAGGAAGAGTCATTCATACATAAATATTTATACCATGCATCCTATTCAGTAAAACACTAGCATAACCAACAGAGCTTCAATTCTCACTAACAACTATTGAACCAAATAATGCAGATCTAACCAGCTAAGCAGAAAACAATAATTTTTTTTGTATTTTTCTTTAATGAAAACAAAAACTTTAAGAAGTAAAGCTATTTTCTTGAAACAAAATTTGTTCAGGACATAGATCAGTCAAACAAGTGCAGTTGCAGATCCCTGATCAGTCTACAAGCAGATTTCCCAACCCATGAGGTCACAGGGTAAGCTGTTTACCAAGAAGTGGCTGACTAATGCTTTGTTTTAGAGGCTACATAGAGTTATTTTTAGCACTAACACTCTGTTTGTGAGGACACAGTGCTTTATAAAGCACTGTTTACACTAGTAAGCTGTGTTAGTGAGGAAAAATAGTAAAAAAAATGGGCTGTGGGGATAAGATCTAGGGCTGAGGACTGAGAGAAAGGTGTTGTATGGTCCTGAGTGGTCGGAAAGGGAATGAAGAAGTACATGAAGGCCTGGAAGAAAGAGAGATCTAGGAAATTTCTGGGAAAAACCAGGAACTAAGTGTAGTCCCCAGTGGAGTTACCAATTCTGCTATAGGGATTAATGCACGAGTGTTTGGTGATGTAGAAACCCTCAAGGATCTTCCTAGGATCATTGGCAGATAGTCAGATTAGTTGTAGCTATCACGAAGATACATGCATATCTATGTTTAACAAATGAATATCAAAGCGAGAAGGAATTGTTACCTTGAGTCTTAGTGTGGTGTTGTTAGAGAGTGAAATGCAGCTAGGCGGAAGACACCTAAGCTGGCTCCAAATCAAAACCTGCACATAGCAAAGACAAGCGTAATATCACAACATAAAACCTTGATAAACAATGCACGAACATATAAAGATATCTAGTTGCATAGAATTAAGCCACTCATGCTAATGATATTGAATAAACATACAAACAAGTCATGCTATCAACATCTTAGAGTGGACAACACAATTGCAGTTCTATATTGATGTAGAAAGAGCGATTACAACCATCAGTTGCATCAACCTTCTCTTACCTATCCAGCTCCTCTCTCTCTCTCCCTTTTTAACCTCTTCTGATGCCTTAGTCTGAGACTCTGCTCGACAGTCAAATAGGCAATACTTTCAAATGGTCCGACCTCTTTCACAATGGCCTTAGCCTTGCATATATAGCATGTGAGGTTAGGGTTTCCAAGTCCTTCATGAGTTCCATTAGGCAAAAGCAGTGATGTTTCCATGCCTTTGTGCTCTTTCCCGTTTGCATACTCCATTAGGAATTAGTAATTCCCCAAACAGGTCGAGTTCTGATGTTTCCCTGCTTTTATGAGCTGACATAGGAGAGAATATAGGGATATTTTCTCAGTCAACTCGTTCCCTTGACCCATAGAAACTCATTAGGGTTCACTAATGCTCTTCCTGAGGTAACAAACAGAGTTACTTTGGGCACTAATGCACCCTTAGCCTTGCTAGGAAGATTTATAAAGCAGGTTGCTAGTGTTTAGGTAGCGTTAGCTTGACAACTGGGCCTGTGAACTTGGTCAGTCCTTCAGTCATCATGTCTTTATCCTCTGAGCTGATGAGGAGGTCATTTTCTTGTATAACAAAGGATTACTTCTAGAAGATCAAGGAAGAATCCTTTTCTGCAACCAGACAAAGGTGGGAAGTCGCCAGCAATACTGTTAGAAATAGAGAACCATTTGGATACTAGAATTTTAAAGTTGCCTCCTCTTGCTTCCATAAATACTGTAACATGGTATTAACCATGGGACCTGAACGGATAAGATGTTGGTATAGAACCCCAATCATATGGTATCCTCCATATAAGTATCACAATGACTACAACTTGAAGGATCAAGAAGTAAACCAGGATTTCACTATACTTAAGAAGAAAAATGGCTTTAGAGTTTATATGGAGGAGGTATATCCTGCCTATTCCCTAACTTAGTTGCATGTAAACCATTTAATTGCATGAGGACATGCAAAAAGGTAAGGTGGGGAGTATGTTGGGTCAATAAAAAGGTATGTTTTCTCCTTGTAAATATCTTTATTTAGCACTCATCCACATATGATTATCTTTGTTTATGGATACAAGTAAAGGAAATAACAACTAAAGTTGGGTAAAAGTAATCAGTAACAAATTAGGAGAATATAAATAGGAAAAACTGATTTTTACTATCCTTATGAGCAGATGATGCAAATTGGACGATAGTTATTCAATCGAAATAACAACAACATCTCATAAGGGAAAAAGACAACGTCAGAGGCAAAGCGAAACAACGGAAGACTGGGTAGATCAATGCTATTTTATGATGGAAATAGATCGAGTATTGCGAAATCCTCAGGATCAGATCTGTATTGCGAAATCCTCAGGATCCCCTGATCCTGAGGATTTCACTTTTATCTATTTACTTTTCTAAATGTTATATATAAGGTCGAAAGGCAAACTACACGACTAGTTCAGAAATTCACAGTTTGTAATTATTCTTTTGACATATAATATTGTTATCTTGGTGATGTTGTAACTCAGTTACTTGTTTTAATGAAGAAGACTGCGTTTAAATCATAATTATATTCTGAGTATCTCATAGTGGAGACTTCTGGCGACTCTGGGCCCAGTCAAGAGAAGATTTACTGCTTCACCTGTGCTATAATCTTTTCTATTTATTCTTTACTGTGTGTTAATGTTAAGTTAATATCATTTTGATTACCACGAAGATTGTCGATTCCGATTTACATTTGCCGTTCATTTAGATTCAGATTTAACCATGTGTTATATATGAGTAATTCTTCTGATTGATTTGGTTATGTTATTTTCAGCATTAGATCATTGTTCATTCCAAGTAATGTTATCATAGATTTCAGAGATAGAATTGATCGCTTTCTGTAATATGCTCATATAGTTATTTGATGTTCAGATACCATTTTTTGTTCAATTATCAATTGCTGTTCAATTAGGATTTAATGTTCAATTATCATTTTATGTTCAATTGTCGCAGTTCCCTTTAATGATTGAGTGAGTTAGTTTCAATTCCATTTAAGATTGCCAAGTGTGATTTTTACAGTTGTATTCAGATTCATCTGCTTTCATAATAGGTTGAGTAGAATTGCAAAGTGTGTTATGAATCTATTTTAGAGTTACTTCTTTTAGAATTGTTTGGATTGAGTTTGAAGAGATAGTCATTAGCAATTGCAACGATTTATTATTAGTTAACCTCTGAGTTCATTGCATATATAGTGCTCACACTGTTGAAATAAAAAGAATTGCCTTGTGTTGACAATTAATGTAGGAATTAAGATTGCTCGTAAAAAGACATCTTAGTGCACCAACAGGACCATCCTCATATAGACAAGGCATCTCCATTCTGTCCCTCCATATTTTTCCATCTCATCTCCTTTGACAACAAGGATGAGACTATTTCATCAAACTTCAAGGTAGTTGTATTGCTACCTATTGCAACAACCAGACTATCCCACGAATCTAGTAGAGAACACAACAAACTGATGCACTTATCTTCATTTGAAATTTTAATATCAACAGATAACAACTAGCTTACCACAATATTAAAGGTGTTTAGATGCTCTGTCACCGAGTCTCCATCCTTCATCCTCAGGTTATACAACTTTTTCCATAGGAACAATTTATTCACCAGAGACTTAGATTGGTACAAAGTACCTAACTTGTCCCACAAAGCCTTTGTTGTAGCTTCATAATACATTCAACAATACTAAATCTAAGATACACAACCGTATTTTGATCTTTTCTTTCCGATCCAACTTCTTCTAGTCTTCACTAGACATTTCTGTTAGTTTAGTACCCAGATTTACCACGATCCACTGATATTTATCCACTAGTAGATCCTCCATCTTGAGCTTCCACAACTAAAAACTCTGACCATTAAATTTTTCGATCTCTTCTTTCTACTGCTCGCCATATTCTTTCACTACAAGAATTGATCCCATAGATATCCCACTGAACAGGGTCTACCACAGGCCCGAGCAAAACCCCTCCGCAACAAAGGCATCCCCTTGAAGTCGAAACAACTATGATACCAAATGTAGGTTTTAACCTTGTAGATAAATTACCTACAAATGAATTCTTAAAAAAACAAAAAATAAACAATGATGAGAATATAGAACAAATACATAGATATTTTCCCCTAGATCCCAAAACAGGGACTACCAAATTGATTTTTCATTATTTTCCTTTCAATGTTACAATACATATATATACATGCTGAAGCATTCATAAACCCCAATCCTTTAACCCTGGATTAGAACATAGCCATATTTCCCTTGACAGAATCTACAAAAGACAATGGGCAGAAAACCATCATGCCCAAAACCATGTGCAAAACCCATGCGCAAAATCGTAGGTAGGTTCACCCACCTAATATAGGGTCTAATTTTTTTTTTTTTTTTTCCCAGGGGCACTGCACCAGAGGGGGTTACTGGCTCCCTGCAAAACCCCTGATAGGGGGGATGCTACCCCCCCCCACTATGCCTAATGCAATGAAGGGGGTTTCTACTACCCCCCCCCCTCTAACACCCCGCTACGTGCGTGGGGCTAGTCGTGGAAAGAATATAACACACACCCAACAAAAAAGGAAGTGCCATGCTCGTCTTTAACTCTAACAATTATTGGGCATTTATTCTACATAGTTCTCCATTATTTATTCAATTCTCTTAAGAATGTAGAGAGAGATCAAGAATTTTTTTTTTTCCTTTTTTCACAGCTAATCTAAGCTTAGGCCAGGGAAAACCTCAACATTGGATGTCAATCAAGAAAAGTTATTGAGTCCTTTTAGGGCACAAAATTTCACACACACACACACACATCTTTGTGTGTGTATAAAAATGTTCATATAATTATGCACATATATCATTGAAGCCCTCCCTAGCCCACACTCCTTATAGGGTTAGTAATCACCATGATGTAATGATGTTACACATATCTGATATCATTGTTTAATGATGCATACCCACATGTTATCACACTATCATCCTCACACATCACATGAGATCGTGATATGGTATTTTAATTGAAGTTATTCAAAGGGTTTTCAAATGTTGGGTGTGGGAAGGATTTTAGTCGCATGTACCTAGAAACTAGATAACATTGTTGGGACATGTGGAATTTCCATAAATTTCTTACGAAATTGGGATGTTATTCAAAAACAGTTGACCAAACCTTAAAAATCACCAGACCAGCATCCAAGTGTCTTATCCACCACATCTCACGTCAATCCACCATTCTTATGCCTCAACTTGACATCCAATTAATGTCCAATAGTATTGGCTCCCTCTAGTTCAAGATCTCACCAACATTGCAATCCAAATGCAGGTTTAGTCCTAATTCTTTGATAGCACAATGATACAAAATAATGGGCACATCTCTAAGTGCAATAATCCCTTTGGTACTTCAATGCAAGAGTGTATACTTATTTTCGAGGCTATAAGACCCTTTCCTCATTGTATCTAATCACACACAAGGTCCACATTAAATTGATCATTGGCCTAATTCATTAACACATGGGGATATACATAGTCCATGTATTATGGAGTGTTTTCCTACGTGTACAAGTGGTTGACGTGGGATTGGTTGCTTATATACAACATATCATGGCAATTTCCAATAGACATTTCATGCTACTCCAATGCTATGACCATGCCATATCACCTTGACCTACTGCCCACACGATTTTGGATTTTGTGTGTGTACTAGAATCTTTCCATAAACATAATTGTCCCATAGTTCAATGTTGTGGGTCGTAGACATATGGAAACCAATCCTCATGATACTAGTTTGATAAACCAAAATTTCAACTAGTGCCTCCATCCTCGTAAAAAAAAATCATTGCTTGAGGAGCTTTAATACTCTATAGCAAAATGAGCTAGAATCATGTCTTTTAGGCAGGCATAGTGGGGTTATAACCTAACCATAATTCTTAAGGCCAATTGTAGTGTAACATAGAGATAACACAATTTTAAATAAGTCCTAAATCCTTCCAGGCCTATCCTAGCCATGTAATCTTAGAAAATTACTATTTGCACACGCAAGAGACATAAGGAAAGGGAAGTGCCATGCTTTTCATCAAGCCTAAGGATTATTGGGAATTTATTTCACACAACTCCTTCATTTATTTAAATCCTCTTAGACATGTAGAGGGAAATCAAGAAAATTTATTGAGCCCTTTCAAAGCATGTAATTGCATGGTTTAATATTTTCGTAAGTGTGACAAAATTACTAAACCACGTCATTAAGACAATAAAGGCAAATTGGTTTAAGGCTGAAAAGACTCAAGTGGAACTTTCTAGTTAGCTAAATTTAATTTTAAGGCTTCAAACAACCATACAATTCAAATGAAGAGCCTATAATTAAGGGCTCATTTTAAAGGATCTAAATCCTTACAAGTTCATTATAAGCCAAATGTAATATGCTCATAGGTTTCTTTCCAAACTTATGGCAATACAAGGGAGCTCTTGTGCTTCCCCAAGATCATGGGTTATGCTTCATAGTAACCCCATAATCAAATACATTTCCTTAGACATATTGAGAACACAATTACAAGGAAGACCTTCGAGTCTTCTTATCAACAATTCATGACATATTTCAGACAATTTGGAATCACAACTACCCAAACAAGAGGGATAAACAATTAATATTATTGGAGAATTCTCTAAAAACCATAGTGAAATCCTTCAACAAATTTTACAATTCTAGAAGTTCAATAGTAATCATTTTAACAATTATTTTAGGTGTTTTGTGGAGACTTTTTCTTGCTTAGTTTTCATAATTAAACTATGATTTCTACTTTGTATCATATTTTTAATTCATTTGGGCTATATGTCCTTGAATAACATATCAAGGATTCCTTTTTCATGGCTAGTGCAAGCCCAACCTTGATTATTGAGCCCCACTAAGGAGTCTTTCATTACCAATCAACCATCATGGTTGTTCACGAGGCTAAGGAGAAAACTTCCCCTACTCTTCCAGCCATAAAATTTCATTTCAAGAAGCTTCTACAACCATGACATCACATATATGAAAGACGTGATATTTTATATGAGTCTTATGCTCATTAAATCCATAAAATATAAGCATACAACCATACCTATGCATCATAAAAAACCATTTATATTTTAGTAGGCAATCACATAGATTTTACATAACCATATGCCTCATTTCCATTTGATTTAGTAAAAAAAATGACATTGTAAATTAAAATTCACAAAGGCACTTATGTCATTGAATTAAATAGTTTCTCACAAAGTTTGAAGGGTGAGCCATTTTCCACCCAACCATAGGCTCAACTATGTGTTAATTTCTCTTACTGTTGGCCAAACCCTAACCAGACCATGACACCATCGAGGGAACTTGATTTCAAACAACAATAGGTGGATAAATGAAGGTTGATCTCCTTCATAACCAGAAAATCAATAAACTTTCCCTTTAATCCCTCTGTGCTAAGAGCCTCCTCAAGTAAGATGTGGTTTCTTAGTTGGCTTGGACAACATAAGGGACTCCCTTCACTAATCCAATAGTCCCTCAATGACCTACCTTCCTAATACCTTTTTGCTTCACCCAACACACACCCAAAGCTACATCTTTGTATTGTAGCTTGGATGTAAGAGATTTGTGCTTGATTTTCTTAGTGCAAAAATGGATTTAATATTACGGAGCAATGGAACACATAAAATATTGCAAAAATATAAACACAAAAAATGCATAAAACAAGAGAGACACAGATATACATGGTTCACCTAGTTTGGGCTACGTCCATGGAGAAATAACCAGTCCTTCCTTTTATATTATCCAGCAAACTGAAGAGATACATCCTACAACAGATCCACTGTAACACCCTCTTCGCTCTCAATCTCCTCTCTCTTCCTCACTCAGAATACATATGTACATAGACGCAATACAATTCCCTCATATATAGTGAGGGGTTGCCTTCTAGGGCAAAAAACCCTAAATTAAACATAACTTCTACCGTCAGATCATCCGCATAATGAATGTCCCAGATTGACTAGAAATTACTAGACTTTTACAAGGCAATTTTACATCTATTTTTAGCTTTGGGGGCGCTACCCCCGCACCCTCGCTGGGGGACCGCTGGCCCCCGGACCCCCTATCTAGGGGGGATTTACCCCCCCAGACCCCCGTGAGGGGGACAAGTCCCCCCCACACCCTCCTGCGTGGAGGGGTGTACAGTCTTCCTGGGGTATACATCCGGCTGAAACCTTTGAATACAGAAGATAATCAGGCTCCACACCCAACAATCTCCCACTTGGAGACTGATTATAACAACTCCACCGCTACTTCATTTGCTAGACAATGACTCCACTTTGGACCTCGCTGTTTCTCATCTTCTTCATCATACTTGAAGACCAATTGAAACTGAGCAGATTCTCAGTTTCTCCCTGGTTACAACTTTTGTAAACAGATCTGCAGGATTCTGGCGAGTGTGTATCTTTTCCAGCTTCAACTATCCATCTTCCAATGATGACCGTATGAAATGGTACTTGAGCTGTATATGTTTAGTCTTGGAATGAAATGCAGAGTTCTTTGCAAGATGTATGGCACTCTAGCTGTCACCGTATAACCTGCCCAACTCCTGCTTCTTATCCAATTCATCCAGAAACCTTTGTAACCAAATCAATTCTTTACTAGCCTCTGTAGCAGCAACATATTCTGCTTCTGTTGTTGAAAGTGCAACAACACTTTGGATTTTTGAAACCCAACTGACAGCTATTCCACCTACAGTAAATACATATCCTATAGTGCTCCTCCTATTATCTCTATGACCTGCCATATCTGCATCAACATATCCCTGTAGAGCAATGTTTGAACCACCAAAGCATAATGCTTGATTTGTGGTACCTCTCAAATACCTGAGAATCCACTTCACCGCCATCCAATGTTATTTTCCTGGATTGTTCATGTCCCTACTTACAACTCCCACCGCATGTGCAATATCAGGCCTTGTGCAGACCATTGCATACATTAAGCTTCCAACTGCTGATGCATATGGAACTTTAGACATATGAGCCATTTCTTCCCGAGTCTTGGGAGATGCCTCCTTACTTAACTTGAAATGGCTAGACAAAGGTATACTAACTGGTTTTGCATTCTGCATATTAAACCTTTTCAACACCTTTTCTATGTACTCACTTTGAGACAATCTTAATTTGCGATTCTTCCTGTCTCTAGTTATTTTCATACCAAGGATTTGTTTTGCAGCACCCAAATCCTTCATTGCAAATGAGTTTGCCAATTTCCTTTTGAGCACATTTATTTCATGCATGTTAGAACCCGCAACAAGCATGTCATCTACATACAATAGCAATATAATATAGCTGCCATCATTTTTCCTTTTGAGATAAACACAATGATCAGAGTGACATCTAGTATAACCTTGTTCAGACATAAACCTGTCAAATTTTAGATACCACTGCCTTGGAGCCTGTTTTAAGCCATACAAGCTCTTCTTCAACCTGCACACTAGTTTCTCCTTCCCTTTTACCTCATATCCTTGTGGCTGCTGCATATATATCTCTTCCTCCAAAGCCCCATGGAGAAAGGTTGTCTTTACATCTAACTGCTCAAGATGCAAATCTTCAGCTGCTACTAGACTTAAAATAGTTCTGATTGAAGTCATTTTAACAACAGGAGAAAATATTTCATCAAAATCAGTACCTTTCTTCTATGCAAACCCCTTCACCACAAGTCTAGCTTTGTACCTCTGTTTTCCTCCATCTTCTTCCTTCAGCTTGTAAACCCATTTATTCTGTAATGTTATTTTACTTGCAGGCAACCTGATTAAGTCCCAAGTCTGGTTATTTGCTAAGGAGTCCATCTCTTCTTTCATGGCTTGCTCCTACTTCTTCCTGGTTTCTACCTGCACTGCTTCTTCATAACATTCTGGTTCACGAGAATCAGTCAACAATACATAATATAATGAAGGAGAGTATCATTCAGGGGGTCTACTTATCCTAGTAGATCTTCTAACACCACTTTCAGGTGTTTGAAGTGCTTGTTGCTGTTGTGGTTGTTGTTCTGGCTGTTGATCATTATGATTTTTAGGCACCATCACTTTTCCTATGATATCGTCAAGCACTGTGTATTCTCTGTTTTCTTTTTCTTGTTTTTTTCTTGCAACTGATTCTTATAAAAGACCTTTTCATTGAATATTACATCTCTGCTCCTAATGATTTTGTGATTTTCATAATCATATAAGCGATAACCAAAATCATTAACACCATATCCAATAAAGGTACATTTCTTTTTTTTTGCCTCAAGCTCTGTTCTATTTTCTTTGTTAATGTGGACAAAGGCTTCACAACCAAAAGTCTTTTAAAATGAGTAGTTTACCTTTTTACCTGTCCATGCCTCCTCTGGAATACCACCATCCAAGGAACTTGAAGGCCCTCTATTTATTAGATAAATAGAAGTATCTACAACATCTGCCCAAAATTGTAAAGGCAATCTTGCATGCAATCTCATGCACCTTGCACGCTCCATGATTGTTTTGTTCATCCTTTCTGACACACCATTTTCTTGTGGTGTTCCTGGAACTGTCTTCTCTCTGTGAATTCCATTCTCTAAATAGTACCTATCAAACTCTTTGCTGCAATATTCACCTCCATTATTTGATCTGAGACACTTCAAACTTTTGCTTGTCTCATTTTCAACCAAAGCTTTCCATTTCTTGAAGGTATCAAATACATCAGATTTATTTCAAATACAATAAATCCAGGTTTTTCTGGTTGCATCATCAATAAAAGTAACATTATAACGAGAGCCACCAAGATATGATACCTGAGCAGGTCCCCATACATCTATATGCACAAGCTCTAATTTTTCGCTCTTCTTTTCTTTCCCAACTCTAAGGAATCTGACTCTCTTCTATTTTCCATAAACACAATTCTCACAGAATTTTAAATCAACACGCTTCAAACCTGGCAACAAATTTCTGGAGTGAAGTGTCTGCATCCCCTTCTCACTCATGTGCCCAAGCCTATGATGCCACAATGTCGTATCTTCTCCTATAGAGGTTAAAGCATTAATAGAATTAGAAATACCATTGCATAAATACAATGTACAAACCTTTTCTCCTTTCGCTATTACCAGGGATCCTTTAGTGACCTTCCAGGTTTTATCTGTGAAAGTAGTTACGCAACCTTCACCTCCCAACTGCCCCGTTGAAATTAGATTTTTCTTCAGATCTGGAACATGCCTTAACTTCTTCAATAGCCACTGATTTCCATTTTGCTGTTTTATAAAAATTGTACCCATTCCAACGATTTTACAGGGTTTATCATCACCCAATCGAACTTGTCCAAAATCTCCTTGAACATAATCATGAAAATGTTTCTTATCAGGTGTGGCATGGAATGAGGCCCCTGAATCTATCACCCAGGCATCAATAATATTTTCTAATGAAAAAATCAAAGCATCTTGCAACACATCACCTGTTCCATTCGCTTCATGATTAGTTTCTTGCTGCGCATCTCCTTCTTTTCCCTTCCGAGACTTGCAGTCTTTCTTCAAGTGTCCTTTCTTCCTGCATTTCCAACACACTATCCCCGATCTAGACTTGGATCTGCCTTTTCTTGACTTACTGCGATATCCTGGGCTCTTTTCTCTTTCCATTTTTGTTCCCCTAGTCTCTGTAGTCAAAGCATTACCTGATGTCTCACCGGAGCTTTTCCGTCGCATTTCCTCGCTAAGGATTGCACCAACAACATCATCAAACTTTAAAGTACTAGATCCAGAGACAGAGTTACTAACAGCCATAACTAAACCATTCCAACTTTCTGGAAATGAGCACAGAAATAACAGAGCCCTAACTTCATCATCAAAATTTACCCCTACAGAACTTAACTGACTTGTAACAGTATTAAAATCATTTAAATGATCTGCAACAGATCCACCTTCTGACATCTTCATATTAAATAAACGCTTCATAAGAAATACCTTATTTGAGGCAGAGGGTTTTTCATATAGTTTGGCTAATGCCAACATTAAATCCTGTGTTGTCGTTTCCTTTGAAATATTAAACACTACCGACGCCGCTAGGCACAGCCGTATTGTTCCAAGTGCCTTTCTGTCCAGAGTATCCCATTCTATGTCTGTCATACTCGTCGGCTTCTTTGTCTTTCCGCTTAATGGTAGGTACATATCCCTTTGATATAGATAATCTTCCATCTACATCTTCCACAGCTGGTAGTTTTGGCCATTGAATTTTTTGACCCTAAACCTACCATCTTCCGGCATTGCTCCCACTCAAACTAGGAACCCTTCTCTCTTGCGAGTTTATCAGCCAAATAGACCTTTGGCTCTGATACCAGTTGTTCGAAAATTATATATTACGGAGCAATGGAACACATAAAATATTGTAGAAATATAAACATAGAAAATGCATAAAACAAGAGAGACACAGATATACGTGGTTCACCCAGTTTAGGCTACATCCACGGAGAAACAATCAGTCCTTCCTTTTATATTATCTAGCAAACTGAAGAGATACAACCTATAGCAGATCCCATGTAACACCCTCTTCGCTCTCAATCTCCTCTCTCTTCCTCACTCAGAATACAAATGTACATAGACGCAATACAATTCCCTCATATATAGTGAGGGGTTGCCTCCTAGGGCAGAAAACCCTAAATTAAACATAACTTCTATCGTCAGATCATTTGCCTAATGAACGGCCTAGATTGACTAGAAATTACTAGACTTTTACAAGGCAATTTTACATCTATTTTTAGCTTCGGGGGCATTGCCCCCGAACCCCCGCCAAGGGACCGCTGACCCTTGGACCCCTGCAGGGGGGACAAGTCCCCCCCACACCCCCCCCCACGTGGAGGGGTGTACAATCTTTCTGGGTATACATCCTGCTAAAACTTTTGAATACATAAGATAATCAGGCTCCACACCCAACATTAATAAATCCTCATATTTCTACTATCAACCTAGATGTTTTTGGCACAATTATTTTATCATCCAAATTTGATACCTAGACCCGTTTGTGTGAATCCCACCCTCTCTATGTGTGCATTCCCTTTTATCTCTACTCTTTGGGAAAATATTTGGTTGGTCAAATCCATAAATTTACGAGTCAACTCAGAAGTCTTTGGATGGGTACTTTGCCCATGCATTTGAGGGATAATATGGTACAAGTCCAAACTACTTCTCATACTTATGGTGAGTAGAGATTTCAACTACTAAATCCCTCACCCATCTAATTTTTTGGGAATTGGGAAAATGGGTTTTAAAATTTTTAGCTCAAAAAAAGATTTATTAGCAAGTCCTATTTATTAGGCACAGTTCCTACCATTTATCCTTGCTAGTTCCTACTCATAACATCATAATCAATACCAGTGCTCTACTCATTCACTTAGTTGCTTGGAAATTTTCATTAATAATAACATAATTACATCATTAAATCTTTAACAAATTATCCATACTGAACTCTCTCAACAATACGTATCTTAATGGCATTTACAATGGAGGTTCATAAACGAGGTGTTATGCTCTACCCCCTTTAACATGATTACTATATATCTAAGTCATAACCATTTGCATCTCTCTTATAATGCACTATTCAATGAATAATACAAATGCATCTTTTTTAAATTTCAAAATAAATGTTTTACTCTCAATTTTAATTTTAATTTTATTTTTACGCCCCTCCATTCACCTATATTGCTTCAACAAAAAACATTTCTCTTTGACCAGTAAAGTTAAAATAGGTACACAAAAGTTTAATGATAAAAAGTAGTTGTTTCACTGTGATCTTTTACTAGTTTGTACCAGTGCTTGATATGGAAGAGTTTAAAACTATATCCTATGGAACTAATCTCAATGTTTGATGTTTGGCTTATCAATGTAATCCAACCCTCTTATGCTTTTAATGTTGATGTCGAAGATGCATGTTATTAGCATGGTGCTTTTATAGGTGATGAGAGTCCAATAAAGCTTTATAGCTACCGATTTTCATTTATTCCATATTGACCATCCTACCAATTTTCGTTTATGCCACATTGACCATCCTTTTGCAAGTTTTGTTATGTGAAATGTTATGGAAATGTAATGTTATTTATGTCTTGTGGTGAAACAAGTGGCAGACTGAAATCAATTCTAGGTCTCTGAGAGAGTGGTAGCAAGGTTAGGGTTTATTCCTCTTTCCGCTTGTCGAGTAGGATTCTACAAAAAAAGAGAGACCGTTGGAAAAGGTGGTCTTATCAATGAATACAAGGACATGAGGGGGTCACCACTCCTTTCGAAATGCACTAACCGACAGGAATTTTCATGGTGAAGAAAAACTGGATCGTTAAGGGGGTTCCTTAAGCTTGTCACAGCTACCTGTTCTGGGTGATAAATGGAAAATGGTTTTGCGGGGTCAGTGTATTCCTAAGACTCCTCAGAAACCTAGATTTTTCATACCCGGTGAGATGTATGGATGATCATAGGAACTGCATGAGAGATCACGCTTTTATCTACAGATTTATAGGGAGTTGGCATACAGAGAAGGCGCTGGAACATTGTGTTATATACCTAGGGGGGATAATATGGGGTACAAAGGGAGGTACCCAAGGTAATAATGTAATAATGGGATGGGCCATAGTAATAAATAAGGTGGTTAACCCATATCATGTAAGGGACCACAAGTAGTTAATAATAATGTAATGGGCCCATGGTATTAGTTTGATGGTATGAGGGAACCATGGTAATGACCCATGGTATTGTATGTATGAGGCCTATATAGAGGCTAGAGACTCCACATGGAGGGATGTCAAGGAATTAGTGTCAAGGATTATTGAATGAACAGGCATATGGCTTGTGGAGTGTTCTCCTTCCTTAAGGAGTGAATGTATGGTGTTGCCCTACCTTAAGGGTTTGATCAATAAAGAATCATTTCATATTATTTCTGGGTTTATTTGCATTCTCGTATATTTTCATCATATCTATAATATTTCCAGGTTAGATCTACAACAAGTGGTATCAGAGCTATAACAATATTGTCAAGGATTATTGTATGAACATGCATATGGCTTGTGGAGTGTTCTCCTTCCTTAAGGAGTGAATGTATGGTGTTGCCCTACCTTAAGGGTTTGATCAATAAAGAAGCATTTCTATATTCAAATATTATTATTCTTGGGTTATTTGCATTATCTTATATTTTCATATCAGATCAATAATATTCTTGGGTTAGATCTATAACAAGTGGTATCAGAGCACTTTCTTGGGCAAAAGTGGAGAATTTTTTTTTTTTATATTTTTTGCAGGATTTCGGGGGCGACGAGTTTGAAGATCAGATCTGTATGTTTTGGTGCAAAATCTACAAAATCTAATTGCAGATCTGGATTCTTTGTGAAAAAATAGTCGATTTCAAAAAACAATCGGTTGAATCGGAGTCTGGATGAAGGAGATATCGCTGATCTAAAAATCAGTGGGGTTGTAGATAATTTTTCATGGCAGCGAGTTTGCAGCGTAGATCTGGACGTCCTGGCACAAGATATGCAAAAATATAATTGTAGATCTGGATTCTATGTGAAAAAATACCCGATTTAAAAAAAAAATCGGTCGAATCGGAGTCCGGATGAGGGAGATATCACTGATTTAAAATCAGCTCTTTTTGCAGAAATGTTGGTGACGGTGGGAGAGTTGCAGCATAGATCTGAAATTCCAGTGCCTGGATCAAGATTTATATCACATGGGTAGATGCAGAATGATTATTCCATTTCTGAAAACAGGTCATAATATGAATTCTGAGCAATATTGACGGAATTGTGACCATTTCAAATTTTCGCCAATTTTTTTTTTTTTTTTTTGTGATGGCGCCCTAGGTCTGAATTTCATGGACTTATATGAATTTGATGGCTCTCATCCAGCCAAATGGCTAGCACAAATGGAGAAATATTTTAGATTAAATTACATCATAGATGATGAGACTCAGTTGAGTGTGGGAATACTGTACTTGGACAATGAAAGACGGTAATGGTGGCAATGGCATCGACGTTGCTATCGAAGGTCCTTGACTTGGGACACATTCACAAAAGATCTCAAGGACCACTTTGACCGTAAAGCTAATCTTGTGGATAAGCTCACACAGACAGACACACAACCTAGAAAATATTTTATTTTAAAGAAGGAAACCAATGAACCTAAAGGGTTATTTTCTGCTGGTATCTCCTTATTGCAGGTTCATGGATTGATTCAGAAAGAGAAGATCATTGTTTCTATAAATCCTAGTTGCAAGCATAATTTCATCAATGTTAATTTGGCAAAAAAATTGCAAGTTCCTGCAAAACACATTGAAAACACACAGGTGGATGATGAGGATGTTCAAGTGTATAAGGATTTGAAGATTTCTATGGATAAGTATGTGTTGCATGGTGATTTTTATACTTCAAAGATGGATAATATGGATGTTGTTTTAGGATATTCTTGGATGGAATCTGTGGGTACTATAAATATTAACGTGCAGAAGAAATTCCTAAAGCTCTGGTATAAAAAGAAGAAAATTACATTACAGGATATTTCCATCAATAAACAGGTAGAGTCCACGGAAGTTGACGCAGAAGATGTTCCAGGGACTGACATATCAGATGATGAGCAGTTGATGGTCGACAATCAAACACAAACAGAGGTTGAAGCAGAAAAGGTTACAGGTGCTGATACATCAGATGAGTGCGCAGTGGTGGAAGTAGTATTGGAAGATAAGACACCACAACAGGCACCACAACATAACAGTCAGGCTCCAGTAAGGGGTGAATTAAAGAAAAAGACACCGTGTGTTAAAACTTCAACATATCATCACCCACATCACCCCGCAAGACAACAACCAACAATATGGCAACCAATTAGCCACAAGGACAACAACCCCCGCCGGACAGATAGAGAGGAGAAAAGATCCACCTACTACACATCAACACAGAAGAGCTACCATGGTTAGCTTCCATCTCAAGCGAGCGCGGCACCAGTGGGATCGAGGGTTCATCTTTCTCTTGGATGGCTAGATGCACGTGCATGGTACCAGTGGACTACTCTTTTGAGTAGATCTTATTATTTATGTTCTTCCCATGTTTCAGGGACGAAACATGCTAAGGGGGGTGGAATGTTATATACCTAGGGGGGATAATATGGGGTACAAAGGGAGGTACCCAAGGTAATAATGTAATAATGGAATGGGCCATAGTAATAAATAAGGTGGTTAACCCATATCATGTAAGGGACCACAAGTAGTTAATAATAATGTAATGGGCCCATGGTATTAGTTTGATGGTATGAGGGAACCATGGTAATGACCCATGGTATTGTATGTATGAGGCCTATATAGAGGCTAGAGACTCCACATGGAGGGATGTCAAGGAATTAGTGTCAAGGATTATTGAATGAACATGCATATGGTTTGTGGAGTGTTCTCCTTCCTTAAGGAGTGAATGTATGGTGTTGCCCTACCTTAAGGGTTTGATCAATAAAGAATCATTTCATATTATTTCTGGGTTTATTTGCATTGTCGTATATTTTCATATCAGATCTATAATATTTTCGGGTTAGATCTATACCAAGTGGTATCAGAGCTATATTTTCATCAGATCTATAATATTTCCAGGTTAGATCTACAACAAGTGGTATCAGAGCTATAACACATTGGATCCAATAGAATTGGCAACCTAAAGGAGAGGTAGATCTGCGAGTGGGGCCAAAAGGTTTTTGAAAACCATTTTATCCAATCTCAAAGATAAAGCCCAAATATTTGAAGGAGGGCCCTGTTTCTACAACAATGCAGGCCTTTATATCATACATTGGGAAGCTTGTTTTAACCCTCACAAGGAGGAGTTCACAATGACATTGGTCTGGGTAAGATTGTATTCACTTCAAGTTGAATTTTGGATACCAGAAATTCAAGAAGGGATAGGAAAATAGAAAGGGAATTTTTCCAAAGTCTCAAAGGTTACCAGAAGGGGGAAAAATATGTCATAGTGTGGCTGCGTGTATATGAATATCTCTCATCCTTTACCAGGATCCATCGAGTTAGATTATCAAGGGGAGGCATGGAACCAATCTATTAACTATGAACATGTTTTGTTCAAATGCCGATTCTTCCATGAGCATGAACATCTCATAAGGGAATGCCTGTTGAGACAAAAAGAACAAAAAATAGGGAGTTCGACCAACAATGATGGTTTCATGAAGGTCACTACAAAGAGACGTAGCCAGAAGAACCATAACACTCTTAACTCAAAGGTGATGGAAGATAATAACCCCTTATCGACACTAGAGGTTATGAAGGAAGATTATCACAAAATGGAGGACACATAAATGGTAGAGCCATCTACAGAGTTAACCATGGATAAAAGAAAACTAAAACACAAATTAGAAGATGAGAATAATCAACAAGGAGGGTTTGATTTTTGTGCTTTTCCAGGTTTTGAGGAAGTCATCCCTTTGTTGAAGCAAGACGCATCATAACTCTCAGAAGAGGAGAGGTCATTAGTTTCCCTAGTGAATGAATGGGTCCAACAAGACCTAGGGGAATCAACCAAGGAAAATCAAGAGATTTATGCTAATGCTTACCTTAGATGGAAAACGAAATGACAAAAATCCTCCTTAAGGGCCTTACTAAAGAGCCAAAAATTATGGTGAACAAGTTGAAGAAGGAAGCAAGGTAAAATGTAGTAGCAAGTTTAGTTACTTCTGGTTAAGCAAGGACTTTGCCAAAAACTACATCGCCTCTACCCTACCCTTCATCATGAGAATGTTCTCATGGAAGATATGGTGGCTTAATAGCAAGGGGAAACAATGTCATCTCAGATATCTAATTAAAAAGGAAAAACCTGCAATCGTTATTTATAAGAAACAAAATTAGAAAGGGAAAAAATGATCCAAATTGTAGATAATTGTTGGAAAGGGTGTAAGGCAATGTCTCTAGACGAGAGGGGTAATGTGGGAGGTATGACTGTTTGGTGGAATACAAATGAGGTAGTCTTTTATGACTAGATGGCCACTACTCGAGTCATCACAAGTAGTTTTAGATATGTTGGGTCGAAAGACATCATTTTTTTATCGGTTGTTTATGGTCCTTCTGGTGCAAGGGATAAGATGTTTTTTTTGCAGCAACTACTAGAGATTAACATGTAACAACCCTGGTGAAAATTCCATGTAATAAAAGTAAATAAATGGAAAATAATAACCATGGTTGATGGGACACGTATTCCAAGTTGAATGTTGGGCAAAATCCTAGTGACGGGGATCACTTATGATTTTTTATGGCTGAGGAAATTGGCAAAGGCAATGGCTAAGGCTTTGGAGAGACAAAATGGAATTTTGGCACATTTATTTATGAAAATAATGGAAATTATGAGAAAAGGGAGGTGAAAGGTCACAAGTTGCATGTGAGGAGGAAATTGAAGGAAAATAATGGAAAATGAATGAAATAGAGGCCTCATTCATAAAAGGGCTTATGAGGATCAGTTAGTAACCTTTTGTCAGTTCAATTTTGGAGCTCTCTCATTATTCTCTCGCTCTCATACTCTTGGAGACTTAGAGTTTTCTTGGAGCACTCTTGGTGGGTGTGGCATACTTGGATTCTTGGAGAAATAAAGCAAAGGAAGAGCAGGAAAGTTGTTAGGAAAAATACTAAGGGGGGGGGGGGGGGGTGAATTAGTATTTTAAAAACTCACAATAATAATTTTCTTTTCTGAAATATATACGCGACTTTTCTAAACCCAACTTGCGTACATACACGACTGTTGTAAAAGAAACTGACATATGCTTAGTAAACTTGTAAAAAAACTAATTATTTATCTATTAAACTTAAACCAGAATGTAAGAGATTTATTAGGCATTTGATAAGTAGTTGGCAGGTGCAGTAAGAACATAATAAAGTATCACACATAAGAAACACACATGAACACCAGGATTTAAGGTGGAAACCCAATGTGGGAGAAAACCACCGCTGTTGTCGTCTCAATCTTCAAACTTATTAATATCAAAAACTTCATACATTCTTGTACTGGTGCAGACTCATACTGGTACGTAGGCACCCACCTATTGAAAGCTATGACCTTCACTCATTCTCTAGATCCTATTGGAAGAGAGTTCCAACCCCTTGATCTGATTACCAGCTACTACTGGTAGGAAGCTTCGACTTCCTCACTGAAGGCTCCAATCCTCAGCAACAAAGGTGGACCACATTTCATAATTTTTCACACTAGATTCATCTGCGTTAATACATCACAACTTGTAGATCAACTGAAGAAAACACCAACTTAATTCAAACAGAACAGTGAGATCACTGTAAACTGAACACATAACTGAATTTAGAATACTGCATCAACACTCAGAATCAACTGAAACACTGATCATTCATATGCCAAGATGTATATTCTACTTCACTTAAGGCAACTTGCGTGTATACACGCTTTTCTATAGAGAAACCTGCATACATATGTCAATATACTAAAAACCTATAATTCTGAATTAGACACAGAGTTTACCAGAGTTATTCTGAAATATTCTATTAGCTTACAAATCCCTCATACATTTAGTAGCATCAATAATATTTTCAACAATCAACATGTAACCAAATTCAACTTCTTCATTCAATCAGTTCTACTTCATACATTATCACTCAACCCAGATCAACATTAGGACATCATTGACATACAACAGAGATACAATAAGACTGATCAGGTTGATCAATAATTTATGAACAAAAATCCTTCCTTTATATACATGCCTTTGAAGAAACGAACTTGTGTGTATATGCGACTTCATCGAGACCAACATGCGTATAGATCTACAAATTTTGACCTAAAATTGTGTAGCTCTTCAGAACTTTAGAAAGACCTATATCATAATATTCAGAGATAAAAAAATGTATCAATACTTAGATCTAGTCAATCCATGAGCATATCATACAATAGCAAGTCATTTCAGGTCTCATGATCCTGATCCATCATTGTATTCATCTGTGCATAGTTATTTCAGATCTATGTGTCAACTATGGCCCTTACAATGCAAATATACTTCAAATTGAAGTATTCATCAAAAACACTTTCTCATGCACACTTAGCACTTTTATGTTCACCTCCTTATATAGTTTAGCCTTTTTCAATGCCATAGGTCAAAACCATAATCTAGCCAATGGTTTTCTTAGACGAGATAAAAACAATCGTTGTTGGGCTCAATACCACAGGGAAATACCATGGTAAGTACCCTTGGTATTTAGAATACCATGGTGTGGAAATTGTACGTGCTTTTGCTTCTTTGCATGCGACTTGGCCTTAACGAACCTGCGTATAGATATTCAAATATTCACCTGTACCAAACTTTTGATTATGATCTGTAAACCTTTGTCCCATCATTATGTTATTCTATTCCATCACTCTGTCACCTCTGAACTGACCTATGGAGTCATCTAGTTACCATATACTTGTTATGTTATAAGTGAGTTGCCATCAAGGAAACACATGCATCATAATGCCAATAGTCTCCCCCTTTGGACTTGATGGCAACCATGTTGGTGTTGATCACCTCAACCTATAAAAACCTATTAGATACATCAAATAACCATTATTCAAACACCAAGATACTCTCCCCCTTTGACATCAAGGGCAAATGGTGGACCAAAGCTCCCGATTTGAATTTGATTTGCACTATACTATCCATGCTCCCCTCTAAGCACATGTTGAATCTTGAGAAAAAATTTCAAATGAAGAACATGACTCTATAACTCAACTGAGTATGACCTTCCTATCACCAAGGACTCATACTTACATTAATCACCCAACCAAGTGGGGATACATATTTGGCTCAACCACCCAACCAAGTGGGATTACATATTTGACATGACCTCAAAAGTCCATACATGATTGAATATGGCAATTATGACATCATAGGTCTCCACATGACCTTTACATCAAATGACAGATATGAATTTGATAACTGAGACCAAAAGATCTTAATAATAGCCTAATTCAGCAACCATAAAGTCAACAATGCATTATATTCTACAAGGCTAATGCTCTGCGTGAACCTATGCTACATGTTCATTGTCAACAACTCATTTATCAAATCATGTTCATCAATCCGATAAATATCAATGAGAAAAACATACTCAATACCATATCAATGGACTGCACACATCAACACCAGACCAAGAAAAATCAAATCATAGCTATTAGTAGCATGTCAGAGGCTGATCTTGAGTCTGTCCCACTATTTTTCTATTAGAGAAAAACATACGCGTCTGTCTGCAAAGAAACTCGCGTATACAACAACTATACTTCATGAAACCCACATACAAAAAGTAGCCTTATGAAATTTCACCTATAGATTGAGAAGACTAGATTAACAACAAAATGAGGCAGAGACAACTCCCAGTTTCTGTTTGAGATATTCAAATGATTCTCTGGGAAGATGTTTAGTAAATATATCTGCAACTTGTTCTTTGGAGGGAACTTACTCCAATTTAACCTTTTTCTCAAGCACTTGTTCTCGTAGAAAGTGATACTTAATAGGAATATGCTTGGTCTTGGAGTGCATAAAAAGATTTTTTGAAATACTAATAGCACTTGTATTATCACATAGGATGGAGATGGGCGAAGAAAATTTGATTTATATATCTTGTAATGTTTGCATCATTAAGAGAAGTTGTGTGCAACAAGATGCAACAACCACATATTCTGCTTCCGCTTAGATAAATCAATGGAACTTTGTTTCTTGCTGAACTAAGATACCAATCAGGTCCCCATGTAAAATGAACCTCCACTATTTCTTTTCTGGTCATCAACATTTCCAGCCCAATCCGCATCTATGTATTCATGAAGGGTAAGATCTGGATATTTAGGATACCATAGACCATAGTCTTGGGTTCCTTTGCTGGCTTATTGGGGCCTGAACCAGGTTCAGAGTTGATTTATCCAAACAAATCCCAGTACTATTGGCCCTTTCGGAAATAGTCCATGGAGCGCGGACTAAGGTCTCACCCGAAGTAGTATGGGAGGGTACTAAAACCAGGTTTCCACACCCTGGAGATGTCTAATGAGTTCAAGTGGTCCATGGTTTGACCCTGTACGCAAGTTGCTACGTGCACTTTCCCTTACCTCGCAGCCTGATATACTGCCTTTGCGTAGCCTTACCGAGGGGCTGAACATCACGCTCTATGTTATTACCCAAGACCTTAATTGTATTCCAACGTTAGTTAATTAACTTTGCCTATTTGAGTGCTTTAAGTATACTTAACAATATAAACCATTCATACAGGTGCGCGTAGTAAATAAACAGTATATTTGCAAATCATATCAAACATGCATTAACCCAAGAACAGATACACATAATTATGATGAAACTTCTCTTTATTAATTCCTTCCTCGATTACGGACTGGATTCCGCCCTGTGCACTTAGTGTTAGGGGTCCGTGCACTCAGCTTCAGAGCCTTCTCCTACTCTACGATCCAAAGACACACTTTACACTTGTGACTCAATCACTTAGACTTGTTACTCTTTTCTCCCTTTTGCACTTAGAGCCTTGCTCTATTTATACAATCCCATGGTCTACGGACCATGGGTAGGTCTATCTAGCCAACATTACATTACAAAACTAGTGCGGACAACCCTGTGACTCTATTATACTTTTGCGCCCCGCGCCCGCAATTCGTGAAGCTTTACAACAAAATTTGGTAAAAACTTGGGCTTTGATCCCCAAAACATGCCTTGGGGGGATTCCATGCCCAACACTTGGAGATATTTGAATATTCTCTTTACAGCATGAAGATGTGATTCCTTTGGATTGGCTTGGAAACGTCCAACAATCCCAACTGCATTCATGATATATTGTTTGATTCCTATTAGATAAAGCAAAATTCTAATCATAGACCTATACTCTGGTTGGTTTACTGGGGGAGAATCATCATTAGAACTGAGGCTACATCCTGTCATCATGGGAGTACATACATGTTTGCAATCTTCCAACCCAATCTTCTTCAGAATTTGCTTGAGATATTTTGTTGTGAGACAAAGATGCCATCTTTTTCTTGTTGCACTTGTAGACCAAGAAAATAGGTTAGTTCCTTAAGCAAAGACATTTCAAATTCTTGCTGCATAACAGAAGAAAAGTTTTGACTCATAGATTCTTCATTACTGCTAAAGACGATATCATCAACATAAACAACAATAATTAACAATTTATCATCTTCAATTTTTGTGTACAAGTTGTTGTTTGCGGATCCTTTTTGTGAAACCTTATTATTGAAGATATTTGTCAAGATGATGATACCATGCCCACGGAGCTTGTTTGAGTTTGTATAAAATGTTTTCATCATTCCCTAAAATTATTCCTTTGGTTGTTCAATATATCTTTCTTCTTCTAGATCTCCATTAAGGAAAGCATATTTTACATCCATTTGATAAACTTTGAAATGTCGAAAACTTGACAATGCAAGAAAGATTCTTATGGCTTCAAGTCTGGCTACTGGTGAAAATGTTTCTTCAAAGTCTATACCTTCTTATTGAGCATAACCTTTACAAACAAGTCTAGCTTTGTTCCTAATGACCTCTCCATTTTCATTCAACTTATTTTTGAATATCCATTTTGTCCCAATAACATTTTTATCATGAGGCCTTGGAACCAATTCCCAAGTATCATTCTTTTCAATTTGATCAAGTTCTTCATTCATGGCCTTAACCCAACATTCATCTTTACTAGCTTGATTTACATTTTGTGGTTCAATGGTGGATAATAAAGCTAGATAACTAGGATATCCTACAAGGGTTCTTCTTGTTTGTACCCTAGATTCCCTTTCTCCTATAATTTGAGTTTTTCAATGATTATTTTGAACATACCTGGATGGAGCCTTTTCTTTGTCTGATGTGTCTTCTTCTGCTGCTTCATTAGTTTCTTCTTCTATATCATTGCGATTTTATGTGGGAAAGCATTCATCATCATCATCCTCTTTTGCTGATGTTACCTTTTTGGGATCTATGCATGCTTCATCAATCACAACATCAATGCATTCAACAATTTTTTGAAGTATCTTATTATAACATTTGTATCCTTTGCTTATAGATGAGTAACCAAGAAGTATTCCTTCATCTGCTCTAGCTTCAAACTTACCAAGTTTTTCATCGTTATTTTTTTATGAAACATTTACTTCCAAAAACTCTAAAATGATTTACAATGGGAGGTTTACCATACCAAAGTTCATACAGAGTTTTATCACTATTCACACGAACATGAGCCTTATTAAGGATATTTACTGCGGTATGTGCAGCTTCACCCCAGAAGGTGTTAGGATTTCTAGACTCATCAAGCATAGCACAAGCCATTTGTTGAACAATTCTATTCATTCTTTCTGCCATACCATTTTGTTGAGGAGTTTTAGCTACAAAAAATTGTCTTTTTATGCCATGTTGTTCACAGAAATCAAAGAATTCATCTAATATGTATTCTCCTCCTCGGTCAAATTTGAGACATTTGATTTTTTGATCTAATTCATTTTCAACTAATTCTTTGAAGAATTTAAATTTATCAAATGCTTCATCTTTGTGTTTCAATAAACTGATCCAACACATTCTAGAAAAGTCATCAATGAATAAGATATAATATTGTTCTCCACGAGGTGACCTTTTCCTTACTGGTCCACAAAAAATAGTATGTATAAGTTTAAGAGGCCTACTTTCTTATCCTTCTTTAGCATTAAATTGAACTCTAGTTTCCTTACCGAATTGACCTGACTTACATATCGTACTTTCTAGTAGGGTGATGTTGGATAGATAACGAACAACTTTGAGTTTGCTTGATTTGCTTATTTGAGAAAAGCTTAGATGTCCCAACCTTCTATGCCATAACCAGTTTTCCTTTGTCTTGCCTAGGTAACATTGTTCTTTCCCACCTTTCAGTATATATAGATTGCTTGGGGTTCTTGTTCCTTTTATTATGGTCTTTCCAGTGTCAAGTTCATGAACCACACATTCTTTTGATCGAAATACCACCTCATTTCATTGGTCACATATTTAGATAACACTCAACAAGTTGTGCTTTAATCCATAAACATACATAACATTACCAACTTTAACATTTTCTTTAAGAAAAACATAACCTTTACCCTTAATGACAGCACGTGAGCCACTTCCAAAAATGACATTCTTTTCTTTCTCTAAAGCATTGTATGAAACAAGTTTATCTTTATCACCTGTCATGTGTTTTGAGAATCCACTATCAATGTACCATTGATTTTATTTTCCTTCTATAAACAATGCTATGCCACAAATTTCAGACTATAACTCCTTCCTTTTCCATACCTTAGAATTTGTTGATATTTTCTCTTTTTGAGATGTTGGCTGTAATTTGCTCCTGCATTCAGATTCTTCATGTCCAAAGTTATTGCAAAATGAGCATTCAATTTCATCTTTAAGAGGTGAGAATTTATTATAAGTGTTCTTCTTGACTCCTATCTCATTCCTTTGTTTTCTTGCTTCTCTAGTCATGATGGTTTTGTATGCAACACATTGAGCAACCTTATGACGAAAATTATGACAGGAGAAACATTGTCCATTAAAGAAGAATTTATGTGATCATATAATCTTTTGGTGTTGTTTACCTTTTGACAGGTGATTCTATTGTTTTTCATCCTTTGATTAGAGTGAACATGATTTACCTGTGGAATGCCTTTATTCTTTTGCTGAGGACTCAAGCTTTGCTGACTAGTTTTCGCTGCATTTATATAGCTCTCGATGGTGGCTGAAGACTTTTCTGTTTGAGATGTTTCTCCACTGTATCCAAGACCTGTCTTCATAAGAGGGGAACATTTTACCTTGATAATTTCATCTAAGGTTTCAAATCCTTTAACAAATCGAAGATTCAAAGTTTTTATTTTCTCAAGTTCCTTTCTTAGACTTACTACTTCACATTCTAACTTCTCATTATGCTTTTCCTTTTCTATGAGTCGATGCTTCAATGTATCCATGGCTATTTTGTTTTCTTCCAAGAAAAGTTTGAGTTGAGTAATTTATTCAAAGAAATCTTTTTCCTTTAAAGCATCCACAAATTTATCATTAGGCTCATTAGTATTTTTCTCAAAAGCCATGAGTAATTTAAGATCTTGATCAGATTATCCTTCTTCACTATTTGACAAGCCATCACTATCTTCATGAGTATAATAACTTCTTCTATTGTCAAACTGTCTCCTCTTAACTTTTTTAATATCCTTCCCTTTGTCATGGTTGTCTTTATGAGAACATTTAGCAGCATAATGACCAAATCTACCACAAGCAAAAAATTTGAGGGAAGTTTGCCTCTGAACCTTCTGATGCCTAGTGAAATTTTCTTTACAAAGTTCACCTCATCTTCTTTTGATATATATCCTAATTCCTTGTGTTATTCCTTTTCTTTTCCTTTTGCAGATGCTTTAAATGCGGCTTCTCTGACTTCTGAGGGACCTCCTTTCCTCATTTCAAAAGAAGTCAGGATCTTGTGAACTTGAACAACAATAAGCGTTTGTAGATCTTGCTTCTCTTCAATGGCAGACACTTTTGACTTGAATTTAAGAGTTAGAGATCTTAAGATTTTCTCTACTAAAGTGGTGCCCTTTATTTCTTCACCCAGATTTTTCATGCAATTTACAATATCATCTATTCGTAGAAAGAAACTAGCAATACTTTCATCATTATGCATTTTTGAGAATTTCATATTGAATTCTGAGAGTTTGGAGTTTAGAATTTTTTACCTTGGTATCGCCTTCATAGATTTGAATGATTTTGTCCCATATTTCTTTTGCTGTGTTTAACTACATAACTTTAACAAATTATATGTCTTCTTTTTTGCTGCATCTGTGGGAACTGCGGCTGGATATTGGTAACCTCCTTCCACAATTGCCCAAACATCTGCTCCAAGGAACTGAAGATAGGATCTAGTTCTTATATTCCAATATATTAAATTATTTCCATTCAAGAGTGGTGGTATCATAGATGTTGTTTCGTCTTGATTGCTCATCTTGGGAGATCTTCCTTCAAGCGATCAAGCTTCTTTTGAAGGACCTGCTTTGATACAAATTGTTGGAAAAAATACTGGGGGGGGGGGGGGGAATCATTATTTTAAAAACTCACCATAATAATTTTCTTTTTTGAAATATATATGTGACTTTACTGAACCCAACTCGCATATGTACATGACTGTTGTAAAAGAAGCTAGTGTATGCTTAGTAAACTTCTAAAACAACTAGTTCTTTATCTATTAAACTTAAACCAAAATGTAAGAGATCTATCAGGCATTTGATAAGCAATAAGCAAGTGCACTAAGAATTGAATAAAGTATCACACATATGCAACACACATGAACACCAGGATTTAAGGTGGAACCCCAATGTGGGAGAAAACCATCGCTGCTATCATCTCAACCTTCAAACTTATTAATATCAAAAACTTCTTACATTCTTGTACTAGTGCAGACTCATGCCAATACGCAGGCACCCACCCGCTGAAGGCTACAACCTTCACTCATTCTCTAGCTCCTACTGGAAGGGAGCTCCAACCCCTTGATCTCATTACCAGCTATTACTGGTAGGAAGCTTAGTCTTCCTCACTGAAGGCTCCAACCCTCAACATCATCCGTGGACCACGCTTCATAAATTTTCACACTGGATCCACCTACTTTAATACATCACAACTTGTAGATCAACTGAAGGAAACACCAAATTAATTCAAACAGAACAGTGAGATCATTGTAACCAGAACACAGAACTGAACTCAAAATACTACATCAACACACAGAATAAACTGAAACCTTTATCATTCATATGCCAACATGTATACACTACTTCACTTAAGGAATCCCACGTGTATACACGATTTTCTATAGGGCAACCTGTGTACAGATCTCAATATACTAAAAAATGTAATTCTGAATCATACACAGAGTTGACGAGAGTTATTCTGAAATATTATGTTAGCTTATAAAAACCTCATACAATTAGCATCATCAATAATCTTTTCAACCAATCAACATGTAACCAAATTCAACTTCATCATTCAATCAGTTCTACTTCAGACATTATCACTCAACCCAGATCAACATGAGGACATCATTGACAGATAACATAGATAGAACAACACTGATCAAATTAACTAGTCATTTATGAACATAAACCCTTCCTTTATATACGTGAATTTGAAGAAATGAACCTGCGTGTATACGCGACTTCATCGAGACCAACCTGCATAGAGATATGCAAATTTTGACCTAAAAATGCACAAATCTTTAGAACTTCAGAAATACCCACATCATAATATTTAGAGATACAAACATGCGTTAATACTTAGATCTAGTCAATCCATGAGCAGATCATACAATGGAAATTCATTTCAGGTCTCATGATCTTGATCCATCATTGTATTCATCGGTGCATAATTATTTCAGATCTATGTGTCAACTATGGCCCTTACAATGCAAATATACTTCAGATTCAAGTATTCATCAAAAACCATTTCACATGCACACTTAGCACTTTGATCTTCACCTCCTTATATAGTTTAGTGTTTTTCAATACCACAGGTCAAAACCATACTCCAGGTAATGGTTTTCTTAGATGGGATAAAACAACCGTTGTCGGGCTCAATACCATAGAGCAATACCATGGTAACTACCCTTGGTATTTGGAATACCATGGCGCGGAAATTTTACGAGCCTTGCTTCTTTAAACTCACATGTACATGCGACTTGGCCTTGACGAACCCACCTATAGATATTCAAATATTCACCTGTATCAAACTTATGATTCTGATCTGTAAACCTTTGTCCCATCATTTTGTTATTTTGTTCCATCACTCTATCACCTCTGAACTAACCCGTGGAGTCATCTAGTTACCATATACTTGTTCTGTTATAAGTGAGTCGCCATCAAGGACAACACATGCATCATAATGCCAACAACTTGTACTCACCAACATCCCTTCATATTAAGGGGGAGAATGTTGACACCTAATCTTTGGGATTAGGTAAATCAATTTAAATATTATAAATAACAAAATAAAGAGAATTGGAAGATGAAGAGACAATGGGAGATGAAACCCAATAGTCTCCCTCTCCATGTATATATCCATGCTCCATCTTAATGCAAAGCACAATTCAATTTGTGGAGTTACCTCATGGCTTAACAATCCCTACATGCAGCTACTAGTCTACTAACTTCAACAGATAATTTATGTATTACATCCATAACTGAGTCATATTCAACTTGAAGAAGTATCAATTTATCAAATTCATCAACAAGAGTTTATGAATCAATAACACTAACATCAATCTATCTAAATCATAACTAAAAAATAATTCATTTAAATTTATACCTTCATATCTATTGCATTGGAGCACACTTGGTTCTTCCTTTTCTGATCTCTTCTCATAATCTATTGAACCATTTGCACTAGGGGGATGATACTCTTTTGGTTAAGATTCTTGCTTCTCAAGGCCCTTCTTATTTTTCTTCTTCTTACTCTTATTCTGGACCTCTCCATTTCTATTGATATCACCTCCAAACAACACTTGCAGTCTGTCGCAAATATCCTTAGCAGATTTCAGATCAATTATTTTGTCCAAATTTGCATTATGGAGATTCTCATAAATAAAGCATCTCGCTTGAACATTTTGTTGCATCACTTTAGGTGAAAGTGGATTCTTTCTGCATCATTCACATTCAACTTCCAAATGTTAGATCCACAAGCTAATAATTGAGATTCATCATGCCCAGCTTTGGAACAATGTTGGCATATGGTTTTCTCCCCTTCTTTCTTCACACTTTAATTCTTCTTGCCCTTCCATTTTCCTCCCTTCTCTTTCTCCTTACCCTTGAAAGGCTTCTTCTTACTACCCTCTTCCTGAATGTTCTTCCCCTTGCTTCAAGGTGCATGGCTTGCACACATACCTCATATAAATTTCTTGGATTGAACATAAGGATAATATGTTTCAAATAGAAATGTAAACCCCCAATATATTTCAACAGTGTATCTTGGGAATTCAAATTTACTCCTAACAACAAAGCCCTCTTTCTAAACTCCTGGGTATAGTCTTGGACTGTTTGGCCTTTGAGCTGCCTAAAATTATACCAACTCATAATGGCTTTTTTCATATAGGCTAAAGGGTAAAAATTTCTTGTAGTTGCAAAAACAAATTCAACCCAAGAAATTGATATCTTACCATGAATTCACATTTCCTCTTGAGTCTTTGCTTCCCACAAGACTAATGCTACTCCTTCTAGCCTCAATGAAGCCAACTAGATCTTTATGTCATCTTCTTGAAGGTTCTGAATTCTGTAGTATACCTCCAATTGTCGAATCCAATTGTTTAACTTTTCTACATTCACCTCACCATTGTACATGGGAAGGTCAAACTTAATGTCCAATTTGAGCAAGGGAGTTTTTCCTTTTGGGGTTTTGGAATGAGTATGGATAATTTTGGTGGTGGAAGTGGAAGATGTTGTTGTTTGATATGTTGAGGATGATGAAGATGATGAAGATGGTGGAGATGGAGGAGGCTTTCCTCCATTACCCTTGGAATCCTTCTTATCATATTTTTTGTCTCCTGATCTTCCTTCTCCATGTGGAGGCTTAGAACTTTCTCCATCCATTCTAGTGTTCCTCTCTTCATAGAGGAATTTAACCATATCTCTCAAGTCATAGAAATATTTCTTGAATGCTTCCTCTTCTGAAAGACCTTCAGTCTCTCTTGCTCTTGACATGATGGCTGTGGATTCAGGCTCAGTTTCTGGTACTGCTTATACCTCTTCAATCTCAATTGAAGGCAAAACTTGAGGTGTTTAAAGTGCAGCTGGAATTGGAACTTTGGGTGGTGGAGATTGTGGCCTTTTGACTCTCCTTCTTCTGGGCATTACCTCAGGAGTTGCAACCAACAATTTCCCTTCTCCTCTTTGCAAATTTAACCTTGTACGCATCACAATTTTGCAACCATTAAAACCCTACTTGCACAAAACTCAAACAATCAAGCAAATAAAACTTTCCTTTGATACCAACTTGATCTGTTATTGAATGTTAGTTTTGCTGTGCTAATTTCAATTACAGATTTATAAACAAATGCTTGTCCATTTCTTCCTGTGCATAGGTTTCCTTAAGTTGTTTGTGAATGTAAACATGTAATTTTGATCAAGTTTTAATGTGACATTCAGGAGCAAAATAGCATAAAAGAACAATGCTAAACAACAACAACAAAAAGTACAACAAACCATCAATTAAACACTTAACACAATGTTTTGATGAAGGAGTTCATCCCTCCTGGGCTACATCTCCTTGGTCCAACTTCCATGGCTTGGGCCTCTATATTACCTAAATATGGAAAAAAATGTTGTTTTACAAAGCTCTACTGCTCCTAATAACTGTTCCAATGTGTTTATAATGTAGAAATTAGCTAGGAACAATTTTTCCTAAGCTCAATTTGGTCGAAAAATGCTCCAGTTATGACTCAAACAGTTTCTTCCTAGAAATCCTCCTCCAAATCTGGAAGAACTCCAGTTAAGCCCGTTATTTTTGGAGTTGGCGATGATTTTGGAGGTCTTCCAGAATTCCTGCCAAGTAAACTACAGTTAACAAGAGGATTAAATATAAGCACGATTAACTGGAGGATTAGTGCACTAAGCACGGGTTTGTGGCTAACTGTTTTCAAAACCGCTTGAGGTTTAGGCAGAGGTGTCACATATCATGGCTCGTGGTTTCATAACCGCCATTAGTGCTGGCCGCTGGTTCAACTAACTGTTTGTTATAACTATTGGCATCACCGTTGCATGTTCACATGTATAAGGTACCATGAGGGTTAAGGTTTGTGGAGCTGCCACTTGTTAATCGTTTGCTGTCACATTGGCGTGTTCACATGGGGAGGGTTTGCCTATGCGTTGGCCATCCTAATTGCCAACACTTACCACATTACAATTTAAATATATATGGAGAACTATAGGGGTAAGAAACATGTGGTAACGGAGTTGGTTTGTGCTGTGGACTGTGTAGAGGAGGTCGCGGGGTCGAACCCCAATGCCTCCATAAAATTTTGATAAACTATGCCAAGCCAAGTCCTTTGGGGAGAGAAACGTGACGACCTCTGGGCTTGCCACTTGTCCCCTCCTCATTGGACCACCATTAAGCAATACAAATGTGCCATGTCACCACTTTTAACAATCAATAAAAACTTGACACTTGGCGAGCTCGAATTGATCCATTGACCATATTTGACCTTGCACATTCATCTGCCACATCAACAGTATGGACTGCTGACTATGTAGTGATTGTGCATTTTTTTTTTTAAATTTCACCTATTTAGCAAAGCGGACATAAATCAATAACTTTCTCACAATAACTCAGTTTTCAGTGAAACGAGTTGCGTTAGGATCATTTTGACGAGACGGATGCGGTCATTCAGGTTTCGAGCCATTATGAAAACTTTGATTTTTGAGTTAAACACTGAGCGCTTGAACATTCCTCCCCACTAGAAGCATTTTGGACCCCAACAGATACTGTCAATTGTTCAACAGGTGTGGGTACAACTCCCTCACCTTCTCAATCTGCAACCATTTGGATTTAGAATGCTTTTGTCCCCTGAGTCCCACTCTAAGGTATTCGACATTCCCTCTCTTTGAAGTTCTGGTTCTTCTGTCAAGTATGAGATCTTGCTGAAGTTCATCAAGATATTCTAGCGAGAAATTATCTATTGATGGTAGCTGAACATGCTCTCCTTGATCATCAATCAAAGGAGGCTCAAACAATTTCAAATTCTCAACATTAACAATAGAGTATATTTTCATATAAGGAGGCAAATCAAGCTTAAATGCATTGTTATCAATCTTTTCCAGAATTTTAAAAGGACCATAATGGATTGGCTTAAGCTTTTTACCTTCCCCTTGAAGTATTTCTTTGCTAATATATAACCAAACTTTGTCTCCAAATTGAAATTTGTGATCAATGTGGTGTTTGTCATGCCTTGTCTTGTAGCTGCTTTGACTCTTCTCAAGCTGTTCCTGCACTGTGTGTTGTATCAACTGAATTTTCTCTATGAACTTCCTTGCCTTATCAATGTCGCTGTGACCATCGATGGCGACATATTTCTCAAAGATGAACTCCAATGTCGATCTTGGCAAGTACCCAAAACATGCCTCAAATGGTGATGTGTTTGTAAAAGAATACTTTTCCCTGATGTATGCATGCTGTATGTAATGCAACTGTTCATCCCACAACTTGGGATGTTTACTGCAATATCCTCTAAGAAGATGAATAAATGTTCTGTTGACCACCTCGGTTTGTCCATCTGTTTGTGGATGAAAGGCTGTACTCTTCTTCAACTTTGTATCCATCATGTCCCACAAATTTGACCAAAAATTCCCAACAAATCGAGAATCTCGATCACTTACAATAGAAGTAGGAAGGCCAAAATGAACCCAAATGTTTTGGAAGAAAAGACAAGCTGTTAGTATACACATTTTTCTGAACTTGTCTACAAATACATACAAGTAATCATGACCTTTCCTTGACAATGGAAGACCTCCTACAAAATCCATTGAGATACTCTCCCATGGACGTGAGGGTACCGAAAGTGGACTGTACAATCCTAGTTTCCTATTACTAGGCCTACTTGTTGCACACAAAGAATATCCTCTTATGAAATAGGATACATTATCAAACATGCGTGGCTAATAACAATACCTTTGGAGATTCACTACTGTCTTGCCTACACCAAAGTGTACAACAATCAATGAAGTGTGCGCCTCTCTTATGATACTATTTCTTTCTCCCTGTGGAATACATAACTTGCCCAAGTGATACAACAAACTGCTATGTACATGATAATCCAACTCTTCAATTTGTTTTCCTTAACTCAGGCTTGAATACACATCTCGAAAGTCATTATCATATGCGTATTGCTCAATGTAAATTTCATGCAAAACAGAATTATGCTTGAGTATAATAGATGAATTTACAATAGGCTTTGAAAGCACATCAACTACCTTATTGTAGATTCCCTTTTTGTACTTGATAACCAAATGAAACTGTTGTAGAAAACCCATCCATCTAAAGTGTCATGACTGCTGCAGCTTTGACTGTGGCTGTAAGTGCTGCAATGGTTGATGGTCGGTATGGATTATATTCTCCTTTCCCATCAAGTAGTGCTTCCATTTTTTGACACTTTGTACCAATGCATAAAGTTATTTTTCATAAGTGGGATAGTTAGTCAAAGCTCCATTAAAAATTTCAGAATGAAATGAAATGGGCTTACCATGCTGCATAAGAATTGCTCCCATGGCGTAATCACTAGCATCTGTTTGAATCTCAAATGGTCGCATAAGATCCAAAAGAGCCAATACCGGTGCTGAACTGATATTTTTCTTCAAAGCATCAAATGCTTTCTGCTGTACATATCCCCAATGGAAGACTTTCTTGATACTAGTCAATGCATGTAATGGAGCTGCAATGGAAGAAAAATTAGCAATAAATTTCCTCCAATATTATGCTACCCCTAAAAATCTTCTTACCTCTGTAACTGTATTGGGCTTGGGCCAATTTAGAATGACCTCAACCTTATAGGGGTCTATCTTTAGCTCACCTCCTCCAAAAATGTGTCCCAAATACACTAAAGAAGTCTTGCCAAATTCACACTTCGACATCTTTAAAAACAACTATTTTTTTCTCAAGACATCAAGTACTTTGTTTACATGAATGACATGTTCATCTTTGGATTTGATAAATATTAGTATATCATCTAAGTACACAATGAAAAAGTAATGTAGAAATGGTCTCAATACAACATTCATAACTCTCATGAAAGTAGATGGAGCATTTTTAAGACCGAAAGACATAACAAGCCACTCAAACATTGCTTGTTAGTTTTAAATGCGGTTTTCCAAATGACCTCTTCAACTATTCTAACTTGATGAGAACCACTTCTTAAGTCAAACTTAGTGAAATACTTTTCATACCTCAACTGATCAAGTAAATCATCAATTCTTGGGAGTGGATAACGATTCTTTACCATGATTTTGTTTAGTGCACAAAAATCCACACACATGCGCCAAGTCCCATCCTTCTTTGGCACCAAGACAATGGGTGAACCACATGGCGAAGTAGATGGGCATATGATACCTTTGTTCAACAATTCTTGAATTTTCTTCTTGATTTCTATGCTCTTCATAATCGACATGTGATACATGCCAATGTTTGGGAGTGGAACATCCTGCTGCAGCTGTATTATGCTGAATTCCCCTCTTGGGAGGTAACCCCTTTGGTTCCTAAAACATCTCGCCATGCTTGCTTACCACATCAAACAAATCAGATTTCAATTTGTCATCACAACCTTCAAAAGATTCATAATCAATATCATTGTTTTTCTTGATCATGAGAAGCACAAAATTTTTACTTGCATTTACTAGTCTCTTCATTTGCCCTGCATTAACCAAATAAATGTTCAGCTTTTTGCGATAGGCTCTCACAATGTACTCCACCCCATTATTGAGCAATAAGTATTTGTTTTCATGGCGATAAAATAATGCTTTCCTATCATACAAATAAGGACTACCCAAAATGATTCCTGAGATGCCAAGTGGAACTACATCTAACTCAACTTCATCAATGAACTTTTCAGTAATGGTGAACTTGAATAAGAACTTGTAACCTGTAAATTTGAATTATTAATTATCCAACCCAATGGATATGACTTATGATGAGGTAGAGTTACAAGGTTGAGCTTTTTGACCAAGTCTTCTGAAATTAAATTTGATTGTGGCCCACTATCAAATAATGCATCAATCTTTGTATTTTTTGAAATTACCCTTACATGAAACACTCTATTCTTTATTCTTCATTTGGAGTGTTGTTTTGACTATTTTAGGAAATAGTGCTTACAAAAACGCCTTTCTCTTTTGTGACCATGGCTGAAATCTTGGTCTCATCACCAGAATATGATCCAAGGTCATGTTGTGTGGTAGCGGTCGTCTTTTGTTTTGCCTTACTGTTTTGTTTCTTAGGCCTTAGTTCGGGATGTAATTTCCAACAATGGGCTTCATCATGCTCAACTTTGGAACAATGTTGGCATATGGTTTTTTCCCCTTCTTTCTTCACTCTTGCATTCTTCTCTTGCTTCCATTTTCCTCCCTTCTCTTTATCCTTACCCTTGAAAGGCTTCTTCTTACTACCCTCTTCCTGAATGTTCTTTCCCCTTGCTTCAAGGTGTGTGTCTTGCACACATACCTCATCCAAATTGCTTGGATTGAACATAAGGATAATATGTTTCAAATATGAATGTAAACCCCCAATATATTTCAACAATGTATCTTGGGAATTCAAATTTACTCCTAACAAGAAAGCCCTCTTTCTAAAATCCTGGGTATAGTCTTGGACTATTTGGCCTTTGAGGTGCCTAAAATTTTGCCAACTCATAATGGCTTTTTGGATTGAACATAAGGATAATATGTTTCAAATATGAATGTAAACCCCAATATATTTCAACAGTATATCTTGGGAATTCAAATTTACTCCTAACAACAAAGCCCTCTTTCTAAAATCCTGGGTATAGTCTTGGACTATTTGGCCTTTGAGGTGCCTAAAATTCTGCCAACTCATAATGGCTTTTTGCATATAGGCTAAAGGGTAAAACTATCTTTTAATTGCATAAAAAAATTTAACCCAAGAAATGGATTTCTTACCATGAATTCACATTTCCTCTTGAGTCTTTGCTTCCCACCAGACTAATGTTGTTCCTTCTAGCCTCAATGAAGCCTACTAGATATTTATGTCATCTTCTTGAAGGTTCTGAATTCTGAAGTATATCTCCAATTTCCGAATCCAATTGTCTAACTTTTCTGCATTCACCTCACCATTGTACATGGGAAGTTCAAACTTAATGTCCAATTTGAGCAAGAGAGTTTTTCCTTTTGGGGTTTGGGAATGAGTATGGACAATTTTGTTTGTGGAAGTGGAAGATGTTGCTATTTGAGATGTTGAGGATGATGAAGATGAGGAAGAAGATGATGAATATGGTGGAGATGGAGGAGGATTTCCTCCATTACCCTTGGAATCCTTCTTATCATCATTTTTGCCTCTTGAGCTTCCTTCTCCATGTGGAGGCTTAGAACTCTCTCCCACCATTCTAGTGTTCCTCTCTTCATAGAGGACTTTAACCATATTAGTGAAGTCATAGAAACATTTCTTGAATGCTTCCTCTTCAGAAAGACCTTCAGTCTCTCTTTCTCCTGACATGATGGCTGTGGATTAAGGCTCAGTTTTTGGTACTGCTTGTACCTCTTCAATCTCAATTGAAGGCAAAACTTGAGGTGTTTGAAGTGAAACTAGAATTGGAACTTTGGTTGGTGGAGTTTGTGGCCTTGTGGCTCTCCTTCTTCTGGGCATTACCACAGGAGTTACAATGAACAATTTCCCTTCTCCTCTCTGCAAATTTAACCTTGTAAGCATCACAATTTTGCAACCATTAAAAACTTACTTGCACAAAACTCAAGCAATCAAGAAAATAAACCTTTCCTCTGATACCAACTTGATCTGTTATTGAATGTTAGTTTTGCTGTGCTAATTTTAATTACAAATTTATAAACAAATGCTTGTCCATTGCTTCCTGTGCATAGGTTTCCTTAGGTTGTTTGTGAATGTAAACATGTAATTTTGATCAAGTTTTAATGTGACATTCATGAGAAAAATAGCATAAAAGAACAATGCTGAACATCAACAACAAAAAGTACAACAAACCATCAATTGAACACTTAACACAGTGTTTTGATGAAGGAGTTCACCCCTCCTGGGCTACATCTCCTTGGTCCAGCTTCCATGGCTTGGGCCTCTGTATTAGCTCAATATGGAAAGAAATGTTGTTTACAAAGCTCTACTGCTCTTGATACCTATTCCAATGTGTTCAGAATGTTGAAATTAGCTAGGAACACCTTTTCCTGAGCTCAATTTGGTCGAAAAATGCTCTAGTTATGACTCAAACAGTTTCTCCCTAAAAATCCTCCTCCAAATCTGGAAGAACTCCAGTTAAGGCCGCTATTTTTCGAGTTGGTGCCGATTTTGGAGGTTTGCCAGAATTCCCACCATGTTAAACTACATTTAGCTGGAGGATTAATTAGATATAAGCATGATTAACTGGAGGATTACCGCACTAAGTGCAGTTTTGTGGCTAACTGTTTCCCTAACTGTTGTCGGTTTAGGCGGAGATGTCACATATCATGGATCATGGTTTTGTAACCGTTGTTAGTTCTAGACGTCGGTTCAACTAACCATTTGATATAACTGTTGGCATCACCATTGCATGTTCACATGTATGCGGTATCGTGAGGGTTAAGGTTTGTGGAGCCATCGCTTGTTAACTGTTTGTTGTCACATTGGCGCGTTCACATGGGGAGGGCTGGCCTGCGGAATGGCCATCCTAACCACCAACACTTACCACATTACAATTTAAATATATATGGAGAACTATAAGGGTAAGAAACATGTGGTAGCAGAGTTGGTTATGTGCTGTGGACTGGGTAGAGGAGGTCAGGGGTTGAACGTCGGTGCCTCCATAAAATTTTGATAAACTGTGTTGAGCCAGGTCCTTTGGAGAGGGACACGTGGCGACCTCCGGGCTTGCCACTTGTCCCCTCCTCATTGGGCCACCCTTGACCAATACAAATGTTCCATGTTACCACCTCTAACAACCAATAAAAATCTAACACTTGGCAAGCTCCAATTGATCCGTTGACCACAGTTGACCTTGCATAGTCATCTGCCACATCAGCAGTACGGACTACTAATTGTAGTGATTGTGCACTTTTTATTTTAAATTTTACATGTTTAGAAAAGTGGATAGAACTCAATAAATTCCTCATACAAACTCGATTTTTAGTGAAACAAGTTTTTTTAGGATCGTTTTGGCGAGATGGACACACTTGTTCAGGTTTTGAGCCATTTCGAGAACTTTGATTTTTGGGCTAAATACTAAGCACTTGATCATTCCTCCCCACTAGAAGCCTTTTGGACCCCAAAAGATACTATCAATTGTTCAGCAGGTGAGGGTACAATTCCCTCACCTTCTCAATCTGCAACCATTTGGCTTTAGAAGGATTTTGTCCCTTGAGTCCCACTCTAAGGTATTTGACATTCCCTCTCTTTGAAGTTTTGGTTCTTCTATCAAGTATGAGATCATGCTAAAGTTCATTAAGATATTCTGGTGAGAAATAATCTATTGATGGTAGCTGAACATGCTCTCCTTGATCATCAATCAAAGGAGGCTCAAACAATCTGAAATTCCCAACATTAACAACAAAGTATACTTGCATATAAGGAGGCAAATCAAGCTTAAATGCATTGTTACCAATATTTTCCAGAATTTTAAAAGGACCATAACAGATTGGCTTAAGCTTTTTACCTTCCCCATGAAGTCTCTCTTTGCTAATATATAACCAACCTTTGTCTCCAACTTGAAATTTTTGATCAATGCGGTGTTTGTCATGCCCTACCTTGTAGCTGCTTTGACTCTTCTCAAGCTGTTCTTGCATTGTGTGATGAATCAACTGAATTTTCTCTATGAACTTCCTTGCCTTATCAATGTCACTGTGACCATCAATGGTGAAATATTTCTCAAAGATGAAGTCCAATGGCGATCTTGGAAAGTACCCAAAACATGCCTCAAATGGCAATGTGTTTGTGGAGGAATGTTTTGCCCTATTGTATGCATGTTGTATGTAATGAAACTGTTCATCCCACAACTTGGGATGTTTGTTGCAATATGCTCTAAGAATATCTATGACTTTTCTGTTGACCACCTCGGTTTGTTCATATTTTTGTGGATGAAAGGTTGTACTCTTCTTCAACTTCGTGTCCATCATGTCCCATAAATTTGACCAAAAATTCCCAACAAATCGAGAATCTCGATCACTTATAATAGAAGTAGGAAGACCAAAATGAGCCAAATATTTTGGATGAAAATATGAGCTGTTTGTTCATCTGTAATTTTCTTTTTACATGGTGTTAGTATACACATTTTGCTGAACCTATCTAGAACTACATACAAGTAATAATGAACTTTCCTTGACAATGGAAGACCTCCTAAAAAATCCATTGAGATACTCTCCCATGTACCTGAAGGTACTGGAGGTGGAGTGTACAATCCTAGTTTCCTATACTAGGCTTACTTGTTGCACACAAAGAACATCCTCTTATGAAACGAGATACATTATCAAACATGCATGGCCAATAACAATACCTTTGGAGATTCGCTACTATCTTGCCTACACCAAAGTGTGCAACAATCAATGAAGTGTGCGCCTCCCTTATGATACTATTTTTTTCTCCCCGTGGAATACATAACTTTCCTAAGTGATAAAAAAAACTCTTATGTACATGATAATCCAACCCTTCAATTTGGTTTCCTTGACTCAAGCTTGCATACACATCTCTAAAGTCATTATCATATGCATATTTCTCAATTTATATTTCATGTAAAACAAAATTATGCTTGAGTATAATAGATGAATTTACAATAAGCCTTGAAATGATATCAGCTACCTTATTGTATATTCCCTTTTTGTACTTGATAACCAAATGAAAATGTTGTAGAAAACCCATCCATCTGAAGTGTCGTGATTGCTGCAACTTTGACTGTGACTATAAGTACTTCAATGGTTGATGGTCGGTATGGATAATGGTTTCCTTTCCCATCAAGTAGTGTTTCCATTTTTTGACACTTTGTACCAATGCGTAAAGTTCTTTGTCATAAGTAGGATAGCTAGTCACAAATCCATTAAAAATTCAGATTGAAATGGAATGGGCTTACCATGTTGCATAAGAACTACTCCCATGGCGTAATCACTAGCATCCGTTTGAATCTCAAATGATTGTTTAGGATCTGGAAGAGCCTATAGCGGTGCTGAACTGATATTTTTCTTCAAAGCATCAAATGCTTTCTACTATACATCTCCCTAATAGAAGAATTTCTTGATACTAGTTAATGCATGCAATGGAAAAAAAATTAGCAATAAATTTCCTCCAATATTGTGCTACCCCTAAAAGGATTCTTACCTCTGTAATTGTATTGACCTTGGGCCAATTCAGAATGACCTCAACCTTAGATGGGTCTATCTTCGGCTCACCTCCTCCAACAATGTGTCCCAAATACACTAAAGAAGTCTTGCCAAATTCACACTTCAACATCTTTCAAAACAACTGTTCTCTTCTCAAGCCATCAAGTACTTTGTATACATGCATGACATGTTCATCTATGGATTTGTTGAATATGAGTATATCATTTAAGCACACAATGACAAAGTCATATAGAAATGGTATCAATACATCATTCATAACTGTCATGAAAGTAGCTGGAGCATTTGTAAGACCGAAAGGCATAACAAGCCACTCAAACAATTCTTGTTTAGTTTTAAATGCGGTTTTCCAAATGTCCTGTTCAACTATTATAACTTGATGATGACCACTTCGTAAGTATAACTTAATGAAATACTTTGCATGCCTCAACTAATCAAGAAAATAATCAATTCTTGGGAGTGGGTAATGATTCTTTACCATGATTTTTATCAGTGCACGGAAATCCACACACATGCGCCAAGTCCCATCCTTCTTTGGCACCAAGACAATGGGCGAACCACTTGGCAAAGTAGATGGGCGTATGATGCCTTTGTTAAGCAATTCTTGAATTTACTTCTTGATTTCCATGCTCTCCATAATTGACATGCGATACATGCCAATGTTTGGGAGTGGAACATCCTGCTGTAGCTGTTTCTCATGCTGAATTACCCTCTTGGGAGGTAACCCCTTTGGTTCCTGAAACATCTTGCCATGCTTGCTTACCACATCAAACAAATCAAATTTCAATTTGTCATCACAACTTTCAAAAGATTCATAATCAATATCATTATTTTTCCTTATCATGAGAAGCACAAAATTTTTACTTTCATTTACTAGTCTCTTCATCTTCCCTGCATTAACCAAAGAAATGTTCAGCTTTTTGCGATGGGGTCTCACAATGTACTCTACCTAATTCTTGAGCAGTAAGTATTTGTTTTCATGGCAATAAAATACTACTTTCCTATTATACAAATAAGGACTACCCAAAATGATTCCTGAGATGTTAAGTGGAACTGCATCTAACTCAACTTCATCAATGAACTTTTTAGTAATGGCGAACTTGAATAAGAACTTCCTTGTAACCTGTAAATTTGCATTATTAATTATCCAACCCAATGGATATGGATTATGATGAGGTAGAGTTTCAAGGTTGAGATTTTTGACCAAGTCTTATGAAATTAAATTTGATTGTGACCCACTGTTATCACCCCAAGAAACTCACCTAGGTTGTAAATCAGTGATGCTCAGGAACATTACAAATTCAACAATTCTGTTGGATAAGATGATGGATAAATGAAGATATGCTAGACATTTAAGCCAGATAACCACTCCTACTATGATTATCCCCAGACATGGGTGAAGACCCCCAAACTACAAGGATTTTAACTACCAACTACTCACAGTTTAAGGTAAAGGTGATGATGGAGAAGACTAATTACACCAGCAGATGCACAGGACCCTGTGATGGCCAGCTGCAACCAGTTAGAAGATATGTAAAACTATTGTTTAATACACAGACAGGATGACAACTCCCTGATATTAAAACAACAGCAATCTGCAAGCAATTTCAATGAACCACTAAATTATAACACAGAGGTGGGATGACAGCCCCTCTGATGTTAAACATTTACAGCACATCAAATAAATGCAAGCAGGCACAGCCTAGAACAAGAAAGAGAAGTGGAAAGTGAGCAGGTGACAGCAAAAGAAGCTTGTATTAGTTGAAAATCCAGACCAGAAGCTGCAGGTCTCATAGTATTTACAGTCTCCAGAAGTTAAAGGCAACAACAAAGCTTTCATTCATCAAACACTCATCAATCCTACTACATCGGTTTTTCAGTATATATGGTGTCTCATTACACAATCTCCCTGTTAGCTATGCATGGAGGAGCCCATAAATGGCCACCAACCACATTTACATTCAGAAATGGGGCTGCTGATACAACTCTGGCTGTGTTGTAAATGGATTTGACCCCTCTGTTGCTCTGCAGTCCTCCTTTGAGAAGGTGGCATGAAATACCAATGGAACCATAACCATTGAATGCTCTGTATTGATAAACAGTATCCTGCTTCCTTCTCAGCCATACTGCTAATTAATTGCAGCAGCTGAACATTTAAAATGGCTCCATTATGACTGTTTTGCTTATAAACAGTGAAACGCTGCCCAAACTGTTCATTCCCGCCCATCATTGCTTCAATTTTGACTTTTAAGAGGTGCATGCATGGTTCATTCAACTATCAGGTCCGCCTTTAGGGCTGCAATTCATATTAAAACAAGCCCATCCTTTGTTTTTTAATATTTGAAAATACAGGCAAAACTGCCGCAAAACCATGAAAAATGGCTTTGTCGGACTTGAATCATATATATATATATATATATATATATATATATATATATATATATATATATATATATATATATATATCATTTCAGAACCCTTTCGGATCCGAAAACCCATCGCAATCGCACCCACCAGGCATCCCTTGAATTTCTTTATATATTGAAAATACACAAAAAACATTGAAAATGCGACGGCGCGGAGTTGAAATTTTATAAAATGGAGCGTTGTACATCCATTGGGTCCGGCCCATCGCATCGGCACATAACTTATGTTAAAGCCCTGCCCCTTTGAAAACGTTGATAGCGATACACCGATGTGATATCGGCGATCGCTGCGGACCCGATAATTTATCAAAAGGAATTAACACCACCGTCGGGTCCGGCCCATCGGATCGCAAACATAAAAGGCCCATGCTCCATTGTAAATGCCGATAGCGATATGCCGATGCGATATCGGCGATCGCTCATCGACGATGTATCATGTCGCTGCCTCTGCCTCCCCCGACTTGCGATATGCCGACGCGATCTGGACTGTTGATCGGCCAGATCCAATGGCTGAGATTAATGTGGATCCTTAAGCCTGCACTTTTGATTTTTACATGGTTTTGGGGTATTTCCACCTCCCGATAGTGTATTTCTGCCCTCCAAAGGGCTTTCCCCTTGCAATTTTTTCGATCGGTGGAAGACTTTTAGCCATAATTTGAGAATTTGAACAGCAACCATGGATCCTTTGGCATATTTATAAGTGTAATTGCAGCCTTTGAGAGTGTTTGAATCCATTTTTGATGCCTTTTCACAACAAAGCTAACACTGGCTCCTTCTGGGGATGAGATCCTCCCTGTGAGGTCTCAAGAACCTGCAGATCAATGCCTTTCCAGCAACAAACAAATTAGCCAAAATTCCTAGTGTTCCATTGGGCATGGAGTCTACTACAGCTATACTAAAAACTGATAAAAGCAAAATATTTACAGCTTTTAAGGCCCAAAGACCTTAAATCACATAGTTTTTCAAAAACCGCCCATTAACTGGGCCATCAAAGACTGGTTCTCCTCCCATACTTTTCAGTATGAAGGTATTGTTCCCTTGAATCTGTGAAATGATGAAAGGGCTTGTCCAGAGAGCATCAAACTTCCCATGATTGCCTTTCTTTTCTTTAAATGCATCCCATTTCAGAACCAAATCCCCAACCTGCAAATTATTTCTTTTTGCCTTCTTGTCAAAGACTTCCTTGATCTTTTGCTAATGTGCTGTAGCTTTTTCAATCAACTGCTCTTTGATCTGACATAATTCAGTTAAATCAGTGATTCTATTGGCCATATCATCTTCTTCATTCTGCACTGCTTGGAGCAACTTTGCCTCAGGGAGGGTAAGTTGAATTGGAAAAATAGCATCAGTACCATATACCAGCTTGAAAGGAGAGCAACCTATAGATCTTTTGATGGTCACTCTGTCTGCCCAAAGCGCATATTTGAGCTTGGCATCCCAATTCTTCTTATTTTCCTCTAACAACTTCTTAATAATCCTGATCAGACTTTTATTAGAGGATTCTGCTAGACCATTCCCTTGGGGGTAATAGGAGGTGGAATGAACAAGTTTAATGCCCATTGAATCACACATTTCCACCAACTCTTTTGCCTTGAAGGTTGCTGCATTATCTGTTATAAGCTTATGTGGGCAACCAAATCTGCTGAAAATATTTTCTGATAAGAATTTCATGAACACATTATGATCAACCTTCCTTGTTGGAATTGCTTCAATCCATTTTGTAAAATAATCAGTGGCAAATAATATCCACCTGTGCTGGCCACCGGAGTGTGGGTTGATTTCACCAATGAAATCCAAGCCCCACTGCTGAAAAGGTCCTTTTGCAATTATAGGCTTTAGGGGAAAGGATTTTAACTGTTGCTTACTTTCAAATCTTTGGCACCTGTCACAAGATTTAACAAAAGCAAATGTATCAGAAAATAAAGAAGGCCAATAGTACCCAGCACTGAGAATCTTTTGGGTTATAGTCCTCCAATAATGATGTCCTCCACACATGCTGTTATGGAATTGTTGCATAATTTCTATTGACTGTTCTTTGTCCAAGCATCTTAAAAGCACTCCAGATGGATCCCTCCAATAAAGCAAGCTATCATTTATGCAATATTTCGTTGCCTTGAGCTTTAACGTTCTTGCTTGACTTTGAGAAAATTATGAAGGAGCTTCTAGATTTAGCAGGAAATTAATTATTGCAGCATACCAGCTACATGAAGCTAGGTTCTCGGCCATTGACTGTCCTCTCTGCGTTTCAGCTGTTTCATGCTCTTCTATTTGACCATTTTCTGCTACATTGAACAAGAAATCAATGTCCAAAGACCTGCAATTTTCTTCAGCCAACAGTTTAGCAAGCCCCTGACCTCTTACCAGCTTGGTGGGCTTCAGCTCTATGTTGAATTCTATCATTTTTGCAATCCATTTCGCTCTTTTTCCATCAGCATCAGGCTGCGTTAAGACATCCTTTATTGCAGCAGAAGGCACATATGCAACTATTTTGGAATGCAAGATGTATACTCTGAAAGCTTTCAAAGATTTGATAAGAGCATAAGCCTACTTTTCAATAATATCATACCTCAGTTTAGCATCCTTCAGATTCTTGCTAAAAAAGGCCACTAGATGCTCTTGACCTGCTTCATCTTGCTGCAACAAGGCAGCTGCAATGGTATCCTTAGAGGCAAATGAAAATAGGTGAAACTCCTTGCTATAATCAGGGCTTATTAAAGTAGGAGCTTCCACAATAGCCATCTTAATGGACTCAAAAGATCTTCTAGCCGCATCAGTCCACTTCACCTCTGCTCCCTTTTTCAACATGGAGGTTATGTGCTTAACCAACTCAGCAAAATTAGGAATGAACCTCCTTACAAAGTTAATTTTCCCAAGAAAAGATTGTATGTCTTTCTTTGATCTCGGAAGAGTCAAGGCCTGAATTGCTTTGACTCTTTCTGGGTCAATTCAAACACCTGCAACAGACACTACATGCCCCAACAGTTTGCCTTCTTCCAAAGCAAATTGGGATTTTTTGGGATTGAGTGAAATTCCAAATTTCCTGCATTTTAAAAACACCTTTTTTAAATGTTGTAGATGATCATGATGGCTGCCAGAATAAACAGTTATGTCATCAAGGTAAATTAGCATGAATTTATCCTTTTCTCCCACAAAAGCAATATCCATAGCGCGCTGAAAGGTGGCTCTAGCATTCATCAGCCCAAATGGCATTTTAGCATACATGAACGTGCCACAAGGAGTGGTAAATGTTGTCTTCTCTTGATCATCTGGATGCACAGCGATTTGATTAAATCTTGAAAATCCATCTATAAAAGACATTACTTTGGCACCTGAGACTTGCTGCAGCAAATGCTCCATTTTTGGCATGGGATAATTATCCTTTTTAGAGCATTTATTTAGATTCCTGAAATCAACGCACAGTCTGATTTCTCCATTCTTCTTCCTCACAACAACCAGATTGGCCACCCATTTAGAATATCTGAGAGGCACTATAATCTTAGCAACTAGCAACTTTTTAATTTCTTTCTCAACCAGAGGAAGGAGCATAGGATTCATTGGTCTCAGCTTCGTTTTGAAAGGAATAGTGCCTTTCTCAAGCGTAATTTTATGCTGAATTATATTCTTGTCATATGTTTTCAGATCACTGTATTCCCAAGCGAACACATCAGCAAATTGCTTCATTAATTTGCAATATTCAGCACTCTGATCAGCAGATAAATTAGTGGACAGATTTATGAATTTGGGCTGACCTGGATTTCCTATATCATGCTTACAAACTGCAGACTGATCTTCTTTTTGGGCAGCTTTGTAAGGCACATCATTGTGGTCAAACAATCTCTCAAGAGGAATTAGACCCTTTGGGATATGGTTACTAGGAAGCTGGACTATGCTGTTCTTGCCAATTTCATTTCTAAGTTGGGCCTTGGGATCCTCTAACAAAGCATCATTATTTTGGTCAATTTGCATTTCATAGAACTCATTAATGACTTGAAGGAACCTATTTAACTCATCATCATCATCAAAAACCTTCCAATGGTGGACATTATCAGGCAAGGAGGGTCTATACTTCATTTGTACCTCATAAACTAGTTTGGGAGGCGATGGAGGGATGAACAAACTAGCTGAAACAGCAAGGGAATCAGCAAGCTGATTTTGGGCTCTAGGAATATATGAAATGCAGAAAAAATCAAAGAACTCTTTGACTCTCCATACCTCATCTCTATAAGCTCTCAGCCTTGGATGCTTTGCTTGGAATGTTTTATTTACTTGTTGAATTATCAGATCAGCATCTCCAAATACCTTCAGATTTTTTATTCCTCTATCTTTGGCTTCATGAAGGCCCAACAGTAGTGCTTCATATTCTGCTATGTTGTTTGTCACCTGAAAAACCAACTTTAGAGACAACTGAACTGTTTCTTGTTGTGGAGATACTAGCACCACCCCTGCTCTTGCAGTCTCCTTGGTACATGCTCCATCAAAGAACATCTCCCAAATCTGACCACCTGTATCATGCTTAGCCTGAGCTGATGGTTTCTTGATCTGCAATGCAGCCTTCTGAGATTCTTCTATTTGGAGAATGCAAGCTCCAAAATCAGTGTCCACTGCATATATGGGATGGTTTGTAGGATTCTTCTCATCACTAATGATATATGCCAGCTGTGCTTCTCTATATAACCTCCTGTTCTCTCCTCCAAACACTGGAACAATTGCATAAGATAGATCATTCTGCAATGTTCCACCTAGTCTCTTAATCCATCCTCTAGATAATAGCATACCAAACTTCGGAGGAACATTAGCCACCACTATATCCATCATCATACTTTTCATGGGCAGCTGGGTTAAGGTAATGGCCAGATCCTTAATTAATCCAAGGCATTTTACCTTCCTTGAATCAAAAGAGAACAAATCATGATAAGGTCTAGTGATATCAAGGCCTAACTCTTCCATGACAGTTTTAGGCATTAGATTGTGGCTGGCCCCTGTGTCTAGCAGGCAATTGTGGAGGATTTTATCATGGATAGTTAATGAAACATAGAAAGATGTAGAACTATTGTCAGCAGGTTCAATCATGGGGCTAAGCACAATAGCAGGCTTGTCATCTTCCAAATTGACAGAGTCAATGGAGGTTTGTTTAGACTCTAGTTCAAGGGCCTCAAGGATGGGTTTTTTGAATAATTCACTCTTCACCAATTCAGCCAGAGGCATGGATATTTTCAATTTCTAAACTTTTGACTCAAGACTAAAAGAAGAGAATACCTTATCAACAGTTTTTACCTCTTGAACTGGAGCTTTGAGGGTGATAGGATCAGCTGCTGGTGTTCTTTGCCTGCTATTCTGTGGCATTGTTCGAGCAGCTGCTTCTTGTGCAACATTTTCTTTGACATTCTTTGCATTGGATCTTAGATTATATCTTTGCTTCTGCTCACCGGATTGTAGAACAACACCACTGTCCCACCTCCGATTGTTTTGCTCTTGCAGTAATGACTCTTCTTATTTGGCCAATGTTAAAAATGCAGCGCTGCCTTTATCTTCCAAGCAGTGAATTTCATCCTCATCTTCTTCAAATTGTTCCCCCTCCATGACTGCATTTTGAAAGGGAGCTTTTAATTTATGATCTTCTTTTGCTTCTTCACCCCTTTGCATAGTTTGTAGCTGCTCATTTGCTTTTCTAAATGGGTTTGTATTTCTTGAAGCAAATGTGTTTTGCTGCCTTGTTTTGCCTAAAGTCTACTCAACCTTTAACTTAGAAATTTCAACAGCCAATGACTCGATCATTTTAGTCATTTTCTCTAATTTAGGCTCTGAAGTTGATGCAGTGGAAGAAGAAGCCTCACCTCTCGGCCTTCTTCTATCAACTTGACTCTTTAACTTCTCTGCTGCCAAAATATTAGATTCCACCTCCAGGGCTGCCTCTTGCATATCCCCCAGAGTAGCACATCATCTTTCTCTCAACAATAAGCAGAAATCAGAGTCAAAAGCATTGGCATATGTGAGTTTAGCAGCAGTGGGGGTAGGCTTTACCTCAGTTGGTATTTTACTATACATTCTATTAAATCTTTTATTGAAGTCAGGCAAAGACTCACCCTTTTATATTTTCAAGTTTCCAAACTCTGTATGATAATACAACAAGTCCTTCTTATCTCCCCATTGCTTCAAAAATGCATCATCTAATGCTTCAATATCTATTATGGATCTTTGGGGTAATTCTCTAAACCACTTCCTAGCCTCTCCATCAAGGCTTTGGACAAAAACTCTCATCCATACATCATTCTCACTTATATCTAAATTATCAGCATAACTGTAAAAGGCTTCAAGATGTTCTTCTGCTGTTACTCCCTCTGTTCCAGTAAATTTAGGCATATATTTTTGATATTCTCCCACAGGCATAGGATTTAGAGGCACAGGCAATACCAAAGGTCCATATCTAGCAGCAACAATCCTCTCAATCCTAGTAGGTGCTTGTTGTCTTGCCATGTTTGAAATATGTGGAAGAACACTAGCAGATGGAGCAGTAGGAAATAATGTAATGGATGGCAGAGATATTGGGATGTTTTGGACAGTATGGGAAGCTTTCTTTGGACTGAGATTCAAAGGGGAACTAACTGCACAAGGGGCTGAACTAATCTCTGAAGGAATTTCTTTATTAACAGTGCTGGGATCTAAGACTTCAAGCTGTAATTCTTCAATTATAAACTCATCTTTCAGAGATAAATTGGAGTTTTTAGGCTTACCTGATCCTGATGCCCCTTTCTATGATGATTTCTTCAATTTAACAACTTTCTCAGGGTCATGCAATGGTTCAGCTGGAGATTTCTGCGGATTTCTTCTAGTATGCCTCACAAACTGAGCCAGAACTTCAAAGTGGAGTCACCAAAGGATGGTCTTCCACCAATGGAGTCGCCAGACAGAAGATTACAACCAATACTGTGTTCAAACCTTGTCTGTCATCAAAGCTTGAAACTATGTCATTCTCCCAGGGAAGCTTGAGCTCCAATTCTCCTCTCCCCGGCAACGGCGCCAATTAATGTTATCACCCCAAGAAACTCACCTAGGTTGTAAATCAGTGATGCTCAGGAACATTACAAATTCAACAATTATGTTGGATAAGATGATGGATAAATGAAGATATGCTGCACATTTAAGCCAGATAACCACTCCTACTATGATTATCCCCAGACATGGGTGAAGACCCCCAAACTACAAGGCTTTTAACTACCAACTACTCACAGTTTAAGGTAAAGGTGATGATGGAGAAGACTAATTACACCAGCAGATGCACAGGACCCTGTGATGGCCAGCTGCAACCAGTTAGAAGATCTGTAAAACTATTGTTTAATACACAGACAGGATGACAACTCCCTGATATTAAAACAACAGCAATCTGCAAGCAATTTCAATGAACCACTAAATTATGACACAGAGGAGGGATGACAGCCCCTCTGATGTTAAACATTTACAGCACATCAAATAAATGCAAGCAGGCACAGCCTAGAACAAGAAAGATAAGTGGAAAGTGAGCAAGTGACAACAAAAGAAGCTTGTATTAGTTGAAAATCCAGACCAGAAGCTGCAGGTCTCATAGTATTTACAGTCTCCAGAAGTTAAAGGCAACAAAAAATATTTCATTCATTAAACACTCATCAATCCTACTACATCGATTTTTTCAGTATATATGGTGTCTCATTACACAATCTCCTTGTTAGCTATGCGTGGAGGAGCCCATAAATGGCCACCAACCACATTTACATTCAGAAATGGGGCTGCTGATACAACTCTCGCTGTGTTGTAAATGGATTTGACCCCTCTGTTGCTCTGCAGTCCTCCTTTGAGCAGGTGGCGTGAAATACCAATGGAACCATAACCATTGAATGCTCTGTATTGATAAATGGTGTCCTGCTTCCTTCTCGGCCATACTGCTGATTAATTGCAGCAGCTGAACATTAAAAATGGCTCCATTATGACTGTTTTGCTTATAAACAGTGAAACGTTGCCCAAACTGTTCATTCCCGCCCATCATTGCTTCAATTTTGACTTTTAAGAGGTGCATGCATGGTTCATTCAACTATCGGGTCCGCCTTTAGGGCCGCAATTCATATTAAAACAGGCTCATCCTTTGTTTTTTAATATTTGCAAATATAGGCATATATATATATATATATATATATATATATATATATATATATATATATATATATATATATATATATATATATATATCGTTTTAGAACCCTTTCGGATCCGAAAACCCATCGCAATCGCACCCACCAGGCATCCCTTAAATTTCTTTACACATTAAAAATACACAAAAAGCATTGAAAATGCGACGGGCGTGGACTTGAAATTTTATAAAATGGAGCGTTGTACATCCATCGGGTCCGGGCCATTGCATCGGCACATAACTTATGTTAAAGCCCTGCCCCTTTGAAAACGCTGATAGCAATACACCGATGCGATATCGGCGATCGCTGCGGACCCGATAATTTATCAAAAGGAATTAACACCGCCATCAAGTCCGGCCCATCGGATCGCAAACATAAAAGGCCCATGCTCCATTGTAAATGCCGATAGCGATACGCCGATGCGATATCGGCGATCACTCATCGGCGATGTATCATGTCGTCGCCGTTGCCTCCCCTGACTTGCGATATGCCGACGCGATCTGGACCGTTGATCAGCCAGATCCAACGGCTGAGATTGATGCGGATCCTTAAGCCTGCGCTTTTGATTTTTACATGGTTTTTGGGGTATTTCCACCTCCCAATAGTGTATTTCTGCCCTCCAAAGGGCTTTCCCCTTGCAATTTTTTCGATTGGTGGAAGACTTTTAGCCATAATTTGAGAATTTGAACAGCAACCATGGATCCTTTGGCATATTTATAAGTGTAATTGCAGCCTTTGAGAGTGTTTGAATCCATTTTTGATGCCTTTGCACAACAAAGCTAACACCCACTATCAAATAATGCATCAATCATTGTATGATTTGAAATTACCCTTACATGAAACAACTCTATTCTTGATTCTTCATTTGGAGTGTTGTTTTGTCTGTTTAGGGAAATAGTGCTTGCAATTGATTCTTTCCCTTTTGTGACCATGGCTGAAATATTGGTCTCATCACCAAAATCTTATCCAAGGTCATGTTGTGTGGTAGCAGTCATCTTTTGTTTTCCCTTATTGTTTTGTTTCTTAAGCCTTAGTTCGGGATGTAATTTCCAACAATGAACTTCATCATGCCCAATTTTGGAATAATGTTGGCTTTTGGTTTTCTCCCCTTCTTTATTCACACTTGCATTATGTTAAGTCATGCAAAAGGTATGCATATGTTATTTATTTCATCATCCTTTTCCTTTAGTTATATCCCTTTTATATCCTAAAATGTTAATATATCAAAGGATTATGGTAAGAATGAGGAAATCATCTGTAATTACAATTTAGCTGATCGTATCCTTCTTTATGTAGGAAAAATACGAAAAGAGACAACTGTTGTTCCCTAACCAAGGAACAAAGAGTAGGCAGCAAGATAAGGAAGGACATGTCAGTTACAGATACGTCCAAAAGCAAATCAACAGGATCAACACAAGGAGGGAAAAATGTCTGAGCTTAGAAAATTATGCGAATCCCTCAGGATCGAGAGATCTTGAGGGATCGCTTTTACTATTTATCTTTTTACCTCTTTCCCATTATAAAAAGGTAACAATGGTAAGCAGAAGAAGGGGGGAATTACTATTGGAATTGTAACGTTTATCACTGACTCTCACTGTTGAGCAGAGCACAAACTTACTGTAATACTTATGCAATGATTGATATATAAAACAGTTACTGTTCCTACGCATCTCCTGAAGTAATCCGGTGGTGTTCACCGGAGGCTAAGGGCTTGGCCCTAGTGGATTCACTTGCTATTCCTGTATCATGAATTTATGATTCCTGCAGTATGATGGTTTGATTGAATTTCTACTTTTTGCAATTGTATCGCTTTGCTATTTCCTGTTTTCCAATCTTAATGGAATTGTTCTGCTCATATATTTTGTAGTAATATTGTTGATACAGTTTATTGTTATTTAGTTAAGTATTCTGTTTTGAGATCATCTACTGTAAAGAGTATTGACTACTGCTATCGAAGCTCTCAGATTGAGATCATCTGTTGCTTGTATTAAGAATTGCGTTTGATTGAATAAATCAGTTAAAAGAGGAATGAGTTATTACTACTGTATTCTCGACTGATGATTGTTGTTACTTTGATGAATGTCTGATTTAGTTTCATTAGAGGATTGAGTTTTCTTTTAATTGCTATTAGAATTTACTTGCTGCATCCATTTACTCTTGTATTTGAAAGAACTATACTACAATTTAGAAGTACTAATCTCTGAGTTAAATAGCTGCCACATACTGTGTACACTCTTGAAATAGAAAGACTTACCTAGATTGATAATTAATGTGAAGATAATTAGGAGTTAAAAAGGCACCTTTTATCACTCAACATTTTGGCGCTGTTTCCGGCGAGAGTGTAGTCATTTTTGAGGAGCAGTGTACATCTGGTAATTATTGTTGAAGAAGAATTGGGTTTTGAAAATGAAAGGTAAGAACCTACGTAATGAGCAAGTAAAGTGCTTGCTCCCTCGCCCTCTTTTCAACACAATTATAGAAATCTGAAATAGGTATTTTCTTCTTATCTGTTGGGAGAGAATTGGGTATTAAAAATGAAAGGTAAGAACCTGCGTACGGAGCACGTAAAATGCCTACTCCCCCACCCGCTTTCCAGCAGAATTGTTAAGAACTTAGGGTAGAGGTAAATATTTGAATTGTGTGTATGACTAAGAAGAAAAAAACTAAAAATAATCCAATTCCACTACCCAAACCCGACAAAGCTAAGGGATCGGTGACCCTTGGATGATCAATTTTCATAGACGACATCATAAAGAAAGCCGAATCTTAGCCATCAGTAGGTCCTAGAAAAGTTGCTTCCAGACAACCTACTGGCTCCCTTTAGGCCACAAGCTCACCATCTGTAGCCTTTGTTGAGGTCCACAGCAAAACAAAAGAGACTGAGCAGAGTTTTTAAGAAATTTAAAATTATCTCCCAATTTCTTTACAAGAAGGGAATTCTAGTAATCTTCGTGAAGGAGGAGGAGAAATAGGGGAAACAGAGGAGCCAAGATCCCCTTAGGTAATAATTCAACCAGGAACACTCAGCATCCCAGATAGAGGGAGTGTCGTTAAGTTCATTCAAGAAGAAGCAGGGGAAACAGAGGAGCCAAGATCCCCTCAAGTAGTGGTTTAGCAAGGAATGCACATTATCCCGGACCAGGGAAGAATTGTTAAGCTCATTCCCACCCCTTCTAGTCATCCTAGGAATAACTCTCTAGAGAACCCAGAAGGGTATTGGCACATATTTGATCAAATGGCTAACAACCCACAAACACCTCAGACCTCCACCTTGCAGTATCCCATCGTTGACACAACAGTCAATGCACCTATGAAAGCCATCCCTCTCCAAAATATTCTTACCTTTCATGGGCTAACATCAGAGGATCTAGACACATTCCTGTTCAAGTTTGATGTATTGTGTCGGGGGTATGATTATACCACCGACCCCCAAAAATTAAAATTGTTTCCCTCTACATTGAAAGTCGAACCTTGCGATGGTTTATGGGATTAGGTGGAGGCACAATAAACGATTGGGAACAAATGAAAACCGCTTTCCTAAAAAAGTATCAGGACTATTGCAGATCTAGGGAATTGAAAGACGAAATATTCCAGATGGTAGCAAGACCAAGTGAAACATTAGAAGAATATGTGGAACGATTTCAATATAACCTCCAGTGGTCTCCCTATGCAACTCTGCCTTTACCTGATAATGTGCTGAAAACTACACTAATTAAAGGGATGAAAGAACAATGGGTAGAAACATTAAATATTATGGGTAAAGGTGATATATATCAGGAGAATTATGCTGACATCATTAATTTGTGTATCAGGTGTTCAAGAGGCAGCACGAGATTGAAGCCAGCGGAACGCGACATGACCACAAGGGACAACAAAATCTCTGGTGGAGGCATAACTCGCGCAGAAATTGGCAATCTGCTAGAGGATTTCAAAACTGATATTTTAGGGACTCTGACAACGTAATTGGACATTATGCAAGCCAAACAAAAGCAGGCAGAAGCAGAACAAAACTTGGTGATATTCTGTCCTAGATGCAGAAAGAAGCATAGTCACAAAGAGTGCCCACTGGATATGGTGCAAACCTGCGCCATATGTAAAAAAGATCACGCTACAAAAAGCTGCCCATCACTCCCAGGGCTAAATGCAGTCTATAAGGAGGTAGAAGAAGATACAGAACCAGTCTACCTGCTAAATCAGCATTGCTAATGGCAACCATGACAAACAGGTATGCAGACTGATCCATCCTCTTTCTTTCAAATGCCACAATATAATTCACAACAATACCCGGGAACCATGTGGCAGAACCAACCATCTTTTTCCAATTGGTCACAACAACCATCCCCTATGCCACCTTGGCCCAACCAATCAAATCAAAATAACAATTGGCCGAATTCCTCTTACTTCCCACCATTTTGGAAAAATAAGCATATCAATCCCAGTGGCCACCATCAACTTCACAGAACCAGAACTGGAAATCATGCTGGCAGAGACCTACAAATCAGCAAACAGGAACAATCCCCCTACCTCAACCCACACTTCCAGCACCCTACACATTGCAATAGAACCCTCAGACCAACTTACGACCACAGTTCCCAGCCCAACCCAACCCGAACGCTAATAATAGACCAGTTCAATCTGTGCAAATTATTGAAGGACCAGAGCCAGAAACCAAGTTAAGGGAGTGCAATGACCTTCAATTAAGATCTGGGTAGATAATAGAATCAGAGGGGGATAAAAATGTTCAAATTGAAGATCCGTTACTTGTAGAACAAGCACCACAAGAAGAGAACATGGTTTGACAGAAGACTCATGATCAAGCAACTACCTCTTCTCCACCATTCCTAGAAAGATTAATCATACCTCACCTAATTGAACATCCTGATTTTGATCTTCTGGGAGAATTGAAAAATTTGTGTATAAAAATACCACTCCTCCAGGCTATTCAAGACATCCCAATTTATGCAAAAACTATTAAGGAATTATGTATGAAAAAGCCAAAGAGGAAAATAACAACAAATCCAACTGTCCATGTAGTTGGTACCTTATCTGATTTACTATCAGGAAGAGAAACACCTGTAAAATATGAGGACCCAGGAAATCCTATAGTCACGATGCAAATAAATGGATGCTCCTTCCCCAATGCCTTAGTTGATTTAGGAGCAGCAATCAATATTCTTACAACCACAACTTGTCAAAAGCTTGGCATTACATCCTTGGACCCAACCACAACCTTGTTGGAATTTGCCGACTGATCGGTAATCAAATCAGAAGGCACATTATAGGATGTAATGGTGTCTGTAGACTCTTGGGAATACCCTACAGACTTCTAATCATCAATCCTAGAAACTGACTCGATGGATATCCCTTAGTTCTAGGTAGACCTTGGCTAGCAACTACGGGTGCTTACATAAGCTGTCGAACAGGCAACATGACTATAGCAAAAGGAAGCAATGTAAAGAATTTAGCCTTATATCCTCCATCTCAGCCAAGTTTAACAATAATCAAAACCAGAAAACAACCTATATCATATCTAATTGAAAACATTAGATCACCGCTAACCATAGAAGATGCTCTCGAATTTAAAGATCAAACAGAAGATGACATCATTAACACCTACATTAACCAACCAGATTCTGGATCCCATCTAAAATGTCACATGATCAAAGCAACATTCGATAGAGAAATAGAAGAAGATCCCCTAAAAGATATTAACGATCAATCAATACCAACTACCTCTGTTTATAACAACAAAACCATAGAAATTGAGCCAGGAAAAACTTTGAATATTAACAAAAACCTAACTGCTGACCAGGAGCAGAAGCTTGTTCAACTCCTGAGAAAATATAAAGAGGCCTTTGCATGGGATTACCCAAACATGAAAGGGATTGATCCCCAATTATGCATGCACCACATTTATACAGAGAAGGATACCAGGCCCATTCGACAACCTCAACGGAGGTTAAATCCTCATCTTAAAGATATTGTTAAAGCTGAACTACAAAAATTTCTAGATGTAAACTTTATCTACCCAATATCTAACAACAAATGGGTCTCTCCATTAGTAGTGGTGCCGAAAAAGAATGGAAAGTGGCGTATATGTGTTGACTATAGAGAGCTTAATAAAGCAACCCAAAAGACCATTTTCGCCTTCCGTTCATTAACCAGGTCTTGGACACTTTGGCAGGAAAAAAATTCTTTTCTTTCCTAGATGGCTTTAGTGGATACAATCAAATTCAGATTGCCCCTAAAGATCATGATAAGACTACCTTTACCTGCCCTTGGGGAACATTCGCTTACAGGGTCCTACCTTTTGGGCTGTGCAATGCCCTGCCATATTTCAGAGGGCTATACTCGGCATTTTTTCAGATCTTATAAATGAAGGGCTCGAGGTGTACATGGATGACTTTACACCTTACGGAGATGACTTCGAGCCAGCATTACAAACATTAGAGAAATTTCTGCAAAGATGCATTGCCACCAAACTCTGTTTAAGCAATGAAAAATGTGACATGATGATCATCGAGGGCCTCATCTTGGGTCACTATATCTCAGCTGCTGGAATCTAGGTAGATCCAATAAAAATTCGATAATTCTTTTAATACCTATACCACACAAATAGAGGTATGCAATTTTTTGGGATTTTCTGGTTATTATAGAAGGTTTATAAATAATTTTTCTCAGATCTCTGCACCGTTATATGCACTAAAAGGTAATATTGATTTCATTTGGACAGATAAATGTGACAACGCTTTTGAAGATTTAAAACGGCTTGTATCAACAGCCCCAATATTAAGGGGCCCAAACTAGGATCCGCCATTCCAAATTTCATCGGACACTTCAGACACAACCATAGGATCAGTTCTTGGCCAGGAAAAAGATAAAAAGCCATATGCAATATACTATATTAGCAAAAATCTATCTCCTGCTGAATTAAATTATACTGTTACTGAAAAAGAATTTTTGGCTGTAATCTATGCTATCAATAAATTCAAACATTATATAACAGGATACCCTGTGGTTTTATACACTGATCACTCTGCTATTAAATGTCTAGCCAATAAACCAATTACAAATGGAAGAGTGAAAAGATGGTTGATTCTTTTGCAGGAATTCGATATAACAATTAAAGATTGAGCAGGAAAAGAAAATCCACTACCAGACTTCCTTTCACGAATGCCAAAGACAGATGACTCGACAGCCGTAGAAGACCAATTTCCAGATGAAAATTTATTTTCTGTAATATTGAAAACACTGTGGTATGCGGATGTCACAAATTATTTGGTAGTGGGAAAATTACCCAAGCACCTGATGCCTAATGAAAGAAAACAAATAGTACAATGCAGCACGCGATTCTCTTGGATCGGGGGCTATTTATTTCATACAGGAGCTGATATGCACATTAGAAGATGCGTTAGGGAAGATGAAGTTTTCGACATTCTGAAAGCGTGCCATGATGGGCCATGTAGTGGACATTTTGCAGATCGTAGGACTGGTCACAAAGTTTTACAGATGGGCTATTATTGGCCCACCATTTTTAAAGATGCCAAGAAGTTTGTCTAGGCATGTGACAGTTGCCAGAGAATGGGATGCCCCGGGCAGTTTGATGAGATGCCCCTGCACCCGCAGATAGTCATTAAACCTTTTGAGCGATGGGCATTAGACTTCATCAGTCCAATAAACCCATCCTCTAATCAAAAGACATATATATTAGTTGCAACAGAGTATGTGACTAAATGGGTGGAGGCAGAGGCACTACCAAGGGCAACAGAGGATTCGGTAATCCACTTTCTTTTCCAACTATTCGTGCGATATGGCTTGCCTAGAGAGGTAATCACAGATGGAGGACCGCAATTCATAGGCCATAAAATCACTGCAACATTAAAGAACTATCATATCATGCACAAAATCAAGACTCCATACCATCGACAAGCAAATGGCTAGGTAGAAAGAACCAATAAAGTGATTGAGGCAATACTCACAAAGATAGTTGCATCACATAAACGTGACTGGGCTACCCAATTGCCAGAAGCCCTATGGGAATATCGTATGACATGGAGAAATACCACGGGATATTCCCCATACCAATTAGTGTTTGGCAAAGAACCTATATTCCTAATTGAATTTGAAATCCAAACATTGAGGATAGCTCAGGAGGTAGGCTTGGACTTAAACGAGGCACAGATTAATATTCTACATCAAATCAATGAATTGGATGAAATTTGGCTATCAGCGCTTCAGCAAAATGCACTGATCCAACAACAAAGAGCGAAATGGCATGATGCCCTTATTAAAAAGAAGATCTTCCACGAAGGAGATTGGGCACTCCTGTATGATTCTAGGTTCCAAGATTTCTCAGAAAATTCCAGACTAGATGGTTAGGACCTTATGAGATACAAAAGGTGCATGATAATGGCACCATCACATTAGCTACCATCGATGGGTCTGGCTATTTTTTTAAAGCGAATGGACATCGAGTACGACTTTATCACAAACCGCTTACTAGGGAGTCCTTTTGCCAACAGTTACGGGAAGATTCTACCATACAAATTCTCGCTAAGGAGGACAACCCATCCTTAGCATTGACCCAGTGAATAATTCATTTGTTTTTGAATTTTGTACATAAATTTTCTTTCTATTTTGATTGAATTTGCTTGTATAAACTGTAAATAAACTCTTTTTTTCCCTTTGTTGTTCTCTCTAAGGAACAACTGCTGTTCCCTCCAAAGAATAGCTGCCGTTCCCTCTAAGGAACAACTGTTGTTCCCTCCAAAGAATAGTTGTCGTTCCCTCTAAGGAACAACAATTTTGTGTACAGATTTTTGTTCTGTTCCCTTAAAGGAACATTTGCTATTCCCTTTAAGGAACAACTGTCGTTCCATTTAAGGAACAGCAGTCTCCTGTATATTTGATTTTCGTGTTGTTCCCTTTAAGGAACAACTGTTGTTCCCTCTAAGCAACAACTGTCATTCCCTTTAAGGAACAACAGTCCCGTGTGTACTTGCTTTTGCTGTTCCATTTAAGGAATAGTTGTTGTTCCCTCTAAGGAACAATTGTCGTTCCATTTAAGGAACAACAGTCTCTTGTATATTTGATTTTCGTGTTGTTCCCTTTAAGGAACAGTTGTTGTTCCCTCTAAGGAACAACTGCCGTTCCCTCTAAGGAACAATTGCTGTTCCCTCTAAGGAACAACAGTTTTGTGTGCGTTTCTTTTTGCTGTTCCCTTTAAGTAATAATTGTTATTCCCTCTAAGGAAAAACAACTATTCCCTCTAAGGAACAACAGTGTCATATGCATTTTATTTTTGCTGTTCCCTTTAAGGAACACTTGTTGTTCCGTCTAACGAACAACAACCGTTCCCTCTAAGGAACAACAATTTCACGTGCATTTTCTTTTTGCTGTTCCCTTTAAGGAACAGTTGCTGTTCCCTCTAAGGAACAATAGCCGTTCCCTCTAAGGAACAATAGTTCTGTGTGTGTTTGCTTTTTTTTTTTTTTTTTCTGTTCCCTTTAAGGAACAATTGTTGTTCCCTCTAAGGAACAACATCCGTTCCCTCTAAGGAACAACGGTTTCACGTGTATTTTCTTTTTGCTCTTCCATTTAAGGAACAATTGTTGTTCCCTCTAAGGAACAACAGCCGTCCCCTCTAAGGAACAACAGTTTCGCGTGCATTTTCTTTTTGTTGTTCCCTTTAAGGAACAGTTGTTGTTCCCTCTAAGGAACAACAACCGTTCCCTCTAAGGAACAACAGTTCCATGTGTATCTGCTTTTTGTTGTTCCCTCTAAGGAACAACAGTTTAGTGTATATTTGCTTTTTGCTATTCCCTTTAAGGAACATTTGTTGTTCCCTATAAGGAACAACTGTTGTTCCCTCTAAGGAACAACAGTTTCGTTTGGGATTGTTTTAATGCTATTCCCCCTAAGGAACAACAGTTTCGTTTTCATCTGTTTTTTCGCTGTTCCATCTAAGGAACAGCTGCTGTTCCCTTTAAGGAACAACAATTTCACGTCCAATTATTTTTCTTTCTTTTCGTTGTTCCTTCTAAGGAACAACTGCTATTCCCTCTAAGGAACAACAGTTTCAGTGTGCAATTTTGTTTCTTTTTGCTATTCCTCCTAAGGAACAGCTACAGTTCCCTTTAAGGAACAACACCTTTTCGTGTGTTTTTCTTGTTGTTCCCTACAAGGAACAACACTTTTTGTGAAAGGTTTTCTTTAGAAAATAAGCACCTTGTGAATATTATTTCACTCTTTATGATCCTCTATAGGGCAAGAATACAAACATATATATAAGGATACAAATTTGAAGGTTACTGGAACAAGCAAATCAAATATTATCATCTTTAATGAGATTGCAAAAGGGAAGGACACAACCATCTATATCACTTTGCTGTCCTTATCTTCACTATAAATAAAATTGATTGATTATTTGTACCATGCTGGTTCTTCCCTAACCCGTATAATTCTCTCTGCTCATTATCATTGAATAAGAGTAAGGGCATATTTTTTTTCTATTGGTATGTTCAGACTTCTTCCACCATCCCTACTCTTAAGGAGTGTTGAGCCACCCTCTATTTATAAATAGGAAGCGCTATATATATATATATATATATATATATATATATATATATATATAACACACATGGACAGCAAACAATATGAAAGATAAATCATGTGAGTTCATTTTTTTATTAACAATAGATGTACATTTATAGTACAAATATGTGACTCTTGGGTTTCAGATCCCAAGGTCTCTTGGACTGCTTAGTCTTTTCGGCTTCCACACTAACCCTTTAGGATTAGGTGTCCAACATTCCCCCCCTTAATCCGAAGGGTTATGTATGAGTCCAAGAAGAGAGCTGTAATACAAAATGTGCAAAAATGCATGGCAACACTAGGTTGAATGTGCTCTATGAAATGTTGGTTTAAAGGGTGGTGGTTTAAGGATGACCACCAACACTGGAACGCTTAGTGCAGTTCCCGGAACTCTTCCAAAACTGGCAAGAAACTGAAGTTTTTTGCTAGAGGAAGTGATCCTATTGTTTTAAAGAGGGAAACCTTCAACCAAGGAGGTCTCACCCCACATAAAAGGTAAAACTTCAACCTGAAAAGGGAAGTCTCAACCTGTGATGGTTTAAGGATAACCAACAACTCTGGAATGCTTAATGCAATTCCTGGAACTCTTCCAAAACTGGCAAGAAGCTGGTGTCTTCTGCTAGAGGAAGTGTTCTCAATCTGTTCACGGGCATCTTTGTCTCTGGCTGCAACTCTGAAACTGGTGTGGCAGGTTGTGGCTCAGGCTCGCTTGATGTGACTTTGAAGCTTGTAGATGACCATCATTTCCCCCCCTGTCAGATACAAGGTGAGAAGATGGAGAAAACTCAACTGCAAGACTGTTCAATACTCTGGAACAAGTTCTGACATGTGTTTGGAATATCTTCTTGGCTGTTGATGCCCATTGCCAAGAAGCGATCCATCCAAGATGAATCTTTGTTCTTGCAGGACGTTTGTTTTTGAAGCATCTGTGTGAAGAATGGCTGGTTTTATGACAGTGCTTACATGGATGAAGATCAAAACAGTGATCTTTCAAATGGCCAACTCGATCACAGTGTTGGCATTTCACAATCTGTTGTTGTTGTTGTTGCTGTGGAAGAGGGGCAGAGTCCGGAACAGCTGAAGCTGAACTGTCATAAGAAGCAGGTGAACTGTCATCAATGAATCCAGCACTCTGAAACTGAATGGGCTTTGAGTAGTCTGGAATATGAAAGGACAAGTCCTTGTCATATCCAAGACCAGTTCTGTGCTTGTTGTGGACAAGTTGTTCCCAAGGTCTGATGATGGGCTTGGGAAGTGCAGATTGAGTTTCTGCATCTGCATGTACACTAGCTGCTTTATTGGGTACTGAATCTGAATGAACTTGAACAATATTGACTTGCTGTTTATGGGAGTCTGCTTCATTGTTCAGAACAGAAACAGGTTCAGAATGATGACTCCATTGCTGTAATTCTTCCTGCTGTAGCTGTGATTCAAGCTGCAAAAACTCTATCTTTTCTTGTGCATATTGCAGACATGTTTGAATGTCTGAAAGAGAGGCTTTGTTAATTTCAGTGGACATGATTAGAGTTCTCAATAATTCTAATATTCTTTCAAGCTTAGCCATTTTTCTACACCTTAAAAATCTCCAAATCCCACAGAAAAATGTAAGCTGCTAAATATCTTCAAGTTGCACAAGAGAGCCCTATAGCTTAAAGGGAAAAATCAACCAAAGATATCTTGAAACTGTCAAAATTATACAAATATCACCAGACTTTCAGAGATTCTGTTCTTTAAATTCTGTAGAAATTTCACAGCAAGAATGAGAGGCTCAAAGTCCTTCCAACGCAGATACAATAGATATGTTTCACCCTTAAAATGCTCAGGTATACCAAGATACGCTTTGTATGGATGCACAGCTAAATGACTTCTTCCTTCTTTGAAATTCGAACTTCAACTACAGGAATGGATTACATATACCTCTGATATATCAACTCAAATAATAACAGAGATTGGAAGCAGATGAATAGCTAATATTTTAGTGAAGATTTGCTCAAGAGATTATTAGAGACTGATGAACTAATAAGTCCAAACAGATCAATACATCACTGAAGTTTGTGTTGCAACCCTCATGAAGATGGAGAATAGCCTATGCATATTTTGATGCATCTATGCCACTGTTCAACTCCGGGCAGAGTTTCCGTCCTGACATCTCTGTTGATTCGAAGGTCTCGTTCAAACTGGATGCAGATCCTACAAATTATTTGATACAAGTGCCCATTTATTAATCCAGGTACAATTGCCCATTTATTAATCCACATCCATTAATACAGAGCATTTAAAGATGTAACAGGACAGTTCGCTCTTGGGAGGCCGCTTCTAGCTCTGATATTTACACTGGATCGATGAACCACGCAGAGGTATTTAAACCTTCAAACACCATAAACTTTCCTGGGAAGAAGTGCAAATGGGTGGAATTATACAGCACAATATGTAATTTAGCGTGGATGTTTACACAGCATGGCGCACATATATATATATATATCAGTCACAATTACCAACAAAATCATAGAACCGTTCCATACAATATTTCTTCCTCGGCGATTAAACAACAGCTATACGACAGGCAGAACGAATCTTCAATGGATTATTAAAACGATGTATATAGCATGCAGACAATATATATACAGACCCAGCAAGTTAGGATTTTTTTTTCCGCCACCACTTACGCAATTGACATTTTAATTGGCTCATCCACGATTTATGATTAGAGCAATTAACCACAGGTGTACGCCGTTCAGCTTTGAATGGTTTCAATCACTCGATTGAACGCAGAGGCTACACATTCCATCTGTTTATATGCATGCGACTGATCTTAACAATACTCAAAAATACTGTTTTTAAATAAAATACCAGAGTCTTCAATGCACAAAGGGAACCGCACAGTCTTCAACAAGGAGCGCACAGTCTTCAACAAGAATATCCTGGTCCGGCTGTCTGTCTTTAAAACTCAGTATCACTTCGTTGGCAACCTCTTCACTAATGATTCCTCGTGCTCGGCGAAACTTTAGTATGTCCAACAAGACATCCTCTGAAAATTCTGGATGGAACTAAATACCAAGTACAGTGTTTCCAACAGCAAATATTTCTTCGCAGAATAACCCAAAACAGTGCCTTGCTCTTTCAGAGGCGCAAATTTGATCAGTTTGGAAAGTACACAATGCGCATAGATAAGAAATTACCAGAAAATTTCACAAAGGAAATATCAATGGAAAAGCATTTTGTGCTTCAAATTCTGCGTCGACATGCAGCGAGGGAAGAGCAAATGCAGCAGCAGCAAATCCCCGGATCGAAACCCAGCAATTTGATGCTCTGATGCTCTGATGCCCATTTCATATGCTTATACAAACAGATGCTCTGATGCCATCGGTTTCATCTTGCTCTTTATTCAGGCCGTCGTCCAATGCTCAGAGCGGCGAGGTCGGGAGGTCGAATCCGTCTGCCTTCAGGAGCTTGAATGGTCTGCTGGTGGCCGAAAACAGAAAGCCCAAGAAGGGCTTTTATTCTTCGTGTTCCAAGCGAAGGGAAGGCTCCAGGACGCCAAATAAAAATAGCAACAGGTATCTGAAGCCCGGAGTGGCGGGGACAACAATACGAGCTATTAAACGAAGTACAAACGCCAATATTTAAATATTCGATTGGTACAAAAGACGACAGGCTGCTTGAGATACGAGGAGAACGTGCGAATGTTCATAAAGCTCTGGAACAAGTTCTTTCTAATCTAAAGATGTTTGAGCATGATCTTAGCGTTCTTCCTAAATTTGGAATCAATATCATGTTAAAGATCCCAAGGCCATTTCCTGACGATAATAATTACAGACACACGATGCAAACTTCTGAGGGCGTTGTGAATCATAAAATTGTTCCAAATATGGAGAGCTGTGAAAAGAATAGTGGAGCAACCATAGTCGTGCAAGAAATGAGAGAAATGGCTGGTCAATTGACAATTGAAATTCGTGGAAAAGTCCGTGAATTTCACTGCGCACTGCAGATGGTCCTAAATATTATCTCCGCGGCGGAGGACAAGCAGGACCATCATCCTTAAACTTTATCACAGGAGGCACAATTTATATGCGTATGGGAGAGCGCATGGAGGACTGTTGAAGGGTGCGACTGTAATCAAACCGGTGCTGCGAGCAGAGTGTATATGGGAGAGCAGCGTATATGCAGAGATGGAGGTGAATCAAACAAAGGGACAGATAGGCCAGCGCTTGGATAGAGGGAATCGCTGCACAGGTTTGTGCTACACGGCATCTATGCCCTCAATATTCAATATCAAAAACGCATCAACGCTCAGGTGCGTTGGCAGTGCTCAGGGCAGAGAATGAAACGTTCACACAGTCAGGATGCGCAGAGAATGAAACGTTCACACAGTCAGGATGCGCAGAGAATGAAACGTTTTGAAGTCTGAGCGTATTTAACTGAACAGGGCGTAGAAATTATAAATAGAATATGTCAGGGCAGCGCAGGTGTGGCAGACAGACATCTCAAAACAGCTTGGACAGCGCTGACAGTTGTCTAGTGGTAGAATAGTACCCTACCACGGTTTGGACAGCGCTGGCAGTGTCAGGAGCAGCTAAAATTTAGCTGAAGTAATATTCATGAGAAAATATTCCTGAGATGCAGAATTGATGGCAGAAATGACTGCACAAAAAGGCCATAAGACAAATAGCTCACATTAATTATGCAGGGCAGGAATACGCCTGCTCTGATACCATGTTAAACACACATGGACAGCAAACAATATGAAAGATAAATCATGTGAGTTCATTTTTTTATTAACAATAGATGTACATTTATAGTACAAATATGTGACTCTTGGGTTTCAGATCCCAAGGTCTCTTGGACTGCTTAGTCTTTTCGGCTTCCACACTAACCCTTTAGGATTAGGTGTCCAACATATATATATATATATATATATATATATATATATGTATATATATACTAACAATTTTATGATTTGTTAGATGAAGGATAGGGGGTCTCATCATGAGCCAACCTACCATGATCATAAGGAAGCAGCGAAGTGGCATTCCCACTATGGCCACCACACTAGGGATATGATCCAATGGATGCATCAGAAAAATAAAGTCCTTGGAACAGGAGGTCTCATCACGAGCCGGCCTGCCCACTTTTTGCTCCTCCCCAGTGAATGGCATTGTGATTCATCTGGTCACCATGCCAGCATAATAGCCTCCATTTTGACATCATAAGGCACTTTCCTAATTATACATAAAGGATCATGGTTCCAAAGGGTGAAAAAGCAACTCTGTCAAGGTTATAAACTCCTGTGAGAAATAGAAGATCTGCTGATGGTATTGGAGTCAAATTTTCAACATCAATAGTGATTATAACTCCCTTTTATTATTCTTTATCTTTACTATGGAGAGATTATATTCCTAGTTTATTTTTTTGAACCTTTATGCATGAGATATCTTTTAAAAAATCAATCATAGTGGTTTAAGTGGAATAATGACCACAAAGCATCTTGCCCACGTAAGATGTCCTTTCTCCCTTTTCGAATCATTCCACGACATCTCCACATTTATTCATAATTCTCGTTCTATGCATCGATTTCAGTACCCCGATATTTTTGTGATCCTATCATAAATATGTATACCTTGCCATTTTTACCACTCCTGTATGTCGCCGCCAGTGCGTCATTCCTTCATTTAACCGGTCGAAGGCAACCTATCATTTTAAGGGGGGAGAGGGTGACTCCTAAAGCACTCATGCATGCGTGTTAGTCCTTTATTTGGTTATACCAGACTATACGACATTCCATAATAGCAAGTCTTTAACGGTATCTATGCTGAAAAAGTATCATCTGATATTAACAACTTGTTGTTCCATTACCGACTCTGTCTATTGCTGTGTTACCCGTGTTAAGCTAACAATGTGCAAAATTTAGGAAAAGTGGGTGGAAGAACAATGTGCAGGGAGCCGCTGATACTAGCTGTTTCCGGTGCCGCCAAAGAAATTCTAGTCCAAGCCGAATGGGTTGCATATTTCACACGACTACAGCAACCCAATGAAGCCATTGCTATTGAATTCTTACAGAATTTACAGAATGAACATTCTACGATAAGAGGAAGGAAAATTACAGTGACAGACGCAGTAATAGTTGAAGTGTCCGAATTACCAGCAGTCAGACCCATATGGACTCATAAAAAATTGAGGTTGCAGGATGCTATTGCAGTCTTTCAGGATGAGGGACAAAACTTGATTGTCAAAGGCAAAGGAGTTCAACCTTCATCCCTTGGAGAACCGTGGACAAAACTGGCTAGAATCGTTCAGAGCTATATCACATGCGATGGAAGAAAAGATGTGGTAAGACCACGAAACCTTAAATTATTAGTAGTTCTGAAACAGAAATGTTCTGTAAACTTGCCTGCATATTTGAATTTCTTATTGCATGATGCTGCTCGAAGCATAAAAAAATCCCGACATATAGAAACTGTTGTGAGTCATCATTGCTTAATTAGGCTAATAGTAAGCTACAATCTTGCCTAGCAGAAAACAAGTTGGGAAGAATTAGTATTTACCATAGAAGGGGGGATAGATTTACCTACTCCTAACCCTATTCCAAAAAGGAAGAGAACTACCAGCACCACAAACATTCCACAAAAACATAGACACTCTACCAAGACAAGCTTGGAAATAGCTGAAAATCCCCAGGGTAGCAGCAGCCAACCCTTAAAACTATCTAGTTTAGAAAATGAGCAACATTTACAACTGGAAGGACGGGATGACCGGGAGTCAGAAATTGACGAGGAAATAGAGCACTCTAGTGAAGAGGAGAGGAATGAAATAGAAATCCCCTTAACACCCAACAAAAGTCTCCTACGAGATTTATTTTATATTGAATTCGCCCAGATTTTGGCCAATATGAATGAATTTATACAGCCCGAAAGCCCGCTCAACTTTAATGTTGAAGCAACACAAACAGAAGAAAACTCTGCCCATAATAGGAGCATATCAGAAAATGTAATTGGTAGAGAAGAATCAGGGGTAGAAGTCACTCAGGAAGAGGTAGACCAAACTAGTAATGCACCTCCAGGAGAACCCAGTCGGGTTGAATTAAATACACAGGATGTGGGACGAACAGGAGATATAGGAGCAAGTCAGGGTAAGGACACAGCTCTTGAAGAACAAAACCCAGATAAGCAACCGAGCTTGCTAAGAGTAGAAACGATTAGTGGAACAGTTGTTCCTTTCGAAAAGAAGAAAAACAAAATTAAAAGGCTTAGAAAGGAACAGTAGAGGCTACAGAAATTAGTGAAAAGACTCAGGAAAAAGATAAGGAAATTAACAAGGGGGAAAGATTCAGGTAGAACCCCGAAAACAATGTACGCAGCCATTCAAACTGAATTTCATGATACAAAGGTCACTGGGACTCAACTTGAGCCCATATTCACTCCAATTGTTAAGGAACAACATGTCATTGTTGCAGAAGAAACTGCCCAAATAGAGAATATAAATTTTCGTAACATAGCTGTTCAGACGGAAGTGGTACCCTCCGAAAACATGGCCACCCAGACAGAAGGATGGACTGTCCATAATAAAAGTACACAGACTATAAGCATTCAGTCCCATAATAAGAACACGTAAACAATAAAAATCCATTCTCACAGCAAGAATATGCAAACAAATATTCAAGCCAAGGACATTATGACAAGAAATGACCCTAGTATAGCAAATCTTCAAGAAAATCTGGCACATGCTCGGCTTACCATAAAATGGCTTGAGGTAGAAACTGTCCCCCAATAGAGGTAACAGGAATTACAAAGGAAACTGTAGGATATGAATGCATCAGAAAGTGAGGCATTTGATAAATACAGAAAGGCAGAAGAGAGGACTAAGAAAATAAAGCTCAGATTGGAAAAGGCCAGGAGTCAAATGGATACTATTTTCTCCTTATACACTGATATATTGGCATGCAGATCTCCTGCCAATAACTATGCCCTATTTTTGATGGAAAGATACTTACAGTTGAAGATCAAAGCTATCAAAGCTGGAAAACCCATAGAATTGAAAACAGTTGAGGATTTCATAAACTGTTGCAAACATCATGGGGTCAAAGTACAGAGGCTGTTGTGTGAATTTTATTTACACAATTTTGTATTAGAAGAAGAACTTGAAAAGAACCCCAGTCCTTTTATAGGAGATGTGCAGTTCCAGGGTTTCATTTCATTCGTTGTTAATCAATAGAAATGGTTCAAGGCCCATAACACTTTCCAGAGGCGGGAAAATGGACTAGACCTTTGGGTTATAGGTGAACCAAAACACCCCTTACAAATGTTGGCCAACCACAAGAGTTTGATGAAGAGGGAAGGAATAATCTAAACTCTGGGGCCTATTCAGAAAGAAATTGTCCGAAAAGGGGTCCAGTATTTCCTTTCTATTCAGGAAAGCTTGTTAGCCACAGCAAAGCTCAGATGGATAGTTTCCAATAACAATGTACAGAATAGAGAGCCATTTAATTACAAAAACTTTAAACTGGCTACATAATGCTTTGTCATCTATAGTAATCTAATCCTAAGGGAAGGCCCTTATTGGCTAGGCTGTCGGTTTCGCAGCCCTACTATTTGGTATCCAGATGAGGGGTACAAGGCTATATATGAGCTACCTAAAGGAAAAATAGGGAACATTTTTGAGATATTGGCCCAAAATCATGCCTTCAAACCACTTTATGACCTCCCTTCTCCAGCTTATTCCTTGACTGCTTTGCATATGAACTACATGATTTTCATGAGGACATGAAAAAGGGTAAGCAGGGGAGTATGTTGACTCGTGCAAAAAGTATGCATATGTTATTTATTTCATCATCCTTTTCCTTTAGTTATATCCCTTTTATATCCTAAAATGTTAATATATCAAAGGATTATGGTAAGAATGAGGAAATCATCTGTAATTACAATTTAGTTGATCGTATCCTTCTTTATGCAGGAAAAATACGAAAAGAGACAACTACTGTTCTCTAATCAAGGAATAACGAGAAAGCAGCAAGATAAGGAAGGAAATTGCGCTTACATATACGTCCAAAAGCAAATCAACAGGATCAGTGCAAGGAGGGAAAAATGTCTGAGCTTAGAAAATTGTGCGAATCCCTCAGGATCAAGAGATCCTGAGGGATTGCTTTTACTATTTATCTTTTTACCTCTTTCCCATTATAAAATGGCAACAATTGTAAGCAGAAGAACGGGGAAATTACTATTGGGAAATTGTAACGTTTATCACTGACTCTCGATGTTGAGAAGAGCATGAACTTACTGTAATACTTATGCAATGATTAATATATAAAATAGTTGTTGTTCCTTTGTATCTCCTGAATTAATCTGGCAGTGTTCATTGGAGGCTAAGGGCCTCACCCTGGTAGATTCACTTGCTATTCCTGTATCATGCATTTATGATTCTTGTAGTGTGATGGTTTGATTGAATTTCTACTTTCTGCAATTGTATCGCTTTGCTATTTCCTGTTTTCCAATCTTAACGGAATTGTTCTGTTCATATATTTTGCAGTAATATTGTTGATACAATTTATTGTTATTTAAGATCTAGTTATTTAGTTAAGTATTCTATTTTGAGATCATCTACTGTAAAGAGTATTGAATATTGTTGTTGAAGCTCTCAGATTGATATCATCTGCTGCTTATATTAAGAATTGTGTTTGATTGAATAAATCAGTTAAAAGAGGAATGAGTTATTACTACTGTATTCTCAACTGATGATTGTTGTTACTTTGATGAATGTCTGATTTAGTTTCATTGGAGGATTGAGTTTTCTTTTAATTTCTATTAGAATTTACTTGCTACATCCATTTACTCTTGTATTTGAAAGAACTATACTACAATTTAGAAGCACTACTCTCTGAGTTAAATAGCCGCCACATACTGTGTAGACTCTTGAAATAGAAAGACTTACCTGAATTGAAAATTAATGTGAAGATAATTAGGAGTTAAAAAGGCACCTTTTATCACTCAACACATTATTCTTTCCCTTCCATTTTCCTCCCTTCTCTTTCTCCTTACCCTTGTAAGGCTTCTTCTTACTACCCTCTTCCGGAATATTCTTTCCCCTTGCTTTCAAGTGCGTGGCTTGCACACATGCCTCATCCAAATTGCTTGGATTGAACATAAGGATAGTATGTTTCAAATATGAATGTAAACCCCCAATATATTTCAACAGTGTATATTGGGAATTCAAATTTACTCCTAACAAAAATCCCTCTTTCTAAACTCTTGGGTATAGTCTTGGACTGTTTGGCCTTTGAGCTGCCTAAAATTCTGCCAATTCGTAATGGATTTTTGCATATAAGCTAAAGGGTAAAACTTTCTTTTAATTGCAGAAACAAATTCAACCCAAGAAATGGATATCCTACCATGAATTCACATTTCCACTTGAGTCTTTTCTTCCCACCAGGCTACTGCTACTCCTTCTAGCCTCAATGAAGCCAACTAGATCTTTATGTCATCTTCTTGAAGTTCTGAATTGTGCAGTATACCTCCAATTTTCGAAGCTAATTTTCTAACTTTTCTACATTCACCTCACCATTGTACATGGGAAGTTGAAACTTAATGTCCAATTTGAGCAAGGGAGTTTTTCCTTTTAGGGTTTGGGAATGAGTATGGATAGTTTTGGTGGTGGAAGTGGAAGATGTTTCTGTTTGAGATGTTGGGGATGATGAAGATGATGAAGATGGTGGAGATGGAGGAGGCTTTCCTCCATTACCCTTGGAATCCTTCTTATAATCTTTTTTGTCTCCTGAGCTTCCTTCTCCATGTGGAGGCTTAGAAATCTCTCTAGCCATTCTAGTGTTCCTCTCTTCATAGAGGACTTTAACCATATCAATCAAGTCATAGAAAGCTTTCTTGAATGCTTCCTATTCTAAAAGATCTTCAGTCTCTCTTGCTCCTAACATGATGGCTATGGATTCAGGCTCAGTTTCTAGTACTGCTTGTACCTCTTCAATCTCAATTGAAGGCAAAACTTGAGGTGTTTCAAGTGAAGATGGAATTAGAACTTTGGGTGGTGGAGATTGTGGCCTTGTAGCTCTCCTTCTTCTAGGAATTAACTTAGGAGTTGCAACCAATAGTTTCCCTTCTCCTCTCTGCAACTTTAACCTTGTAAGCATCATAATTTTGCAACCATTAAAACCCTACTTGCCCAAAACTCAAGCAACCAAGGAAATAAACCTTTCCTCTGATACCAACTTGATCTGTTATTGAATGTTAGTTTTGCTGTGGTAATTTTAATTACAGATTTATAAACAAATGCTTGTCCATTACTTCATGTGCATATGTTTCCTTAGGTTGTTTTTGAAAGTAAATAGGTAATTTTGATCAAATTTTAATGTGACATTCATGATAAAAATAACATAAAAGAACAATGATGAACAAAAACAACAAAAAGTACAACAAACAATCAATTGAACACTTAACACAGTGTTTTGATGAAGGAGTTCACCCCTCCTGGGCTACATCTCCTTGGTCCATCTTCCATGGATTGGGCCTCTGTATTAGCTCAATATGGAAAAAATTATGTTTTACAAAGATCTACTGCTCCTGATACCTATTCCAATGTGTTAAGAATGTTGAAATTAGCTAGGAACACCTTTTCCTGAGCTCAATTTGGTCGAAAAATGCTCCAGTTATGACTCAAACATTTAAGAAATCCTCCTCCAAATATGGAAGAACTCCAATTAAGGCCGCTATTTTTGGAGTTGGAACCAATTTTGGAGGTGCGCTAGAATTCCCGTAAAGTTAAACTACAGTTAACTGGAGGATTAGAGCACTAAGCACAGTTTTGTGGCTGACAGTTTCCGTAACTGTTGGCAGTTTAGGTAGAGGTGTCACATATCATGGCTCTTGGTTTCATAACCGCTGTTAGTGCTAGCCGCTGGTTCAACTAACCTTTTGTTATAATTGTTGGCGTCACCGTTTCGTGTTCACATGTATGCGATACCATGAGGGTTAAGGTTTATGGAGTTGCCGCTTGTTAACCGTTTGATGTCAAGTTGGCTCGTTCACATGGGGAGGTCTGGCCTGTGGGCTGGCCCTCCTAACTGCCAACACTTACCACATTACAATTTAAATATATATGGAGAAATATAGGTTAAGAAAAATGCGGTAGTGGAGTTGGTTTATGCTGTGGATTGTGTAGAGGAGGTTGCGCAGTCGAACCCCAATGCCTCCATAAAATTTTGGTAAACTGTGCCGAGCTAGGTCCTTTGGGGAGGGACACGTGGCAGCTTCTGGGCTTGCCACTTGTCCCCTCCTCATTGGACCACCATTAACCAATACAAACGTGCCACGTCACCACATTTAACAACCAATAAAACTTGACACTTGGCGAGTGTTGGGTGTGGAGCCTGATTATCTTCTGTATTCAAAAGTATCGCCGCGTTGGACCCCAGTTCGAAATGGGGTGGCAAGGCTGCCCGTAAAATATTCACTACAGGGGGGGTTTGGGGGGGGGGGGGGCGGCTACGACCTTTTGGGAGCACCCCCTTGGCGGGGGGTTTCGGGGGCAGCGCCCCTAAAGCTAAGAATAGATGTAAAATTTCCTTGTAAAATGTTGTAATTTCATAGTCAATCTGGGCCATTCATTAGGTGGAGATCTGATGGTAGAAGTTATGTTTAATTTAGGGTTTTTTGCCCTAGAAGGCAACCCCTCGCTATATATGAGGGAATTGTATTGCATCTATGTAGATCTGTATTCTGAGTGAGGAAGAGAGAGGAGATTGAGAGCAAAGAGGGAGTTACAACGGATCTGCTGTAGGTTGTATCTCTTCAGTTTGCTGGATAATATAAAAAGAAGGACTGGTTGTTTCTCTGTGGACGTAGCCCAAACTGGGTGAACCACGTATATCTGTGTCTCTCTTGTTTTATGCGTTTTCTGTGCTTATATTTTGCAATATTTTATGTGTTCCATTGCTCCGTAATACATAACTTTCTAACAACGAGATCCAATTGATTTGTTGACCATAATTGACCTTGCATAGTCATCTGCCACGTCAGTAGTACAGACTGCTAACTGTACAACGACTGTGTTTTTTTATTATTTAAATTTTGCTTATTTAGCAAAGCAGAAAGAACTCAATAAATTCCTCATATGAACTTAGTTTTTAGTGAAATGAGTTGCGTTAGGGTCGTTTTGTCGAGACAGACACGGTCATTCAGCTTTTGAGCCATTTTCAGAACTTTGATTTTTTAGCTAAATACTAAGCCCCTGATCATTCCTCCCCACTAGAAGCCTTTTGGACCCCAAAGGATACTATCAATTGTTCATCAGGTGAGGGTAAAATTTCCTCACCTTCTCGATCTACAACCATTTGGATTTAGAAGGCTTTTGTCCCTTGAGTCCCACTCTAAGGTATTCGACATTCCCTCTCTTTGAAGTTCTAGTTCTACTGTCAAGTATGAGATCCTGTTGAAATTTGTCAAAATATTCTGGCGAGAAATCATCTATTTATGGTAGATGAACATGCTCTCCTTGATCATCAATCAAAGGAGGCTCAAATAATCTCAAATTCTCAACATTATAAACAGAGTATATTTGCATATAAAGAGGCAAATCAAGCTTAAATGCATTGTTACCAATTTTTTCTAGAATTTTAAAAGGACCATAACGGCTTGGCTTAAGCTCTTTACCTTGCCCTTGAAGTCTCTCTTTGCTAATATATAACCATACTTAATCTCCAACTTGAAATTTGTGATCAATGCGGTGTTTTTCATGCCTTGCCTTATAGTTTCTTTGACTCTTCTCAAGTTGTTCCTGCACAATGTGATGTATCAACTGAATTTTCTCTATGAACTTCCTTGCCTTATCGATGTCACTGTGACCATCGATGGCGACATCTTTCTCAACGCTGAAGCCCAATGGCGATCTTGACAAGTACCCAAAACATGCCTCAAATGACGATGTGTTTGTGGAAGAATGCTTTGGCCTGTTGTATGCATGATGTATGTAATGCAACTGTTCATCCCAAAACTTGGGATGTTTGCTACAATATCCTCTAAGAAGATGAATGATTGTTCTGTTGACCACCTCGGTTTGTCCATTTGTTTGTGGATGAAAGGTTGTACTCTTCTTCAACTTTGTGTCTATCATGTCCCACAAATTTGACCAAAAATTCCCAACAAATCGAAAATCTTGATCACTTACAATAGAATTAGGAAGACCAAAATGAACCCAAATGTTTTGGAAGAAAAGGTGAGCTCTTTGTTCAGTTATAATTTTCTTTTTACATGGTGTTAGTATGCACATTTTGTTGAACCTGTCTATAAATACATACAAGTAATCATGACCTTTCCTTGACAATGGAAGACCTCCTAAAAAATATCCATTGAGATACTCTCCCATGGACGTGAAGGTACCGAAAGTGGAGTGTACAATCCTAGTTTCCTATTACTAGGCTTACTTGTTGCACACAAAGAACATCCTCTTGTGAAATGAGATACATTATCAAACATGCGTGGGCAATAAAAATACCTTTGGATATTTGCTACTATCTTTCCTACACCAAAGTGTCCAACAATCAATGAAGTGTGTGCCTCCCTTATGATACTCTTTCTTTCTCCCTGTGGAATACATAACTTGCCCAAGTGATACAACAAACTGTTATGTACATGATAATCCAACTCTTCAATTTGGTTTCCTTGACTCAAGCTTTCATACACATCTCGAAAGTCATTATCATATGCATATTGCTCAATGTAACTTTCATGCAAAACATAATTATGCTTGAGTATAATAGATGAATTTACAATAGGCCTTGAAAGCATATCAACTACCTTATTGTAGATTCCCTTTTTGTACTTGATAACCAAATGAAACTGTTGTAGAAAACCCATCCATCTGAAGTGTCGTGATTGCTGCAACTTTGACTGTGACTATAAGTACTGCAATGGTTGATGGTCGGTATGGATAATGGTCTCCTTCCCCATCAAGTAGTGTTTCCATTTTTTGACACTTTGTACCAATGCATAAAGTTCTTTGTCATAAGTGGGATAGTTAGTCACAACTCCATTAAAAATTTCAGAATGAAATGAAATGGGCTTACCATGCTGCATAAGAACTTCTCCAATGGCGTTATCACTAGCATCTGTTTGAATCTCAAATGGCTATCTAAGATCTGGAAGAGCCAATATGGTGTTGAACTAATATTTTGCTTCAAAGCAACAAATTATTTCTGCTATACATCTCCCCAATTGAAGACTTTCTTGATACTAGTCAATGCATGTAATGGAGCTGCAATGGAAGAAAAATTAGCAATAAATTTCCTCCAATATTGTGCTGGCCCTAAAAAGATTCTTACCTCTGTACCTGTATTGGGCTTGGGCCAATTTAGAATGACCTCAACCTTAGAAGGGTCTATCTTCATCTCACCTCCTCCAACAATGTGTCCCAAATACACTAAAGAAGTCTTTCCAAATTCACACTTCGACATCTTTAAAAACAACTGTTCTTTTCTCAAGACATCAAGTACTTTGTTTACATGCATGACATGTTCATCTCTGGATTTGCTGAATATGAGTATATCATCTAAGTACAAAATGACAAAGTCATCTAGAAATGGTCTCAATACATCATTCATAACTCTCATGAAAGTAGTTGGAGGATTTGTAAGACCATAAGGCATAACAACCCACTCAAAAAATCCTTGTTTAGTTTTAAATGCGGTTTTCCAAATGTCCTCTTCAGCTATTCTAACTTGATAACCACTTCATAAGTCTAACTTAGTGAAATATTTTGCATACCTCAACTGATCAACAAATCATCAATTCTTGGGACTGGATAACGATTATTTACCATGATTTTGTTTAGTGCACGAAAATCCACACACATGCGCCAAGTCCCATCCTTCTTTGGCACCAAGACAATGGGCGAACCATATGGTGAAGTAGATGGGCATATGATACATTTGTTCAACAATTCTTGAATTTTCCTTTTTATTTCCATGCTCTCCATAATCGACATGTGATACATGCCAATGTTTGAGAGTGGAACATCCTCCTATAGCTGTATCTCATGTTGAATTCCCCTCTTGGGGGGTAACCCCTTTGGTTCCTAAAACATCTCGCCATGCTTTCTTACCACATCAAATAAATTAGATTTCAATTTGTCATCACAACCTTCAAAAGATTCATAATCAATATCATTCTTTTTCTTTATCATGAGAGGCACAAAATTTTTACTTTCATTTACTAGTATCTTCATCTGCCCTACGTTAACCAAAGAAATGCTCAGCTTTTTTCGATGGGCTCTCACAATGTACTCCACCCAATTCTTGAGCAATAAGTATTTGTTTTCATGGCGATAAAATACTACTTTCATATAATACAAATAAGGACTACCCAAAATGATTCTTGAGATGTCAAGTGGAACTACATCTAACTCAACTTCACCAATGAACTTTTTAGTAATGGCAAACTTGAATAAGCACTTCCTTGTAACTTGTAAATTTGAATTATTAATTATCCCACCCAATGGATATGGCTTATGATGAGGTAGAGTTTCAAGGTTGAGATTTCTAACCAAGTCTTCTGAAAATTAAATTTGATTGTGACTCACTATCAAATAGTGCATCAATCTTTGTATGATTTGAAATTACCCTTACATGAAATAACTCTATTCTTGATTCTTCATTTGGAGTGTTGTTTTGACTATTTGGGGAACTAGTGCTTGCAACTGATTCTTTCCCTTTTGTGACCATGGCTGAAATGTTGGTCTCATCACCAGAATTTGATCCAAGGTCATGTTGTGTGGTAGTGGTCATCTTTTGTTTTCCCTTATTGTTTTGTTTCTTAGGCCTTGGTTCGGGATGCAATTTCCAACAATGGGCTTCATCATGCCCAACTTTGGAACGATGTTGGCATATGATTTTCTCCCCTTCTTTCTTCACACTTGCATTCTTATTTCCCTTCCATTTTCCTCCCTTCTCTTTCTGCTTACCCTTGAAAGTATTCTTCTTACTACCCTCTTCCTGAATGTTCTTTTCTCTTGCTTCAAGGTGCGTGGCTTGTACACATACCTCATCCAAATTTCTTGGATTGAACATAAGGACAGTATGTTTCAAATAGGAATGTAGACCCCCAATATATTTCAACAATGTATCTTGAGAATTCAAATTTACTCCTAACAACAAAGCCCTCTTTCTAAACTCTTGGGTATAGTCTTGGACTGTTTGGCCTTTGAGCTGCCTAAAATTCTGCCAACTCATAATGGATTTTTGCATATAGGCTAAAGGGTAAAACTGTCTTTTAATTGCAGAAACAAATTCAGCCCAAGAAATGGATATCTTACCATGAATTCACATTTCCTCTTGAGTCCTTGCTTCCCACTAGACTAATGCTACTCCTTCTAGCCTCAATGAAGCCAACTAGATATTTATGTCATCTTCTTGAAGGTTATGAATTCTGCAATATACCTCCAATTGTCGAATCCAATTGTCTAACTTTTATGCATTCACCTCACCATTGTACATGGGAATTTCAAACTTAATGTCCAATTTGAGCAAGGGAGTTTTTCCTTTTGGGGTTTGGGAATGAGTATGGGTAGTGTTGGTGGTGGAAGTGGAAGATGTTGTTGTTTGAGATGTTGAGGATGATGAAGATGATGAATATGGTGGAGATGGAGGAGGCTTTCCTCCATTACCCTTGGAATCCTTCTTATCATCTTTTTTGACTACTAAGCTTCCTTCTCTGTGTGGAGGCTTAGAACTCTCTCCAACCATTCTAGTGTTCCTCTCTTCGTAGAGGACTTTAACCATATCATTCAAGTCATAGAAATCTTTCTTGAATGCTTCCTCTTCTAAAAGACCTTCAGTCTCTCTTTTTCCTGACATGATGGCTGTGGATTCAGGCTCAATTTCTGGTACTGCTTGTACCTCTTCAATCTCAATTGAAGGAAAAACTTGAGGTGTTTCAAGTGTAGCTGGAATTGGAACTTTGGGTGGTGGAGATTGTGGCCCTGTGTCTCTCTTTATTCTGGGAATTACCTTAGGAGTTGCAACCAACAATTTCTCTTCTCCTCTCTGTAACTTTAACCTTGTAAGCATCACAATTTTACAACCATTAACACCCTACTTGCACAAAACTCAAGCAATCAAGCAAATAAACCTTTCCTTTGATACCAACTTGATCTATTATTGAATTTTAGTTTTTCTATGCTAATTTCAATTATAGATTTATAAACAAATGCTTGTTCATTGATTCATGTACATAGTTTTCCTTAGGTTGTTTGTGAATGTAAATATGTCATTTTGATCAAGTTTTAATGTGACATTCATAAGAAAAATAGCATAAAAGAATAATGTTGAACAAAAACAACAAAAAGTACATCAAACCATCAATTGAACACTTAACACGGTGTTTTGAGGAAGGAGTTCACTCTGTTAGTGTCAGTCTTTCCAGCCTTCCTACAGTGATCAAATATGCTCTTACAAAGTGGTCTCAGAGTGTCAAGGTCAAATTTTGTCATTTCAAAGAGTTTTCAAGCAAAATTTGGTCACTAGGCATTAGGTCTAGGCTTTGCCCAAATGTCAGTCCATGTCATCATTCAGCTGAGCCTATCATCATTCAGAGGGTTTTCATTATCATCTCAGTGTCTAATGAGTCATTTTACACCTGGTCCATGCTTCAGTTGCCACCCAGGCAAGGTCATTTCCCTCTCCTAGGGTTTTGAAGCCAATTCCTCTTGGACAGTCAAATCATCGGCAAAACTTGTATCCTGATGTTCATACACCTTCCCCTATCCTTAAAGTACCTTATCAAACACTTCCCATCCCTTAGATCCGGCAAATTCCTCATTTTTGCACAAACCCTAGTTTCTAGCTACAACCTGGCAATTTTCTAGGTTTGGCCTGTGTTTTGCCCTTTTCGATCCCTTCCCCTCACTCAATCTCTGAGATTCCACTTTCCCCTACTTGCTAACATCCCTCCCCACTCCCAAAAATTTCCCCAAGAATTTAGAAGCCCCTATCCCCTTCATTTCGCTTCATTTCGACAAAATCCTTTGTTTCACACATCGGGACAAGTTTCACTCAAATGATGTTTCAGAGCAATAAAAGATGAATTTTGGAAATATGAGAGAGGTTTTTGTTCATAACATGCCAAAGAAGAAAAACCTCCTTCACTTTTTGCACAGGTGTCATGGTTTTAGAGAAATGCCAAAATTACAATCGCCGGATCCAAGGAGTTTGGCTAAGGCACAAAAAAGGAGAAAGAGGCCCGATCCCCTCCGCATCTTGGCCGAGGCTTCTCTCACTCACCATGATACTCATTAGCATCCTCCTAGCAGCAAACCCAAGAAATTTTGAGAGTTTTGAAGCATTTTTGGGAATTTTACAGGTTTTGGCCATTTGACTGGTCTCACCCCGCGCGCGACCATACATGGGGGCAACTCAGAACGGGGAAAACTTTGCATTTTTGGAATTTTCATGCAAAAATACACTTGCCTATGGATGGGTTTCAGATTTTATGGAGATTTGGGCTTCCAAAAGCTCAAAATACATGCAAATTTTGACTTTCTGCCCCTATTTTGAGTTGCAGAAAGATGTCTTGGGATAAATGACTTTTGAGGGGTCAAATCAACTTCAAATTCAAAAATTCCAGTGGGGTTGGAAAGTAGACTCGCAGACCTTTCCAACGAGCTATCTTTCAACTGATTTGGACACCAGGAAGGTTCTCAAACAGAGCTGTGAATGTGCGCGACCAGTCAGAGTGATGTGCGCGACCTGTCAGGGAAATTTGCTTGGTTTGACCAGTTCGGCCAGTAAAACACTGTTTTCATCTTGGTTGACTTTTGAGGCATGTAAATGATGGATTTTTGTGTAATTTTCATGGCACTTAGATACTTTTACTCTCCTTGAACACTTCTAGAAGATTCTTTGATGTAAATGGTAAATATTTAATGCATGGATAGGTTTCCTAAGTTTTAGAGGCAAGTTGTTTTGACTGCCTATTATCTAGTGCTCAGTTTAGAATTAGTTGAAACAGCTCCTAGGAAGCTGAGCTCGACCCCTAGAGGTGGGGAAAGGAGTTATACCATCTATATTATGCCTTCTCTTGCTCATTTTCATGGTTGGACTTTTGAGGGAGAAGCTCCTATTGTATATTTTACTTGTATCTCTGCAATTTGAGGAAAAGGAAGACCAGGGTTTTGCAGACATCATTGGGATTCTTGTGGACTTTTGTGTTGATGGTGTGTTCTCTTACTGTAATTGTAAGTGTGTTTATGTGTTCCATCCCTTTCTTTACTGCTTCTAATTAAACAAATGAAGTGATAAAGTTTGAATTCATGCTTGCCATGCTCAACTTTCAAATTTGTTTAATGTTTATGTTTTCCACTGTCTAGAGAGGATTCAAAGTCATTGTTTGCCCTCTTTAGCTTCTCTTTTTTCTTCCTTGATCATCCATCTCAGCTAAAGGCATCAGCACAAACTCCTACCTTGCCCCAAAGACCCACCTGCAAAAACTGAGCTCAATCCCCGCACCCTGAATTGCACTCCCTCCAATTGCCACCAAAAACCCAAAAAACTTTAAATCAACCTTCCTAATCAGTTTACTAGCCTAATATCAGTGTTAACTTGTTGGTCATCTCACCCCATTGAAAATTTGCCGAGATAGACCGGAGAGAGCCTTCTCATACCCCGTAGGGCTAGCTATGAGGTGAAATGGTTTGATGTTGCCTTGAAGGTTTACCTTCCTCAGCCTAGGGTGAAATCTCAAGCGCTAACATACTGGCGACCATACTGGGGAAGAAAAAACTTGTTTGTGTTGATGTGTTTGTTTCATAAGTCTTAGACGGAGCCTGAAGTTACGCCAGGTAGCCTTCGAAAACGCTCTTGCTTTGCATCAGCGCAAGTAGATAAACGCTGCTTCAGTCAATCTCCGTGAGCTTGTGAATACAACACTTCATTTGTATTTCACCCCAGTACATATATCAAGTTCAGATTTGATTGTTGATAGTGGACAACGATCAGACACTTGAAAGGTTGAAATCATTCACTGGCGACTCCTTCACTGAAAACAGAGACCTGTGCTTCATGGTGACTTCACTGCAGGAAGATCAGTAGCTTTGAGATTTTCAAGATGGATCGGATTGAAAGAAGATACGCTCCCCTGAGCCGAGATCACATTCCAGGTTTTCCGAATAAGATTCCCAAGGTAGATTGGTCAAGGAATTTGCCTACATTTAAAGATGATGGTAAGAAGGATGCTGCTCTTCATCTAGTTAGATTTCATATGCATATTCGCAAGTTGAAGGTGGATTTTCCTAAAGATTGCTTGATGAAGATATTCTTGGCCACTCTGGAAGGTGAAGCCCAATCATGGTATGAAAGTTTGCCGCCTGCTTGTATTTTCTGTTTAAAGGATTTTCATGCTATGTTCATTGAAAGATATCAAGCATCTTATCCATCATTAAATTTAGTTCAAGACTATTGTAAGCATGCCTATAGTTTTATTGAAAGCCTTGAGAAGTTTTATGAAGATGATAATTTCATGGATGAAGAGATCATGGAAGCCCTGTATGAAAAGCCGTTTCAACAGCACACAGAAATCTTAGAGGATACTTGTCAAGATCAGCAGGCTGAAGATGGCCATATGGCTGTAATTGATGAAAGAGAAGAGCTTGTTTCAGATCTGCCCACGGAAGAGGACAGCATGCAGATTGAAGAATGTGATAATGTTAGGACAGCTACTTCAGTTCTAGATTCAGATCATGGTGACCAAGAATACCTTGTGCCGAATCCTGAAAAGGAGAGTTTTGTTGTTGAGACCATAGACAGAGTTTTTGATCCAAATGTTCTCATGCCATCAGAACAGAGCCTGCATGAGGAGGTAATTCAGCCAGCTCATGAACAACAAGATGAGATCTTTGTTCAAGTAAGTGAAAACTCTTCTTTCAATCATAATTTGGATAGTTTGATTGCCATGTCATATGAAGATGATCAACAATGTTTCCAAGTTTCAGAAGATCAGGACTGTCATTCAGATTTTTCATGTTTTGAAATGTTATTTCAAGAAGACAAGACTTGTTTGAGCAAAGGGAAACAGAAAGCCTTATCTCCTTTGTCTGAAGAGGAGATAGATCAGCTTTTGAAAGGTCATGCTACAACCCAAGCTAAAGCAAATCGGCAGTGTGCACATGGTCACGAAAGTGTTGGTGAAACTTCTTCCTCTTTTGAAAATGATGACAGTCTTGTAATTAATTTTATAGATCAGCAAACGGATAATATTTTCTTTGATGAAGATGATGAGGCTGTCATGTTTGATGATCTTGAGGATTGTTTTCTGTTTAAGAATGACCTAGACCATGAAATTGAGGAATATAAGCTTGAGAGAGACAATATGTCAAAATTTCTCATGGTCAAAGAATTTACAGCCAACACTCATATGGCAGAAGCTTATACTTCTCTGTGCCTTCCTATCAATCAGCAAACCACTGTTCTTTCAGATCAGAATGAAGCGAATACTTATATTTTTGCAGCTGGATCTCCAAACAAGGTAGTGCTTCAAGATTATCAAGATCCCTTTGGCATTCTTCTGCAAGCATTAGAAAAGATAAATGTTGCCTGGTTCATTATCATAAGCTTTGGTTTCAGTGGTTATTTTGAGTTGCCTACAGGTTCATCGTTTCGCCTGCTCGAGATAAGCAAGAGCAGAAATTTGGTATGTAGCCATCTGCTGGATTGGTTACATTGGAAAGCTCATTATACATGATTGTACATATTTCATTAGTATGCAGGTGGTTGTCATCATGATTCCAAATCTTGATGGATTGCTGCCGTTTTTCGAAAAGCTTTGTAAAGTTTTATTTTAAGTCAGTCATGAGTCATTTGTGTTTGGTCTGTTGAGTGAGTTTTTCAAGTTATTTCAGTTTGCCATCGAGTCGGTTTGAGTCAAGTTCCAGTTAATTTTCAGTCAGTTTTCAGTCAGTTTTCAGTCAATAAATGAGTCAAAGTCTTGTGTCGTTTGCCGAAATAATGACTCCATCGCCCAATGGTTGAAAGCATTGGTCTGCTCTCCCAGAGGTCTGAGGTTCTTGGCACCTCCAAGGAGCTACCATCCCCATTGGAGCCAATGTTAGTGTCAGTCTTTCTCACCGCACCTCTATAGAATCCATAATTTCCAGGATCCTAGTTAGTAATGTTTACCAAAACCTGCTGGTGTAACGGCACCTCCACATGGTATCAGAGCTTGGACCCAGGTTCGATCCCAAGTTGCATTGGAAGAATCACCGCACCTCTATAGAATCCATAATTTCCACCCTGATCCTAGTTACTGTCAGCAAACCTCACTTTCCAGCCTTCCTACAGTGATCAAATATGCTCTTACAAAGTGGTCTCAGAGTGTCAAGGTCAAATTTTGTCATTTCAAAGAGTTTTCAAGCAAAATTTGGTCACTAGGCATTAGGTCTAGGCTTTGCCCAAATGTCAGTCCATGTCATCATTCAGCTGAGCCTATCATCATTCAGAGGGTTTCAGATTTTATGGAGATTTGGGCTTCCAAAAGCTCAAAATACATGCAAATTTTGACTTTCTGCCCCTATTTTGAGTTGCAGAAAGATGTCATGGGAGAAATGACTTTTGAGGGGTCAAATCAACTCCAAATTCAAACTTCCAGTGGGGTTGGAAAGTAGACTCGCAGACCTTTCCAACGAGCTATCTTGTACCTGATTTGGACACCGGGAAGGCCCTCAAACAGAGCTGTGAATGTGCGCGACCAGTCATAGTGATGTGCGCGACCTGTCAGGGAAATTTGCTTGTTTTGACCAGTTCGGCCAGTAAAACACTGTTTTCATCTTGGTTGACTTTTGAGGCATGTAAATGATGGATTTTTGTGTAATTTTCATGGCACTTATATACTTTTACTCTCCTTGAACACTTCTAGAAGATTCTTTGATGTAAATGGTAAATATTTAATGCATGGATAGGTTTCCTAAGTTTTAGAGGCAAGTTGTTTTGACTGCCTATTATCTAATGCTCAGTTTAGAATTAGTTGAAACAGCTCCTAGGAAGCTGAGCTCGACCCCTAGAGGTGGGGAAAGGAGTTATACCATCTATATTATGCCTTCTCTTGCTCATTTTCATGGTTGGACTTTTGAGGGAGAAGCTCCTATTGTATATTTTACTTGTATCTCTGCAATTTGAGGAAAAGGAAGACCAGGGTTTTGCAGACATCATTGGGATTCTTGTGGACTTTTGTGTTGATGGTGTGTTCTCTTATTGTAATTGTAAGTGTGTTTATGTGTTCCATCCCTTTCTTTACTGCTGCTAATTAAACAAATGAAGTGATAAAGTTTGAATTCATGCTTGCCATGCTCAGCTTTCAAATTTGTTTAATGTTTATGTTTTCCACTGTCTAGAGAGGATTCAAAGTCATTGTTTGCCCTCTTTAGCTTCTCTTTTTTCTTCCTTGATCATCCATCTCAGCTAAAGGCATCAGCACAAACTCCTACCTTGCCCCAAAGACCCACCTGCAAAAACTGAGCTCAATCCCCGCACCCTGAATTGCACTCCCTCCAATTGCCACCAAAAACCCAAAAAACTTTAAATCAACCTTCCTAATCAGTTTACTAGCCTAATATCAGTGTTAACTTGTTGGTCATCTCACCCCATTGAAAATTTGCCGAGATAGACCGGAGAGAGCCTTCTCATACCCCGTAGGGCTAGCTACGAGGTGAAATGGTTTGATGTTGCCTTGAAGGTTTACCTTCCTCAGCCTAGGGTGAAATATCAAGCGCTAACACACTCCTCTTGGGCTACATCTCCTTGGTCCAACTTCCATGGCTTGGGCCTCTATATTAGCTCAATATGGAAAAAAAATGCTATTTTACAAAGCTCTATTGCTCCTGATACTTTTTCCAATGTGTTCAGAATATCGAAATTAGCTAGGAACACCTTTTCCTGAGCTCAATTTTGTCGAAATATGCTCTAGTTATGACTCAAACAGTTTCTCCCTAGAAATCGTCCTCCAAACCTAGAAGAACTCCAGTTAAGGCTGCTATTTTTGGAGTTGGCGCCGATTTTGGAGGTCCACCAGAATTCCCACCAAGTTAAGCTACAGTTAACTAGAGGATTAATTAAATATAAGCATGATTAACTAGAGGATTAATGCACTATGTGTGGTTTTGTGGCTGACTGTTTCCATAACCGTTGGCGGTTTAGGAGAAGGTGTCACATATCGTGGCTCATGCTTTCGTAACTACTATTAGTGCTTACCTCTGGTTCAACTAACCGTTTGTTATAACCGTTGGCATCACCGTTGCGTGTTCACATGTAAGCAGTACCATGCAGGTTAAGGTTTATGGAGTTGCCGCTTGTTAACCGTTTGCTCTCATGTTGGCGCATTCACATGGGGAGGGTTGGCCCTCCTAACCACCAACACTTACCACATTACAATTTAAATATATATGGAGAACTATAAGGGTAGGAAACATTTGGTAACAGAGTTGGTTATGTGCTGTGGATTGTGTAGAGGATGTTGCGGGGTCAAACCCCAACGCCTCCATAAAATTTTGATAAACTGTGCCGTGCCAGGTCTTTGACGAGGGGCACGTAGCGGCATCCGGGCTTGCCACTTGTCCCCTCCTCATTGGACCACCATTAACTAATACAAACGTGCCACGTCACCACCTCTAACAACCAGTGAAAACCTCACACTTGGCGAACTCCAATTGATCCATTGACCACAATTGACCTTGCACAATCATCTGCCACATCAACAGTACAGACTGTTGACTACACATTTTTTTGTTTTAAATTTCCCCTGTTTAGCAAAGCAGACAAAACTCAATAACTTCCTCATACGAGCTCAGTTTTCAGTGAAACGAGTTGCATTAGGATCTTTTAGCTGAGACAAACGGGGTCGTTTAGGTTTCGAGCCATTCTGAGAACTTTGATTTTTGAGCTAAATACTTAGCGCTTGATCACAAAATATAAGAAGAAATAGATCAATGACTTCAAAATTAGCCTCTTCAAGGGGGAAACCTCCATTATATTACACAAGTGAACAATTATTGGATGATTCAAATGACAAAATCTCCTTTCTATATATAGGAGTGTAAGTGGTCACAATATAATCAGAGCTAACATAACAATAGTAATGTAAGGGCACAACAATAACAATAGTTGGCTTCTATGGGGTACAATAATAACAATATGGGTACTAAATGGGCACAACAATAACAATAAGGGGCTACATTGACAACAAAAATGTGTATTATAGGGATCTAACATGCCCCTCTCCTTCAAAAAAGTGGTTTCCTCAACACTTGAGTAGTTCTGGATGCTTCTGTATAAAATTCTCATCCTTACATGTGGAATCTTCAGTGGGTAAGTTCTTTCACTTGATGAGATACTCTAAAATTGATCAATTGCGTAGTTGTCGAGTTCTTGTTTCCATGACTGTTTCAGGTTCCAATATGACTTTTCCTTCCTCGTCAACTTCTGGCAATATTGTTTGAATTGGGAGCTTATCACCTATAACCTTCTTTAAGCATGAAACATGGAAAACTAGGTGCACTCAGGAAGATGTAGGAAGCTCCAATTTATATGCCATAGTACCAATATTTTTCAACACCTTGTAAGGACCATAATACTTTGGTGATAATTTATTATCCTTCTTAGCTAACTCAAGGGAAATTTATTTGTATGGTTGTAGCTGTAAAAATACCCAATCACCTACATGAAAAATTCTTTCACTGCGATGTTGACTTGCCTGTTATTTCATTCTATTCTGCGCCAAAGTGAGGTTATCCTTTAAGAGTTGGAGAACTTGTTGTTGATGCTCAATGTGATCTTCTATTGCTTGACCTTAGAATTTTCTCTTAAATATGATGTGATGGACGGTGGATGATATCCATAAAGTGCCATAAATGGGGTCATTTTTGTTGCAGTATGGAAGGAAGTGTTATACCACCATTCTGCCAGAGGTAGCCACTTGACCCATTGTGTCTATTTATCGGATACAAAACATTGGAGATATCCTTCCAAACATTTATTCACTATCTCAGTTTTCCCATCACATTGAGGATGATAAGATGAGTTATGAGCTAATTTAGTACCTAGACAAGAAAAAATTGCCATCAAATAAATTCCAGTGAAAATGGGATCTCTGTCGCTTACAATAATCTTTGGGTTTCCATGTAGCTTTTGAATTGTTTCTATAAATGCAGTAGCAATTGTACTGGCTTTAAATGGATGAGATAATACACAAAAGTGTGCACACCTGGTAAGTCTATCAACTACCACCACGATGACGCTCTTTCCTTCGGACTTGGGTAAACTTGTGATAAAATCCATTGAAGCCTCCTCCCAACGATGACTTGGAATGGATAAAGGTTGTAATAGACCCAGAGTCTTAATTGTCTCAACTTTATTTTGTTGGCAGACAAAACATTCCACCACAAACTTTTGAATATTAGATTTAAGGCCATCCCAAAAAAATTCCTTCTTAACCCTGTGGTAAGTTTTTAAAAATCCTGAGTGCCCTCCTAAGGGAGAGGTGTGCAATTGCAGAAGAATATTTTGTTTGAGTTGGGAATTCCTACAAATATACAAGCGATCTTTGTACCATAATGAATCATTTTTCTAGCTAAATGTATCAAATGTACTGGGATCTTGTTGCAACTTTTGAATGAGTGATCCGAATTGGATCCATAGAAGACTGTCAAATAACCATGATTGTACCAGGTCGAACAAATCTCTAAAGAAATCCAAAACAGCGATCAAAGACACCTGGAACCAATGGCAATGGCAGCCAACGTGGAACGACGAGGACCTTGGTCAAAGCGCGCTGACCGAGGCCCATGGAGACCACGCAGGAGGTCAAAGTAGCCCTTGGGAGCCCCTTAATCGGAAAATGAGGTGGAATTTGATGCATGATTAGCGAAGGAAAAACCTGAGCACTCGGTCGCATGGGGGAACCGGAGGACCGCGGGCAGAAAAAGGAAAAAGCTCTAAAACACAATGGCGGGACCCGCGTTCTGGAAATTGGCGGTTTTGATCGGGGGGCCCTTAAACCGCAAGAGGTTTTGGATGACAGCAGAGCGATTCCATACAACGATCGACGCATGGCAGGCAGAGGTGAGAGAAAACCGCCGTTGATCGCACGCTATCGGTCGAGCAAGTCAACCGCGCGAAAGGTGCATATGGTGTCGGATCTGGAGGGCCTAGATCGGACGGCTGAGATCGTGCCCGATGGAGGAAGCGGAATCGACAGGGAATTAAGCCACGTTTTAGAAGGGATTTAGAATCTGTTTTACCGCCACGGTGGAGGAAGAACTCATCCATGACGTAACTAAAGAAATGAATCGACGAAGTAGGCTGGTGCCGTTTAGCGGAGGACAAGTGGCCACTCCCTGAGCGCTGATGATGACACTGAACAGGGAACTCCAAGTGCAGCTGCAGAAGGTGAATCGACAGAGGCAGAAGAGGAATTAAACAAGCATAGGGTTCGAATGGCTAAAGCCATGAACAGAGGAAGAAGACAGTCAGTTGAGTTAGATAGAAGTCGAGAGATGAAGAAGTGGAACAGTGAACCTAGAGAGGAGGACTGAACATAGAGAGCAGTAAAGCAAAGCAGAAGAGATAGAGGGTCGAGCTGACCAAAGGCGGCATCGAGTACCAGAGAGCTTGAAGATTCAAGCCATCCCATAGAGGAATCTGTCTAGACTGAGCATCACATTTGGCTATTTCCACTATAGACCAGAAGGTCACAGAGCTGGTAGGAAGAAGAATTCTGTGTACTCAAGTGGCTTGGGGAATCCAAGTGTTATCACTTAGAATAAAAATTTTATGCATATAGTCCTTGGTCCTAGTTCAATGTCAAAGGTCTGTGTCATATGGTTTTCGTTTTATGTTTCATACTTAGGATTTGGAGTTTTAAAGGTGTTTGTTTTAAATTATACTCTAATCCTATTGGTTCTCCTCCACCATCATTGTGTTATAAGCCATGTCTTGTCTTATCCTATTCGCCGAGTCTTTTCGTGATTTCGCAGCGTAATCTCCTATTGGCCAGTTTCGCAGCGTAATCATTGTTCAGTCATTTCGCAGCGCATTATCATTAAGCCGTTTCGCAGCGCATTATTAGAATTTTAAACTAACCGCGCTGCGAAATCGCGGATTCGTGCATTTCGTAGCGAATCTTTCCTAAAGTGTCAAGTCTGTTAATGAGTCACCAATTCTGTCCTCTCATGTCAGTTTTTGTGTACCTCCCGTAGCATGTCTAAGCGCTCATTAGTCATCACTCCACCAATAGATTTGATGAAACGCACAGAAATATCATTCCGATGGATTGTACCGTGCATGGATCTTGATGATGATCGTGAGTGTTACATAAGTGACAAGCTTATCGGATGATGTATTTGAGTTTTCAAGCGAGCCTGATTACAAGCGAGCCCGAGTTAAAAAGAACTGAACCGCCATTTCAACTGAAGCTGTTGGTCATTGTGAGTGTAAAGATTTCAAAAAGCAAATGGAGAGGAAAGAACACAGATCTGGAAAATGCCAGAGGACCGAACCTGAAGGTTTAGACATAGCATTGAGGGATGAAGGCGTGAAGAAAGCATTCAAAGATGCCGGGTGCTGGAACTTCTGTAAAAAACTGCAAGGAGGACATGCGCAGGTAACCAAAGAGTTTGCTTTGAACTTCACCGGTTTAAATTCAAAAATAGCTATGTTGGGAGTTCAAGTGTCTCCGGAGGCAATAGCTGCTGTAACAGAAATCCCAAGAGGGAAGCAAGAATGGTTTAAGAACTTTAAATTTGATATGAATCCATGTAAAGAGTTCTTAAAAGAGGCATATGTGAATGAAGACCTAACAAAAGCAGTGCCCAGAAACTATGTTAAGGAGCATTATGCCCTTCTTCTCACCTGCATTCAGAAATACTTGACATGTGAAGGAAGATACAATAAGGTCTACTCTTATCATTTCAAGTTGCTTTTACATTTCACTGGGAAGGCTTCCATAGATATTCCTTTTTACTTATTTCGCAGTCTAAGTAAAATGTGTGATAAGGTGCAGCTGAGAAAAGAGGATTGCGAGACTTCTTTATTTCACCATGGTTTGATTAAATTGTTAGTTTTAGATGGCCTCCAGAAGATAGGCAGAGACTGGAATTCGTTCATCTTCATGGCTGGATTTCAAAGCAAAACTGGCCTTACTCCACAACCAGTCAGAGAACAACCAGTCAAAGAACTCACAATAGCTGAGCTTCAGAAGGAGGCCAGAGCTAAAAATCAAACCAAGTCACAGCTTAAAAAACCAGTGAAGCCACTGATCATTAAAGAACAACCTCAGCAAGCAACAAAAGAAAAGACTCAGGATGAGAAGACTGTAGCTGAAACAAGCAGAGCTGAAGCAATTTCAAGAGTAAGGACAAGAAGCCAAATAAGTAAAGAAAAAGGTAAAGCCATAGCTGTTGAAGAGAGCCCAGTATCTAAAGCAAGCCTGGATGATTTATTAGAGGCCATCGAGTTTGAGCAAATTGAACCAGTGCATATTGATTTGACACAGTCATCACCAGAAAGTACCAAGAAGCCTAAGGCCTCAAAAAGGCTGAAGTTTGATGAACCAGGTGAAGAATTCATTTTCAAACCCAGAAGACCTATTACAAGGAAGCAAGTAAAGGAAGCTGAGAAATTGTCCAGAACAGAGGAAGCCGAAGAATTGCCCAGAACAGAGGAGGCAGAGAAAATTAAGCAAAAAGACACAAAAAGAACAGTCATCATATCTCAAGGAGGTAATATTATAGCTATAAGGAACCAGTTAGAAGCAGCTAAACATGAGATTGCTCAGGTGAAGAATGCCACTAGGGAGTCTGCAGTCAGGTATGCAAATTATCGTAAAGCTGTATTGAAAGGAAGTGAAAACTTAGTAAACCAGGTGGATTCAGTAGCCGATGTTTACACATGGACAGTACCTGCCATTAAAGAGGCCAAACTCCTCAGAAAGATAAACATGCATCTAAGAGCTGAGAATAAAGCTATGAGAAAGAAAGTGGAAGACTTGAAGGCACAGCTAGGCCAGTTAGCTGCTGAATGAAATTGCTGTTCAAAGAAAGGTTTTGTTCCAAATTTTGTTAAATTTTGCTTAGTTTTATTGTTTTAAAGACATGTAGATCCCTGCTATATATATCCAAGGTCAAAAGAAGTTTTTGCAATCAAATGTCTGGGCGGTAAATATCTCAGGGAAAAGACAAGCTGTTTAAACAATTCAGCAGTTTCGTAGCGCGCTACGAAACTGCTGTAGGTGTTGATTTTAAACGCAGATAAACAGTTTGGTAAAATGATCGGGAATTTTCTAAAGGAAACACCTGAAGGACATGTAAGAGACCAAATGAAGCTATCACAGCCATTCAGATCAAGACAGGTGTACCTTTAAAAAGGTGAAATGTTTTGACTCAAGTTTAAAGTTTTTGTTATAAAGCCACTTTATTACCGGTCATTAGGGTTTTGAATGAGTTACATACGAGGGATTTTGGCCTACACACTTGCCCATCGACGAAGTCTCCAACACATCAGGAATATGGTGGTGCTCTATATTTTTGGGTTATTAAAGAGCTAAAGACATGATGCTGTATATTCGAGCAAGTTATGGAAAACTGGAACCGAAAAACAAGGGATATCTCCCAACATCATTGAGCAGTTAAAGCATATAGCATCCAAGGCCAACGTGGCTCATCTCAGCCATCTCAGCCAAACTGAAAGGAGCCCAGGTGTCAGAGAACAAGAAGGAATCATTCTACGAGGAAGATAGAGTTAGAGTTATAGTCAAATTAGAACTCTTTAGAACTCCAGATTAGCACTTATTGTATTTAATAGTTAGTTGCAAAGCAGATAGGTGTCATCAAAAGTAGTTATCGAATTCCCCTCATGCTGGAGGAGGAATCTCGAATTAGGTAGAATAAGAATTCTATATATAGCTAAGACAGTGATGTAATGAGGGTTGGATATTTTATAAAACAGAGGACTGTTTTGGCTTGTGTAAAAAACAGAGTTCAGTAATATAAGTTATATGCTTTTCTTTTCAGGATTCATAAAGCATTTCTATGTTCAAGATGTGTTATTTTAATTTGTCCTTCATGTTTTTTTTTAGTTGCTTAGATGAGTAATCACTCAGAATTCACTTATGCTGCTCTGACTTCCTGTACTCATCTATGAACTGTGGTTTTATAAGAGTTGTGTTTTGAACATCTAAATGTCACATGCCCTGACTTCTATGTAAAGGCAATATCATTATTTACTGAGGTTTGATTGACTCCATAAGCCCAATGGAAACTTATGTAATGTTTTTCCAGCCTTCATATTTGTTAATGTTATTTCAAGAGAGTTAGCCATCTTATTAATAGTCAAAATCAATAACCCTTTGAGAGAGCCCTCTCAGGCTAAGGAGGCTAAGCCTTAGTCAAAAGATTGGTCTGAAATAGTTACTTGAAGTCTTCCTGGTCAGCAGCCTTCCAGGGCCTGATTTTGAGATAACATTTTGGTGCGTCTGCCGGGAGCCTGAAGATTACTCATTCCCGAAAATATGAGACTGAACTTCTGAAGGTAGCAGGAGCTCAGGAAGGTGTTCGAGGCTGCATTCTACCTTGGTGACTCCATTCAATCTTAAAGTTAAAAAGGTGGCTTCGAGAGGAAGATATACAAGGAGTAATCCTGACCCAAACCCACCTAGTCCTGTGGATAATCCCAACATTATCTCAAGGAGTAAACAAATATTTTCTGATATACCAGGTACCTCAAACATTTCAAAATCTTTGTTTCCTGAATTTTCTAGAAGTCCTGAAGATAAAATTGTTGATGATAAAATTCAAGAGGTATTGTTGAGGTCTGAAAACGAAGAAGAGCTTATTGGAATTATTTTAGATTTACAAAAGAGAGGCATTGATACTTCATCTTTAGTGTCACAAAAAGATAAGGTAGAGTTTTGGGAGGTTGTTACTTCAGAATTGCTATTAGAGGAAGAGGACTTAGATCAGCTCAAAGAACTTGATCCTTTTGAAGTTTTGCTCAAATCTAAAACTGGTTTACCTCTCCCCAATTGGAGTTCTTTTGTCAGTGGTTTGCAAAGTCCAAACAGCCCTTTCCGTACCAGTACTTTATCTTCTGCCTCTGTTAGTCCAAATAGTCCTCAGACACTGTCTCACACTAAATCTGCTCCCACTGGTCATACAATACATGTTGTCACTGCTCCTCCATTCATTATGGCCATACCTGCTAGGTATGCTCCTTTAGCTCTCCCTGCTGTTTTACATGATCTTCCTAGTAAATACGCTGCTAGGATTCCAACATGGGGAGGTGATGAGGATATTACAGCCGAGGAACATGTAGATAGGTTCAATGACTTTGTTGACAGGGAAGAGGTGGATGATGAAGATGTAAAATTAAGACTTTTTGCTCAAACTTTCATTGGGGAAGTCAGAAAATGGTTTAAAGCCCTTGGGGCTGGTAGCATTCGTAGTTGGGCTGAATTTGAAGATAGTTTTCTGAGGAAATGGGGAAACAGAACTAATCCTGTTCAAGCTCTCACCGAATACAATAATTTAAGAAGAGCTCCAGATGAAACTGTCCAAAATTTTTCTAAGAGGTTTAATAAAACATATAATTCTATTCCAGCACATTTGAAACCTCCTCGAGCTTTGGCACAGTTGAGATATGCTGAGTCATTTGATTCAGATTTCTCTCTTTTACTCAGAGAAAGAGAGTTTGCCAATCTTGCTGACATGCAAAATGATGCAATTAAGGTAGAAGTGAATATGCTTGCTGCTAAGAAATCAAAGATGGCAAAGACAAAGATAAAGGAAGAAGAGAAGCCTTCTACCTCTTCTTAAGAAGACAAGTTTGAAACAATGATGAAAACCATGGAGAAATTGATGGACCGATTAGCTCTTGGGAATACTTCTGCTCCTCAAGCACAGCAAGAACCTCAATTCAGGAATCCTCAATTCAGAAGGCCTCAGAATCAGCAAAGGCCAAGAGACAATAGAAATCAGTAGGCAGATCCTCCAGTGAGACCTCCTTTTCAACAAAATTTGGTGGATGAAGAAGAAGAACCTGAAGTCCCTGAGGAATCTATCCATTGCTTTGATGAAGAAGATTCAGGAATTTTCTTAACTAAGGATGAACATGATGAGTCTAGCATGATAAAATCAGAAGAAGAACCTTCAGATTTCTTAAAGGGTTATCAGCATGTTATATTTGAGATACAGAAGCAGTACAATCTTAGGAATAGAGATGTTCCTATCACAACAAACAAGGCACAGCCCAAGAAGAATATCTCAAAGGCAGTTGAGGATAAGAAGGAAAAATCAAAGGTGGTTGAAGGTAAAGGTGATTCCCCTCTTGATAAAAAGGATATTCAAACTCCTTCTCCTTCTAAAGATATTGAAAAGTCTACTTCTGTTTTTAACATTGAGAATGAGATTGCAAAAATTAAAATATGAGTTCCTTTCAATGAAATTCTCAAGGTAGACAAATACAAAAGCAAGATTGTTGAAATGCTTAATTCTCCACCAGGAGTGGCTGATATCCTAAGTGTACAAGAGGACAGTCCAATTATCTGTTTAGGACCAAGACTTGAGGATGAACAAAATGATGAGTTTCCCCCCTTTTACATAAGCATTAATATTCATGATATGACTTTACATAATGCTATGTTGGATTCAGGGGCATCACATAATCTCATGCCTAAGGTAATTATGGAAAGACTGGGGTTAGAAGTAACCAGACCATACAAGGACTTATTTTCCTTTGATTCCAAGAGAGTTCATTGCATTGGTTTAATAAAAGATGTTGTTGTGGCACTCACACAAATCCCAGCAAAAACAATTGTTATGGACATTGTTGTTGCAGATATTCCACCTAAGTTTGGGATGCTCCTTTCAAGGTCATGGGCAGCAAAAATAAAGGGTACCATGCAAATGGATCTAACATATGCTACCATCCCAGTGTTTGGTGAACAAAGGAGGTTGTATCGTGAAACAAGGATGGCCTACATGGTAAGCAGCAAAGAAAAGCCTCAGAATTTTCCTATTTACTCATGTGATACTGGTCTTGGTTCAGCTATTCTTTTCAATGAATCAGTTGGGAGAGAATTAGAAGATAAACCTGCAGAAAATCAGAGTCATGAAGGACTGCAAGGAGATGAAAAAGATATCATGGGCTGTTGGTCATTGTACTTTGATGGATCAGTAGGAAAAGAAGGGGCAGGAGCTGGCATTTGGATCACTAGTCCAACTGAAGAAAATAAGTTTCTCTCATACAAATTAAATTTTGATTGTACCAACAACATGGCTGAGTACGAATCTCTAGTTTTAGGTCTGGAAGCCTTGATAAAGTTGAAAGCCAAAAACATTGCTGTTTGTGGAGATTCTGAATTGGTAATTAAACAAATAGAGGGTGCATATCAAACCAAGGATGCAAGGATGAGAGCATACAGAAATTTAGTATTGGAGATGTTAGAAAAATTTCAGACTTACTCTTTTAGCATCAAAACTAGAGACCAAAACTCTATTGCAGATTCTCTTGCTGTTTCAGCTAGTTTATTTGTCATTCCTAAGCACTCTTCTGATAGTTATGAGGTGGAGGTTCGCCATAGACCAGTCATACCAGATAATATCATAAATTGGCAAGTCTTTGAGGATGATCAGCAGGTAAGGAATTTCATTGAATTAAAAGAAGAGTTTGAGCACAATCAAATAGATCAGCAGAACATGTTAGTAGAATCAAAGGGAGGTTCTGAAGTCTTACAGTTACAAAATAATTTAATCCCTAAGGGCCTCATTCCTTTGGAGAAATTATTTGATCAAAATGATGTGTTCAAAGCACCAAGACTGCAAGCTAATGAGGAGGAAGTGGAAAGTTGTAATTTAGGTGACTCAGTAGTGCCTAAAATGGTCAAGATTTCGAAGTTCCTTTCAGCTGATATGAAGACTAAATATGTTGAAATGATGAAAAAATTCATTGATGTTTTTGCATGGAGCTATGCTGATTTGAAACAGTATGATTCTTCAATCATACAACATACCATCCCAATTAAGCAAAATGAGAAGCCTTTTAAGCAGAAGTTAAGGAGGATTAATCCTCTTCTAATGCCACTGATTGAAAAAGAGGTGAAGAAGCTTTTTGATGCCAAAATTATTGTTCCAATCAGATTCTCAAATTGGCTTGCTAACTTGGTACCAGTTAGGAAAAAGAATGGGGAGATCAGAATTTGTATAGACTTCAGGAACTTAAACAAAGCTTCATTGAAGGATAATTACCCTCTTCCCAAAATGGATCTCATTTTGCAAAACATTGTTGGTTCACAAAGGATGTCTATGCTTGATGGCTTCTCAGGGTACAATCAGATTCTTGTTCACCCAGATGATCAGGAGAAGACAGCTTTCACTACACCTTGGGGAACATTCATGTATGCAAAAATGCCCTTTGGCCTCATGAATGCTGGAGCAACTTTCCAGAGAGCAATGGACATTGCTTTTACTGAAGAAAAGGACAAATCAGTGGTGGTTTATCTTGATGATATCACAGTTTTTTCAAAAAAGGAAGAAGACCACTTAAAGCACCTTGAAAGGGTCCTATTGAAAGGAAGAAGACCACTTACCAGCTTACATGCACATCTACTCAGTCATAAATGCAGATTGCTTGAACCTTCAAGGATTGAGGACCCTGAAGAGCAAAGTCAATTGCCTTCTATTGATGACCTACTACCTGAATACCTCAATGAGCTACAGGAGGACACGGTGCTAGATAGGAAGGTGAGAATGGCACACAGGGGAGATGTTGAGTACCTCAGAATTGGGCTCAAAGGTTCAAATCCAAGCAGTGCAAAATGGATTGAGATTGGACAAGTGAGAAAACAGTATCCTCACTTAGTCGATGCTTAAAAACCAACTTTTGGTGGTCCAAAAGCTTTTTCAGTGGGAAAGTCATGTTAGAAAATTATATATTACGGAGCAATGGAACACATAAAATATTGCAGAAATATAAACACATAAAACACATAAAACAAGAGAGACACAGATATACATGGTTCACCCAGTTTGGGCTATGTCCACCCCGAACATCCAGTCCTTCCTTTCTATTATCCAGCAAAATGAAGAGACACAACCTACAACAGATCCGTTGTAATATCCTCTGTTTTCTCTCACAGTCTCACCTCTCTACTTCTCGTTTGGAGAATACACATATATTACACAGACTCAATACAATGCCCTCATACAAAGAGAGGGGTTGCCTTCTAGGGCAAAAAACCCTAAAATAAACATAAGTTCTACTGTCAGATCATTCGCCTAATGAACGACCCAAATTGACTAGAAATTACTATACTTTTACAAGGCAAGTTAAATTACTATACTTTTACAAGGCAAGTTTACATCTGTTTTTAGCTTCGGGGGCGCTAGCCCCGAAACCCCCCGCCGAGGGGGGGATCCCCAAAGGTCACAGCCGCCCCCCCCTGGACCCCCCCTGCAGCGAATATTTTACGGGCGGCGTTGCCGCCCCATTTCGAACTGGGGTCTAATGTGGCGATACCTTCTAATACAGAAGATAATTAGGCTCCACACCCAACAATCTCCCACTTGGAGAATGATTATAGCAACTCCACCGCTGCTTCATTTGCTGGAAAATGGCTCCTCTTTGGACCTGGCTGTTTCTCATCTTCATCGTCATCCTTGAAGACCAATTGAAACTGAGCATATTCTCAATTTCTCCCTGGTTACAACTTTTGTTAGCATATCTGCAGGATTCTGGCTAGTGTGTATCTTTTCCAGCTTCAACTCTCCATCTTCCAACACTGATCGTATGAAATGGTACTTGAGCTATATGTGTTTAGTCTTGGAATGAAATGCTAAGTTCTTTGCAAGATGAATGGCACTTTGGCTATCAATGTATAACGTGCCCATATCATGCTCCTTACCCAATTCACCCATAAACCTTTGTAACCAAATCATTTCTTTACTAGCCTCTGTAGCAACAACATATTCTGCTTCTGTTGTTGAAAGTGCAACAACACTTTGGATTTTTGAAACCCAACTGACAGCTATTCCACCAACAATAAATATATATCCTGTAGTGCTCCTCCTGTTATCTTTGTCACATGCCATATCTGCATCAACATATCCCTGTAGATAAATGTTTGAACCACCAAAGCATAATGCTTGATTTGTGGTACCTTTCAAATATCTGAGAATCCATTTCACTGCCATCCAATGTTCCTTTCCTGGATTGTTCATGTACCTGCTTACTACTCCCACTGCATGTGCAATATTAGGCCTTGTGCAGACCATTGCATACATTAAGCTTCCAATTGCTGATGCATATGGAAGTTTAGGCATATAATCCATGTCTTCTTAGGTCTTTGGGCACATTTCCTTACTAAGTTTGAAATGGCTAGCAAAAGGTGTACTAACTGGTTTTGCATTGTGCATATTAAATCTTTTCAACACCTTTTGTATGTACTCATTCTGAGACAATGTTAATTTACGATTTTTCCTGTCTCTAGTTATTCTCATACCAAGGATTTGTTTTGCAGCTCCCAAATCCTTCATAGCAAATGAATTTGCCAATTTTCTTTTGAGCACATTTATTTCCTGCATGTTAGACCCTGCAACAAGCATGTCATCTACATACAATAACAATATAATATAGCTGCCATCATTTTGCTTGTTCAGATAAACATAATGATCAGAGTGACATCTAGTATAACCTTGTTCAGACATAAACTTGTCAAATTTTAGATACCACTACCTTGGAGCCTGTTTTAAGCCATACATGCTCTTCTTCAACCTGCACACTAGTTTCTCCTTCCCTTTCACTTCATATCCTTGTGACTGCTGCATATATATCTCTTCCTCCAAATCCCCATGGAGAAAGGTTGTCTTTACATCTAACTGCTCAAGATGCAAATCTTCAACTGCTACTAGACTTAAAATAGTTCTGATTGAAGTCATTTTAACAATAGGAGAAATACTTCATCAAAATCAATACCTTTCTTCTGTGCAAACCCCTTCACCACAAGTCTAGCTTTGTACCTCTGTTTTCCTCCATCTTCTTCCTTCAGCCTGTAAACCCATTTATTCTTCAATGTAGTTTTTCCTGCAGGCAACCTGACTAAGTCCGAAGTCTGGTTATGCATTAAGGAATCCATATCTTCTTCCATGGCTACCTCCCACTTCTTCCTGCTTTCAACCTGCATTGCTTCTTCATAACGTTCGGGTTCACCAGAATCAGTCAACAATAAATAATATAATGAAGGAGAGTATCGTTCAGGGGGTCTGGTTATCCTGGTAGATCTTCTAACACCACTTTTAGGTGTTTGGGGTGCCTGTTGCTGTTGTGGTGGTTTTTTTTGTTGTGGTTGTTGATTATTATTATTTTCAGGCACCTTTACTTTTTCAGTGATTTCATCAAGAACTACGTATTCCTTGTTTTCTTTTTCCTGTTTCTTTTACTGCAACTGATTCTTATACAAGACCTTTTCATTGAATATTACATCTTTGCTCCTAATGATCTTGTGATTTTCGTAATCATATAAGCGATAACCAAAATCATTAACACCATATCCAATAAAGGTACATTTCTTTGACTTTGCCTCAAGCTTTGTTCTATTTTCTTTATCAATATGGACAAAGGCCTCACAACCAAAAGGCTTTAAAAAATAGTAGTTTACCTTTTTACCTGTCCATGCTTCCTCTGGAACACCACCATCCAAGGAACTTGAAGGCCCATAGTTTATTAGATAAACAACAGTATCTACAACATCTACCCAAAATTGTAAAGGCAATACTGCATGCAATCTCATGCACCTTGCATGCTCCATGATTGTTTTGTTCATCCTTTCTGACACACCATTTTCTTGTGGTGTTCTTGGAACTGTCTTCTCTCTGTGAATTCCATGCTCTGAACAGTACCTATCAAACTCTTTGCTGCAATATTCACCTCCATTGTCTGATCTAAGACACTTTAATTTATTTCCTGTCTCAATCTCAACCAAAGCTTTCCATTTCTTGAAAGTATCAAATACATCAGATTTATTCTTAATACAATAAATCCAAGTTTTTCTAGTTGCATCATCAATAAAGGTAACATAATAATGAGAGCCACCGAGAGATGATACCTGAGCAGGTCCCCATACATCTGTATGCACAAGCTCTAATTTTTCACTCTTCTTTTCTTTCCCAACTCTAAGAAATCTGAATTTCTTCTGTTATCCATAAATGCAATTCTCACAGAAGTCCAAATCAACATTCTTCAAACCCAGCAACAAATTCCTTGAGTGAGGAATCTTCATCCCCTTTTCACTCGTGTGTCCGAGCCTATGATGCCATAATGCTACATCTACTCCTTTGGAAGTTAAAGCATTAACATAGTTAGAAATACCATTGCATAAATACAATGTACCAACCTTTTCACCTTTTGCTATTACCAGGGCTCCTTTGGTAACCTTCCAAGCTTTATCTGTGAAGGTTGTCACACAACCTTCACCGCCTAACTGCCCTGTTGAAATCAGATTTTTCTTTAGATCTGAAACATGCCTTACCTCCTTTAGTAGCCATTGATTTCCATTCTGCTGTTTTACAAGAACCTTACCCATTCCAACAATTTTATAGAGTTTATCATCACCCAAACAAACTTGTCCAAAATCTCCTTGAACATAGTCATGAAAGTATTTCTTATCAGGTGTGGCATGGAATGAGGCCCCTGAATCTACCACCCAGGAATCAGTAATATTTTCGAAAGAAAGAATCAAAGCATCTTGTAACACCTCACTTGTCACATTTGCTTCATGATCGTTTTCTTGCTGTGCATCTCCTTCTTTTCCCTTTCGAGATCTACAGTCTTTCTTTAGGTGTCCTTTCTTTCCGCATTTCCAGCACACTATCCCCGATCTAGACTTGGATCTGCCTTTCCTTGATTTACTGCAATATCTTGAGATATTTCCTCTTTCCATTTTCCTTCCCCTAGACTCTGCACTCAAAGCATTACCCGATGTCTCACCGGAGCTTTTCCGTCGCATTTCCTCGCTAAGGATAGCACTGACAACATCATCAAACTTTAAAGTACTAGATCCAGAAACAGAGTTACTAATGGCCATTACTAAACCATTCCAACTTTCTAGTAATGAGCACAAGAATAACAAAGCTCTAACTTCATCATCAAACTTTACCCCTATAGAACATAATTGACTTGTAACAATATTAAAATCATTTAAATGGTCTACAACATATCCACCTTCCGACATCTTCATATTAAATGACCTTGTTTGAGGCCGAGGGTTTTTCATATAGTTTCTCCAACGCCTTAATCAAACCCTTTGTCATTGTTTCCTTCGAAATGTTGAAGGCGATCGACACTGTGAGGCACAACCGTACTGCTCTGAGTGCCTTTCTATCAAGAAGGTTCCATTCTTCATCTGTCATTCCCGTCAGCATCTTTGTTTTTCCACCCAATGGTAGGTACAGATCTTTCTGATACAGATAATCTTCCATCTGCATCTTCCACAGCGAGAAGTTTTGGCTGTTAAATTTCTTGACCTTAAACTTACCATCTTCCACCGTTGCTCCCACTCGAACGAGGAACCCTTCTTTCCTACGAGTTTATCAGCCAAATAGACCTTCGGCTCTGATACCAGTTGTTAGAAAATTATATATTATGGAGCAATGAAACACATAAAATATTGGAGAAATATAAACACAGAAAACGCATAAAACAAAAGAGACATAGATATACGTGGTTCACCCAGTTTGGGCTACGTCCACCCCGAATAGCCTGTCCTTCCTTTCTATTATCCAACAAAATGAAGAGACACAACCTACAATAGATCCATTGTAATATCCTCTATTTTCTCTCACAGTCTCACCTCTCTACTTCTCGCTCGGAGAATACACACATATTACACAGACTCAATACAATGCCCTCATACAAAGAGAGGGGTTGCCTTCTAGGGCAAAAAACCCTAAACTAAACACAAGTTCTACCGTCAGATCATCCGCCTAATGAACGGCCCAGATTGACTAGAAATTACTATACTTTTACAAGGCAAGTTTACATCTGTTTTTAGCTTTGGGGGTGCTGCCCCCGAAACCCCCCACCAGGGGGGGTGGCTCCCCAAAGGTCGCAGCCGCCCCCTCCTGGATCCCCCCTGCAGCGAATATTTTACGGGTGGCAATGTCAAACTAGGGTCCAATGTGGCGATACCTTTGAATACAAAAGATAATCAGGCTCCACACCCAACAGGTCGTGATTCGAATTGGATCCATAGAAGACTGTCAAAGAACCATGACTGTACCAGGTCAAACAAATCTCTAAAGAAATCCAAAACAAAGATCAAAGACACCCGGAACCAATGGCAATGGTAGTGAACGTGAAACAATGAGGACCTCGGTCAAAGCGCACTAACCGAGGTCCATGGAGACTGCGCAGGAGGTCAAAGTAGCCCCTGGGAGCCCCGGAATGGGAAAAGGAGGTGGAATTTGATGTGCAATTAGCGAAGGAAAAAACCGAGCACTCGGTCGCGTGGGGGAATTGGAGGACCGCGGGCGGAAAAAGGAAAAAGTGCTAAAACACAATGTCGAGACTCGCGCTCTGGAAACCGGCGGTTTTGATCAGGGTTCCCTTAAACGGTAAGAGGTTTTGTACGAGAGTGGAGAGATTCCATACACCAATCGATGTGTGGCAGGCAGAGGTGAGAGAAAACCTCCATTGGTTGCACACTATCGGTCGAGCAAGTCAATCGCACGAAATGTGCTTATGGTGTCAGATCTGGAGGGCCCAGATCGGACGACTGAGATCGTGCCCGATGGAGGAAGCAAAATCGGAAGGGAATTAAGCTGTGTTTTAGAATGGATTTGGAATCTGTTTGACTGCCACGGTGGAGGAAGAATGCATCCACGATGTAACTGAAGAAACAAACCGACGAAGCAGGCTGGCGCTGTTTAGTGGAGGACAAGTGGCCAGTCCCTGAGTGCTGATGATGACGCCGAACAGGGAACTCCAAGCGCAGTTGCAGAAGGTGAATCAACAAAGGCAGAAGAGGAACCGAATAGGCATAGGGTTTGAATGGCTAAAGCCATGAATAGATGAAGAAGACAGTCAGTTGAGTTAGACAGAAGTCAAGAGACAAAGAAGTGGAACAGTGAACCCAGAGAGGAGGACTGAACACAGAGAGCAGTAAAGCAAAGCAGAAGAGACAGAGGGCCGAGCTGACCAAAGGCTGCATCGAGCACCAAAGAGTTTGAAGATTCAAGCCATCCCATAGAGGAATCTGTGTGGACTGATCATCACATTTGGCTCTTTCCACTATAGACCAGAAGGTTACAGAGTTGGTAGGAAGAAGAAGTCTGTGTATTCAAGTGGCTTGGGGAATCCAAGAACCACCCTACCAAGCAAACCTACTTCAGGAGAACTCACATTGAGTCCCTGTATTGTAATTTCTCTGCTTAAAGACACAATAAAACAAGGCCACCATTGAAAGCTCGACTGGACATGTAGCCCTAGAGAATAGGGTGAACTCCTTATTAAATTTCTTGTGTCTTTGTGTTGCTTACTGTATTTCTCTGTTGTCTTTCCATTTTATTGTCTGTGTATTGGTAATCTGATTGATTCGTTGCTCCAATAACACAGAACACACACCAGCACATGAGTCTGTAATACCTTAGTTTAATAAATCTTTAACTGATGTCACTCATAGGGTGAATATTAGATCAATGAGTTCCCACACTTCTTCATCATTCTTTCATTCATCCCTTGCTTCGGTTATCTAATTTGGTTGGATAATAGAAATGACACAAAGCAATTCTTCCACATCATCATCCTTTCTTGAGAGTGCATCTGCAACAACATTTTTCTTCCCTTTTTTGTAGATGATTTCAAATTCATAACCCAACATATTTGTGACCCATTTTTGCTACTCTTCAGAAGATAATATTTGTGCTAAAAATTATTTAAGATTATCATGATCTATTTTTACCTTGAAGTGTCTTCCTATTAGGTAAGGTCTCCATTTCTTAAGTTCATGTAGTATTGCCAACATTTCCTTCTCATAAATAACTTAGTGTAAATAATTTCTTTTGATTAGATGACTTTCAAAAACAATGGGTCTTCCTTCTTGCATTAAAACAACACCAATTCCATTTCCAGAGGCATCAAATTCCACGATAAATGTTTTTGTGAAGTCTGGTGTAGCTAAGTGTTATGCTTGGCACATTTCCTCTGTAAGATGTTCAAAGGCCTTAGTTGCTTCTGGAGTCAAAGAAAATGCATCTCTCTTCAATAATGTTGTTAGAGGTGCAACTATTATCCCATAATTCTTAACAAACTTGCAATAATACCCTGTCAACTTGAGAAATTCTCGCAGATGCTTTATGGATGTGGGGATTTTCCATTCCTTAATGGCTTTAATTTTGTTAGGGTCTATTGTAACAACTTCATGAGATACAATGACCAAGATCTTCCACCTCACTGTGTATTGATATGAACCCCATTATGTAGCAAAGGTGGTCTTATGTCGATCTTCAAGTGCAATTCTAATATGATGATATCTAAAAAATCCATCAGTAAATGAATAAACTTCTTGACCTCCTACATTGTCTAACACTTCATCTATGAAAGGAGTAGGGAAAGGATCATGTAAGCATGACTCATTCAACTTCCTCAAATCAGCACAGATCCTAATTTCTCCTTGAGTTTTCTTTTCTTGTACCACCATATGACTTACCCACTCTGATTCTTCCACAGGTTAAATAACTCTTGTTGTTATCATCTTATCCAACTCAAATTTTACTTTCTCCTCGTACTTCGGATTCAATTTGTAAGGTCTTTGTTTGACTCAATTCACATCAGGTTTAAGTGGGACCTTCATAACTCCTAAATATCCTACTATACCCTTCATTTTTGAAAACTTAGTGGGAAACAACTCCTTATATTCATGAAGTAGTTCTATAACCTTTCTTTCTATCTCTTCATCCCAATAATCTCTAATAGTTGCAAACTTTAGTTCCTCTTCTGATCCTATATTTACCTTCTCTGCCTTTACTGGCTTTGTTACATCTGGTATCTTTGGCTCAGGTCCATTTAATTCATGGTGTCCTTCTAATTTTTCTATGTCAATGTTGCGAGGATCTTCTTTTTCTTTGACAATAAGGTTGTAGCATTCTAGTGCATGTTCTATCTGCACAACCCAATCAAGTTGCTGCCATGTCCTTGGAGCTGAATTCTCAAAGAAATTCTTCTTAGTTGTCTGAAGCGTTGAATATATATATGGACAATCATATTCAAAGCTAAATATCAATATAAACCCATCAGCCACATCTAATAAGCTCACAGTGCCATGTCGAAGCTTTGTTTCTAAGTACCAGTTCTGAGGAATTGTGTCCAATGCATGAATGAACCCATGTACCCATTCTTGTTGTAGAATCTCCTTCCATGCTGTAGTACATAACCGGATATGCTCCTTGGGACTAGTTTCACCATCATATTTCAACTCCATTTCTGAGTTTATCTGACTAAATATTATCCACATCAATCTTTGACATTCCTACCAATCTCTTGTATTCTTCTTATATGTACCCCACCATCTAGTAGGAGTAACTTTTAGGGCTATATCCACAGCTAACAATATTTGAATTTCTGGAACTCGTTCCTCATAATAATCAAGAAAAACATTCACATCACCTAAGCCATCATAAGAAGGCAGTTTACATACCTTAGATGTCATGCAGCGAACTGATCTAGTAACTCTTGCACACTGCCTTGCAGATACTTAATGTAGCATGTTCTACCAATTCTCCAATTATTCTTCTGAATCTAATGTACAAGAACTGTCATGTTCCCAAGTTAGCCTTCCCTCTGCAGTAGGGTTAACAAAATTCTATTCCTTTACTATCAATTGATAGATATTATCTATATCAACTGCGTAGTACTCTTCTCTAACTAGCTCTATATACTGTGCTCCTTCGGATGGATCCAAGGGAACAATTACCCTCATATTATTCCCTTCGATTTGTCTCTTCTTTAGATTAATTATAGCCACGTTATCAAATTCCCAATCAATTCCAAGCAATGCAAAATAGGGTTTACTGTCATCCATAATTTCTATTACTTCAAAGTCAGCAGTAGTGCGAACTCCTTCAATGTCCACTATCACACCGGATAATCTTCCTAAGGGGAAGAAGTTATGCTGATTTGCCATCCTTATCTGAATATGTGACCAACGTAACTTCAAATTACCCATTAACTCCCATGTCTTCTTCATCACAATGTTAGCTTCAGATCCCAGATCTAAAATAACGTGATCCATCTCATAGTCTCCTATGTGCGCATGAAGCCTCATTTCTCTTCCTGTTCTCTTCTGTTGACGCAAATTGTTAACTGCACGTAACTCACTTCACGATATTTATTTATATGCACATGAATCTATAAATTCCTGAAGCCCTTCTAAAACCTTTTGATCTCTTTATAACTTCATACAAGTTTGCAAAAAATAGTTTAAAATACCTTCTTGGTTCGCTGACTCTTGATCTTGTGTCAAATCTTGTTTATGTGTCGAAGCTGATGTTATGTCACAGTTACTTTTTTGTTTCAACTGTGCACTAGATTTCGAAGCTCCAACATCCATAAATATTTTCTTGGCTTCCATAAACACTTATTTTTCCTTCTTAATATCAAAGATAGGAGTTTTTTAGCAGTCTTTCTAACCCATGCAGTGTAAGATTCCTTCTTTACATTTACTTTGTCATCACCGGTTGTGGCTTCACTTCTAGTAACAATACTGATTCGGGGATCATCATTTCTTATTTTGACAGTCATCATCTGGATACTATGTATCGACTGCTGGTTTCTCTTTTCTTGCATTTTTTCCATAAGAACTGAACATTCTTCAATTACATGATCAAAGGATTTACAATACTTACATGTCATAGTTGGATTCTGATAGTCTCTCGCAAAGCGTCCTGGTTGGCCGTAGCTATAGAAAATAATATGTCCACATCCTTGACCAGCTCTATCGCCTCGACCTCTTCCTTTATAACCACCTTTACTATTGCACTATCCATTATCCTAATGTCCACGTTCTTCTGCTTGCATTATATAGGTGTCAACATCGTGCTCCATCATTAGTTCATAAGCTCGACAATGGTTCTCATCATGTCCTACTGATTTAAGAAACTTGAAATATAAGTCCTTAGGAGTCTGCACATATTTTTGTAACAAATAACAATCTTCTGATCTATGTTTACCTCTAGTTTTTCATATCTCACACCATAGGCTGGATCCGAAATTTAAAGGATTCAGTGCTCCACTAGCCATGTAATTTCTAAAGAGAGGGCATTGTTCTTTAGAGTGGCCTTATGATTTTCACTTCATACACCACACTTCTTCTCTGAATTTTTTACTTTTCTTCATATCTTTTAACTACAGAGTCAAATTTTCCAGTTAACTCTGAATCTACTGCATATTGCATTGGTATATCCTATAGGAGAAGCTTCTAATTTCATCACTTTGGCTTGAGTTTCTATCTTCTGTTCCGTCAATGACAATCTAATATGCGGTAGCAGTGCAACTATAAACCATTCCTTATGTTGTTGCAGAGCTATGTTGAAGCTTACCTGATCCAATAATACCTTGAATATTTGGTCAAATTCCAAAATAGACTCAGTAGGCCTCTTTTTGATATCCTTTATGTTACAGGGAAAAGTGTCTATTTAGAACTGCTCTATCCCACTAAGGTGTGACAGTTGCCTTAGAAACAAACAGAGAAAAACTACTTTTGTATTTCCTTTATGAACTATAGATAGAGAGGAATAGAAAGAACCAACCTGTGTCTTGCGCTAGTCCTTTGATCCAATCCTTCTCTTCTTTGATAGTATCCAGCTACCTGCTCCCTTACTTGCCCAGCTTCACAAAGTACCTGTAAGATCACAGAAGAAGAAAACTACACAAATACATGGATCTATATTCATAAACAACTTAGGATCAGATTTAAGTTAACCATACAAATGTAACAAGCATCAATGATACAAAAGCATGTAGGAAAACTCAAATAGCTTTTATTGATAAACAAGAAAAGATCCAGGAGGAGTTACAACCAGTGGTTCCTGACCCAGCATCAACCTCCCAGCAAAGAAGCCCCTCTTCACCTCAAACAAAGCATAGATCACCCAACAATCTGATGTTTGTCTCAAAAAACCAACAGCAATTCCTTACAATATGCAAAATTCCAGCCCCTGGATCTCTGGGATGAGGGATCCATATATAGATATCTGTAAGGAGGATGAGTCAGCTTGTGATTTGATTAGTGTCTTCTCTTTGTCAGTTCTTGCTTCCACTTGGAGACTAAAGGCCTCTTACTCATCCTTGGTCGAATTCAGTGAGGCAAGTGTCACTGGAGAAGATTCTGGAAGCTTCCATTGTCTCTCCACCTCGCGGAATGACACTGCCATTTGTCATTTCTCGCCCATCGCACCCCACAGAAGGGACTTTTGAAATGCAACGCACCCTCACAGTGTCTTTAGGTGCAATGCAACACACCTAGCCAGTGGAGTAGCTGAAATGATCCTGTTTTGAGTTATTCTGAGCAGTTTCTAGTGGAGAACTTCTGGGAGAAGCTGTAATCTGTTGACCTTGTTCCTTTAGGGGTTAGAACAACACTTTTAGGGACTTAGGAGCCCTTGGTTTATGGACATTTCATGCTTGGAGTTGTAGGGCACAAAAATGTCTATAACAGTTGCCCCCTAAAGTATGAGGCCGTTAACCTTTTGGTGTCAGGTGAAATGCTTTATTATGAGGATCCGAAGTTCTTTCAATTTTGGGAGGAGACCTGTAATAAGATACAATACAATACATTATCTTCATACTATTTTCATGATCTAGCTGAGGCGGGCATTCCCATGCTCAGCTTTATAAATTCATTTTCATGTACATAGGACAGACAATCGTCTGAGTGTAGACTGATGATTTTGGTAGAGCCATCATCCTTTTGAGTGGATGATTATCTGTGCAGAAATGATGTACATTTCATGTCTTTATTTTCCTGAATATATATCGCAGCCCAGATGGATGAAACTAGATCCGGGGTCTTCAATCTCGTCCGATCTTCACTCGAAGTACAAGTCGATCCATGTGAGAAATGTTCTGAAGTCGGACATGGAAAGACATCGCTTGATTACCAGTCAATGATGTAAACTCTTAACAAGCGCGAGAGGAATCACCGATAATGATAAGGATCCTCAAGGTACTGCAGTACAATTCACGTGGTGTGAATAAAGGACTTGGCGTCGAACACCACGCAAAATCTTTCGGTCGAAGGCCATTGATGTAAACCTGTCACCGGAAGTGAGAAACTTTCCATTGAGGCATGCAAGCTTCAAAGTACTGAATGGGGTGTTCCTAGATCAACTTCTTGGATAATGAGCTGATGTCGACAAGAAGCGATCTGTCACAGGAGGGCCTTAATGAATCCCACATCAATGACACGAAATGGAGCAAATGATTTTAATGGAGGTGAAAACGATCTGGTGATATAAGGTTCAGGGTGGCGGTCATGAAAGAATGGAGTATAATGTATGGTAGTGGGTGAGACACAGGTGACTTTTCTGGATGAATTCTCTTGAACATATCGGCGACACTGATGTGATGGATTGATAGCATTAACCCCAAATGTGGATGGTATGGCGTGACCATGGCGATGTGATCGGTGAATGAAACAACCCAACCCGACTCGGACACGGAGTGGAAGTGTCATGTTCAAGAGCGACTTGCTATCAACAAAGTTTCTTTGAGTTTTCTTCCCAATTTTTCCCCAGTCATTGCTGACCAGTACCTCTTTATTTTTGTCAAGCTTGAGGAGGATAACATATGCTTGTTCTATAATTTTCCCTTTGGGCAAACCCATCGCTACGTTTTAACGAGCCTAGCGATAGTGAAACTCATTCTCGTCTAAAGACAAGTTTGTCGCTATTAATCTTTTTAACGAGTTTAACGACAAAGATAACTCGGTCCTTTTCAATTTTAGAGAGTCTGAAAAGGAACGTAAAGAAAACTCCAAAATTCTTTTTTCGTCATCTAATCCCTTAAGTCCGAAAAAGTATAAAACAATACAGAAGGGATGAATTTTCGATACTTTTAACGAGCCGAACAAAACAAGCGCTCGATCATTTTGTGTAATAATCCCTCAGGTCCAAAAAGATTAAAATCTAGAGGAGGGATAGCACTTCCTGTCCCTTTAACGAGTTGGAAGGTCAAGGACTCGGCAATCTTTTCATATTTTACGAGTCAGTTGAAAAGAGCTTAAAGGAGACTCGTCTTTTGAGGAACGAGTGATAAAACGGGTAGCAGCTGATTCCAGGTAAGGTTTGGAATTTTCCAATCACGGCAGTGTCACAAGGATGGCTAGTGAGATCACTCTTCACAGATATTCCTCAAAAAGGGTAAACAATCAAATGGAGGTGAATGATCGGCCAATGAAAAAGTGGAGGTGACAGTGCAAACACGACCAAGGCTTTAATGGCTAAAGTACTACATTCACGACGGTTATTTACCGGGGAATAGTTCATTTTTTAACGAGCTTAAACGTGGGTGGAAACATTTGCTCATGTCTTATGTTTATTTTTTAACGAGCTTGAACTATGTGCTAAAACTACTCGATTAATCCAGTCGTATGATAAAAATGTCTCATATAAAAACGACAACTTTTAGAGTTTTGCCCCACATCCTTTCTTTATGCAAGTTAGTAGATGACCAATCCTACGAGTTTAAAGGGTTAGAGGTCCTATAAATTAAAAAAAATAAATAGTTTCTCTTCGCTTGCACTCCAAAAGGTTTGCATGCCCCCAGGTATAAAACAGAGTTTCAAGGTTACCCCTTCTTTAGTCCGTTAAAACATTCGTTTTACCGAGAGAGGCCTACCTCTTATAGGTTACCCAAAGATTGCTCTATTCATAGCGCAAACAAAACACTTCTTTGGCGATGTTTACCGAAATAAACAAAGGTGAGCGGATGGTATGGCGTGACCATCCCTAACATAACTTTGACAAGAGGATCTTGTTCCAGTCCAACTCCCCCTTCCAATCACGGACAGGAGTACGGAGGTCATATTCTCTCGCGGAAACCTACCTTATATTCGAAGTTTTCCTGCCGAAGCAGACCAGGATGCATGCCCCCTGGGTTTCAGTCATGTCCCCCCGAATCACTCGCACTCATCGGGTGGACGGACTGGAGATTGAGACATTTCTTGCATGAAAAGACCGTTCAGGGATGGTATATGACTATTTGCTATGCGTGATCCGGGAAATGAAAGTTGGTCTACGAGCTTAACCACTCTTCCTTCGTGCGGAAAACACATTACTCTAAAGAGTGAGGAGATAATTGCTCCCATGCAATAAATATAGTCTTGTCCAAGGAGTAGATTGTAATCCAGGGGTCCTTGAACTACCATCACCTTCATGTGAACAGTTTTCCCTCTCAATGTTACGGGCACATTGGGAAGGATCCCTAATGGTCGACTGGTTCCTTTATCAAAGCTTGTCAGATTTCTCATCTCAGGCAAAAGCGATGGCGAACCAAGCGCTTTCCAAGCAGTTGAGGAAAGGATACTCACAGAAGACCCTTCATCTATGATGGTACCAGCCATAACCATTCTATATATTTGGACAATAATTCGGAATGGTATACTAGCTGGTAAATGGGGTCTGCCTAGTTGATTCCAGTCGAAGGAGACAACTAGGTTGCTTGGAGGTGGGACCAAATAGACGGCCGGGTACGACTCTGACGAACTTCCTTCCTGCGGTAAAGGAACGGGTAAATTGCCCCCATGTTCGTTGGAGTCTGTGTTTATGAAGAGAATTTGGACGGTGTCATCCTTGTTCTCTTCAGTGACTGTATCATCTGAAGATGAAACCTCTGAAGGCAAGACCGGGTCAACTGCCGCCTCGACCTTTTGACTTTCGTCTGGTATGGATTCAGATGGTTTATCTTCAATGATAGGTGCTTCAGCCGACCACCTGAGCGGGCCGGCCGGATTTTCAACTGGTGACGGACTCGGCAAGAGCTTTTTATATCCAGGAGGAAGTTGTGACGGTGAAACCGGACGATCGTCCAAAACTCTTTTAGCCTCGTCTAAGAAGGGACAACGGTGGACGGCATGATCGCCTTCGCACAGTTTACAAGGAAATCTATATTTTCCTTTTTGTCCTGGGGCTTCACTTTCACTAGTTGATGGTGTGTTTTCAACATGATCATCAGAGGTTGACGACACCGGGTTGTGCAAACGGGGAGACCAGTCCCTTAAGATCCGAGGGATGCAAGGACAATCTCTGTGATAGTGGTCTCCTTTGCAAATGACACATGGCGATTTAGGCCTAGTCGGTGCAGTGTGTGGATTTTCGTTAGATGACACTCGTTTGCCCCCATTCGCTTTTGAATCCTTCTTCTTCTTCTCTTTCTTCTTCTTTTCCTTCTTCTCCTTAGGTACTTGAATTTTGGCTTTAGTAGCCCCATCAAGCGAAGAGGAAGGAGGAGAGGAAGAATTAGAGGAAGTAGAAGGTTGGTGGGTAACTCTGCACTCATCTAATTGCTGATTCGATTGTTTAGGAATAGTGGTGCTCTGAACGACAGAGGTTGAGAAGAGTCATACAGGAAAACCAATTGTCAGTCCTGGAAGCGACAATGTGGCCATATGGGGTGCACCAACATCTCCCCAAGAGGAGAAGGGACTAGGATTTCCTCCAAGGGGAATTCCTTGGTTGGTGGACTCCATTTTCTCAACCCAAGATCAACGTAGGAAAGGGGTAATTAATATTCCGTTTAAAATAAATTTTAGACGCTTTGACACAACTTGTTTTTTCAGTTTTTAAGAGTCGAGAAAAAACAAAAGATGACTCTAGTCTCCTTCGATTTTTAATGAGCCTGAAGTGACAAGTGCTTAGATGGACCTTTTCCGTTAAGGTGTCTAAAAAGGAATGAAAGGGACTACTCTGGAAGTCTAGGTAGAGGGAGTACCAAACCAATCGCAAAACTGCAGAATACTTTTTACGGTACGGCAATCAATCTTCCCGAATGCTGTGTTCAGTGCATTGCGATCGATAGGGTGGCAGACACGGCTTCCTATGGATAAAGGATTTAAGCCTATAGGGGTCTCCCAAAATATACTCGACGGTACGTGGGAGCACAAGTCCATACTGGCACTTATCGTCTCAAAGTGGAGGAATCACCCAACCAACAGTGAGAACAACAGTTACCAGGCTTTACGACGCCGGAATACGTCTCTAGCCTAGACCTCTAAATGTTGTGCGTTAAGTTCCAAAGCGTTGTTAGATTCATTGAATTTATTTTAAGTTGATCTTGCTTATGAAGTTTGCCTTTTGGGTTCACCACGAGATGTAGATGTAATTCCTAAAATGCAATCTAAAGATGATAAACAAACTTTTTATCTCTTTTATGCAATGAAAATCCTAGCTACTAGGGAAAAGAAAGACAGAATCTTTTCACAAAGAGCAAAGAGCACACTGTAAATGCACTTTCCTAAATCAAGCCAAACAGACTGTCTATATGCAAATGCACATGCATGTATTTGTTTTCGACTTTCTTAGTATATGGATGCTAAAAAGAAAGTTGATGCACAAATCTGAATTTCTTTTCAAGCGACAAACATAAACAAGCTTCTTTTCGAAATAAAAAATAGAGATGATTACGACACCTTACGATTTTGAAATGAATACTCGTTTTTGACACTAGAAAATCACAAATCCAGACCAAAAGCAATAGTAACAGGATAATCAACCATCAACAGCAATCAAACTCTTTCCAACGATTGAAATCGACACTTACGACAGATTCAAATCAAAGGACGACAGTACGATTACGCTACTTTTGCTAAGGAGAACTGTAAATAACTCAACAAACACACAAAAACATCTACAGTTCTTTTGTACAAAGGAGGCGGAATAACAACAAGGAAAAGGGGTTTCAAACAGACATATACTAATCACAGGCAGCAAAATTCAGAGATAAAACTAGAAAGAATGAAACACAAGAACCACAGCTGCACAGGGCTAGTCTGATCAGCGCACCTGTAACACAGAGAATCTGAAATGCAGCGCAGGTTGCCCTTTCGAGAAGTGCGCTGAAATTCAGGATCTCTTAACAGTACCTGCGCTGGGCCAGAAACGAGACTCTGTCCGGGTTCCGGGTCACAGTTTGCAATTCAGTCTTTGATTTTTGGCCGAGTAAAAAGCAATCAGTAATTCAACAATCAGGGGTAGATCTAAGGAGGATCTAAGAGCTATCACAAGGGCAATCAAATAGTTTGTGAATCAGTTGTTTAAATCATAAACAGATCCAGTGAATGGATTGAAGCAGCAGATGTCTACTTTGCATTTGTTATGGCAAGTGCAGTTCAAATGCCACTTATAAGTTTATGAAACAAACAAACAAAGAATGATAAACAAACAAACTAATTAGATCCCCAGCGGAGTCGCCATTTTGTTACAGGTAAAAGTGTCTATTTAGAACTGCTCTATCCCACTAAGGTGTGACAGCTGCCTTAGAAACAAACAGAGAAAAACTACTTTTGTATTTCCTTTATGAACTATAGATACAGAGGAATAGAAAGAACCAACCTGTGTCTTGCGCTAGTCCTTTGATCCAATCCTTCTCTTCTTTGATAGTCTCCAGCTACCTGCTCCCTTACTTGCCCAGCTTCACAAAGTACCTGTAAGATCACAGAAGAAGAAAACTACACAAATACATGGATCTATATTCATAAACAACTTAGGATCAGATTTAAGTTAACCATACAAATGTAACAAGCATCAATGATACAAAAGCATTGAGGAAAACTCAAATAGCTTTTATTGATAAACAAGAAAAGATCCAGGAGGAGTTACAACCAGTGGTTCTTGACCCAGCATCAACCTCCCAGCAAAGAAGCCCCTCTTCACCTCAAACAAAGCATAGATCACCCAACAATCTGATGTTTGTCTCAAAAAACCAACAACAATTCCTTACAATATGCAAAATTCCAGCCCCTTGATCTCTGGGATGAGGGATCCATATATAGATATCTGTAAGGAGGATGAGTCAACTTGTGATTTGATTAGTGTCTTCTCTCTGTCAGTTCTTGCTTCCACTTGGAGACTAAAGGCCTCTTACTCATCCTTGGTCGAATTTAGTGAGGCAAGTGTCACTGGAGAAGATTCTGGAAGCTTCCATTGTCTCTCCACCTCGCGGAATGACACTGCCATTTGTCATTTCTCGCCCATCGCACCCCACAGAAGGGACTTTTGAAATGCAACGCACCCTCACAGTGTATTTAGGTGCAATGCAACGCACCTAGCCAGTGGAGCAGCTGAAATGATCCTGTTTTGACTTATTCTGAGCAGTTTCTAGTGGAGAACTTCTGGGAGAAGCTGTAATCTGTTGACCTTGTTCCTTTAGGGGTTAGAACAACAATTTTAGGGACTTAGGAGCCCTTGGTTTATGGACATTTCATGCTTGGAGTTGTAGGGCACAAAAATGTCTATAACACTTTAACTCGATGATGCACTGTGATTCAAACTTCAGCTTCTTAAATTCTTTTACCAACACTGTTTTAATGTCTATGAATGATTTGATCTGATTGCTCGAATACTTCATGTACCATGTCAATGCTCGATCTCAGAATTTCATGAAAAGTTGTGCCTTATTTATATTTTCATCATGGAACTACTTTGTTGTCCATACTGCTTCGCATAAAAATCAGAATTGTTTCGGATCTTCTAATCCAGTTCCTTTAAAAACATGTAGCTTAATATCATCGGCCATACTTATTCTCGGAGGGAGAGTGGGAGGGGGAGGGGGGTTCGTAAGGGGAGGAGGATGGGGGGTAGGGGGGACAGGGAAAATAAAAAACACTCTGATTATTACTTGATTATGTCTTTGACAAACTACCAGGCTGGAAGGGCGAATACTGCGGAGTTGCTTCAGGGTTTTCAAGGAGGCTTTCTTCACTTTTAGATTTGCTCAAAAGAGGGCTATAGCTAGTTTCTATGAAGACTTATGATCTTGTCCATGCAATCTCTTTCGAGTGTCTATTATATATATTTTTCCACTTCGTGTTGTTCCAGTCTCTACTTCAGATCTTCTCCCAAACATAAGTAAACTAACAATCTGACTGCATTTGTAAAACTCCCTTTTCACACAAAAACTTCTTAATCCAAAGTTTCAGAGATCTCAAGTACTTACCTTGCGGTCCTTTGACAAATTTTCATTCTGCTTTGATGTAGGACACAGTCAATTCTACCGTGCACTCAATAATGAATCCTCCCAAGATGCTATCAATCCAGAAATCAACAACTCTTGAAATATTATTGTCGGTGCTCTTGAGTCAGTATATCAGTTTAGGAGTCCACTCCTTAGGTTCATCTCCTTTAAAATAGTCCTTTCTTTTGGTCAACCTTGATATCCACTCGTATAGCTCAACATGAAATGAACCAAAGAAAATTTCGTATTGATCTTCAAAAATATACTTCTGTAACCACCTTTCAGATGATAGACGAGGGCTTCTATTCTCTTGATCTACAAATTCTCATTCCTTCTCTTCTACCCAAACATGAATTTCCTTCTTTGATGAATGCCACATAAACATATCCCCCAAACATATCTCGGTCCCGGCAACAAAACCATTTGCTGGCTTTAGGTTGGGTTGACCTAGGTTCAGTTCTTTACTGTGCACCAACAAAACCCTCAATCATTAGCCCTTTCGGCAACGTCCTGCAAGCAGATGATAGTCTCACCCGAAGTGACAATGGGAGGAGGCAAAACCAGGTTTCTGTAGCCTTGAGGGGTGATTCAATTTAGTATTTTGTTGTTCTTTTATCTTTAACATTCATAAGTTACTTCACATTCATACGTTACTTCACCACATTACATTCATCACTTAAAACATATCATATACATCCATAAAATTTCGCTGTATTGAAATAAAGTGCAACTGCTACGCTACAACAGATAATAAACAAATAAATACATGAAGACATAGATTTTATCGTGGTTCATCCCAATTTGGGACTACATCCAAAAGAACTATTGCTTATAATAGAGAATTTGTACAAAAAATAGTTCCTGGCCTGCGCACTCAGCTTTAGGCATCCTCACACTCAGCTACGGACTTGGGCCTCTACACACTCAGCTATAGAGCCTCACCTTCCTTCCAAAGTACAGATCAACAAGATACAACCATAACATAGATCCAGATCATAAGATGATGATTCTCTTCTCTATTATTCATCCCTATATATACTATTACATCGAGGGATATATCATTGCAATACCATGGTCCATATACTATGGACTCCCTTAATATAAGCTACTATGGTTAAAAAAACCATTTATCATTTACAAAATAGTATTTTTTACAAAAAGGGAGGGGCTTCGACCCGCTCTAAAGTCCATATACCGCGCGATATATCTACTACGTGGTCCATTTTAGCGTTGCGCTGCTCTACTACGCGGTCCACTTTGCGCTCTGCTGCATTCTTTACTTCACACTCTGCTCCCCAAAATGCAGAGTCTTCATCAAAATCTAGGCCAAGTTGGGCTGCACCGAACAAGGCCAACCTAACCAATTTCACATGTGCTTAGGGCCGACTCATTCCATTATACACGAATGAGTAAAATAATTCAAACATCAACTTCCGTTTGTCCAAATGGGGTGATCTTTAGGTCGATTTTGGTCCTCTCAAAAAGAGGAATTTAATGCAATCAACATCTAGGTCATCTGAGCTATCCAAGGTGGAATTTGACCCTAGTTGCAAAAATTAACACTCCCTCTAAACTAGGAAGAATTCCACCTGCCAATATCTCGCTGTTGATCATCACATCATCTTGTCATGTTGTCATCATGCTTTGGTTGTCTCTGCTCAACTCTATCCATTGAAACTTTATTGGATCTAAAAGAAGAAGAATCAGGGAGAAATAGGTTCCACCCTGTTGTAGGGAAAACCCAACACCCCCCATTTTTGACTTACTTATTTCAAATAATGGGGACCTTTCCATTGATTTTTGGCTAAATCACTTTTTAAATATTTTCTTTTTGTTAAGTGTCCTACAATTTTTCTATTTTTTCATTTTGTCAGATTTTTATTTTGATTGCTTCATTGAATTCAACATTTCACTAACTTTCCATCGGTACTTGTTTCGTCTCATTTGGTTACACGGTTTGCAAATGGTGCTCATCGAAGTTCGATAATTTTTACTGTCTCGGTTAAAAAATGTACAAAATATATATTATTTTAATTTTTGTAATTAAATTAATAATTCATTATAAATATTAATTCCTAGTTAATTTTGACTAATTTTTTTTTCACTAACGATCCTACATAATCGCCCAGCCAAATTGTAGAACAGTGAAAAATGTGTTTTTGAGATCTTCGTAATTTATTCCAGTTTCTAATTCAAAAGAAATTACCAAACCCGAAATCCCAAAATTGCAAAATAGTTGCAGTTTATTTCGTAGAATTTTTAATTTCACTCCCAATAGACCCCACTTCACCTCACCTCGTTCCTTCCAAAATAAAACTTCCGACTTTTTTGAAACCTCTGATTTAAAATCTATGATTTTAAAACTCTCCAATGTTCCGATATCGGAACATTGGCGTATCAACGTTTTGTTTGTGCGCGTTTTAAAAATTGTGATTTGTGAAGACCTCCAAACTCCGATTTTAAGTTTTATGTGATTGGCTATTTTAGTTTTACTATAAGGTTTGGATTCCCTTATGACTCCCGCCTCCATCACGGTGACCTCACCCTTCACATTATCACTCCACCTCACACATGCACTAACTCCCTCCTCCTACTTTGTATCATTTTAAAGCCACGTGTCACTTAAGTTTTTGGTTATCAGTAAGTTTGAGGTTTGAGGTTTGAATAATATGGTTTTTAAAATATCACATATATTATATTTTTATTATAATATATTATATTATAATTTTAATTTTAATATAATTAAATTATAATATTAATATAATATAATAATATTTTAATTAAACTTTTAATTTTATTTTAATTTTTAATTAATTATATTTGGTTTATAATTAATTTGTAATTAATTAATTTAATTTTATAATTACAATTAAATTAGTATTAATTAAGAAATAATTATAATTTAATTTAGGATTATATTTTAATTAAAAAATTTCTATTTTTAGCTTAGGCAACAAATTTTCCAGAATTCTGGCAGTTTTGATTCTTCAACTTTGGAAGCTCATAAGTTGAGTTTTATTTGGCCAAATGAGGCCCATGACGGCTCGTTAGATAGATAAAATCATGAATAATATTTATGAAATAGTTTCGTAATAATATTTGATCATTTAATGAGTCTAAAATTAAGCAGAAAATCAAGCTCCTAATTTTTAAGGAAAATTAATTTTATGAGTTTAATTTTTTTCCATTTTCATTTGCTCATAACCTCTGTTGAATACAAATCCATTCGTCTATGTTCTCATTGACCAATTAGATCTTTATAGGGATCAATGAAAAACTCAAATTTCCTTTTATTTATTTATTTAATTAAATTTTGATTGGAAGATATTTTGTGTTCCAAATTTGGTATTTTGATTTTAATTTGTATTTTAATTGAATTTTGATTGGTTTTGACAGGAAAACAATTGAAGAGATGAGGAAAATAAGATTTCAATCAATAGGATTGCTCCAACAATAGAAGAAAATGAATTTGGACCAATGAAAATTGTTGGAGCATAATTACTCTTCAACAACTCTCCTATTTGGAATTCTTTTTGTAAATTATAAATAGTGGTTTGTAGAATGAGCAAAGGGCTTCTCTCTTTTGCAATTTTGTAATGATTAAAGAACTATTGTAATAGGGGTTTCAAGCTGTAGATAGAAAGAGGATCAATCTCAGATCTGGGGATTATTGAGATATTTCTTTTATATTCTGAACTATGTATGGAGAGTAGAGCTTGCATTATTACAACTCTTGTCTTAATAGTAGAGTTCAAGCATTGTAAAGAACTGTTGGAGATCAGAGCTAGAGAAACAATTTCAATAAATTGGTATTTAGAATACTATTGTTTTAATACTGGTTTCATTTTTTAATAACAGAAATATGTCACTTTCATCCATATTTGTGCACTATTGTTAATATGAGTAATTTGCCTCAATAATCCGTTGTTATTTTTCTATGCTCTTGTGTGCTGAATTATGATTTTCTGAGCAGAAATTAGTCTTTTAATTCTAATTTAACAAACAATAATATTTTATGAACTATTTCCTTATATTATTATTTAATCATTCGAGTTACTGACTTAAAAATCATCATCATTTTGTGAACAACTTCCTAAATGTTGATGATTAATTATGTCAGTTAATAGATCTCTGAACATAATCTGTTTTGGTACTCATAATATCAGTTAATTGAACTATTTCGTTAGCTTGATATTTATTATAAGCCAGACATATTTAAATCCCAATCATTTAAATACTTTTCTCTCGGTTGGGTTAGATCTACATCTTCATAATCAAGATAGGATTAGGATATTTTTCCTTTTGCTTGCATTCTAGGATTAATTCACATTTAGATTTAATTCTATATTCTTAGAAGTCCTCTTATTAAAGAGGAAAAATTTATTTGTGGCTTGGCTGAGCCCTAGATCAGCTTAAGGATCAATTTCTTGCCTAATCAGCAAGAGCGCTGATCTAATGTCTCTTCTCTATTGGTAGGTGAAAGTCATATTTTAAGACAGTGGAGATAGAGAGAAGGTAACTGGACCTAGTTTAACCAGTCAAAACCACCATTTCAATGGAAAAGGGGTTGCTCTAATTTCTCGATTGGGTGGTCTCCCTTATAATGTTGTAGGCAGAGATTTTTGAGCCTTCAGCACAACCATACAGAGCAATATGATAACTTAATAATACATGGGAGCACATCTTCGACCCTGGAATCTCATCAGGGACCTCATTCTCAACCCATAATCTGAAAAGTGGAGAAAGTCTCAACCCAGTCCTATTTCCTATAATCCTTCCCATCAATGACCCTTAATAGTCATGTGGTAGAACACCCGCATCATAATCGACTTAGGTTGTACACCCCAAGTACACTCTCAACCCATTGGCCAAATGGGGAGAGATATTCCCAACAAGCCTTGCTTGAGGGTATGATGCCAACTAGGGTATACTCTGCATGGAACATATAGGGTAGAAATATTTCTGACCCTATGAATATAGGGGAGAAACATCTCCAACCCTGTGGGTAACATATAGGGGAGTACCCTATTGTCTATAGGTCCCTTAACATCAAGAGCCCTCTATCTCAATTCCTCACCGTGGGAGCTCAAACAAGTTGGGAAGCATTGGCTCAGTGTCCTCGATCAACGTTGCCCCTTATCTGAAGGGGCCACATCCATCATTCCAAGCTACTCTCTGAAGACTAAGAAATTTCCTTTCGATAATTCCTTGGTGAGAATATCTGCAATCTTTTCATCTATCGAAATGTGATGGAGTCTAACAACTCCTCTTTGCTCCATGTCTCAAATAAAGTGATATCAAATCTCAATGTGCTCGGACTTGTCATGAAACACAGGATTCTTTGCCAAATGGGTCCCACTCTTATTGTCGTAATACATCACTGTAGTGTCTAAGACCTACTCATATAGCTCTCCAAATAGCTTCCTCAACCAAACTGCTTCACAACTAGCCATGTTAGTGGAAATGTATTCTGCTTCGACGATGATTAATGCTACAAAATTTTGTTTCCTGCTCATCTAGGATATCATGGTAGATCCAAGGCTAAAGCAACATCCAGATGTACTCTTTTTGTTGATAACATTTCCTGCCCAGTCAGCATTAGTGTATCCATGAATTTGAACATCTCCGGTAGAATATCTCAGACCAAGTGTGATCGTCCCATGCAAATATCTCAACACGTGTTTGGCAACGATCCAATGTGCATGGAGGGGCTCAGTCATGAATTGAATCAATGTGTTTATTGCATAACATATGTTTGGACTAGTGTTCACAAGGAACATCATAACCCCAATCAGTTGTCTATACTCGAATGGATTTGCCAAATCAGGTCCTGTAAATTCTCCACAAAACGTCTTGAGGTTCATTTCCATCAGTGTAGCCATGGATTTGCATTCAATCATTCCAAATCTTTCCAACAACTTCACAATGTATTTTCCTTGTTAAAGGAAAATCTCACCATGCCTTTACCACACCTCAAGACCTAGAAAGTAGTGCATGAGGCCAAGGTCCTTCATCTCGAATTCAGAGACTAGCTCTCTCTTACACTCAATCATCAAAGGCTCACTACATGTCAAGAATAAATTGTCAACATAAAAAACCAAAATCAATGACATACCTTGGACTACCTTGAAGCAGAGGTTGGGATCAAAATTTCTTCTCATGAATCCCATCTTCATTAAATAAATGTTAATGCATGCATACCAAGCTTGATGAGTTTACTTCAAACCATACAAGGCCTTCTTCAACCTGCAAACATGCACCTTTGATCTTCCACTTCAAATCCCTGTGGTTGTTCAACATATACTTCTTCCCGATAACATGCCATGAAGGAATGTGTTCTTTACGTCCGTCTGATGAAGAGTCCATCCTTGAGTAGCAGCAAGGGAAACTATCAAACAGATGGTTGTATATCGAGCCACAACAAAAAATATAGTATCACAATTTTCTCCCTCTTTCTGAGAGAATCCTCGAGCTACAAAACTTGCTTTGTATTTCTCAATGCTGCCATCAATTCCATGTTTGATCTTGAATAACCACTTTGAAGTCATGACAAACTTCCCATCCGATCTTGGCACAACATCCCATACATCATTTTTCACAATTGATTCATATTCCTCATCAATAGCATCCTTCTAAACTTGTTCTTTTATAGCTTCTCCAAATGAGGATGGTTCATCTTGAATCATAGTGCTCATGGCTAAAACATATCCTTGATACCTGCATGGTTTCTTCTTTTATCTAAATGATCAATGAATGGGAACGTTTCTTTTAGCATTTTGTAGAGTATCACAGATTCAAAGTGGTCTCTTCCTAGTACGAGGATCACTTGGAGGAGGATCTAAAGGATCCATGGGATCATCAACAATATCAGATTCGGGCACGGAAAGACCATCTAGAATATCCCAATCATCATTCTCCTTATTGGGAGGAGGAGGCAGAGGAAGGTCTCTCACTTTTCCAAGAGTTGCATCTTCATCGAATGTTACGTCGTTTCTAATTTTGACCTTCCTCTGACCAGGAATATATATTCTATATGCTTTAGAATTTTCACAATAACCTAGATACGTACCTTTTATTCCTGCAGGTTCCAACTTGTTCCTTTTGTCCTTCGACACATGAAAACATACAGGACATCCAAATACACAAAGATGGTTGATATTGAGCTTGACAATTGTGAATATTTCTTCGGGGGTCTTATTTTGTAATGCTTGATGAGGCACCCTATTTTGAACATATACAACAACATGTGTGGCTTCAGCCCAAAGGAACTTTATCACCTTTTGATCATGGAGCATGGAACGAGCAACTTCTAATATAGACCTTTTCTTCCTTTCAGATAAACCATTATGTTCGAGAGTATATGGCACAATTGTTTCCTTCTTGATCTCTTCTTTCTTGCAAAAATCTATGAATTTGTTTGACATGTATTCCCCTCCATTATCAGACCTGAATACTTTGATTCTCTTCCTTGTTTGATTTTCAATTAAGGCTTTGAATCCTTGAACATTTCAAAGGTTTCATCCTTGTGCTTAAGGTAGTATATCCATGCCTTTCTTGAGAATTCTAATAAATGTGATGTAGTAGAGATGACCACCAATGTAATGCATAGGCATCAGAGCACATATATCAGAATGAATGAGATGGAGGATGTGATTTTTCTTGTTCTCACTAGATGGGAATGGTACCCTTGTTTTCTTTCTACTCACACAACTTGGAAAAACTCCATCATGATGAGCTTAAACATCGGGAATACTTGAGACCATTTTCTTCAATTTCAGAAGAGCATCATAGTGAAGATGAGTCAGTCTGCAGTGCCAAAACTCACTCAGAAGATTGGTATTATGAACCTGTTGACAGTGCTAGATTTGCCAACATCAGGGGATCACCCCGGTATGAAGTCCCAACTAGACTTCACACCATTTGGTGTGGGATTCCCATCCGGTATGATGGCATGGTTGCCATTGTCTTAAGGATTTGCCTCAACTCTTGCTTGTTAGTACATGAGAGTGGTTCGCTTAGTCTTTGAGAAGTGAGGTTCGCGTTCCTGGTGAGTGTAAGTGTACTTGTGTCAATGGTTCTTTCACTGTGAGGGGAAGAAGGTGAAGGGGAGTTCTAGGTTGAAATGGATCAGTCACAACTCGGCTAGGAACACACAACACAAAAGGACATACGTAGCTTCCAGTGGAGAAGTCCACTCGGATGCGGCAGTCACAACATACAAGGTAAGATAACACGTACAATACTCACGAACAATCCGAACAAGTGCAATTGTTGTTACAGCAAGGTTCAGGTGAAAGGTTTGTCTGATGTCCGAAAGAACAGTCGACACGGACGGACAACATTAACAACATATACAACAAATTTCCATTAATAGATTATGCATTACAGCAAATGAAACAATTGAGATGTAGAATACAGGTTAAAGTAACATGCATTACAAGTGTTAAAGATCAGTCTTACAATAGATACAATACATGTGTGAAAACGTGTTGGCTTGTTAATAGGCTTCTGAATTAAGTGAAAGTTCCAAGACACATAGTTACACCATACATCACTAACCCTGTTAGCGAGGCATTGGAGCCACTACTTACTCCTCAAAGAAAAGATTACAGACTCTCTTGGCTATGTGGGAGGAGCTGAGGTGAAAAGTCATTTTCATGTATAAACGAGGGGGTATTTATAGCCAAGGGTGAAACTAACCCTTGTGGTTGTTCGACTACCCTCATGACGATTTGATTTCCATGAATCTATGACTTATATGACTCTTTTTTCAACAAGTGGGTCTCTTGGACTTCCACGTTACGTCACATTGATTGAAAACAAACCCATGGTGGGGATGTGGGTGAAATGATTCATGACGTGACTTGACATGACTCGACATGACAATGCTGGTACATTCGTGTTGCTGTTGGAGTGCATGTCGAACTATAGTGCTACTGGATGATGGATGTCTTCATGGTGTACCATAGCTTCACCTCCGATTGGCGAAGTGTGTGGAGTCTTCGATGATCCTTGGTTCGCTTGATGAAGCTTTACCATGTTGTTCCTTGCTTGCATGTTGGAAGGCTTGACGGGCTCATCTATTCGCGAAGGTGCATGTTTGTCACGTTTGTCCACTTCGCATGCTTCATTCATTCATCCGTTGGTGAACCTGTCATTCTACATGTGCTCCCTTTGTTCATCCCATTTGTCGTCTTTCCATGTTCGTTTGTGTTCCTGTACATGTAGTCACTCATGACGAGATGACATAAAATCCAAAACCTCCTAGTCTAACATGACACATGATCATTCGGATGCAGGTGACCAGGAGAGGTAGGAAGGTTGTGATGCAGGATGATGGATCTAGGCAACTGCTGATGAAAAATGTGCAAGCGTCACTCAGAGATGGAGACGAGCAATCTAAGTTGACAGTGACTGTCTGCAAGCTCTAGCTCGGTTGTGAGGAAAAATCGCGTAAGTTTTGGGAGGAACAGTCTGAGCTACTGGAAGGCAAGGAAGGCATGCTCTGCGCATTTTTCAGAACAAACGAGCAGCAAGGCTAGACAACCAAATTTGCACAATTTTCTAGAGGAACGGGTTGGGTTGCATGCAAGGATTATGCAGTTTTTCTTGGGAATTGCTCGGGTCATTGGCAGCCAAAACTGTGCAATTCCCAGAGGGAACTTCCAGTTGGCTGCTGGGGTCACTGGAAGGAAAAACTATGCAATTCCCAAAGGGAAATTCCAGTTGGATGCTCGAGAGACTGGCAACAGAAACTGCACAATTCCTAGAGGGAACTAACAGTCTGTTGCTAGGGGATGCTAGCAAGGAAAACTGCATTGAGGCCAGGAGGCTAGCCTGCTAATCATATTTGCGCAATTTCTTACCTGAGCTGACTGATGGGAAGTGGAAGGCCTACTCATGAACATTGTGCAATTTCTAAGATGAACAATTGGTCGACTATTAGGATGACTGACTGGGAAAACTGCGCAATTTTCTGAGGGAGACAGGGACGGGAACTTGGTGTCTATCTGGCCTGTCTGTGCAATTTCCTTAGTCAGTTGAGTGGGTGAGGTCAGTGGCCTCTACACAATTTTTTAGGGTAGTCAATCCTGGGGTGACTGCCAGGTTTGACTATCTGGGTGGCCAACAATAGAGTTGATTGAATTGCTTGCGGGTAGCATAGCTTGAAAAGACTAGCTTGTTGCTTCTGTGCTGTTCTGGTTGACACTTGATCGAGTCGATGGCGGGGTGATAGTCTGGCTGTCAGAGGGGAGTACGGTCATTAGAAATTTCAACAAAAATGGCTAAGTGTGTGATCAATCGAAAGATGCATAGGTGATCATACGAACACACACTCGCATGACTTGACGACGAGACGATCAAACCATCTAGACACACATGTTCAACAAGACTAACCGACGGTGTAAGCGACAAGCGCAAAACTCATGATTGATCGTTCATTGATCGAGATGACGCTTGCGCAACAGTGAATTTGACTCTGTGTGTGAGTGTGATAGATGATTTCAGAGTGAATACAATAAGAACATATAAAGCGAAGAATTTGAGCATAACCAGAACATGGCCGCAAGCATGACTTAGACATCAGCATGCAGAGACTTGAATGCAATGAATCAAGCAAGGCAGATGTAAATACTCACACAATCTCACGGAGTGAACCTGTGTGTGTGTATTCATCAAGTGAAACTATTCAAGGGAGGCTCCGAAATTGGTGTAGGCCAAAATTTTGGAGGGTGGTTGTAGCTGCTACAGTAGAACCAATGCTAGAAGTGGCCTTTCAGTGACTCTATAGAGTCCTTCAGATATTGATCCTAATGTGAATACATCTCTCATAGGTGAATCAACAGACCAAGTCAAAAATTTTCCTTTGATGAAGGCAACTCTCATCCATTTATCTTCCAATGTGGATATAGATACCAAATTCTTCATTAATCCTGACACCTATAAAACATCATGCAACAAAACTGATTCCCCAGAATTCAAATGAAATTTGACGGACCCAAAGCCTTTCACAGGATGAGTGGAGTTGTCTCCAAGAATGATATTTAGCTTAGTTTACCTCTCTACTAGATTAGAGAGGACTTCCTTGTATCCAGAGAAACAATGAGTGGTCCCACTGTCAACCAATCAACTATCTTATGAATCTAGTGGAGAAGAACTAGTAAGGGAATAAATAATAATGTATTCAAATTTATTTACAACATTACTTTCATATATGGGAGCCCTTGACTTCTTTTGTGGAGGATGATATTCTTCATGGTCGCTTGAGGAATCTCTTCTTCTTCTTCTTTCATATATTCTATCATGGTTATTTCTTTGATTGTCTTTTCTTCTTATATTATTGTTGTTGCTTCTAGTGTTGTAACGTGGCCTCTTTCTCTTCTCGGGACAGTCTCGAGCATAATGAACTTTCTTGCGGAAATTGTAGCATTCAATATGAGATAAATATATTCCATTCCTTCCATTTGTATTTTGAGAAGGAGTCTTCCTTGATGGACCTCCTTTTCCCTTCTTCTTTTTGTCAAGAGTGATATATGAAGTGGGCTCTTCCTCTTCATGCTTTTGATTCCTTCCTCTTGCTATCATCCTCGATTCTTCTTGGGTAAGATTCCCAACAATTTCATCAAATGACAGAAGGATATTATTGTTGCTTATTGTAATAATGAAGGTTTCTCAAATAGGAGGGAGACCTCTAAGAGTCACAACTACAAGTTCCCTGTTAGGCACATTTTCTCCAACTCTCTACAATTGATCTCTAGGGCAAGAAATCCTCATAATTTAGGATTGAAAAACTTCTCCTTTGTTCATATTGGTTTCCTTGAGTTGATCTTTCAAGGTGATGATCTCATTCAAATTATTGATTTCATACATGCTGGCTATCTTTTCATACATGTCTTTAGACTTTCTTAAATTCCCAACATATGCAAGTAAATGATCTTGTAAACCATCAACTATAATTTTCTTTGCTTTGGACTCACCTTTCTTGTACCTATTTTTGAGGGAAGCGAAAGCATTTTATGGAGGCTCGAGCATCCTTCCTTGAATGTATTCCAACACATCATTGTTGTCAGCTATGATCTCCAACCTGAATTTCCATGCAACAAAGTTTGATGCATCACCAAAATTTTCATGCTCCTTGAAGGTAGAGGAAGACATCTTGACCTTGACTAGGAAATCTTCTTTCTAATAGAGAGAGATTCATTGCTTGTCTTCTTTTGGGATTGTACTTCACCTCAACTCTGATACCATGTTATTTTTTCAGATTGTTCTATGTTGTATCATCTATTTTAGCCCAATTTACTTCTTCATTAACAATGCATAGAATTATTACAATGTAACTAATCATAAACTGTAACCGAAGATAGAAAAATATATGCAATGACAAAGAAGACAACAACACAACCATAAGAGACAATAGATTTGTCCAAGACTAGGGAAAAATATCACAAGGGGGAAAACCCTTTCAAATCTTCCTCTTTATTAGATCGTCATAAAATGTTTTCAGCACAGAGTACAATGATTCCAATGCATAAATTTGTAGTAGAGATTTAAAGAAACAGATTACAGATCTATAGCAAAACAGAGAGAAATCCTTGATCCATCACACCACTAAATCCAACTGAATTCAAATTTCAAACTCTAGATCAAAACCCTAGATTCTCTCAGCAAGACTGTCTGCTTGCTTCTTAAACTCCATGGATTCTCACTCAACCATTGTGTGAGGGATTTTGTGTCTGCCCGAACAATCTTAGGAAGACTGAGTGCATCCGTCTGGGGTCAAAATCACTTAGATCCACTCCAATCCCGCAAATGCTCTCTTCCAGTTACTATGTGTGCATCTGGGACTGCCTGGATGCTCCCTTGACCACTATGTGCGAGCGTTTGGGACTAATATTGTCTGATCTGCCTCATAAACCTTGGACACTCCCTTCAGGCCTTTGTGCAAGCATCTAAGACTTCCTATACACTCCCTTAGCCACTGTGTGCATGCGTCTGGGATGAAAAAACTCAATTACGTGCCTGCGTACGAGAGACAAAAACCCTAGATACATGCGAGCTTCAATTGCTATGATTTCATACCCTTGTGCGAACTTCTTTCGTCAGACCTGTGTGAACCAAGACAAAAGAGAAGAGTAGAATATGACTTGATCAATGTGTATAAATTAGCTTGAGGTCACTTTTATTTATAGGATTTCATGAGGGTCCACTTGCGTTTGAGGCTGACCTAACCAATTTCACATGTGCTTAGGGCTGACCCATTCCATTATACATGAAAGAATAAAATAATTTAAAAATCAACTTTCGCTTGTCCAAATAAGGTGATCCTTAGGTCGATTTTGGTCCTCTTGAAAAAAAGAATTTAATGCAATCATCATCTTAAGCTGAAAAGTCATACGAAGTCAAACAGTCATGAGGGTAGTTAAAGAGTGACAAGGAGGGGAAGCATCACCCCTTGGTTATATATACTCCCTCATTGTATGAGAAAATGACTCTTCACCTTGGATCCTCCCGTAAGGCATTAGAGAGATCAACTAGTTCTTTGAGGAGCAAGGAGTGGCTCCAATGTCCCACTATTGGGGCTAGTGATGTAAATTGTAAATATGTGTCCTGGAACTTTTAATTAATAACAGAAGCCTTTAAGGCCAACACGTTCTTCATGCACGGACTATAAATGTTTGTAAGACTATTTTGTGGACACTTGTATTTCATGTTTTCTTTCACATGTGCTAATATAGTTGAACTATTTTAGTTATTTTAGTGCTTATCTTATTGAGAATGTGTTGTAATGGTTGTTATTGATGTCCCATCCTTGTGGACTATTCTGCAGGATATTAGACATATATTTCTTCATTTTTTGGTTGTAATGACTATCACATCCTCTGTGGACTATTCCACTGGATGTTAGACAAATCCTTCTGGTTCATGTGTGTCTCTTCTTGGGTGGTACTACTACCTCTCACTTAGAGGCTCACTTTTCTCCCCTCTCCGCAGTAGAAGAACCTTGACACATTTACAACTGAACACTCACTAGACACACCTCCTCACTTTTCAAAGACACCATTGCATCTCTCTCTCATGCCGATAGTTAGAGCTAAGGCATAAATTTGAGATATATGGCAGCCAGGTCAATATTCCAGATGGGGCTCATATACTAAACGATGTGAAGTCTAATTGGGACTTCACATCGGGGAGACCCCTTGGTTTATGGATTTATAGCACTGTTAACATTGACGTTAGGAGGAGGGCCAGATGAAAAGTTGAGCCCGTTGAATATGGTTTGAACCTCTTATCTAAAATGGCTCATACGCAAACCTTACTATCGGGGTGTTTCTCTAATTTTTTCCCTTTATCAATTTTCAATTCCCGATGAGCATATCGATCACTTGTCCCAATTAAAGTTTGATGGTGAGGGTGGAACACCAATAACCGATCACATTTCTGATTTTCTTAAATTTTGTGAATCTTACGAAATCAATGATGACGAATTTGCTTGTCTTCTTTTCTTCCTCACACTTTAAGCTGACATTAATCAATGGTGCCATACCTTGTCACTTTCTTCCATCCATTCCCTTTATCAGTTCCTCATGGAGCTCAATCAATCCTTTGATAGGTATAATTACCAAGATGTTTGTAAAAGGATCAATCTCTTGAGAATAAATACTAATGATTCAGTTGAGGATTTTTCTGATCGATTCCTTCACCTTTGTTGTGAAATTTCTGAAGAAGACATGAATCAAGATTTCTTGAAACAAGAGTTTGAGCGCTTGGTTCTTATCTCTTTACACGAAGAACGTAAACCCCCTGATTTTTCTACTCCCCCAACTCTTGTTAATCATGAGACACCTCTGATTTCGAAGGAGGAATCTACTACTCCTTTTCTACCTTGTTCTCCTCCTTTTCTAATCCTACTATGGGTGCCTTCATGTGATAACAGTAAAGTTAAAAATTCCACAAATCAAATTTCTAATCCACCTTCTCATTCTTCTTCTATTCATGATTCATAGTCAATGGAGGAAATTCCAGAATGGTTCATGAAGCTTATGGTGAAGACTAACTCCTCCATTTCGCAAGATGATATCACTATTCATAACTCTAGTATGAATTCCTATTATCCTCTCTCATCTACATGCCTAGGTGCATCAACTGATATTTTGGTTTCTCACGAAGATTTTACTTTGGATCCAAAATATGATTAAGATACATAAGATGTGCTTACTGAGACTTCCTCTTCATCCCACTATCCCTTGTGCTCTACAGTCTTTGATACATCTACTTGCGACAAGGGTGCTCCATGTTATTCAAGTCCATCATCCAATGAGTTATCTTCTCAATTAGCACAAGTTGGTGATATTATCCATGATGCAAATGAAAACAATCAAATCATTGAGTACTCTTCCCAGCCCTCATCATCTCTTCACTTGCATGAAGACAACTCTTCAAATCAACTTTCTCATGAAAATTCCTTGATTCGTTTATCTTTGAATTCACGATCAGAAGAACCTTTCGACTTGAGTAATTTGGTTATTGAAATTGAAGAATCCGGTCAAACCAGTGACCAAGATGGCTTCCATTTGGTGAGCAGTGGGATTATTGAAACCGATAGTAGAAACTACCCTCACACCATGCATGATTTGGTACAATCTTCAAAATACAATTTTACAATTCTGGAAAGTTCCGAGACCTGTCAGGGCGTTGAGGCACTTCAACTTCCATTGATGGTTATGTGAGGATCTTGCGACTCTGTTAAGCCTTCCGAACTAAGTCATATCTTGTTTCTCTTGCACGATCCTTCTCTTTGCATGGTTTCACTCGATGAAAACTTATTCTTGAGAAATGTCTGGTACCTCAGATGTGATCTTTCAAATTTTGAATATTTTACTTCCAACTAGATTCATGAATCTTTTTCAATTCATTCATCTCATGCAAATATCTCCCAACAAACTTGGGTTTGGAATTTTTATCTATCTTAGAGTCATGTAATTGAGAAGTTGATCATTGTAAAGACCATATTTATAAGAAGGAATCATAACTATGAGGTTCATTTCATGATGATCAGCTCTTGGATTTCCTTGCGAGTATCATATTTCAAATCTTTCTCTTCATTGCACCAGAGATCCTCTTGAGTAATAATTAATGCATGATTTACCACATGAACCAAGTTCTCCTCCGTTCACCATGTCCTAACTTGTTTCCTCTATTTGTTGTGCTAATATCCGTTCTAAATTATTTTCATGATTACGATGCTTGCACAATGTATCACCAGTTACAGGAAAAAAACATGTCACATTTGGCTTGTGAGGAACTTGGATTATTGTTCAGAGAATTCGTAGAACTGTTCAAATTGATTTATCTTCCTTCATCACAAGCTGTTAATTTGATGCTTTAATCAACTCAACTAATCATTATTCTGGCTTTGATGACTTTCGTTCATGTTATCATTTCCCCCCAGTATATCCAATGGCAGTTGTTTTACATCCTTCGATCTTAATTGTTCAACATCTTACTATTCAGATTTTTGTCAAGCGGTTGAGGAACTTTAGTCTTTACTAATTGTTATGTCAGGTCCTCTCCATCTTGACATGATTGCTGAATATGATCATATCTATTTTCCCTCACATGATTATCATTATAATCCCGTGCCTCTAATTGAAAATACATCTTTTCAAAGGTCTCGAGGTTTTCAAGAGCCTCATAATGTATTTTATGATCCAATCACTGAATGGTTGGAGCAATCTTACTTGGAAAGCTCCATTTCAGTAAACATCTTTCAGCCTTTTCTCATGCTTTCTAAGTAGGATGACACAGAAGAAGGTGCATTTGCAAAAAGTCTTCAAGGTTTGTCTGATTATGCTTTTCATCGGAGAGGTAAGAATGTACATTGGATGAAAGTAGTGGTTGTGACACATCTTTCTATCCACAGGCAAGACCTTCAAATGTTTATGCAAGCTATTCAAGTTTTTATCCTTTCTATTGCACATTACTTTATATCTGTTTTAATTGTTCATGTATTTGTGGATGCATGTTGGGAAAAAATATGGTGGCTTCACTGGAAATTCCATTATATGTGACCCCGACCTTCTACTTATTAGTTTAGGAGTAAGATTAGGTGCACCTTAGTTTCCTTCTCTTGCACCCATCTCGTGTTGTTCTGTTTAGTATCTCTTGTGTTTTCTTAATTTCTCTTGCATTCTGCTTTGGTTTAGCACCTTTTTTTCATCTCTTGATTTTGTTCCCTTGTTGTGTGTTGTCTCTCCTTTCATTTCCTTTCTTTTGTTTTCTTTCTTGTTGTTCGTCTCTTTTGTTTTCATCATGTGAATAAGTGTTGTTCTGGGACATGTTGTTGATTATAAGTATGTGAGTGGCCAAGCTATAAAGGGTCTTGTGACACTTCAGCATTTGGCTAGCCTTATTTCCATCTTCCTTGTGTTGGTTACGCATTTTGGTCAATAAATTTCCGATGGAAAATACGATCCGTCCGTAAGGAGAGTTTTGGTCCAATCATGAACCCATGTCTAGTTTGGAAACCTCATGTCCACACTCGGTATTTATGTTATGGCATCCTCAAGCTTATCCAACTAGTAGAAATAGAGAAGGGGAAAATCTAAATGAGGAAACCTAAATCAGAGGTATCTATATGCTTCTCTGAAGGAACAACCTCTTCTGCTCTCAATAAGTCGGGATCCCTCTTCCGCTCCAAAATAAATAAGTTCTGATGCACATTTCTCTTTAAACAAATAAATAAAGGGGACTCCTCTAGGGTATTGTCTTGGCTCGTTGGCAGTGGAGCAATGTTTGTGTTCCTGCATGATTCCCCCAGGGTACTGTTCAGGCCTGTTGGTAGCAGAGGAACACCAGAGATGAAAAATTATACTTTGAAAATATCAAACTTTCGAGCTACAATATCCTTCCCAACTCAAAACATTGCGATTATGCTGAATCTTATGTTTTGTTCAGTTGAGAAGGCATAGAGGGGACCATGTTTGTTCATGGGATAAGCGGGAAGGCTAAAGTAATTTTCACGATGAATCAATACTCCCCAGAGAGCCAAGGCTTTACACGAAAGAGTTAACCAAAACAGAGAAGCTGGAGTTCTAACAACGTGTCATCAAGTGTTGTGGCGGTTGCAACACCCTCCAAAATTTTGGCCTATGCTTAATTTTAGAGCCTTCCTTGGTCCTGTACATTGTTGTCGCAAACACTAAGACTCATTTCATGTATATTTTTGGAGTGTTTTGGTCCTGTTTGTTACTTAGGAAAAATGTCATCTTTTCGCATGTGGGTTGTCGCATCAAGTGTAAAAGCTCATTTTGGTGGTTTCAAGGGTCCATCTTTATGTTTATGAGTTGTCCTAACCATATAAACACCTTTCACACTCATTCACAAAGTTTTGAGCAAGTGTTGTCACGGCAAGCGTAAAGTGTATATGTGGTGTCACACTTGTCGTAATTGGTCACTGAGTGGTCACACGTAGGAAAATGTATTGTTTATGTGTCATGGGTGATCTATGTTGTTTAGTCGTCAAGTATTCTAAGTTTTAGATCACATTCAAATATTTATCACATCACACATCAATCTCACTGGTCTAACACTTAACCATTTCCGAAGAGGCTTCCTGACCCAACAACTTGACCTCACCCGACTTACCTAGATTGCGCATTACGCAGTTATAGTCCTCTAGTTGTGACCTTTAACTTTGGTTCTAGGCAATGCATAGTTCCTTCCTCCCAGGATTGCTTTACTATGAAATTCCTTAGCCCAAGACCCAATCTTCACCTCCACAATTGTGTAATCCTCTCAGACAACCTGGCCTTAATTGCGTTTTACTCAAGCCCCAAGATCTCTCCTTGATTCTCTGAACTGTGCAATCTTGCAGTGGACCCACCTCCCTTTCCTCTCAGAACTGTGCAAAATTATCCCACAGTGACCATCCCTTCATCCTATCCCACTCACTACCAAAATTGCACAGATATGTCCCTCAGCCTAGCCTAAACTACGCATTGCGCAGTTTGAGGCCTCAAGCCTCAGCCCTAGCTACTGGAATTGTGCAATGCAAAGTCACTGAGCCCCCCTTTCCACCCTGTTACTAGTTCCAATTTAGTCCATCAATCATAATGCATCATCTTAGGCTAGAAGGTTTTTCGGGCTGATGTCGTCTCGCCATGAGTGAATCATAGATACATGTATCTTATCATACGATGGAGGGATGATGGGATGAAGGAGGAGGAAATGCAAAACAAATTCCTGTAGCTGAGCATCGAAGATGATCTACCAGGGCAAAGCAAAGGGACACGAACTCGCGACCACAAATCAAGACTTGAGATCATTGAAGATTCCTATCACCAAGCCATGAGGAGGTGGAAGACAAGAGCATTCTCAACTAGACATCATTCACAACAGTAGTAGTGGCTTGACATTGCCACATCATTCAAGCAGTTAATATCAACAATTCCATGTCATGTCTTATCCAGAGTTGTCACATGCCACATCATCATTGTGGACCATGTATATTGTATTCATTGTAAAGTTGAAGTCTAAAGGACACATATGTAATATGGAGAGTAAAGTAAGATGAAAAGTCATAGGAATTCAAATAGTCATGAGGGTAGTCAAAGAGTCACAAGGAGGGTAAGCATCACCCCTTTGTTATATATACTCCCTCATTGTATGAGAAAAGGAATTTTCACCTTGGCTCCTCCTGCAAGGCATTAGAGATATCAACTAATTCAGTGAGGAGTAAGTAGTGGCTCAAATGTCCCACTATTGGGGCCAGTGATGTACATTGTAAACATGTGTCTTGGAGATTTTACTTAATAACAAAAGAATTTAAAGCCAACATGTTCTTCATGCATGGACTATGAATGTTTGTAAGACTATTCTGTGGACGTTTGTATTTCATGTTTTGCTTTCACATGTGCTAAGATAGTTGAACTATTTCAGTTATTTTAGTGCTTGTCTTATTGAGAATGTGTTTTAATGGTTGTTATTGTTGTCCCATCTTTGTGGAATATTCTACAAGATATTAGATAAATATTTCTTCATTTTTTGGTTGTAATGACCATCACATCCTCTATGGACTATTCTATTGGATGTCAGACGGATCCTTCTCATTCATGTGTGTCTCCTCTTGGGTGGTACTACTACCTCTCACTTAGAGGCTCACTTTTCTCCCCTCTCCACAGTAGAAGAACATTGACACATTTACAATTGAACACTCACCAAGCACACCTCCTTTCTTTACAGAAACACCATTGCATCCCTCTCTCGTGCTAACAGTTAAAGCGAAGGAATATCTTTGAGATATATGGCAACTGGGCTGATATTCCAGATGGGGATCCTACACCAAACGATGTTAGGTCTAATTGGAACTTCACATCGGGGAGACCCCTTGGTTGATGGATTTCTAGCATCATCAACACACTCCAACCTCCCTCACCTTATAACTCCCATACTCACATTACCTTATTACTCCTCCCTCCACTCCATTATCCCCTCTCTAGCTAATTAAATGAGACCTAATAAGCCACTTCACTTTTTGTTTTAATATTTCATTTATATATATATATTTATATATATATATATATATATATATATTTCTTTTAATGGTGGTTCACGGACTCTAGGTGGCCGCTATATCCACGGGAATATCTAGGCAGATCATCCCAAAGGGATCTACCTGTTAGCCAAAAAAGCAAGGCCTAACCCCAAGGATGTCGAGGATATTTGACCTCATGATCTCCCAACTAGTGAGACACTTAGTAACGGGAACTTGACCAACTAAGCTAACACTTGGGGCTTTATTTTTTAATTATTTTTAATACAATTTGTAATTTATAATTTATTTAATATAATTTAATTAATTTGTAATTAAGTTAAATTAATCAATTAAATTAAATTATTAACTTATATAGTTTCTAATTAATTTAGTTTTATATAATAGTAATTTTACTTAATTTAATTTATTTAAAATAATTTTCAATTTCCTCTGATCAGGGTGGGAATGGAGAACTAGAGTCCTCAGGATCCATGTCATGGTTAGCATATTGAGACAAAATGACGATGAGGGGTATGGTTTAGGCCCTCACATAATGACCAACCTTTGCAAGGTGGCTATATGCATGCAAGGCATTAATGACCATTAGAGATTCAATTGGTGTGATATCTTATGCCTGGAATTTTATGTTGTGAGTTTGGTTTGAGCCAGAGGCAATGTAACTAGTTTGGTTACAGGTTCAGTGTAATTTTTAGGTGCATCCTTGAAGGTTCCTTCCAAAGCCAGTCGATTGGGTGCAACAACACTCTCCAAGTATCTTGTGGTCAGCGTTTGCGGGTATGTTTTATCTATTTATTACCCCTTCTTATCCCTCCCCTCAATTCTCTATGATAATTTTTGGGAAACGGGTCTCTAAGACAATGTTTCGGGGTAGAAAGATTACATTCTGGAAAATTTGGAAGGAAAGCGCCGATTTTTTTGATGGGTAGCCTCAATTTGGTCGAATTGTTTATGTTAGTTATGGTATTTTTCTCTCCTATGGGCATGTAATTGGGCTTTGTGCACTGACATTCAATTTGTACTCTATGCATGGGTGCTTGGGTTTTATTTACTGTCTTCTTGTTACTTATGTTGGTTTGTAAGAGAATATATCTTATGAGAGAATATTCGTTCAAATGGATTCTGTGTTTTTTCTTCAACGGATCAGGGAGCCATGGGTTGATGATTCTAGACTCTATCGGTACACCCATATCATTTTCGGTGGAAAATTCTTGTTTTATTGGCTTGCTATTCATAGCTCTATGGATTTTTTCTGTGATATCCCTTCAGGTTTCAACTCAAAGTGCATGTACCAGGTGCTTAAGCTAGACACCTGCATTATGCCAAGGTTTGTGGGTTTTCATCTCAGGGCATTGATTCAATCTTGTGGCCAGTGAATTCACAACATGGCACAACCTTCCTTTGGAAGAGGCTCCATGACGGACGTGTCTTGGGGTCAGAGTCTTTGTACGGGGCTTCCACATAGAGGCAGACAACCCCAACCATGTCCTGTTTGGGGTTGAAGCCATGGATCGACCTCTGGACTTATACGTGAAGTGGCTCAAGCTTACCAGACCAACACTCAGCCTCAGATCTGCCAACGTATATCTGGGTGGGAAGTAGAATTAAATCGACAGGAAGCTCAAGAAAACCTGGATGTTGAGGAATGGTTGGAGTTGGTACCAGACCCTGGTCATTCCAGAGGTTGATCCTTTCAGTACAAATATACCGTCTACCTGTATTGGCTTATGAAAAATATCGTGGCAAGGGCCTTGTAACCTCCTATAGGTGGTCCGGCCAAGACTGATCCTGTTATCCCAAAAATTCATAAAGAATTCCAGCTTATCCAATTTCAGATTCAGAAAAAGAATGCCTGCCTCATCCATATAGAAAAGAATATTCAGTGTCTCCCTCAAACAAAATTACTTGGTTCGAGTGCAAAATATCCAACTCCTATGGACTCTTTTGAGATTAGTAATATGTCATGCCTAGTGTGTTTTTCAATTTTGTTGTGTATAAATGCAGTATTTGGAAACTTTGATACTATGTATTTGATATTTAGATACTAGGTGAGATAAGTATACTCAGACATATATAGCTCTACAAGACAGTCTTAACTATTTTGCTTTTGGATGGCTTACAATGCGGTACGATGGCCAACATATCTGGTTTCCCGCTGGGCAGATTGAGGCCACCTTACCACCTAGTCATGGATGTGATCTGCCCCTTTTGATGAATAAATGAAGAAGGTCCTGCCAAGCTTACAAATAAATAAATAAATTTTCAAATTAGGAATATAATTTAGAATTAAATTTTTAATAATAAATGCATAAATTCTGCCTAGGCATGCATTTTCTAACACACAAGTATTTTTGATAGCTCAACTTTGGAGAGATCTATCTTGAGTTATGTTTGGCCAAATAAGGCCCAAGATGGCTCATTGGAAATATGAAATCAAGGAGAAAAATATGGCATCCTCAAACTGAGAAAATATGAATATTTAATATGCCAAAAAATTAGCAGAAGTTAGTATTTCGAATTTGTAACAAAAAGCTAATTTTGGCTTTAATTTTTGGAAATTGATTTGCTAAAAAAAATTTCTGTCATGATTTGGTTTGAAGGCTTCCTCCTTGAGCCATAGATGATTTAACAATGATCAACAATAATATTGAATTTCTTTATATTTGTTTGTTTAATTTGATTTTCATTGGATAATTTATTTTTCCCAATTTTATTTGTTTTAAATATTTCTGAGCAAATTAATTTATTTTATTTAATTGATGATTGGCATTGCAGAGGAAAACTGATTGAAGAGGATGAAGCTGAAGCATCGTGGAGCAATGTGATGAGGACAAAAAATAAGAAAATGGAGAAATTGAGGCTCCATATTCGTTGGATCTTAAAACAACTTCAATAGTTCCCTATTTTGGGTTTCCATTTTTGTAAATAAATACCAATTTTAAGAAAGAAAAATGGATCTCTAGAGACCTCTGGGAGTTTCCTCTTCTCTACAATTAAGGGATTCTGAAACAATTTTGTTAGGGATTGTTAGCTTTCGTTTAAGGGGAATAACTCATTTCTGAGTAATTGGGGGAATCTACGTGATTTTTCTTGCTGGGCATCTGCACTTTCGTAATGTACTGTGAGTTAAATTGTAGAGAGACATGGCATTTCTGACTCTGAAAGAGAATATTGTTTTTCACTTCTGTAAGAAATTTCTTCAAAGAATCGAGGATGCTCAAGGATTGCAGAATTTATAACGAGATTTTGGTACGATTTTAATAACTTTTCGTTTTAGTGCAGTTTTGTCTAGAATGTAAGTTAATTTCTTTTTGCAATAATTTCTTTTTTATTGATTTTTGATTTTTGTTCTAAACAATGTTTTACCTTCTGATATTGAGCACTTTTTACATATCAAATGTTTTATCTATTGAAGCTTTGTAGGAGATATCTTTGAGGAACATAACATAAATATAGTTAATATAAATTCATTGAAATGGAAATTTGTTGAGCATTAACTTTTTATTATTCAATTACAATTATGTTTTGCTTTCATTTACATTGGTTGAAATGAAATTCTTCTTTTAACTAATGAAAATTATTTAATGAATTCAGCTTAAATGAATCCAGGCATGTAAGAAAGTTTGCTTTAATAACTTTTTATTAAAGCAGATTCACTTGCATAGATGCATTCATCTTTTGTAGATTTCAAACTATTTTGAAATGTACAACTGAATATTTATTTTGGGTTTAATTATATAAACAATCCTTCTCGCCTTTTTGTCTTAATTTCTTTGCTCCTGATTAAGGGCATAGATATCCTTCTCTTTATAAAGATAGGATAGACTTAGTATTTCTTTTTGTCACTTAGAATTGTATGTATATATGTATATGTATATGTATATGTATATGTATATGTATATGTATATGTTTATGTATATGTATATGTATATGTATATGTATATATATATGTATATGTATATACATATACATATATATATATATATACATATATACATATATATATATATATATATATATATGTACATATACATATGTGTATATATATATATATATATATATATATATATATATATATATATATATATATATATATATATGTATATGTATATGTATATGTATATATATATCTATATATATATATATATATATATATATATATATATATATATATATATATATATATGATGATGATGATGATGGTTAACGTCCGCTGAGACCAAATAATGGTCTATCGGACCTAAAGAAACAAATTATCTATTTTGATTTAAGATTTTATTCCTATGCTCAAAAAGCTTGGAGAGAAGCCTCCCGAGCTCACTATAATTTTGACATTGTAAAAGGCTATGAAGGTCAGTATTGTAACAAAGATTGTGAAACTGAGATTTAATGTGGTTATACGTGGGGCACTCTAAGAGGAAGTGGTTTTCATCCTCGATGTTCCTATTCTCACATATATGGCAGATCCTTTCCATCCGTGGCGTTTTAGGAACTGCCCAACGACCTGTTTCACTATGGAGCTCATGAGAATTCGTTCTAATCTTTGCTATATTAATTTTCTTCTTTGAGCTAGTTAAAATAGAGAGATACTTTTGATCTTCTAGGGTGGGGTTGATGACCTTCTTATAATTACTTAATTTTCTTTTAGCCGCTAAATCTTTCTCACACCACATTTTTTCTTTGAACTTAGAAGTAACAATATCTTTAATGTTATTTATGTTTTGCAATGCATCATTTTCGTTGATCTCCCAATAGTTTAACCAGGCCCTTGTGTCTTTATGCCACCCTCGATTGAGCCTTAGGTGGTTTTGGCTAGAATTTAAAGCTAGCTTAGGAAGTCTATGATCGTCTATGTTACTGATTTTGTGCTTGTACAACAGAAACCTAAGCATAGCTAGGCTCTCAATAGGGGAAAGACCTGCTTCTATAAGGAGAATGGGATAGGGTGTATTACTTTTAATTTTCAGGTTATAAGTAATAAAACACTTCTGGATTTGCTCAATCTTTCTCTATGATTCTCTGGAGATGCTGCAACCCCAAACCTCACAGCCATATAAGATAACAAGAGTGACTAAAGTTTCAAAGAGGAACTTCTTTTTATCCCACATTACGAGGTTTGCTATTTTACAATTATTTTCAAGACCAAAGTAAGCTTTCCACCCCCCATTAATCCTTTTCTCAATGCTATGGTTCCAGTTGAGCTTGTGATGAATATCAATTCCTAGGTACTTGTAAGAATACACTTCCTCCAAGTTATTACTGTCATACATAAAATTAGCGTAAGTGTCCTTCTTGGATTTGATAATCATAACTTTTGTTTTGTCAATGTTAACAGTCATACCCATGGTAGAGCAGAAATCCTTAAGAAGCCTGAGTTGCTTATTAAGATCAGATGGGCACCTTGCCAAAAGAACAATATCGTCAGCATAAAGAAGAATGATGACGACTATCCCAGCTAAGATCGTGCCATCACATCCTGCTTCCTCTAAATAGCCTTCGAGCTTATCGATGTAAATGCCAAATAGGGTAGGGGAGAGAGGGCAACCTTATTTAACTCCGATGTTACACTTAATATCTTTTGACCACCCTTCATTGCTCTTTAGCTTGGCAATTACATTCTCGTATAACCTTATAGCGGCAGCTCTCAACTCAAGAGGAACCTTTAGCTCTTCTAATCTATTCCAAAGGTTGTATCTAGGAACCGTATCGAAAGCCTTGCTAAAGTCCACAAAGCAACAAAATAAATTGGATTTATTATTACGACATTCCTCCACAATGATCCTAAGCGTAACAAGGTGGTCTGTTGTTGAGTGATGCCTTCTGAAACCTGCTTGGCCTTTAGCCCGCTTACCTTCACTTTCAAGCCATATGCTTAACTTCTTTTCCAAAATACTACCATATAACTTGGCTAAGAGAGGGCTGATCATAATTGTTCGATAATTAGAGGAGTTATTTGTATCCCCACTTTTAAAAATAGGGATAATGAGGCTCTCAGTCCAAGGTTTAGGGAACCCTTGCTTGACTGCTTGATTGAAAAGCTTGTGGATGTGGGGGATGAGGACAGGACCTCCAATATTTAAGATTTCCACTTGGTAACCTTCAATGTCCTTAGCTTTCCCATTAGCGAAGCGATTAACCCCAAACTTAATGTCTTCTAAAGAGAAAAATTCTTTCGTTGTGAGAAGGGTTTCCAAATTATCCATGACATTTGGAGATTCATAAAGCTTTTTAAGATAGGAATTCCAATTGTGAAGAGAAATTTTATTATTATCCTTAGTCTTCCTAGTTAGAATCTGCCTCCAAAATTTCTTAGGAGCTACCTTAGAGAGGTGTGAGAGATTCTCCTGTCTTTGACGAATGTACTGCCTCTTTTTCCTTTTAGTTAGGGCTTTGTATATTTTTATCTTGTCCATTTTAAGAGATTCATCAACAGCTTCCTTAATTGCTCTCCTTGCACTTTTACAATCTTTGTCATACCATGGATTGGTTTTGCTATTTCTTTTATTATTTGAAACTTCAATTGAGAACTTGTTAATAGAATATGAGAGGGTTGTAGTAAAATTATGATAGAGGTCTTCTATGTTGTCTATATTAGATAAAGGAAGCAAATTAGTTTTTAATTCATTTAGAAAGAGATCATTTTTATTTCTATCAAATATTAAGTTCTTTTGGCTATAAGTATTATTTTCTATGGGAACTCTATGCATGACAAAATTGAGAGTTATAAGTAAAGGCCTATGATCAGAGTTAGGTTCATGGTCGTTTAAGATGTCAAAATTTATTATTTCGTTGTATAATGGGAGATCGGAAATAACGTAGTCTACCATGCTGCTACCAAGTCCATGGATGCAGGTCATCTTGATGGAATTGGGCCACTTCTTTAGACCGTTGCAAATTATGAGATCCTGAGCACTACAGAGCTTGACTAGCTCCGACCCAAACAAATTTTCCCCGAGATCTTCAGAGCTTCTTTTGTACCTGCTAGCCAGAGTAGGGTCTTCGTCTAACCAAAGAGGATTAGGGTTGGAATGATTGCTTAGAATAATAGTTTGGTTGTTTGAAGTTCGAGCATTAAAGTCACCTATTAAAAGGATATTACCGTCATTCCTTAGGCTAGAAATATCATTCTCTAAACCATTGTAAGGGTTAGTTTTATCTAAATTCTTCTTCTTATAGAAGTTAGAATTAATGGGGGGAAAATAACATATTGCTATGTAGGACTTTTTATTATTAATGTCTTTGATCTCCATCCAACTATATTGGTTGTGAGGGTCGTTTTTATAAATCCTAACATGGGGGGAGATGTTCTTCTTAATGTAACAAGCTATTCCCCCAATGCCTCTACAAGAGGATCGCTTGTTCCAGGTAGACCATAGCGTAAAGCCATCTATGTTAGGGACCTTAGATTCTTCGTGCTCCCAAGTTTCAACAAGCAAAATAATATCAACATCATTTGAAATCCAACTTAGCTTGGGGCCTTTGTTCCATGGGAAGCCCTGACAATTCCAAGAAAGGATCTGGAGCATGTTTAATTGCTATTGATTACTATCTTTTTGGTTTCTATCTCGAATAAAGGCTTTTCTATTTCTGATTATTGCCCATTTTCCTTCCTTTCTAGCTTCTAATACCTTTTGAACCTCCTTTCTTAATTCTGCTTGATCTTCTGGAATGAGATCTTCATTTATGAATATTCCCGTTCCTTTTAGACTTGAGTTTTTACTAAGTATGTCGTGCTTATGATCAGTGGAGCTCACCTTTATGCGGATTAGTCTTCCTTTATTCTCGGTTAATTTCCCCAACCTTGTTGCTTCTGTGAGACACAATGTTTCAATTTGTAATCTATTATGTAGTTCTGTCTGGGCTAAGGCTAAAGTATCCTAATCTACTTCCTCTTTTAAACTGAAAATTATAAGGCAAGGCCCTTTTGTTATGTTCGTGGTCTAATTCTATTAATTTTTTCATTTCCTTTTTAATTGGTTTGATATCTAACTTATCGACCACATTATTTATGAGGCAACTATTAACTTTTTCTTCTAGTTCTTTAATCATGTCTTTCATTTTAAGACTCTCTAAAGTATCAGCATCTCCTTGCTGGATGGTTGGTTAGTACTATAACCTGCATAGTCTCCATTGCCTCCATTTTATTCTCTAGTAGTTCGATTTTATATATCGTGTCTTCAAGAGATGCAAATTTATTTTCCAGCATGGCTTCTAATATACGTTTCTCTAAAGACTCTATATACTCATAAATGCCTTGTAGAGTAACTGTGCTACTTGGTAATCTTTGGTAATGACTGCAGATCGCTCGTGCCCATATACACATATACACATATACATATACATATACATATACATATATATAATTATGCATTTTATAAGTCCGTAAAAATTTGTTAAATTCTGGATTGATTAGCCTTTAAGTTGATCAAACTTTTAAGTTGATTTAGATTTTTATTCAATATCATTAAGAGACCAATATAAAGGAACTATAATCTATTGTAGACCTTGTATATATATATCTTTATTTCTTGGATTAAAGTAGTTTGACCTTAGGTTTGGTTTGGGTGAACCACAAGTTAGCTTAAGGGTCACTTTCCTGCAAGAGCTTTGTAAGAGAGTAGATATGACATCTCTCTTCTTGTTTTTTAAGTAATCAAATCTAGTAGGCAATGTAAGACTCAGGTGAAGCTTGTGCATGTATAAAGAAAGTTGAAGGCAAGAGTATGATAGCTAGTTGGACTGGTTGGGTCCATTGGTGTAAATAGAAGATGACGAGACAATCATGGGAAAGGTAATCAAGAAAGGTAAGGTGAATGGATTTGAGGCATCATATGCCTTGGCTATGTTGGGAACTATTGTTCTTGACATTGTGCATGTTATGCATGGATAAAGGGAGTTCTCTTAACCTTTCACTTATGATATATAGTAATTATGATTGTCATCACGATTATGTTGATGTCTATATGTATACATGTATGTATGTGTGTATGTCATGTATGACAAGGTCATCATGGATCATGATTATTTTATGCTAATGTTTACATGTACATATGTATGTATGTATGTCGTTGACTGACTAAATCATTATTATTTTATGTTGATGTTTATATGTATGTATGTGTATGTATGCATACCATTGTCTGACAGGGTCATCAGGAATCGTTCTTGTGGAGGAATGATAGCTTATGCAGGTGAATGACATGAAGAGGTTCTTGGACTTACGAGGAATCAATTGGGAGGAGTAAAGGTCAAAGGTAGGTTGACATGCAGTGGCGGAATCTCAGCTACTACTTCGATGGTAACTTTTTCTTCCCCATATGAAGCAAGGATAACCCTCCCAAATCTAGTTTATCTAAGGCATATGAAAACATAGTTATCCTATGTATTTTTGGTGGTGGACCCTCCTCTTTACGAAAAATGTTTATCAATCATCAAGAACGATGGATAATTTGGTCAACCATGATGAATATATAAATTTAGATAATTAATTAATTAAAATAATGAAATGGCCAACTACACACTATACAAACTACATAGTCTATAAAATCCCTGAGAGATACAACAAGAAAACCAACTATAAAAGGTACCTCTTGAAAGCTAAGATGATTGAAGAGATCAATCCCCCAAGGACCTTGGACTAATGAAGGAATGAGAAGCAATTACCTCAACCTCCCTATACCAACCTTGACCAATCCAAGTGACCTTGCTGGAGTTAAATATCACACCCCATGAGAATTGATATGGTGATTGGCATCTTCCTCAAGAACTATGGGGATTTCCCACCCACAATCACCTAGGTAAGATCCCTAATGATCATCCACTATGGTTACCACCTCATAACCAAATGATTGATGAGATAATATGATAAGAACCACACATGTAAGTAGGGTATCAAATCATAAATCCTCTCTAAATATTTCTCAAAGGGATCCATATGCCTCTTAAAGAGATCCCTGTTAACACACAAAATCCAGCAAACACTAGTTGCAAGGGAGTTAGGATGTCACTCCAAAAGTTCCTATTGTGACTATTGGAGGCTGATTTTTTTGGTAATAGTGCAGGGGACCACGCAAAGGAGAGTGGTGCAAAAGTAGAGCATCCATCGCGTAGTAGAGGGGTCGGTGCAAGAAAGGGAGGTGCGACACAGGGGGGCACTACGTGTGGAAGATCACATCTCAAGAAAGCGCGGGCACTTGCGTATAAATATCGACGATTAGGAATTTTGGATGACTGGAAAAGATGAGGAAGGCCACCATAGTGGCAGAATGAAGATATTTGTAGAGGGAGAGAAGTTAAAAGAGTGGTAAACAAGTTGGTAGAATATATTTCTAGTAGAAACTATTCAATGGTTGAACAACATGGGACATATGGAAGGAAGCTGTCAAAGAGTATCTAAATTGTTAGGCTACATGGAGGATAGCTCGAATGGAGGAGAAGTGGGACAAGGAGGATCAAGAAGCTACCAAATTCCAATAAGGATACTCGTCTGTCTCACTTCGAGGGTTGGCCAGAAGAACGAAGAGTTGTTGATGCTAAGTTTTTGGTTAGGCTACTATTAGTTGATTACAGTCAGTCAATATTAGTTATTTTGTATGTCTATATTTGTTGTGCAACATATTTTAGATGGGACAATTTATGTTAGATTCGATAAGTTTTTTCCTTGTAAAGGCTGATGTAATGTGTTATTGTTAGACATAGTAAAGTTGGTGAGCCAAATTCAAGTGATTGTCTACTGTAGCACGCCACACATGTTTCCCCATTTTGAAGTAATTAAATATCAATGGATTTATCCCACATATATTTATGTATGAATGAATTATTTTATTATTACTATCTAATCATTGGTTGTATAACTTTAAAATGTCTATTTAATACTCATTAGGGTCTTGTGTAATAGGAGGAGTTGATAGTATTATTATATTCCTATCATGTTAATCTTGTGCATGTTGGATGGTGGAATGCTTAGCTACAACTGAGGATGCTATTATGAATGAGTCACTTATATGATCATGGCACTGTAGGTAGTGAACAATGAGTCTAATAACCTGTGAAGTCCTGCACGACATATAAACTTAGAATGGTTGTCATGTGTTTCTCTGTTAGGTGTCCGAACCTCCATGTTGAAAGTCAATAAACTAGTGTTAGAGAAATGAAACCATCTCTTCTAACTGTGGAAACTTGCTTCTATCAATCCTCGATAACACATTAGGTGAGACTTCATCCAATTTGTGGGTGATGAAGAAAGAATTGGTGTTGAGTGATTTTATTTTCCGAACTACACATCAAACTCGGGTCTGTCATAACCCCACACCAACAATTACTTCCATTGTCAGGGCGAGGATGTTGAATGATTGGATTATTCTTTGAAAAATATGTGGAAACCAAGGAATCCCACCAAGGAAGAAATTACTAAGTGGTTTAAGTAGAATGAGCACGAATTTACGGCAAACGAGATCAAAGGTAAGAGGCTTAGCACTAAAGATTAGTTGTAGAAGTATGTGTTTACGGAGTTCCATGAAGTTTTCTTTGCAGAATTTTCAAATATTTGGACAGAGTGGATTTAACGACAGAAAGATAGTAATCTGTCTTACTGTCATGATGGACCAAGAAAATGGACTCCAGAAGAGGTATTCTAGTTTCAAGAGGCAAGTAATAAGACTTCATGCGATGTGGATTTTTGGTTTGAGAGTGTGTTGGAGGGTTATATTGTTGAATTCATAGTTAAAGCGACAATATCACATAATGCAGTTTAGATGAAATTATTGAAGGGTCGTGAGATAGATTCATATAGTCACTAACCTCATCGATTAAGATGTTGTTGTGTGACCATGGAACTCTGCCCTTGGAGTTGGATATCAAGAGTGACTAAACAACTCCTACACCAAGGGGGGGAGAACTAGGGGGTAGTCTGAAGGAGGAGGAAGTAAAGAGGTAATGGGAAAGATCTAGTGGAGGCTAAAGATAGGTACGAGACTATGGGTGCGAAGGAAAAGATTCAAAATGGAGATAGCGGACATGGGGGGTGGCACATTGAAGAGTGGACATAAGTTCCAACAAAGTGACGCAGGAGAAGGCCGTTCAACATCGTTTCTTACTGCAAGGAGATGCCTAGGGAGAGGGGCGATAAAAGGCCACTAGAGGACGAGGAGAAACACAAGAAATTAGAGATTTGAGGGAATGTAGTTCGAAACACCATGCACTAAAGCAGAGGAAGAATAGAAACTTAGTGCACACAACATGAAGTGTCTGAACCCTAAACAATAGAGTCATACCATGCCTAGTGTCAAAACCATGACTCTGCATGCTTCTACAAATATAGAGGTAAGTACTCAAAAGATTGTGATGAATATTGTAGAAGGTAATCATATTCAAGGGGATGGAGGTACTAGCAGTAGTGGAGTTGGTTAGAAAATAGGAGGAATGTTGCAAGGTTCTCAGGCTCAGTTTAGTGTGTAGACCAACGCACAGTTCTCTAGTGGTACAACAGGTGCATCTTGAAGAAATTCATTAGGGAGTATTGCATAGATCACGATGGCAAGCTTAGAGTTGAGGATTCCCATGTTCCATGGTGTTGAGAATGAGGATATATAACACCATTTATTTGTTTGTGAGGCTGCCTGGACAAAAAAAAAGTTCAAAGATGAGGCAACAAAGATTGCATAGTTGGAAGCTACCTTTAGAGACTGCTTATTGACATGGTATATGGAATTTAAGATCGAGGCTCCAATTGGATAAGAAAGGACGTTGAATGACATTAAGAAATCTCTAATAAGGGAGTTTTAGAAGCCAAAATCCAAGTCTCAATGTATTACCGGGCTAAAGGAGTTTAAGTAGGGATCAAGTGAATCAGTATGGGATTTTGACCAGAGGTTCAAGATCTTTAAAGATAGGTTGACATTCAAGATACCAAATGTGTAACTTAAGGAGTGCTACATTGCTAGACTACAAAATATTAGGATATCCTTAACAAAATAGTGAATCAACTCACAATTGGAGGCATTGGATCTTGCGTTGAATCTAGAAGCTTCTCTAGCAGACAATGGAGAAAATAATGGTATGGCGTAGGTATAGTCCCAACTGGCTACACTGACTCTTCAGTTGCAGGATATGACTAAGGAGAAAGAGAAGTGAGAGGCGGTGTGGTGTACCATCTACAGGAAAAAAGACCACCATAGAAACGAGTGTAAGATACTTATAGAATATATGATGACCAAGGCAACTAACTCGCTTGTGTAGGGGAGAGTTTCTTCATGTGAAGTTTTCCGAGTGTGGTGCCACACCCCACAGAAATGTCCCTTGATGTAGAAGTATGAGGCAACTACACTCAATTTTTTTTGTGACTTTTGCAAATTGGTGAGACAATAAATCCACCATTTCCATGCATTAGAATTGATTCATGAGTGAACATTTGATTCATTTCTAGTATAGGGACATGAAGGAAGTAAATTTGTGACAACAAGCATTAATCAACTAGGGTATAACCAAGAAAGACCATACAATCAACCTGACTGAGGACAAGGAAGCTAGAGGTATGGGAGGACCCATGAGAGGAAGAGGTGGATTTGTAAGAGGCCAAGAACCTATTATTTTTATAATTACAGACAACAAGGACACCTTGCATGAGATTTCCCTAATCCCTACTGAATGTGTACCTATTATAGAGCATTGGACCATGCAACTTAGAATTTCTTGTAGTTGATTAATAAATGTCAAGCGAAGAAGGGGATGAATTTAAAAGTAATAAAGGTCAAGCCCCGTAGGACCCAACCTCGAAGTGGTGCGACCGCATGTGGAGGTGTCAGCACGAGAATAGATGTTGTGAGACCAGGAGCTCAATAGTCAAACAAGGTTAGAAAGGCACCCGAACCTCCCCTAAGGTTCAACCCAACTAAAGAAAAGGTGACTTAGAAGGAATCTTGAAGAGATATTCTCAAAGTAGAATGAGATAGATCAAATGTACTGCAAGGGGTTACAATGATGGTTGTCTATGATGACACCACTTGTGGAAAGTCTCTGACAAAGGTAGATATAGTTCAAAATTTGCTACAAAGTTGCCTTGAGATGATAAGAAATGAATAAGTGGTAGATAAATTCAGTCGAATGGTGGAGTGGTGTGCCAAGGAGACTGAGGTTACTATCATTCAAGTGTTACCACACACAGTAAACCATGTAGCCTAAATGAAGAGGATGAGTAAGGAATTCAATTTTGGTACACAAGTGGGAGATTATGAAATGGATAACATCATATCGGAGTTGGGGTCTGTTGTAGCTACAAAAACACCCACAAAATTCTGGCTTAAACTCAATTTTAGAGCCTTCCTTGGTCTTGCACATTGTTTTCACAAACATTGAAACTCATTTCATGTAATTTCTTGAAGTATTTTTCTCTCATTTACAAGTAGGGTAAACTGTCATCTTTTCGCATGATTGGCTGTTACACAATGTGTAGAAGCATGTTTTTGTCTTTTCAAGGGTCTATATTTGTGAATATGAGTTTCTCCAACCATATAAACATCTGTCACACTCATTGGAAAAGTTTTAAGCACTATCACACAAGTGTCGTCACGGTCGTCGCAAAGCGTATATTAAGTGTCGTACTTGTCGTAACCGGTCATAAAGTTGTCGCACAAAGGGAAATTCATTGTTTATGTGTCCTGGGTAATGTATTTTTTTGTTCCATCAAGTATTCTAAGTGTGACTTCACAATCGAAGTCTTATCACTATTCACACTAGTCTAATGGGTCTTACACTTAGCCATTTCTGAGAAGTCTACCCGACCAAGCAACTTGGCTTCACCCAACCTCCCTAAACTATGCATTGTACAGTTTCAAACATCTAATTGTGACCTTTCCCCTTGGAATTGTGCAATGCATAGATCGTGCCTCCCAGGACTGCTGCACTGCATATTTTCTGTGCTCAAGCTCCGTCATTGGCCTCAATAATTGCACAATCCTTTCTCTTAGCCTGGATCTAACTGCGCACTACACAATCACAAGATCATTCCCTGAGCCTCTGAACTACACATTTTCATAATTTCTTAGCCTCCCTTGTCTCCTAGAACTGCACAATGTGTTCACTTAGTGTCCATCCCCTCAGCCCGCCTCACCAGCTCCCAGAACTATGTAGTCTTCTCCCTCAGTCCAACCTAGAATGTGCATTGCAAATTCTAAAGGCTCAAGCCTCAACCTTGATCTCTTTAAATGTGCAATTGAGCAGTCACCTAGTCTCATATGTTCTCCATAATTGTGCAATAGGATGATCTAGTGCTTGTCTCCTCAACTTGTCATCATGAGCTCCTAGATTGTGTATTTTTTTTCCTTAGGCCAACTTGAACTGCACATTCCACAGTCGCAAGGCTCGAGCTTCACCCGCGATTGCCTAAGATGCCCGATTGTGTAGTTACTGAGCCTCTTTCCCATCCTATCACCTAGCTTCGGCTCAGTCATAGGATCAATGTGCACCATCTTAGACTATGGGTTTATCAGACTAATGTCATCTTGTAATGAGTGATTTACAAATACAAGTACCTTACCATGCTATGGAAGAATGATGAAGAAAGATATGACGGAGGGAAACATGTTGAAAGACACTCTTGTAGCTAACCATGCAAGTTGATCAATCATAAGAAAGGAAAGGGACATCCATTTGCGATTTCAACTCAAGACTTAAGATCATTGAAGACTTCTTATCACCAAGTCATACGGAAGAGCATTCTCAAGAAGACACTCAACACACAACAACAAAGTTAGTGGAGCTGACAGAGAGATGAATGAAATCCAGTAAGCAATGTAAGAGTAAAAACTTAAAAGGAAATCACAAGAAACAAAAAGAGGAAAGTTAGTGGAGCTCGGAGAGAGATGAATGAAATCCAGTAGGCAATGTAAGACTAAGGTGAAGCTTGTGCATGTATAAAGAAATTTGAAGGCAAGAGTATGATAGCTAGTTGGACTAGTTGGGTCCATTGGTGTAAATAGACGAAGATGGGACAGTCATGGGAAAGGTAATCAAGAAAGGTAAGGTGAATGGATTTGAGGCGTCATATGCCTTGGCTATGTTGGAAACTGTTGTTCTCAATGTTGTGCATGTTATGCATGGATAAAGGGAGTTCCCTTAACCTTGCCCTTATGATATCTAGTAATTACAATTGTCATCATGATTACGTTGATGTTTATATGTATACATGTATGTATGTGTGTATGTCATGTCTGACAAGGTCATCATGGATCATGATTATTTTATGCTAATGTTTACATGTACATATGTATGTATGTATGTTGTTGACCGACTAGATCATTATTATTTTATGTTGATGTTTATATGTATGTATGTGTATGTATACATATCGTTGTCTAACAGGGTCATCATGGATATTTCTAGTGGAGGAATGATGGCTTATGCAGGTGAATGGCATGAAGAGGTTCCTGGTCTTACGAGGAATCAATTGGGAGGAGTAGAGGTCACAGGTAGGTTGAAATGCAGTGGTGGAATCTTAGCTACTATTTTGATGGTAACTTGGTCTTCCCCATATGAAGCAAGGATAACCCTCCAAAATCTAGTTTTATCTAAGGCATCTGAAAACTTAGTTATCCTATGTATTTGTGGTGGTGGACCCTCCCCTTTAGGAAAAATGTTTCTCAATCATCAAGAATGATGGATAATTTGGTCAACCATGATGAATATATAAATTTAGATAATTAACTAATTAAAATAATCCGATGGCAAACTACACATTATAAAAACTACATAGTCTATAAAATCCTTGAGAGATACAACAAGAAAACCAACTATAAAAGGTACCTCTTTAAAGCTAAGATGATTGAAGAGATCAATCCCCCAAGGACCTTGGACTAAAAAAGGAATGAGAAGAAATTACCCCAACCTACCTATACCAACCTTGACCAGTCCAAGTGACCTTGCGGGAGTTGAACATCACGCCCCATGAGCATTGATATGGTGATTGGCATCTTCATCAAGAACTGTGGGGACTTCTCACCCACAGTCACCTAGGTAAGAGCCCTAATGATCGTCCACTATGGTTACCATCTCATAACCAAATGATTGATGAGATACTATTATAAGAACCACACATGTAGGTAGGGTATCAAATCCTAAATCCTTTCTAAATATTTCTCAAAGGGATCCATACACCTCTCAAAGAGATCCATGTTAACACACAAAATCCAACAAACACTAGTTGCAAGGGAGTTAGGATATCACTCCAAAAGTTTCTAATGTTACTATTGGAGGTTGAGTTTTTTGGTAATAGTGTAGGGGACGACGCAAAGGAGAGTGGTGCAAAATAAGAGCATCCAACACGTAGTAGATAGGCTGGCGCAAGAAATGGAGGTGAGACACAGGGAAGCACTGCACGTGGAAGATCACATCTCAAGCAAGCGAGGACATGTGAATATAAATATCAACGGTTAGGAATTTGGGACGACTTGAAAATATGAGGAAGGCCACCATAGTGGAGAAATATGAAGATATTTGTAGAGGGAGAGAAGTCAACAGAGTGGTAAACGAGTTGGTAGAAGATATTTCTAGGAGACACTATTCAACGGTTGAACAACATGGGACATCTGGAGGGAAGCTGTAAGAGAATATCTAAACCATTAGGCTACATGGAGGATAGCTCAAATGGAGGAGAAGTGGGACAAGGAGGATCAAGAAGCTACCAAATTCCAATAAGGATACTTGTTCGTCTCACTTCTAGGGTTGACTAGAATAACGAAGAGTCGTTGATGTCGTGTTTTTGGTTAGGCTACTATTAGTTGATTACAGTCAGTCAATATTAGTTATTTTGTATGTCTATAGTTATTGTGCAACATATGTGTAGATGGGACAATTTATGTTAGAGTCAATAATTTTTTCCCTTGTAAAAGCTGATGTAATGTGTTATTGTTAGATATAGTAAAGTTGGTGAGCCGAATTCAAGTGATTGTCTACTGCAAAATGCCACACATGTTTCCCCATTTTGAGGTAATTAAAGATCAATGGATTTATCCCACATATATTTATGTATGAATGAATTATTTTATTATTACTGTCTAATCATTGGTTGTATAACTTTAAAATGTCTATTTAGTACTCATTAGGGTCTTGTGTAATAGGAGGAGTTGATAGTATTATTATATCCCTATCATGTTAATCTTGTGCATGTTGGATGGTGGAATGCTTAGCTACAACTGAGGATGCTATTATAAATGAGTCACTTCTATGATAATGGCACTGTAGGTAGTGAACAACGAGTCAAATAAGTCTAATAACCTGTGAAGTCCTGCACGACATATAAACTTAGAATGGTTGTCATGTGTTTGTTCATTAGGTGTTCGAACCTCCACACCGAAAGTCGATAACTTAGTGTCACAAAAATGCAACGATCTCATCTAACTATGGAAACTTACTTCTAGTAGTCCCCGATAACACTTCATGTGAGACTTCATTCACTTTGTGGGTGATGCCAAAAGGAGTGGTGTTGAATGCATTTATTTTTCAAACTGCGCATCAAACTCGGGTCTGTCATAACCCCACACTAGCAATTAGTTCCATTGTTGGGACGAGGATCATTGTATGATGGGATTATTCTGTGACAAATATGTGGAAACCATGGAATCCCACCAAAGAAGAAATTACTCAGTGGTTTAAGTAGAAGGAGCACGAATTTGTGGCTAAATAGATCAAAGGTTAGAGGCTTAGCACTGGAGATTAGTTGCATAATTATGTGTTTACGAAGTTCCATGAAGTTTTCTTTGCATAATTTCCAAATATTTTGACAGAGTGGATTTAATGGCTAAAAGATAGTAATCCGTCTTACTACCATGATGGACCAAGACAATGGACTCTAGAAGAGGTATTCCAGTTGCAAGAGGTAAGTAATAAGACTTCATGTGCTGTGGATTTTTGGTTTGAGAGTGCGTTGGAGGGTTATGTTGTTGAATTCACAGTTGAAGTGACAATATCACATAATGCAGTGTAGAGGAAATTATTGAAGGGTCCCGAGGTAGATTGATATAGTCACTTCCCTCATCGATTAAGATGTTGTTGTGTGGCCATGGAACTATGCCCTTGGAGCTGGATATCACGAGTGACTAAACTACTCCTGCACCAAGGGGGAGAGAAACAAGGGGTAGTTTGAAGGAGGAGGAAGTAAAGAGGTAATGGGAAAGATCTGGTGGAGGTTAAGGACATGTACGAAACTATGCATGTGAATGAAAAGATTCAATATGGAGATAGAGGACATGGGGGGTGGCACATTGAAGAGTGGATGTAATTTCCAACAAAGTGACGTAGGAGAAGGCTGGTCAATGACGATGCCTGCTGCAAGGAGAAGCCTAGGGAGAGGGGCGAGAAAAGACTGCCAGAGGACGAGAAGCAACAAGAGTGATTAGAGATTTGAGGGAATGTAGCTCGATACACCATGCACTGAAGCAGAGGAAGAATAACAACTTTGTCCACACAACACGAAGTTTCTGAACCCTAAACAATAGAGTCATATCATTCCTAGTGTCAAACCCATGAATCCGCATGATTTTACAAATATAGAGGTAAGTACTCAACACATTGTGACGAATATTGTAGAAGGTAATCATAGTCAAGGGGGTGGAGGTACTAGAATTAGTGGAGTTGGCTAGACAATAGGAGGAATGTTGCAAGGTGCTTAAGCACAGTTTAGTGTGTAGAGCAATGCACAATTCTCTAGTGGTGCAACAAGTGCGTCTAGAAGTAATTCATCAGGGAGTATTGCATAGAGCGCGATGGAAAGCGTATAGTTTAAGATTCTATGTTCCATGGTGTTGAGAATGAGGATATATAACACCATTTATTCATTTGTGAGGCTGTCTGGACAAAAAGGCAGGTCAAGGATAAGGCAACAAAGATTGCGCAGTTGGAAGCTACCTTTAGAGACTGCACATTAACATGGTATATGAAATTTAAGATCGAAGCTCCAATTGGATAAGAAAGGACATTGAATGACATTAAGCAAGCTCTAATTAGGGATTTTTAGAAGCCAAAATCCAATTCTCAATGTATTACTGAGCTAAAGGAGATTAAGCAGGGATCAAGTGAATCAGTATGGGATTTTGACTAGAGGTTCAAGATATTTAAAGATAGGTTGACATTCGAGATACCAAATGCGTAACTTAAAGAGTGCTTTATTGCTAGAATAATTAAACATATTAGGATACCCTTAACAAAATAGTGAACCAACTCATAATTGGAGGCATTGGATCTTGCGTTGAAGTTGGAATATTCAAAAGCAAACAATGGAGAAAATAATGGCATGGTGCAGGTATAGTCCCAACTGGCTACACTGACTCTTTAGTTGTAGGATTTGACTAAGGAGAAAGAGAAGTGAGAGGAACTGTAGTGTACCATATACAGGATAAAAGGCCACCACAAAAATGAGTGTAAGATACTTATAGACTATATGGTGACCAATGCAACAAATATTGCGCAGTTGGAAGCTACCTTTAGAGACTGCACATTAACATGGTATATGAAATTTAAGATCGAAGCTCTAATTGGATAAGAAAGGACGTTGAATGACATTAAGCAAGCTCTAATTAGGGATTTTTAGAAGCCAAAATCCAATTCTCAATGTATTACTGAGCTAAAGGAGATTAAGCAGGGATCAAGTGAATCAGTATGGGATTTTGACTAGAGGTTCAAGATATTTAAAGATAGGTTGACATTCGAGATACCAAATGTGTAACTTAAAGAGTGCTTTATTGCTAGAATAATTCAACATATTAGGATACCCTTAACAAAATAATGAATCAACTCACAATTGGAGGCATTGGATCTTGCGTTGAAGTTGGAATATTCTCTAGAAAACAATGGAGAAAATAATGGCATGGTGCAGGTATAGTCCCAACTGGCTACACTGACTCTTTAGTTGCAGGATTTGACTAAGGAGAAAGAGAAGTGAGAGGAATTGTGGTGTACCATCTACAGGACAAAAGTCCACCATAAAAATGAGTGTAAGATACTTATAGACTATATGGTGACCAATGCAACTAACCCTCTTGTGTAGGGGAGAGGTTTGTGGTGTGAAGTTTTCCAATTTTGGTGCCACACCCCACATAACTGTCCCTTGATGCGGAAGTATGAGCCAACTACAATCACTTTGTTTTGTGACTTTTTCAAATTGGTGAGACATGAAATCCACCATTTCCATGCATTAGAATTGATTCGTGAGTGAACATTTGATTCATTTCTAGTATAGGGACACGAAGGAAGTAAATTTATGACAACAAGCTTGAGTCAACTAGGGTATAACGAAGAAAGACCATACAATCAACTTTACTGAGGACAAGGAATGGAAGCTAGAGGTATTGGAGGACCCATGAGAGGAAGAGGTGGATTTGTAAGAGTCTGAGAACCTATTATTTTTTATAATTATGGACAACAAGGACACCTTGTACGAGAGTTTCCTAATCCCTGTTGAATGTGTACCTATTGTAGAGCATTGTACCATGCGACTGATAATTTCTCATAGTTGATTAATAAATGGAAAGAGAAGAACTGGATGAATGTAAAAATGATAAAGGTCAAGCTCCGCAGGACCCAACCTCGAGGTTGTGTGGTCACGAAGGTGTCACGACGAGAGTATATGCTGTGAGACCAGGAGCTCAACAGTCGAACAAGGTTAGAAAGGCACCCGAACCTCCTGCAAGGTTCAACCCAACTAAATAAAAGGTGACTTAAAAGGAATCTTGAAGAGATATTGTCAAAATAGAATGGGATATATCAAATGTTCTCCAAGAGGTTACAATGCTGGTTGTCTATGGTGACACCACTTGTGGAGAGTCTCTGATAAAGGTAGATATAGTTAAAAATTTGCTAAAAAGTTGTGTTGAGATGATAAGAAATGAATAAGTGGTAGATAAATTGAGTCGAATGGTGGAGGGGTGTGCTAAGGAGACTGATGTTACTATCATGCAAGCATCACCACACACAGTAAACCATGTATCCTAAATGAAGAGGATGAGCAAGGAATTCATATTTGGTACATAGGTGGAAGATTATGAAATGGATAGCATAATATTGGAGTTGGGGTATATTGTAGCTGCAACAACACCCTCAAAATTTTGGCTTAAACTCAATTTCAGATCCTTCCTTGGTCATGCACATTGTTTTCACAATCACCGAAACTCATTTCATGTACTTTCTTGAAGTATTTTTCTCCCCTTTGAAAGTTGGGTAAACTGTCTTCTTTTCACATGATTGGTTGTCACACAATGTGTAGAAGCATGTTTTTGTGGTTTCAAAGGTCTATATTTGTGAATATGAGTTGTTCCAACCATATAAACATCTGTCACACTCATTCGCAAAGGTTTAAGCACTGTCACACAAGTGTTATCATGGTTGTCACAAAGTGTATCTTAAGTGTCACACTTGTTGTAACTTGTCATAAAGTTGTCGCACAGAGGGAAATTCATTGTTTACGTGTCCTAGGTGATCTATGTTGTTCTGACATCAAGTATTCTAAGTGTGAGATCACAGTCGAAGTCTTATCACTATTCACATCAGTCTAATCGGTCTTACACTATGCCATTTATGAGAAGCCTTCTCCACCAAGCAACTCGGCTTCACCCAAACTCCCTAAATTATGCATTGCATAGTTTCAAACCTCTTGCTAGGACCTTTTGCTTGGCACTACGCAATGCATAGATCATGCCTCCCAAGACTACTACACTGTGTAGTTTCTGTGCTCAAGCTCTGACCTTGGCCTCAAGAATTGCACAATCCTTTCTCTTAGCCTGGCTCTAATTGCACACTACACAATCAGAAGCCTCAAGCTCATTCCTTGAGCCTCTGAACTGCACATTTGGAAATTTACCATCCTCCCTTTTCTCCCAGAACTACATAATGTGTTCACTTAGTGTCCATCCCATCAACTTGCCTCACTCGCTCCTAGAACTGTGTAGTTTTCTCCCCCATTCCAACCTAGATGCGCACTACTAAGTCTGAAGGCTCAAGCCTCAACCTTTATCTCTTTAAACATGAAATTTCGTAGTCAACTGGGATCATATGTTCTCTAGAACTATGCAATAGGCTGATCTAGTGCTTGTCCCCTCAACTTTTCATCTCGAGCTCCTAGATTTGTTCCTCATCCCAACTTGAATTGCACATTGTGAAGTCTCAAGGTTCAAGCTTCACCCCAGAATGCCTAAGCTACCCAATTATGTAGTTACTGAGCCTATTTCCCAGCCTGTCACTTGGTTCTGGCCCAGTTAGTGGATCAATGTGCACCATCTTAGACTATGGATTTATCATACTAATGTCATCTTGTAATGAGTGATTTACAGATACAACAAACTTACCATGCTATGGCGAGATGATGAAGAAAGAGATGAAGGAGGGAGAAATGCTGAAAGACACTCTTGTAGCTGACCATGAAAGTTGATCAATCACAAGAAAGAAAAGGGACATCAGTTTTCGATCGCAACTCAAGAATTAAGATCATTGAAGACTTCTTATCACCAAGTCATATGAAGGTGAAAATAATATCATTCTCAACGAGACACTCAACACACAACAAGAAAGTTAGTGGAGCTCGGAGAGAGAAGAATGAAATCCAGTAGGCAATGTAAGACTCAAAACTTAAAAGGAAAGCAAAAGAAACAAAAAGAGGAATGTTAGTGGAGCTCGGAGAGAGATGAATGAAATCCAGTAGGCAATGTAAGACTTAGGTGAAGCTTGTGCATGTATAAGGAAAGTTGAAGGCAAGAGTATGACAGCTAGTTGGACTAGTTAGGTCCATTGGTGTAAATAGATGATGACGAGACATTCATGGGAAAGGTAATCAAGAAAGGTAAGGTGAATGGATTTGAGGCATCATATGCCTTGGCTATGTTGGGAACTGTTGTTCTCGATGTTGTGCATGTTATGCATGGATAAAGGGAGTTCTCTTAACCTTGCCCTTATGATATATAGTAATTACGATTGTCATCATCATTATGTTGATGTCTATAAGTATACATGTATGTATGTGTGTATGTCATGTATAACAAGGTCATCATGGATCATGATTATTTTATGCTAATGTTTACATGTACATATGTATGTAGGTATGGCGTTGACTGACTAGATCATTATTATTTTATGTTGATGTTTATATGTATGTATGTGTATGTATGCATACTTTTGTCTGATAAGGTCATCAGGGATCATTCTTTTGGAGGAATGATGGCTTATGTAGGTGAATGACATGAAGAGGTTCTTGGTCTTATGAGGAATCAATTGGGAGGAGTAGAGGTCAAAGGTAGGTTGACATGTAGTGGTGGAATATCAACTACTACTTCGATGGTAACTTGGTCTTCCCCATATGAAGCAAGGATAACCCTCCAAAATCTAGTTTTATCTAAGGCATCTGAAAACATAGTTATCCTATGTATTTGTGGTGGTGGACCCTCCTCTTTAGGAAAAATGTTTCTCAATCATCAAGAATGATGGATAATTTGGTTAACCATGATGAATATATAAATTTAGATAATTAATTAATTAAAATAATGAGATGGCCAACTACACACTATACAAAATACATAGTCTATAAAATCCCTGAGAGATACATCAAGAAAACCAACTATAAAAGGTACCTCTTGAAAGCTAAGATGATTGAAGAGATAAATCCCCTAGTGACCTTGGACGAATGAAGGAATGAGAAGAAATTACCCCAACCTCCTTATACCAACCTTGACCAGTCCAAGTGACCTTGTTGGAGTTGAACATCACGCCCCATGAGCATTTATATGGTGATTGACGTCTTTCTCAAGAACTGCGGGGACTTCCCCACCCACAATCACCTAGGAAAGATCCCTAATGATCATCCACTATGGTTACCACCTCATAAACAAATGATTGATGAGATACTATGATAAGAACCACACATGTAGGTAGGGTATTAAATCCTAAATCCTCTCCAAATATTTCTCATATGGATCCATACGCCTCTTAGAGATCCCTTTTTACACACAAAATCCAACAAACACTAGTTGCAAGGGAGTTAGGATGTCACTCCAAAAGTTCCTAATGTGATTATTTGAGTTTGTTTTTTTGGTAATAATGCAGGGGACCACGCAAAGTGGAGTGGTGCAAAAGAAGAGCATCAAACGTGTAGTAGAGAGGATGGCGCAAGAAAGGGAGGTGCGACATAGGGGGGCACTGTGAGTGGAAAATCACATCTCAAGCAAGCGAGGACGCGTGCATATAAATATCGATGATTAGTAATTTAGGATGACAGGAAACGATGATGAAGGCCACCATAGTGGAGGAATATGAAGATATTTGTACGAGGAGAGAAGTCAACAGAGAGGTAAACAAGTTCGTATAAGATATTTCTAGTAGAAACTATTCAAAAGTTGAACAACATAGGACATCTGGAAGGAAGCTGTCAGAGAATATCTAAATCGTTAGGCTACATGGAGGATAGCTCGAATGGAGGAGAAGTGGGACAAGGAGGATCAAGAAGATATCAAATTCCAGTAAGGATACTCATCTGTCTCACTTCGGGGGTTGGCCAGAAGAACAAAGAGTCGTTGATGATGTGTTTTTGGTTAGGCTACTATTAGTTGATTACAGTCAGTCAATATTAGTTATTTTGTATGTCTATAGTTGTTGTTCAACATATGTGTAGATGTGACAATTTATGTTAGAGTCGATAAGTTTTTTGCTTGTAAAGAATGATATAATGTGTTATTGTTAGATATAGTAAAGTTGATGAGCCGAATTGAAGTGATTGTCTACTGCAGCACACCACACATATTTCCCCATTTTGAAGTAATGAAAAATCAATTGATTTCTCCCACATATATTTATGTATGAACGAATTATTTTATTATTATTGTCTAATCATTGGCTATATAACTTTAAAATTTCTATTTAGTACTCACTAGGGTCTTGTGTAATAGGAGGAGTTGATACTATTATTATATTCCTATCATGTTAATCTTGTGCATGTTGGATAGTGGAATGCTTAGCTACAACTGAGGATGCTATTATGAATGAGTCACTTCTATGATGATGGCACTGTAGGTAGTGAAAGTTGATTCAAACAATGAGTCTAATAACTTGTGAAGTCTCACACGACATATAAACTTAGAATGGTTGTCATGTGTTTGTCTGTTAGGTGTCCGAACCTCCACTTTGAAAGTCAATAACTTAGTGTCACAGAAATGCAACGATCTCATCTAACTGTGGAAACTTGCTTTCAATAGTCCTCGATAAAACCTCAGGTAAGAGTTCATCCACTTTGTGGGTGATGCCGAAAGGATTGGTGTTGAGTGCATTTATTTTCCGAACTACGCATCAAAATTGGGTCTATCATAGCCCCACACCCACAGTTAGTTCCATTTCCAGGACGAGGATCGTTGAATGATATGATTATTCTGTAACAAATATGTGGAAACCATGGAATCCCACCAAAGAAGAAATTACTGAGTGGTTTAAGTAGAAGGAGAACGAATTTGTGACTAAGGAGACTAAAGGTCAGAGGCTTAGCCCTGAAGATTAGTTGCAGAAGTATGTGTTTACGGAGTTCCATGAAGTTTTGTTTGCAGAATTTCCAAATATTTTGACAGAATGGATTTAACGCCTAAAATATAGTAATTCGTCTTACTACCATGATGGACCTAGATAATGGACTCCAGAAGAGGTGTTCCAGTCACAAGAGATAAGCAATAAGACTTCACGTGCTGTGGATTTTTGGTTTGAGAGTGCGTTGGAGGGTTATATTGTTGAATTCATAGTAGAAGCGACAATATCACATAATGCAGTGCAAAGGAAATTATTGAACATTCGTGACGTAGATTCATATAGTCACTTCCATCATCGATTAAGATTTTTGTGTGACCATGGAACTCTGCCCTTGGAGTTGGATATCACAATTGACTAAACCGCTCCTACACCAAGGGGGGGATAACCAGGAGGTAGTTTGAACGAGGAGGAAGTAAAGAGGTAACGGGAAAGATCTAGTGGAGGCTAAAGACACGTACGAGACTATGGATGTGAATGAAAATATTCAAGATGGAGATAGATGACATGGGGGGTGGCACATTGAGGAGTGGATGTAGGTTCCAATAGAGTGACGCAGGAGAAGGCCAGTCAACGTTGATGCCTGCTGCAAAGAGAAGCCTAGGGGGAGGGGCGAGAAAAGGCTACTAGAGGATGAGGAGAAACACAAGTGATTAGAGATTTGAGGGAATGTAGTTCGAAACACCATGCACTAAAGCAAAGGAAGAATAATAACTTAGTCCACACAACACGAAGTTTCTGAAACCTAAACAACGGAGTCATACCATGCCTAGTGTTGAACCCATGACCCTGCATGCTTCTACAAATATAGAGGTAAGTACTCAACACATTGTGATGAATATTGTAGAAGGTAATCGTAGTCAAGGGGGTGGAGGTACTAGTAGTAGTGGAGTTGGTTAGACAAAATAGGGAATGTTGCAAGGCGCTTAGGCTCAGTTTAGTGTGTAGACCAACGTACAGTTCTCTAGTGGTGCAACAAGTGCGTCTAGAAGCAATTCATCCGGGAGTATTGCATAGAGCGCGATGGAAAGCGTAGAGTTGAGGATTCCTATGTTACAGGGTGTTGAGAATGAGGATATATAACACCATGTATTTGTTTGTGAGGCTGTCTAGACAAAAAATAAGGTCAAGGATGAGGCAACAAATATTGCATAGTTAGAAGCTACCTTTAGAGACTGCACATTGACATGTTATATGATATTTAAGATCGATGCTCCAATTGGATAAGAAAGGACGCTGAATGACATTAAGCAAGCTCTAATCAGGGAGTTTTAGAAGAAAAAATACAAGTCTTAATGTATTATCGAGCTAAAGGAGATTAAGTAGAGATCAAGTGAATCAGTATGGGATTTTGACCAGAGGTTCAAGATCTTTAAAGATAGGTTGACATTCGAGATACCAAATGCGTAACTTAAAGAGTGTTTCATCACTATACTACTTCAACACATTAGGATACCCTTAACAAAATAGTGAATCAACTCACAATTGGAGGCATTGGATGTTGCATTGAAGCTGGAAGCTTCTCCAACAAAAAATGGAGAAAATAATGGTATGGCGTAGGTATAGTCCCAACTGGTTACACTGACTCTTCAGTTGTAGGATCTGTTTAAGGAGAAAGAGAAGTGAGAGGAGGTGTTGTGTACCATCTGTTTGACAAAAGGCCACCATGGAAACGAGTGTAAGATACTTATAGACTATATGGTGACCAACGCAACTAACCCAATTGTGTAGAGGAGAGGTTTGTGGTGTGAAGTTTTCCAAGTGTGGTGCCACACCCCACAGAACTATCCCTTGATGCAGAAGTATGAGGCAACTACACTCACTTGTTTTGTGACTTTTGCAAATTGGTGAGATATGAAATCCACCATTTCCATGCATTAGAATTGATTCGTGAGTGAAAATTTGATTCATTTCTAATATAGGGACATGAAGGAAGTAAATTTGCGACAACAAGCTCTAATAAAATAGGGTATAACCAAGAAAGACCATACAATCAACCTCGCTGAGGACAAGGAATGGAAGTTAGAGGTATGGGAGGACTCGTGAGAAGAAGAGGTGGATTTGTAAAGGGCCAGGATCCTATTATTTTTTATAATTGCAGGCAATAAGGACACCTTGAACGAGATTTCCCTAATCCCTGCTGAATGTGTAACTATTCTAGAGCATTGGACCATACGACTAAGAATTTCTCATAGTTGGCTAATAAATCGCAATAGAAGAAGGGGATGAAAGTAAAAATGATAAATGTCAAGCCCTGTAGGACCCAGCCTCGAGTTGGTGCAGTCACATGTGGAGGTGTCAGGACGAGAGTAGATGCTGTGAGACCAGGAGCTCAACAGTAGAACAAGGTTAGAAATGCAACCAAACCTCCTGCAAGGTTCAACCCAACTAAAGAAAAGGTGACTTACAAGGAATCCTGAAGAGATAATGTCGAAGTAGAATGGGATTGATCAAATGGACTCCAAGAGGTTACAATGCTGGTTGTCTATGGTGACACCACTTGTGGAGAGTCTTTGACAAAGGTATATATAGTTCAAAATTTTCTACAAAGTTTCCTTGAGCTCATAAGAAATGAATAAGTGCTAGTAAGTTTAGTAGAATGGTGGAGTGGTGTGCCAATGAGGCTGCGGTTACTATCATGCAAGAATCACCACACACAGTAAACGTTGGGTTGTGTTATATTCTTTCCATGACTAGTTACCCTAGTTAACCGGGGGGTTAGAGGGGGGGCGGAGCCCCCCCTTCGTTGTGCTGATTGTGCAGCGGGGGCCTCACAGGGGGTTTGAGGGGGGCGGGTAGCCCCCCTCTACAAGGTCCGGGGCAGCGCCACGAGGATTTTTTTTTTTGGACCCTGTATTAGGTTGGGTGGACCTACCTATGGCTTTGTGCATGGTTTTCACACATGGTTTTAGATGCGATGGTTTTCGGTCCATGGTATTGGATGTTTCGGCATGTATAAATATTATTGTAACATTGAAAGGACAATAATGAAAAATCAAGATGGTAGTCCCGGTTTTGGGATCTAGGGGAAAATATCTATGTATATTTGTTTTATGTGTTATGCTCTCACCTTTGTTTATTTTTTTTTTTTTTAGAATTCGTATGCAGGTAATTTCTGTATGGGGTTAAAACCTACATTTGGTATCAAAGTTGTTTCGGCTTCAAGGGGACGCCTTTGTTGCTGAGGGGTTTTGCTCGGGCCTATGGTAGAACCTGTTTAGTGGGAAATCTGCGGGATCGATTCTGGTGGTGAAAGAAGATGGCGAGTAGTGGAAATATAGAGATCGATAAATTTAATGGTCAGAGTTTTGAGTTGTGGAAACTCAAGATGGAGGATTTGTTGGTGGATAAATATTAATGGATCGCGGTAGATCTGAGTACTAAACCAACAGGAGTGTCCGATGAAGAATGGAAGAAGTTGGATCGGAAGGCAAAGAGCACAATATGATTTTGTGTCTCTGATTCAGTATTATTGAATGAATGAGGGGAAGCTACGATGAAGGCTTTGTGGGTCAAGTTAGGGACTTTGTACCAATCTAAGTCTCTGGTGAATAAGTCATTCCTCTGGAAAAAGCTGTATAACCTGAGGATGAAAGATGGAGACTCAGTGACAGAGCATTTGAATGCATTTAATATGTGGTAAGTAAGTTATTTTCTGTTGATATTAAAATTTTAGATGAAGATAAGTGCATCATTTTGTTTTGTTCTGTACCAGATTCATGGGATAGTCTGGTTATTGCAATAGGTAGCAATGTAACTGCCTTGCAATTTGATGGAATAGTCTCATCCTTGTTGACGAAGGAGATGAGACGAAAATATGGAGATCCATAATGGTGATGCCTTGTCTGTATGAGGACGGTCCTAGAATAGAAACAAAAATAAGTCATCGAGTAGGAGATATAAATCTAGAGGGAGATCTAAATCTCGAAGAAAACCTATAAAGATGGTGTGCTGGAAATGTGGAAAGGAAAAGCACTACAAAAGGGACTGTAAATCTAAAGCTCTTGACAAAGGAAAGGGAACTGATGATGCTCCTTCTACAGAGGCGAAAACCACCTTAGATGAAGGTGGGGATGTATACTTGACTTCTTCAAGTACGCATGTAGATCATGAGGAATGGTTGATTGACTCAAGTGCATCCTTTCACTTCACTCCCCATAGAGAGTGGTTCTACGGTTATGAGAAATATGATGGTGGTGATGTCTTCTTGGGGGATGACAGGAAGGCTAGAATCATTGGTCGCAGAAAAGTAAAGTTGAAGTTGCAAGGTGGAAGGATTAGAACACTTCCGGGTGTTCTGCATATTCCTGCAATAGCCAGAAATCTGATTTATGTAAGCAAGCTGGATGATGCAGGTGTAAAAATAGTGTTCGAGAAAGATACCTGCAAGATGGTTCGGGGAGCACTGGTATTGATGCAGGGAGTTTGGATTGGAACTATGTACAAGTTGCAAGGTAGCACTGTATTGATGGGTGCAACAGTTCTATGGTTTCTGAAAGTGGAGTAGAAAATCTAGTGGTCTTTGGAGAAAATACCATGCTATGGCATCAAAGGCTTGGACATAATGGAGAGAAGGGCCTTCGAATACTTCATGGTAAAGGTATGGTACAAGGCATGACTAATAGCTCTCTAGATTTTGATTTCTGTGAAAATTGTGTATATGGGAAGCAGAATTGGGTGAGTTTCCCCTCTGGGGGTAAGAGGGCGAAACATATATTAGAGCTTGTGCAAAATGATGTGTTTGGACCTGTGAAGGTTCCATCACTGGGTAAGTCTATGTACTATGTATTATTTATAGATGACTTATCAAATACATGGATATATTTCCTCAAGAAGAAATCTGAAGTCTTTGACAGGTTTAAAGAATTTAAGGCTTTGGTGGAAAACTAGATATATAAGAAGATAAAGGTGTTGAGGATAGATAACGGTGGAGAGTTTTTCAAGAATGAATTTGAAGAATTCTGTAAGAAGTATGGTATAGCACGACAGAAGACTACTCCATACACACCTGAGAAAAATGGAGTTGTAGAAAGAATGAACAAGACGTTGATGGAAAGGGCATGAAGCATACTCAGTGGTGCCAGGTTAGGACAGGAATTCTAGATAGAGGTGGTGGAGACAACATGTTACCTGGTCAACAGATCACCTTCATCAGCGTTGGAGGATAAGACTCCACAAGAGGTATGGACTGGAAAGAAACCCTCTCTTTCACATCTGAAGGTATTTGGATGTGATGGATATGTACATGTTCCAAAGGAGAAAAGAACAAAGTTGGATAGTAAATCTGAAAAGTGCATCTTTATTGGGTATAAGGATGGTTTAAAGGGTTATAAAATTTGGAACCCAGTAACAAGGAATGTTGTGTACAGCCGAGATGTGGTGTTCAGAGAGGTGAAAAATGTTATTAAACATGAAGTCCCATCAAAGGAACATGAGAAGATAGAGTTTGAGCTAAAGGAGGAAGAATCAGACTCTATAGCAAAAGAGGAATAAGAAGATGAAGAGCCACAAACTCCGGTTGTGAGAAGATCAATTCGAGAAAGAAGGCATCCAGAAAGGTATAGTCCATCTGCTTTCTGTTCAAATTTTTCTTTATCTATTACTGATGATGATCCCAGAACTGTGAAGGAAGTAGTATATTTAGAGGATGGAAAACTTTGGAAAGAGGCCATGGTTAATGAAATGGAATCTTTGCACAAAAATGAGGCATGGGATCTGGTGGAGTTGTCGGCTGGAAGGAAACCGATTGGCAACAAATGGGTGTTCAAGAAGAAGATGAATGCAAAAGGAAAGGTGGAGAAATACAAAGCTCTGTTGGTAGCAAAATGTTATTCCCAGGTGCCGGGAATTGATTTTTGTGATATTTTTTCTCCTGTTGCCAAGGTAACTTCTATTAGATTACCTTTATCTGTTGTTGGTGCTTTTTATTTTGAGGTAGAACAGATGGATGTGAAGACATCATTTCTTCATGGGGATCTCGAAGAGGAGATCTACATGAAGCAACCTGAAGGCTTTGCGATGAAGGGTAAGAAAGAACTAGTATGCAAGTTAAAGAAGTCTCTGTATGGGCTAAAACAGTCATTAAGGATGTGGTATCAGAAATTTGATACATTTATACGGGATTTGTCTTCACCAGAAGCAAAGCAGATCACTGTGTGTATTTTAAATTAATTGCTGACCTTGTTATTTATCTGGTCTTGTATGTGGATGACATGTTGCTGGTTGGAAATGAAAAAGAAATTATCCAGAATTTAAAGACCCAATTGTCCTCCAAATTCGACATGAAAGATCATGGTGCTGCAAACTATATTTTGGTCATGGAAATTAAAAGAGATCGGGCAAAGAGGAAGCTATAATTAAACCATAGGAAGTATGTCGAGACAATAATGCAGAGGTTTAATATGAAAGATAGTAAACCGGTGAAGGTTCCTGTTATGAAACCAGCTCAAGAAAAGATAGAAAAGATAGATCAACGCCTTAGAATTCAGCCTCTTCGAGGGGGAAACCTCCTTTACATTACATAAATGAACAATTCTTGGATGATTCAAATGACAAAACCTGCTTTCTATATATAGGAGTCTAAGGAGTCACAATATAATCCAGCCGACCTAACAATAATAATATAAAGCCACAAAAATAACAATAGAGGGATTCTATGGGGCACAGTAATAACAATATGGGGGCAATAGGGGCACAACAATATTAATAATGGGTATAACTACAATAGTAATGGGGTAATCACTAGTATTATAGGGACCCAACAGTTCCTATTCTTGTAGATGTAAATTTATCTTCTAAACAGTGTCCCAAGACACAAGAAGAGGAAGAGGACATGTCCCATGTTCCATATGCACGTGCAGTTGGTAGCCTGATGTATGCGATCGTCTGTACTAGACCAGGCCTTGCACATGTAGTGGGAGTATTGAGCAGGTTTATGTCAAAACCAGGGAAGGATCATTGGACAACGTGAAGCGGGTTTTCAGGTATTTGCGTCGCACTAGTGATTATGGTTTGTGCTACCAAGGAAGACCAAGATTGGACATAGTTTTGGATATTCATGGATTTGTTGATGCTGAACGGGATGGAGATCTGGATCAAAGAAGATCTAAAAGTGGGTATGTGTTTAACCTATTTGGAGGTGCAGTCAGTTGGATGAGTAAGAAACAATATGTAGTGGCACTATCAACTACAGAGGTAGAATACATGGTAGCCACTCATGCAAGCAAGGAAGTAGTTTGGTTGCAGAGATTGTGTTCAAGTATGGGGTTAGTATAGGGAGCTATAAGGATATATTGTGACAGAAAAAGTGCAATTTTCTTGGCAAAGAATTCTGCTTACCATTCAAAGAAAAAGCACATTGATGTTCAGTATCACTTTGTGAGGGATATGATAGAAGACAAAAAGGTGTTTCTAGTAAAGGTGGACACTTTGAAGAATACTACAGATGCAGTGACAAAATATGTGATCTCTGAGAAATTCTCTTTGTTTAGAGAAACAATGGGTGTTGCAGGGTTGGATAAATGACTAAGGCCTTCTGTGGAAAGAAAACAACAAGTGGGAGAATGTTGGGATGTGTTATATTATTTCCATGACTACTTACCCTAGTTAATCAAGGGGGTTAGAGGGGGGCATAGCCCCCACTTCGTTGCGTCGATTGCGCAGTAGGGGGATCACAAGGGGTTTGAGGGGGGCAGATAGCCCCCCTCTACGGGGTCCGGGGTAATGCCCCAGGGAATATTTTTTTTTTGGACCCTATATTAGGTTGGGTGGACCTACTTATGGTTTTGTGCATGGTTTTCGCACATGGTTTTGGATGCAAAGGTTTTTGGTCCATGGTATTGGATGCTTCGACATGAATAAATATGTATTGTAACATTAAAAGGACAATAATGAAAAATCAAGCTGGTAGTCCCGGTTTTGGAATCCAGGGGAAAATCTCTGTGTATATTTGTTTTATGTGTTATGCTCTCGCCTTTGTTTATTTTCTAGTTCTTAGAATTCGTATGCAGGTAATTTCTGTATAGGGTTAAAACCTATAGTAAACCATGTAGCCTAAATGAAGAGGATGAGCAAGGAATTCAAATTTGGTACACAAGTGGGAGATTATGAAATGGATAACAACATATTGGAGTTGGGGTCTGTTGTAGCTGCAACAACACCCTCAAAATTTTGGCTTAAACTCAATTTTAGAGCCTTCCTTGGTCTTTCACATTGTTTTCGCAAACACTGAAACTCATTTCATGTACTTTCTTAAAGTGTTCTTCTCCCCTTTGCAAGTTGGGTAAACTATTGTATTTTCACATGATTGACTATCACACAATGTGTAGAAGCATGTTTTTGTGGTTTCAAGGGTCTATATTTGTGAATATGAATTGTTCCAACCATATAAACATCTGTCACACTCATTTGCAAAGGTTTAAGCATTGTCACACAAGTGTCGTCACGGTCGTCACAAAGCGTATCTTAAGTGTCGTACTTGCCATAACTGGTCATAAGGTTGTCGCACAGAGGGAAATTCATTGTTTATGTGTCCTGGGTGATCTATGATTTTGTGTCTTCAAGTATTCTAAGTGTGAGATCACAATCAAAGTCTTATCACTATTCACATCAGTCTAATCGGTCTTACACTTAGCCATTTCTGAGAAGTCTTCTTGACCAAGAAACTTCGCTTCACCCAACCTCCCTAAACTGCACATCGCACAGTTTCAAACCTCTATCTATGACCTTTCCCCTTGACACTACGCAATGCACAGATCCTGCCTCCCAGGACTGCTGCACTGTGTAGTTTCTGTGCTCAAGCTTTGACCTTGGCCTCAAGAATTGCATAATCATTTCTCTTAGCCTGGCTCTAACTGCACACTATGCAATCAAAAGCCTCAAGCTCATTCCCTAAGCCTCTGAATTGCATAGTTGCGTAATTTCCTAGCCTCCCTTGTCTCCCAGAACTGCACAATGTGTTCACTTAGTGTCCATCCCCTTAGGCCGCCTCACTGGCTCCCAAAACTGTGCAGTTTTCTCCCTCAGTCTAACCTAGAATGCACATTATGAAGTCTTAAGGCTCAAGCCTCAACCTTGATCTCTTTAAATGTGTAATTTCATAGTCACCCGAGCTCATATGTTCTCTAGAACTGTGCAATAGGCTGATCCAGTGCTTGTCTCCTCAACCTGTCATCCTGAGCTCCTAGATTGTGTAGTTTTCTTCCTCAACCCATCCTGAACTGCACATTGCGTAGTCTCAAGGCACAAGCTTCACCCCTGATTGCCTAAGCTGCCCAATTGAATAGTTATTGAGCCTCTTTCCCAGCCTGTGACCTGGTTCCATCTCATTCAGTGGATCAATGTACACCATCTTCGACTATGGGTTTATCGGACTGATGTCATCTTGTAATGAGAGATTTACAGATACAAATACCTTACCATGCTGTGGCGAGATGATGAAGAAAGATATTAAGGAGGGAAACATATTGAAAGACACTCTTGTAGCTGACCATGCAAGTTGATCAATCACAAGAAAGAAAAGGGACATCAGTTTGCAATCACAACTCAAGACTTAATATAATTGAAGACTTCTTATCACCAAGTCATACGAAGGTGAAAATAAGAGAATTGTCAAGTAGACACTCAACACACAGCAACAACAGTGGCTTGACACTGCCACATCATCAATCAATCCATGTCAGTAGTGTCATGTCATGAGTTTTCATATGCCACATTGTCATTGTGAATCATGTAAATGGTAGGGGATAATTTTCCATACTTTTTTCGGAAAAAAGATTTGTGAATTTCCATCTTTTATAAAAAATATTCACCCGAGTTTTAGTATAAACTTATTTTACCTTAAAAATCGCCAAGGTATTATATAGACTGATATAAAATAATTAGAAATCAAGATATTTTTATAAAATATCATCAAACATTTTATTATTTATCTACTAGAGACTAGCAAGATTCACCAAAGTTTCTAAAATTTAAGATATGATTTCATCCTTAAAATTTTCCCTCATAAATGGTATTCAAAATGTATTGTAAAGTGGAAGTCCACAGGACACACATGGAATATAAAGAGTCATGTAAGTTGAAAAGTCAAACAATCATAAGTGCAATCAAAGAGTCACAAGGAAGGGGAAGCATCAGCCTTTGGTTATATATACTCCCTCATTGTATGAGAAAATTACTTTTTTCACCTTGGCTCCTCCCGCAAAGCATTAGAGAGATACGCTAGTTCTTTTGGGGAGCAAGGGTATACATGCATCTTGGAACTTTTACTTAATAACAAAATCCTTCAAGGTCAACATGTTCTTCATGCATGGACTATGAATGTTTGTAAGACTATTTTGCAAATATTTTAACTTCATGTTTGCTTTCACATGTGCTAAGATAGTTGAACTATTTTGGTTGTTTTAGTACTTATCTTTTTTTTTTTTTTTTTAAACAAGGTCGGGTAGTTAATATATTACCAAAAGCTTTGATGGAGCAAGCTCCTATTACAAACAATTGTACCATGAAAAACATCTAAGCCATGATCTAGGAACACAGCCTCTTCTCGTAAGGTTGTGTTCAGGACTTCATGTATTTTAATATGTATTCTAGTGTACTTCCTAACAAACTGACCTACTAGAAAGAGAAATTTACATGTCATCTAACACTTTTTCAAGGCTTGTAGACTGATTTCTCTTGAGTTGACTAGTTCTTCTTGTCATAATTGACCGATTTATCTCCTTCATTGCTCGAAGAGTTTTTTTTTGTATATGCCACTGCTTCTTCTTCAGTGGGTTGAATTCCATTTGATTTTTTTGCTTGTTCTTCCTTTGTCTCTACTTACTGCTCCAAATTTTGCTGCGCTTCTTTGATTTTGTGTTGCATGAGGTGCTTCTTCTTCTACTGCTATTGACCACTTTGCTTTTGGTGTAAACAGGAACCATTGGATATTGGGGATCAACGGACAAGGTTTTCAGAAGAATAGCGGCCAAGATTAAGTCGCATAGATTGGGATCAGGGGATGAACGGTGGAGATTAACCAGAGGTGTTGGTGGAAGAGGAAACTGGAGGAGCCATCGCAGCCGTCGATGGTTGAGATCTACAGTCATCAGGTGCAAACAAGTCCGGATGTTAACCGAGAAGAAAGGCGGGATTATACGCAGAGATGGTATTTCGGGCGACGTAGAAACCATAAGTTTTAAAAGGGAGAAGTCGCTTGATTCCACTAACTGAGCAACACGTAGCATCAGAGGAGAGAGAGAAAATCGCTTTTTGGGTGGGTAATCTCCGTGCTTATTGTCATCCCGAAATCGATGGGAGCCATCCGATCCATTTATTACAGATCGACAGTGGAGGAGAGTCGCGCAAGTTTGATTGAACAGGCTAATCGACGATCGTCGGATCAAGCGCCTGATCAACGGTCCTGATTTGATTGGAGATTAGAGAAAGGAGGGAGCAGTATTGCAGAAAAGGCTTGGGAGTGAGGGCCCGACGATAATTATAAATGCGAATGAATGATTTTTTGAAGTTCGAATTAAGCGCTCGGACGGGTTTTTCCCGTGTATACTGATAAAATTGAAGTCCTCGTGAACGACAGAATTGAAGGAGGGCCAAAATCTAGTTATAACAGTCAAGGAGGAGTGCTAAGATAATGGGAGGGGCAGATGGAGGGCTTGGATACTTATCTTATTGAGAATGTGCTGTAAAGGTTGTTATTTTTGTCCCATCCTTGTGGAATATTCTACAGGATATTAGACAAACCTTTTCATTTGTTGGTTGTAATGACCGTCATATCCTTCGTGGATTATTTCGTTGGATGTTAGACAGATCCTTCTGGTTCATGTGTGTATCTTCTTGGGTGGTACTACTACCTCTCTCTTAGAGGCTCACTTTCCTCCCCTCTTTGTAGTAGAAGAACTTTAAAACATTTACAACTGAACACTCACCAGGCACAACTTCTTTCTTTTAGAAGGCACCATTGCATCCCTCTCTCTTGATGACAATTAGAGCTAAGGTAAATCTATAAGAATACATGGAAACTAGGTCGATATTTCGGATGGGGCTCATACTCCAAACAGTGTGAGATATAATTGGGACTTCACATCGGGGAGACACCTTGGTTGATGAATTTCCAACACTGTCAACAATGGCATTAGAAGGAGGGCCAGATGACAAGCTGAGCCATTGAATCTGGTTTGAATCTCTTATCTAAAATGGCTCATACTCAAATCTTACTCCTTGGGTGTTTCTCTAATTTTTAACTTTATCAATTTTCAATCCCCGATGAGCCTCTCTATCACTTTTCCGAGTTAAATTTTGATGATGAGGATGGAACATCCATAACCAATCACATTTATGATTTTCTTAAATTTTGTGAATCTTACAAAATCAATGATGAAGAGTTTTCTTGTGTGTTTTTCTCCCTCACCCTTGAAGGTCATGATAACCGATGGTGCCATACCTTGCCACCTGCTTCCATCCATTCCATTCATCATTTCCTCAGGGAGCTTCATCAAGCCTTTGATATTTATAATTACCGAGATGTTTGTACATAATCAATCTTTTAAGAATGAAGCCTAATGAAACAGTTGAGGAGTTTTCTGATCGATTCCTTCACCTTTGTTGTGAAATTTATGAAGAAGATATTAATAAGGATTTATTGAAACAAGAGTTTGAGCGCTTGGTTCATATCTCTTTACATGGTGAACTTGAACCCCCTGATTTTCCTACTTCCCCAAATCTTGTGAATCATGAAGCACCTCTAATTTCAGAGGAGGAATTTACTACCCTTTTTGTTCTTTTTCTTCCTCCTTTTCCAATTACGATGAAGGTGCCTCTGTTCGATGGTAATAAAGTTGAAAAATCCACAATTCAAACTCCTAATCCATCTCCTCATTCTTCTTCTGTTTCCCCTGACTCAGATTCAATGTAGGAAATCCCAGAATGGCTCATGAAGTCCATGGGGAAGACTAAATTCCCCATTCCACAACACATTGTTATCATTCATGACTCTAACCTCCAATCTGATCTATATTTTTGTGATCCTCTATCATCTACATGCCATGACTCTTTGCAATGTGATCCACCTGATTAATCTACTCCACCTATTAGTCTTTAACACTATCTTGATTTTTGTGTTGCTGGTTCAAATTGCGATCAGATACAAGGCAATCACATTACACAAGTAAAGGAGCGGGAAGGTGAATATGCTTTGAATATTTCTTCTATTTTTAAAAATCCTCCATGTGAAAACAATGTGCTTCCATTATTAGATGGTTCTTAATATACTAATCTTGGTAGTGAATGAAATGTAATCAATTCTTTCGATCAATCCGTAGCCTTGGGAAACAATCATTCCAATGATGATGACTTTTTTGGTGTATGTGATCATGATTTCCTAGGTGCATCAACCGATCTTTTGATTTCTCATGAATATTTTACTTTAGATCCAAAATCTAATTCTGTCAAAGAAGATGTGGTTATCGAAACTTCCTCTTCATCTCACTATTCCTTGTTCTCTACCGTCTGTGATGCACATACTTACGACATAGATACTCCATGCTATTTAAGTTCTTCATCCAATGAGTTATCTTCTCAATTGACACAAGATAGTGAGATTATCCATGATGCAAATGAAAACAATCGAATCATTGAGTACTCTTTCCACCCCTCATCATCTCTTCTCTTGCATGAAGACAACTCTTCAAATAAACTTTCTCATGAAGTTTCCCTAATTTATTCATCTTCAAATTTGCAATCAAAAGAACCTTTCGACTTGAGTAATCTGGTTGTTGAAGTTGAAAAATATTTTGAAATCAGTCACAAATATGGTTGCCATTTTGTGAGCAGTGGTTTTATTGAAACTAGTGGTAGGAGCTATCCTCAAACCATGCATGATATGGTTCAATCTTCAAAATGCGATTTTACAATCCTAGAAAGTTATGGGACCTTCAAGGGAGTCAAGGCATTTCAACTTCTGTTGATGGTTATGTCAAGATGTTGCAACTCTGGTAAGCCCCCCGAACTAAGTCAGATCTAGTTTTTCCCTCATAATCCTTCTCTTTGCATGGTTTCACTTGATGAAAATTTCTTTTTGAAAAATGTTTGGTATTTCGGGTATAAACTTTCAAATTTTAAAGATTTTACTTATGATCGGATTCTGCAATATTTTTAAGTATATTCATCTTCATGCGAATCTCTCACATCAAACTTGGGTTTGGAATGTGTGTCTCTCATAAATCATGGAATTGCCAAGTTGATCATTTCAAAGACTATCTTTGGCTGAAGAAATCATGCCTATCATATTCATCTCTTAATAGTCAGCTCCCGGTTTTTCTCGTGAATGTTATATTGCAAATATTCCCATTCATGGCACCTAAAGTCCTCTTGAATAACAATGAATGCATGAGTTATTGCACGAATCAAGTTCTTCTCCATTCACCATGTCCTGACTAGTGTCATGTATTTATTGGGCTGACATTCCTTTTAAATTCTTTTCATGATTATGATGCTTTCATACTTTGTCACCAATTATAGGAAAATGGTTTGTCACATTTGGATTGCGAGGAACTTTGTTAGATTGTTAAGAGCATTCATAGAACTATTCAAATTGATTTATCTTCATTTATTACAAACTAGGAATCTGATGCTTTAATTAGATCATCTAATCATTATTCTGTCTTTGATGATTGTCATTCATGTTATCATTTTCCCACCAGTATATCCAATGGAATTTGTTTTACGTCCTTCGATATTCATCTTCAACATCTCACTATTCAATTTTTTGTCGAGTAGTTGAGGCACTTCAATCTCTATTGATGGTTATGTCAGGTTCTCACTGTCTCAACATGATTGCTAAATATGATAAGATCTATTTCCCCTCACAATATTCTCGTTATAATCCTGAGCCTCTGATTGAAAATCCATCTTTTCAAAGATTTCAGGGTTTTTAAGAGGATCATCACAAATTTTATGATCCAATTGCTGAATGGTTTGAGCAATCTTTCTCGACAAGCCCCATTACAATAAACATGTTTCGGCCATTTCCTGTGCTTGCTAAGAAGACTAACATAGAATAGGGTGCATTCAAAAGAAGCCTTTGAGGTTTGTCTGATTATTCTTTCCATCAGAGAGGTAAGAATGTGAATTGGATGAAAGTAGTGGTTGTGATACATCTTTCTGCCCACATGCAAGACCTTCAAATTTTTGTGCAAATTATTCAAGCTCTCGTCTTTCCTATTGCACATTGCTTTATATCTATTGTAACCGATCGTATCTTTGTGGTTGCAGACTAGGAATGATTACAGTGGCTACATTGGAAATTCCATTGAACGTGACCCCGACCTTCTAGTTGTTAGGTTAGGAGTAATATTAGATGCATCTTAGTTTTCCTTCTCTTGCACCCATCATGTCTTATTCTCTTTAGTCTCGCTTATCTTTTATTACTTTGTCTTGCATTATGCTTTGGTTTAATTTGTTTTGCTTGGCTTTCGGTTTTGTTTCCTTGTTGTGTGTTATCTTTATTTTCATTTTGTTTCTTTTGTTTTTGTTTCTTGTTGATTGTTTCCTTTTGTTTTCATCATGTGAATAAGTGTTGTGTCTGGATATGTTTTGGATTCTTAGTATGTGTGTGGTTGGATTCTAAAGAGTCTTGTGACTCTTAAAAAATTATCTAACCTCCAGTCTACCTTCCTTGTGTCAGTTATATATTTTGGTCGATGAAGTTCCGACGGAAAATATGATTCGTTAGTAAGAAGAGTTTTGGTCCAACCATGAAAGTGTCTATTTAGAAAACCTTGTGCCTACAATCGGTTATATGTTTTAGTGTTTTCATGCTTATCCAATTAGTAGAAGAGAAGAAGGGGAAAAATCTAAATAAGTAAACGTAAGTTAGAGGTCTCTATATGCTTCAATGAAGGAACAACCTCTTCTTCTCTCAATAAGTTGGGATACCTCTTCCTCCCAAAAATAAATAAGTGCCGATGCATAATCCACTTTAAAATAAAAAAATAAGGAAGGAAGAAGAGAAAGGCTTCCTGCGCAGAGAGGTGAAGCAAGCAACTCTGCTGGGGTACTGTCTAGGCTCGCTAGCAGTGGAGCAATGTTTATATTCCTACGTGACTCCACCGGGGTATTGTCCAAGCCTGCTGGAAGTGGAGCAACAACAGAGATGAAAAATTATACTTTGAAAATATTAAGCTCGCGAGCTACACTACCCTTCCCAACTCGAAACAATGTGATATCGTTGAATCTTATGTTGTGTTCAACCGAGAAGGAATAAAGGGGACCATGCCTATTCATGGGGAAAGCAGGGAGGCCAAAGTAATATGCATGATGAATCAATACTCCTTGAAGAACCAAGGCCTTGTACATAAGAATTTAACCTAGGAAAAGAAGCTGGAATTCTACCAGTGTGTCACCAAGTGTTGTAGCTGCTACAACACCCTCCAAATTTTCACTTACAATCAATTTTGGAGCCTTCCTTAGTCTTTCACATTGTTTTCACAAACATCGAAACTCATTTCATGTACTTTCTTGAAGTATTTTTCTCCCCTTTGCAAGTTGGGTAAACTATCATCTTTTCACATGATTGGATGTTGCACAATGTGTAGAAGCATGTTTTGGTGGTTTCAAGGGTCTATTTTTATGAATATGAGTTTTTTTAACCATGTAAAAATCTGTCGGACTCATTTGAAAAGTTTTAAGCACTATCTCACAAGTGTTGTCATGGTCGTCGCAAAGCGTATCTTAAGTGTCGCACTTGTCGTAACTGGTCATAAAGTTGTCGCACAGAGGGAAATGCATTGTTCATGTGTCCTGGGTGATCTATGTTGTTGTGTCATCAAGTATTCTAAGTGTGAGATTACAGTTGAGTCTTATCACTATTCACATCAGTCTAATTGGTCTTACACTTAGCCATTCATGAGAAGTCTTCCCAAACAAGCAAATCGACTTCACCTGACCTCCCTAAACTAGGCATTGTGCAGTTTCAGTCCTCTAGATGTGACCTTTTCCCTTGGCACTGCACAATTCACAGATCCTACCTCCAAGGACTGCTGCACTGCGTAGTTTCTATGCTCAAGCTTTGGCCTTGGCCTCAAGAATTGCCCATTCCTTTCTCTTAGTCTGGCCCTAACTATGCATTGCGAAATCACAAGCCTCAAGCTCATTCCCTGAGCCTCTGAACTGAAAAGTTGCGTAATTTCCTAGCCTCCCTTGTCTCCCAGAATTGCACAGTGTGTTCACTTAGTGTCCATCCCCTCAGCCTACCTCAATGGCTCCCAGAACTACACATTTTTCTCCCTCAGTCTAGCCTAAAATGAGAATTTCGAAGTATTAAGGCTCAAGCCTCAACCTTGAGCTCTTTAAATGTGCAATTGTGTAGTCACCTGGGCTCTTATATCCTCAAGAATGTGTAATAGGCTGATCCAATGCCTTTCCCCTAAGCTTGTCATCCTGAGCTCTCATATTGTGCAATTTTATTCGTCAGCTCAACATGAACTGCGCATTGCGCAGTCTTATGGCTCAAGCTTCACCCCTAACTGTCTAAGTTGCACAATTACACAATTACTGACCCTCTTTCCCAACCTGTCACATCGTTCCAGCTCAGTTAGTGGATCAATGTGCACCCTCTTAGACTAGGGGTTTATCGGATTGATGTCATCTTGTCATGAGTGGTTTACAGATATAGGTACTTTACCATGATATGGTGAGATGATGAAGAAAGAGATGAAGGAGGGAAACATGCTGAAAGACACTCTTGTAGTTGAACATGCAAGTTGATCAATCACAAGAAAGCAAAGGGACATTAGTTTGCGATCACAACTCAAGACTTAATATCATTGAAGACTCCTTATCAACAAGTCATACAAAGGTGAAAAGAAGAGCATTCTCAAGTAGAAACTCAACACACAACAACAATGGTGGATTGACACTGCCATATCATCAAGCAGTCTATGTCAGCAGTGTCTTGTCATGAGTTTTCATATGCCACATCGGCATTGTGAATCATGAAAATGGTATTCAAAATGCATTGTAAAGTGGAATTCCAAAGGACACACATGGAATATAAAGAGTCATGTAAGTTGAAAAGTAATAGGAAGTCAAACAGTCATGAGGGTAGTCAAAGAGTCACAAGGAAGGGGAAGCATCACCCCTTGGTTATATATACTCCCTCATTGTTTGAGTAAAGGACTTTTTTCAACTTGGATCCTCCCCCAAAGCATTAGAGATATAAGATAGTTCTTTTGGGGAGAAAGGGGTGGCTCCACTGGTCCACTATTGGAGCTAGTGATGTTCATTGTATACATGTGTCTTGGAAATTTTACTTAATAACATAAACCTTTAAGGCCAACACATTCTTCATGCATGGATTATGAATGTTTGTAAGACTATTCTGCGAATGTTTGTACTTCATGTTTGCTTTCACATGTGCCAAGATAGTTGAAATATTTCGGTCGTTTTAGTACTTATCTTATTGAGAATGTGTTGTAATGGTTGTTATTGATATCCTATCCTTGTGGACTATTCCGCAGGGTAATAGACATAAATTGTCATTTTTTGGTTGTAATGACTGTCGCATCCTCTGTGGACTATTCTGCTAGATGTTATACAAATCCTTCTGGTTCATGTGTCTCTCTTCTTGGGTGGTACTACTACCTCTCTCTTAGAGGCTCACTTTCCTCCCCTATCTGTAGTAGAAGAATTTTGACACATTTACAACTGAACACTCACCAGGCTGATCCAAAAATGGATCCTAAATAAACCTCTAAGTCTAAAAGACTTAATATAAGAGGTAAAAGGTGCCAAATGGCACAAATCCTTTGTAAATCAGAGGAAAATGAAAGTTGCAGGCTTCTCTCAGAAATAGTCTCATTGCAGAGATCTCTTCATTCTGAATCCAACGCAACTTGAATGGGCAAAAACGGACTTCAAATGCAGAAGTTTGCCATGTCCTTTGGAAAAAGAGGCAAATCCTTATAAAAATGGACTTAACGGCTCATTGAAGAAAACCGCATCGGAAGAGGCTAAAGGGAGGACTTAAGCGGAGACAGAAGGAACCCTGATTGCGATATCTGACTTATCGCATCGAATGTAGGCCTTTGCCCTATATCGGGACCTCAGACGAGTCGATTGCGATATGTGATTGTTGGAGATCGGCGGTCAACATAACCAGAGGGAAGACCCCTGTGCCGATGTGATATGTGATAGAAATCTATGATGTGCGATGTTAGCCATTGGATCGAGGAGTCAGATCAATGATCAGGATTTGATTGGCAGATCGATGATCAATGAATCCCCGATACCAGGGCCATTTACACATGCGATTGTGACTCGCGATACGATGATAAGGTGTGGACATGATAGTTTTATAGATATGATTGCATATTATTTGAAGTCCGGATAAACGACCAAAGATGTGTTTTTCACGCGTTTCTCTGTGTATTGCATTATGTGTCCATTTCTGCACAGGAAGGAAAAACGACCAGTTTTTCGGTGCATCGGTCCCTTTCCATTGGAAATCGCCATCACACCTATGCGTTATGAAGCTAAGAGAGCCACAAAGGTGAAAGGGAATGATTCCTCATGGTTGAGGATAAAGGAATGGATGGAAGCCGTAGAGCCAAGGGTTCCTCAAAGGCCATAGAGCCAAGTGAAGGAAAAAAGGAAAAACAACCGGGTTGCCCATGCCGCTGGTTCCTTTCCATTGCAAACTGCTTCTTGTGATGAAACAATCGGTATTCAATGATGGAGGTGAACTGTAATCAATGTGTTACAAAAATCACAGAGAACACAGTTAAAGGATCCCTAGAAGCACTGGAAGAGGAATACTCAAAGAAGTCGGGAGGCCCAGGGATGCTCAGTGAATACTCAGGAAGAGTAAGAGATTGCTGAGAGCCGCAAAGCCAGAGTGCTTGATAGAAAGAGCCACTAGAGTTTTGGATACACGCAGAGGCCGAGAGAAGCTCGTGAGAGCCAGCGCCGAAGAGCCAGAGCCAGAGCTGAGAGCAGAAGCAGAGGCCGCCAGAGGTTGGAGGCAGCTGCAGAGAATAGAGCCAGCACTCATTCTCAAGGTTCCAATAGTTGAGGTGACTGTAGGGGACCGCTGAATCCATTGAGATGGAGTTCAGAAAATCCTAAAGACTTCTAAGAGCCATAGAGCTGTAATGAAGCTGCAGAACAACAAAGAGATCAAATGATCCAACTGTTGCTGGTGTCCTAAGTGTGTTGAAGACAGAAGAAGGAGTTCCAGAGATAGTTAAGAGAATTCAGAGGGAGTCAGAGAGGCCAGAAGCTCAGAGCACTGACTGAAGGAGTCAAGTCTAGAGAAGCCTAGATCTGTCTGCAGAGTGAGGATAACCAGCAGGATAAGATGGAATTCTAAGCCCATAGGTTCATTTGTAAACCAATGGAGTTGAGTGTGGAACTTGTAAAATAATTGAAGCCATAATCCCAGAGAGCCTAATTGAGTTGACTAGAGCTCAAGGAGACGTAGCCCAAGAGTTTTGGGTGAACTCCAGATTAAATTGTTGTCTTATGTGCTTGTTTTACTGTTGCATTATTTATTGTTATATGTATTTATATATCAGTTACAACACATTAATTTACAGCACCTGAACAGTTTAAAACAAATACCAACATACACCTTAATATCAAGCACTTATTAATTTCCGCATTTGTTAATCAATAAGACTTGGGAATATTTAAAGCTTTGGAAGTGGGAGACGTTCTTGTAAGTTAGACAAGAAGCCTAAGTTCCCCATTTTCATATCATAGGCACACCTTCTTTCTTTTCGAAGGCACCATTGCATCCCTCTCTCTTGCTGACAGTTAGAGCCAAGGAAAATCTATAAGAATACATGGTAACCATGCCGATATTTTGGATGGTGTTCCTACTTCAAAAGGTATGAAGTCTAATTGGGACTTCACATCGAGGAGACCCCTTGGTTGACGAATTTCTAGCACCGTCAACAGGGTCTGATGTGAATATTCTTCCAAATAGCACATGGGAGATGATGGGGATGCCAAATATGACATGGTATCCTATTCAAATAAGACTAGCCAATCAAAATTGTATCTCTCTTATTGGTATATTGATGCATGTGCCAGTATATATTGATGGAGCTAGAAGTATTGCTAATTTTGAAGTTATAGAGATCATCAATGACACCGATCCATACCTTGATCTTTTGGGGATTGATTGGGATTTTGAAAATTATGTAATTATTGACTTGAAGAAGAGGCAGTTGATCTTCGAGGTAGGGGATGTTCAAGTTATAGCACCAATGGACCCGCAGGAAGGATACCAATACATTGAGTTGGTTAGAGGAGGGTTAAGCTATGAATAGTTGGATAATATTTACAACGTGACAACCCGCTAGGAGGATTATGTGAATCCTACTGCTGATGGAGTACTGAGCTGGCGTAGTTTGGGATCTTTCACATCTAACTCATAAGAGGCACTAGAAAAATGGTAAGAATGCATGAAGTGAGCACTCAAAGGTGCATACACCTCACTAGGATAGCTTGCTGGATAGGAACAAAGGTGCATAACCCATCCCAATTTTATGGATTATCTAAAGTGATTTTTTTTTATGTAGGAAATCAAAGAACAAATACCTAAGAAAGTGAGGATTCCCACGTTGAATGTTGCTTTGCATACAACCCCAACTACGTGGTGGACTATGTACAAGAGTCACTTCAGGTGATGTCAATAATGTAGACAATTGTTGTGCATCGGGTTTTGGACGAATTCTGAAGTCCCTAGAGTTAAATACTCAAGCATGGAGTTCCCAAGGACACACTTAAAGTAGTGTATTGTAGCCTCGACCAGAGGACTTGTACCGCAACAGGAGTGGGTACATCGATTTTTACATATGTTAGACATTGTCCCCTTGAACTAATATATTGAATTGGAGGTTCGCAGAGGAATAGTGGAATGGAACGAAATGGTGCAAAGTTTCAAGGCTACCTTTAGTTTTGAAGTAGAGGAACCAACAATAGACAAAGCTGTGAAGGTATTGTAATGAAAGATATTTATCATGGGAGAGCTGAACATGCTGAGGGATATACCGTTGTGTCCTATGCACAAGCATTTGCAGAAGGTACATGAATTTATGGAATGTTATAATGTAGTGGAGTTGGGAGAGGATGATGACAATTCTAAGAATATACATATTTTGGAAGTCGAAGGGGAGAGTTGAGTGAGTGCATCAGAGTTGCAATTAATCGAGTACGCAAAACTGATAAAAATGAAGAAGGTGAATATCGGGACAACAAAAAATATTAAGATGGTGGTTATATGGGACTATTTGGATGATGAAACAATAGAAAAGGTTGTCGATCTTCTGCGTGAGTACCATGATTCATTCCCCAACACATTTTAGGAGATTAAGGGAATTGTAGGAGAATTGGGCAAGATGAGAATCCCATTGAAGCTTGAAGCTAAGCATGTAAAGTAGTGGCCTTATCGGTTGAATATGATATATAAAAAGAAGGTTAAGTGGGAATTGGATAAAATGTTACAAGCATGAATCATTGAACCCATAGAAGAGTCAAAGTGGATCAACCCTATGGTGGTCCAGAATAAGAAAACAATAGAAATTAGAATATGTGTAGACCTTCAGAAGTTAATTGATGCATGTGCACACGACCCCTTACCTACTCCATTTACTTATGAGATACTAGAGAATGTGGGTGGATAAGAGGCCTATTCATTTACTGATGGATTCTTTGGTTATCACCAGGAAAATATTGCAAAGGAATATTGACATAAGACCACCTTCGAGATGGAATAGGGGTGCTTTCTGTTACACAGTGATTTGTCACCGTCCCTGTTACCCCTTCTCCCGCACATTGGAGGACTTATTCCGGGACCTGTGAGAAGTGACATAACCTGAAAACACTTGCATCGTATCCCCTTGAGTATGTATTTCATATGCCCTGAAGACACATTCTACAAAATACCCATAAAAATAGCCCTTTTTCCATTGGCGCGGTTCCACTATGTATCACTCGCGCCAATGGGGGAAATCCTCCAAAGAGGGCGTGCCAGCTGGCGCTCTGTCTTAGAGTCGCACTCGCGCCAGCCCAGTTGGGTAAAGTTTTTAACAAACCAACTTGCAAAGGTTCTTCCTAACCCACTCATGAACTGAATCTATATTGAGTTGGGTCAATTTGGCTTTGAATCTCCATAGAAGGGTAGTAGTTCTCCACCTCTCATGGAAGCTTCTTAGTGATAAAGCCAATCCCATGAATCTTGTGGATGACCCTAACTCCTTCTCCTCTATCTATAAAAGCTTGTCCTTTTGCCTTTGACAAGTTAGAGTCTCCAAGTTCCAAATTCTAAGTCTCAAAGTCTGAGGATTGCCAAGTTCATGCTACAAGAAGCCTTCTTCATTCCCATGAGGCTAAATCTTAAGTGAGGAGATTCTTGTCCAAGTAACCAAGGAGAGAGAGGCTTGTTCCCCATCCCCAACAAGCTTTGCAAGGCATGTGTTGCTGATCACCCAGCCAAAGGAGGATTTGACGTCAGAACTATGGTTGTATTCTTCTTTGTTGTTTATTAATAATAGACGACTATCATTATGGTTCCACTCTTATTGTCTTTGTAATGATGATTGAGTTATATCCTTTCTGACTGATATATAGTTGCATCTATTGGATTTTATGCTTGTGTTTGTATCGTTCTTTGCATGTGCAGGTGTCTGTTCACGAGGATCGTGGGGATCGTGACCAGCCGGAGCAAAGGAACGGGAGCGACAACTCTTCTACAAATACTAGCGAATCCAGGTAGGCCCTCATCATCGGTCTTTGATTTGCAATTAGGAACCTGCATGTTAGCGTTGTTTGATTGTTGCTAGACCCCATTTGGGCTAGTAGGGATTGCCTCTGTCCGCAGAGGGGATTTACCTCCACAACAATTTGGCGACTCAACTGGGGAGTTGGCTTTTTGCCTTATTGTTTGTTTTGTCTTGTTGTTTGATTTGTAAACTTTAGACGAAGTCTGAAGTATGGCCAGATAGCCTTCAAAACGCTATTGCTCCGCATTAGCAAAGTAGATCAACGCCACTTCAGTCCATCTCCGGTTTGGTTTACGAGCTGAACGGCTTGGAACTTGCCTTGTTTCTTGGTTGTTTCTTGGGTTCTCCTACTTGATTAGCTTTCTGGGTTGAATCCCTGTATTGCTTCTTGCCCCTTGGTGTACCTGGGTACTGTTGACTTAGCTTTGGCTTTTTTGTTTTTATTTTTCCATAGCAAACTCGGCTGGCGTTGTTTTATAGCGTTACAGTCGCGCCTGTTGGCGCATGTTGCACACTGACAACCCGTGCCAATACCTGAAAGGCGCGAGTTTCCGCCTGACAGTCGCGCCAGGCCTGGGAACTTTTGAAGTTTGCTTGGCTGTGAGCCCTCTGAGCTTAGGTTTTGTTCTGGGTACCTTTTTTAGACTACTTGAGTGTGTTGGAGTGTGATTTGACTGGCTTTGATCTTTACCCTTTGGGTGTTTGCTTTTTTCCATCGATTTCACATTTCTAGCCCTAGGGCATCTAGTGGCTTTGTGTGTCGAGCCTTCCTCAGGTGTTTTGATCTTCTAGTGGTCCAGTCGATTCTTTGATTGCTCCCTTGCACTTTTTTGGTGGTTGTAAATCGTTTTGTTGCGTTATTTGGGTGACTTGCTTTGTCTTCACTTGAATTCCGCTTCGTCTCACTTTGAGCCTAGATTACACGGCTCATTGGTGTCTTTGGGATCTTTCTTGTTCTTTGGAGTTTTGATTTGTGATTTAGGGAACTGAATGTGCTTGTATTGAATAGAATTTTCTTGTCATCATTTCTCAAATTTTGTTTAATGCACTCTGCCATCAACAAAAGAAAAAATCTCTTTTGCTTTGTATTAGTTAATGAGAATTAAACTTTTCATTTTGATTAGTGATTAGTGATCTTAAAGAAAAGTTTGTTAATTTCCATTAGCTGCATTAGGGAAGTTCTTTGTTGTTTTGTGATCATTTCGTTTGCATGAAAGCCCTCAAACCCTCACGTAATTAGCATTCATCGAATGAAATGACATATTTTGGCATATAGTTTGCATTTAGGAATTTTTGAGAGATTACATACGGTAAGGCCTGAAAACTAAAACCTAATACAAGATCAACTTTAAAACGAACTGAATGAACCTAACAACGCATTGGAACATAACACACATTGTTTAGAGGTCTAGGATAGAGACGTGCTCCGGCGTTGTTAAACCTAGTCAATTTTGTTTCACTCAAGGTTGGGTGATTCCTCATTCTGTGACTCAATAGTGGTCTAGCACGGATTTGAGCTCCCACGTACCAGTGAATGAGTCATGTAATGATCATAATAATCCACAAAATCACAACCTGGATCTCAATAGACAAAATCCATGGTCTTGCGCTCCATCTCGACCTGAACAAAGTACAAGTTCAAGCATGCGAATATGGGAGCCGAAGTCGAACATGCAAGAACATCGTCTGATTACCAGTCAATGATGAAAACTGTTAACAGATGCGAGAGGTACCACCAATAATGACAATGGTCCTCAAGGTACTATAGGTACAATCTACGGCGTGCGAATCAGTGAGCCGGCGTCGAACACCCGTAGAATCATTTGATCGGAGGCCAATGATGAAAACCTCACGTCGATCACGAAGAACCTGCCATTGAGGCATGCAGGCTCCAAGGCACCTGAAGAGAATCTTTAGGTCAACTTTCCTGGATAATGAGCTGAAGTCGACCGGAAGTGACCTTGATCGAAGGTGGGCCATAATGTTTCCCACATCATCGACATGAGACAGAGAAAGATAAAAATGTATTGTGAATCAGGATTATGTGAGGCATCAGAGGGAGGTTGAGTATTTTGCAGAGGTCAACTTCTCTTGAACATATTGGCGGCACGACAGTGGACTTGGCAGTATTTGACATCAAATGATTAGGGGTCATGGTGACAGGGCAATGAGCAGATGAGAGGTCAAACAGGATAACCCAAACCCACGGAGGCAAGTGTAAAAACAAGATGAGATATCCCCACCCAGACACGAATGCAGACAGGTGCCATGTTCAAGAGTGACATACTGTCGACGACAATAATTGTGGTTCCATTTTTCCCACCATTTCTGGCGATTACCCCAGTTATTTCTATCAACGAGCTTGACGGGGATAGCATATTCTTGTAAGGCATCATTTCGACGGAATCCGATGTCATTAAGTTTTAACGAGTTTGACAAAGAAAGAACTCGGCGTCTTTTCATGTTTAGAGAGTTTGAAAAGACAACAGAAAAGGAAACTCCGGGGGGGTCCTTTTTCGTAAAGTTGTGTCTCTCGAGCCCGAAAAAGTATAAAACAATGCTCGAAAGAACCACCCGATCATTACGATCGAGGAGTACTTTTCATGAGTAGTGATTTCGACCTGAAAAGGTAAAAAGCGATCGAAACCACGTCGCTTCGTGACCATTAACGAACCTGAAACGACAAGGGTCCGACAATCTTTTCGTTTTTACATGGTCGGAAAAGAGTTTAAAGACGACCGCCTCTCATTTACATTTAACGAGTCGAGAGGAATAACTCGGCATTCTTTTCACGTTTAGCGAGTCAGAAAAGAGCAGAAAGGTGACTCCATGGTGACTTTTTCGTGTATTTACCGAGTCCGAAAAAGTATAAAATACAACTCGTTTCATCACCTAAGCTGCACAAATACCTGTCGCTGCACAAACACCAAGTGTAAAATCCATTTTCCACACAAATATATATTAAAATATTCGTAAAATGACTTTTAAAACCTATCTGAGGATCAAAAAAGTTATAAAATGGGTGAAAATGGTAAAACAAAAAATTACTTTTCACTTTTACCTTTAGAGAGCGACATTAGGGCTTTTGGTGTGCGATCTTCAAGCATTGATTTCAATAGATCCAATTGACCATTCAGAGCGCCGCCAGTGTCAGGTAAGAGGCCTCTCCTTTTGCTCCATTTTTGTCCGTTTCAAATTTGTTTTAAACTGCTTTTTCATCCTTTATGGGAGGACTTTAAAAAATGAGGGTTGCGCCCATTGGCGCGGGTTCTGGGCACGGACCCGCGCCAATGGGGCAACTTTCCCAAAGGGCACGCGCCCATTGGCGCGACTATTTTAGAAATAGTCGTGCCAACAATCGCGTGGGTTTTTAGCTCAAATTTTAACGTTTTCAAGCAATTTTCACTGCATTTCTAATTTTTCCAAGGATCTAATTCAGTGTTTTAACCTTGTGAACGCAGAGAAATGATCAAAATGGCAATCCAGTGGAAGGAAAGGGAGCATGACCAGGTAGACGAATTGGCCATAGCAGATGAGGGCTGCATGGAAGCTCTCAGAGCTTGCGGGCTCAAGAAATTTTTCCTAGTGTCCTATTTACGAGCTCAGCCAGAGCTCTTGCAGTACTTGATTAACTTATGGGACGAACAGGAACAGGTGTTCCGAATACGGGACCAAACATTGGAATTAGATGTATCTGATGTCTACTTCCTTACTGGATTGTCACGACGAGGGCCGGTGCCCCGATTGACCAGTAGCAGGCCATCTGGAGAAAATATGGAAGAGGTAAAGGCCCGAGTTTGCCCAACTGCACAATATGGGTCGGGCAGCGTGAAAGTGGATATCCCCACTGTTGAGGACCTGACACTCAGAGCTGTACTATTCACCATTACATGAGCTGCGGGGGCACAGGCACCCCACGAAGCTACGAAGAACCACTTGATCTTGGCGACAGAGTGCCTTAGTCCGACGATCTTCAATTGGGCGTCAGCTGTGACGACTAATATGAAGAGGCAGCTAACGAAGGCCAAGCGCGGCAAGCTGCAACAGTTCAGATACGGCTCCATCTTGGTGGCATTCTTCTTGGAACGTGTGCCACTCTTCCAGGGCCAAGGGGCCCTTGTTCCTGACCTGGCACCTCGAGAGCCGAGGCTGGCTCGTTGGGCGGCACTGATGCCGAGAGGGGGAGGCGGTCAGCAGATGTCATTCAGACCCGAGTTTTTTGTGTGGCTTCGCCGCCAGTTGATCGTGGTGGAGGACTAGCCATATGCGGGGACAAACTTCATCGGTGACCCTGACCTCCCACTGCCAGAGGGGGAGGACTGGGACGAGGAGATAGGTATGACCTCTTTTTGATTTTGTGTTTTATGATTTTTTGTTAATACATGTTCATTCTAACAACAGTTATTTGTGTATGCAGATGTTGGCCCAGCACGCCCAGCTGGCATGTCTCCTATTGCGCGAAGAAACCAGCCTGCAGTTGAGCTTCAGCTAGAGGGTGTCGAGGGAGGGGAGTTGATCCAGAACCTCGAGGGGCTAGCCCGGGGGATTCCAGACTATACCCGGCTGGCAGATGTCCCACCGGCGTACCAGAGATATACAATGGGAGTGCCCACTCGCATCCACCGTCTCTTGAAGCTCCTAGTGCGTGTGGTGATGTGTTATGATGAGCACCATAGGGATTAGACATCTAGGGTTTATTTTCATGCATATTTTTTGAGAGACATGTCGTCTCTGAATGTATTAAGACGAACATGTATATTTTTTTGAGCTATGTGATGCACGTTGTGCAAAACATTTCGACACACACACACACACATATATATATGCCTATTTTGGATGGATCTTTTACATGTGATGATGTTTTTATATGCTATGCATATGTCTAAAACAAATGTAATCTAATGTATCAGTTGCATAACAAACGACCCAATGCGAAATGTATTTAATCACATATTTTATTTTTACGCAAGCTTAAAAGCACACATGACAACACATATGCAAACTATGCTTGGAAATGGATTTTATTTTTATGCAAGCTTAAAATCACACACATGCAAACTATGCTTGGAAATGGATTTTATTTTTATGCAAGCTTAAAATCACACACATGCAAACTATGCTTGAAAACAAGGGAAACAGGCATGCCCCCTAGCCTGAGTCTGTTTATCGATCCTCACTAGATGGCTGTGTCCATACCTTGGATCCAGATTTCTATGTACTCTGCTATGGATGGCTGCGCCCATACCACATATGTCATGTACTTGAGATATCAGTTGTACTTCTTCATGCAGGTTCTTCGGCGGCAGTGTTTTCAGTTGGCCATGTTCTTGTAAAGCATTTCACCCCTCTCTCTCTCTCGGGCTTCATGCTTTAGGGGGCATCTGTTACACAGTAATTTTTCATCGTCCCTGTTACCCCTTCTCCCGCACATTGGAGGACTTATTCCGGGACCTGTGAGAAGTGACATAACCTGAAAACACTTGCATCGTATCCCCTTGAGTATGTACTTCATATGCCCTGAAGACACCTTCTGCAAAATACCCATAAAATTAGCCCTTTTTCCATTGGCGCGGTTCCACTGTGTATCACTCGCGCCAATGGGGGAAATCCTCCAAAAAGGGCGCGCTAGCTGGCGCTCTGTCTCAGAGTCGCACTCGCGCCAGCCCAGTTGGGTAAAGTTTTTAACAAACCAATTTGCGAAGGTTCTTCCTAACCCACTCATGAACTGAATCTATATTGAGTTGGGTCAGTTTGGCTTTGAATCTCCATAGAAGGGTAGTAGTTCTCCACCTCTCATGGAAGCTTCTTAGTGATAAAGCCAATCCCATGAATCTTGTGGATGACCCTAACTCCTTCTCCTCTATCTATAAAAGCTTGTCCTTTTGCCTTTGACAAGTTAGAGTCTCCAAGTTCCAAATTCTAAGTCTCAAAGTCTGAGGATTGCCAAGTTCATGCTACAAGAAGCCTTCTTCATTCCCATGAGGCTAAATCTTAAGTGAGGAGATTCTTGTCCAAGTAACCAAGGAGAGAGAGGCTTGTTCCCCATCCCCAACAAGCTTTGCAAGGCATGTGTTGCTGATCACCCAGCCAAAGGAGGATTTGACGTCAGAACTATGGTTGTATTCTTCTTTGTTGTTTATCAATAATAGACAACTATCATTATGGTTCCACTCTTATTGTCTTTGTAATGATGATTGAGTTATATCCTTTCTAACTGATATATAGTTGCATCTATTGGATTTTATGCTTGTGTTTGTATTGTTCTTTGCATGTGCAGGTGTCTGTTCACGAGGATCATTTCGATCGTGACCAGCCGGAGCAAAGGAATGGGAGCGACGACTCTTCTACAAATACTAGCGAATCCAGGTAGGCCCTCATCATCGGTCTTTGATTTGCAATTAGGAACCTGCATGTTAGCGTTGTTTGATTGTTGCTAGACCCCATTTGGGCTAGTAGGGATTGCCTCTGTCCGCAGAGGGGATTTACCTCCACAACACTTTCAATATACAATCATGCCATTTAGGTTGAAGAATGCACCAATCATTTTTTCACACATAGTGGTGGTTGATTTTAAGGAATTCATTCATAATTTTTTATAAGTCTATTTAGATGATTAGACTATGTTCATTCTGTTAAAGAAGCATATTGAGGTTCTGCAGCTAATGTTGGATAGGTGAAGACATGTGCAAATTTCATTAAATATAAAGAAGTGTATATTCTATTCACCTTTTGGTATTCTGTTGGGGCATGTAGTCTGCAAGCAATGTTTACTAGTGGATCCAACCAAGATCACGGTGATAGTGGATCTACCACCACCTATATCAGTTAGGCAGTTGCAGTCTATCTTGGGGCATACATGGCATTATCAAAAGTTTATCCAAGCGTACACTCAGATCACTCTCCCTATGGAGAGGTTGTGGAAGAAAGAGACGAAGTTCCAACAGGATGAGGAGTGTTAGCAAGCTTTGGACACTTTAAAGTAAAAACTTGTCACTGCGCCAATTCTAGTGTTCTCATATTGGCACAAGGAGTTCCACGTGTGTATTGATTCTTCATCTATTGCACTAGGTGTGATTTTAGCATAGCCTAGAGAAGGAGAAATATATCATCCCATTTATTTTTCTAGTAGGAAGTTATCCACAGTTGAGCAGAACTACACGACAATGGAGAGAGAGGAACTCATGATTGTGTTTGAAATTCAAAAGTTTAGAAATTACTTGCTAGGTAACATGTTCAAACTGTACTTAGATAATTCTGCATTGAATTACCTCATCAACAAGCTTGTGTTGGGGGGGAGGATTTGCATATGGTTTTTGTATTTCCAGGAGTATGATTTTTAAGTAGTCGTAAAGCTTAGTTGATTGAAAGCATGGCCTGATCATTTGACTCGCTTGACCATGGGAGAAGATACACAAAATTTGGAGGACAATTTTCCAGATGCTCAACTCTTTTTTGTTACTATAGTAGATGATCATTTTGCAGATATTGCAGGATTTATGAGTATAAGGATGGCACCAGAAGGGTGTACTTTCGCATAGAAGAAATAGTTAGTGGTAAAAGAGTCAGATTACCAACTCATTATGGGCTGATTATACAAGTTGGGTGCATATGGGATTTTGCGCAAGTGTGTGTTGGAGCATGAATGACAATTGCTACTAATAGAAGCACATACATGCATCGATAGAGGGAATTATGTAGGATAGGCCATTGCATAAAAGATCTTGCGCATAAGGCTCTAGTGGCCTACTTTACATGGCGATGCTAAAGAGTTTTTCACAGCCTACGATGTATTCCAATGAGTGGGGAAGCCTTCCTGAAGAGATGAAATGCCATTGGTTACCCAAATCACTCTACAACCATTTGATAAATGGGAAATTGATTTTTTGGGCATGATCAACCCACCCACAAGGAGAACTGGTGTGTGGTATATAATCACTACTACTAATCATTTGATCAAATGGGCGAAAGTCACGCTAGTCAAAGATTGCAACACAAAGACAACTGTGTGTTTCTTATTTGATATGTAGTGACAAGATTAGGGGTTTCTGAGGAACTTGATGAGTAATCAAAGCACTCATTTATTGAACATGACCATTGCAGTGCTAACAAATGAATTTCAAATTTATCATCAGAAAAGCACTCCCTACCATCCACAAGTTAACGGTATAGCGGAGGCCTACAAAATGTTGGAGATAACGCTTAGTAAGGTATGGAATGTACAACACGATGATTGGGATTTGAGGATACCAACATTTTTGTGGGCATATAGGACCATATGAAAAAATTTGATTGGAAAAACACCTTTTTTATTAGTGTATGGGCAAGAGGCAGTATTTCCAATAAAAATTTTGGTACCTAGCTTATGCATTACGGCAGCTACACAACTGACAAAACCTGACACAATGAAACAAATATTACAAGAGCTATTACAACTAGAGGAAGACTTTGTAGTAGCCATATTTCACTAGGAAGTCAAAGGGAAAGAAAGAAAGCATGACATGATAGAAGAATTACACAAAAGATATTTTAACCTAGATATTTGGTGTCATTGTACAACAACAAATTTTTGAAGAATTTAGGAAAATTCTAGATTCATTGGTTGGGGACCTATATAATCTAGTGAGTGACAGATACAGGAACTGTGTAGTTAAAGAATCTGGATGGTACTCCATGAGAAGGATTTGCTAATGGGATTTGGTTGAAGTTGTACAAAGACAGTCAGGATCTTGCACACCATCTGTAAGGAGACAATAAGATTTTTACCTTTTGTACATAAATAAAGTATGTTTTTTGTGAGTTAATGATAAATTTTTGTTGTTTGTTAGAATTAATGACCAGTGGTAATTCTTTTTTTTGGGAGTAGAAGTTGTTAGGTAGTCATAGAATAAGTTACATTGTAAGTAGAAGTGGAACATTATTCATCGAGGAGGGAGTTTTTCACAATATCAGTGCCAGAGTATACAATGCATAATGTTGGGGGCATATTCCATTAGTAATGGATGACAACTGGATGACTGACAAACTAACTAGAAAATAGCTACGCAAAATGTTTTGGTATATGATTTAGAGGAAATGTGTTAAGGGTAAGTGAGATGACACTTCTGTAGTAACCAAGGAAGGCAAGTAATTATTACAAAAACTGTCGTCATCAGGGCATAATCGTAGCTGGAAATAATGCTCCTACAACTCAGTTATGACATGAGGACATGAAGATAAGTGGAAGATTACCTCAGATTATGCCACTAAGATGAAGTGATGGCTTGAGAGTGGGATAATCATGATGACATGCATAATAGAAAAACATTGTGTGCATGCAACCCATTTATGCATTTAGATGATTTGAGAGCAAAAGTCCAAGAGAGGAGTGTGAGACAAAGTTAACGATTAAGGGAGCATACATGCTAAGGAGGCAAGACTCAACTATTGGTATATCAATGCTAGGAGTAGCCATTGTAGAGTGATGGGAAGGAAAGAAGATAGTCATGGGAATGAAAACCACAAACTAAGCATCCTTTGTTCCCTTGAAAAGTTGAAACCGAAGAACCATGGGAAGAAACCACGTCTCCAAGGATTGAAGACCTAGAGACAAGCCAGGAGGATACTAGTGTAGCGTTGAGCTCCGAGATAATTGATCCATTGGTGGAAACAGGTTACAAGAGCCCTTGTATGTGCCACCAATGAAGAAAATAGATCCGCCTGTTTCAGTCCCTCGTAATTCAATGCATTTAGTGGAGATACAACCCCTTTCATCTGGTGTTCAAAGTGAGGGAAAAATGTGAAGTCATCTAAAAAAACTAAAGTATTCTAATCAAGATATACGTGATCCCACCAAATTCACACATTTACAAGACTATCTACAATGTGTGAAGACGAATGATCTTGGGGTGACTAGAGTGGAGCCATAGGATTGGGCTCACAAACTAGAGAACACCGATATTCTCAATTTGTTTGTTATTCCTCATTTTGGGAGGGGGGTTGAAGTGAACACAATCGTCAAAATCCTATTGGATTACATCTATGCAGGCTACCTTTAGCTAGAAAAACTAGTGGAGATGACTCTTACTCTGATTCATGACATTACTGGTCTACCCATGAAAGGAGATGACCCAAAACCAATAATTGCAAGAAAAAAATATTTTTTTTTTGTAGGCTTGGTAGGTCCTTTCTATTCCATTTCAAAAAAACAAGAAAGTTTTACATCCAAATCTAATAAGGTCGGAGGGTCTCAACTTTCCCATCAGGAAACCAGGTCTGTTGGCCATTTTCTGCATTATAAGCCATCCAAAATTTGAAAATTCTAAGATTGTCTAGCAGTGCAATATAAGTCTGAATGTATTTAAATTTCCTATTAACTATGTAACTATAGAAACATCTAAAATTATGTGAAGTAATCATGTAAACATCTCAAAATTTTAGCAAAACATAACCATGTTGATCAACAAATTACTATTTAGAAGAGTCTAAGGGCATTAGATCTTTGGCACTAGACCCCGGTAGTTCAGTCTGTGGGAGGCAGGGGTTGTGCTTATCGATTTGACTGAGGCGAGTAATTTGTTGTTGAATCTGACGATGAATGAGTTGAAATTCCCTATGAATTTCCTACAGATCTATGTCTATCTTGTTTGAACCAGTAGATAAGGACACCATTTCTTTTGCCATGATGTTCTTCATTATCCAATACAAATAAACCATTTGCTAGAACTGAGTAAATATGCCTCTAGAATGGCCTGGGTCCTGTACCAAGGTCTACCAATCCTCTAAGTCTAGGTCAGTATTCTCAGCCTGTCATTTTAACTCTAATTCCCACCCTGAGATCAACTAACGGACTTGAGGAGGCATATTGAGATGATATGGCTGTGCTACTTCCTAGGTTTTCCCAGTGATGCTACATCTTCCTCTAACCCTGGACTACCGAGGCTGAGATTTTCGAGCACCTCGATCCCATCCACTGCTCTAGCCTTAGACCTGGCCCTCTCGGCCTAAGTTCTCTCTACGCAAGGAGGGTTATGCCATGATGCTAAATTGTAGACCATACAAGAGCACACGAAACCAAAATATGAGAATCACAAAAGATAATGCCTAGGAGCCTGACCAAACTAGTAGCCAGTTCGCAAAGAGACAACCTAGCACGGTAGCATTACAAGATGAGAAGTAATATAGCCCTGGAAAGGTAAAAAGACATGATACAGTATGATATTAAGCAAGAGACTAAAAAAACTGAGTATTCCTCATGGAGCTGAGCCAACCCCAATGCAACAAGACACCATCTTTTGCCTTCAGTGCACAACGCCCCCATGAGGCTGAGACTACCAACCATTCATGGGAATTCTTCTTACAGTTTACCCATACTAATCCAAGAAAATGGTTTATCTTGAAGGAAACTAATTGAAATAAAACCCATAAAACCAAGACACATGTTAGAGTCCCAAAATCATTTGTAGAATGCAGAGCCATCAGAGAAAGAAAAATGCCATAATAAGCAGACAAATATGAAGGTGCATGGACCTTTTATCAAAATTGGAATTTGTTGTTTCCCATACAACCCGAGAACCCTCGTAGATTTCCCTTCTCATCAACTTAAAAAAAAACATCTTAAGATTTAAGTAGTTATAATTAACAATAACATGGAAGGTGTGTTTAGAATAGACAAAAAAGACATACCCATAGCAAACGCTTACATACAAAGAGACAAAGTTGTGATGGTGCATTCGTTTTGCAAACCCCTTTGGGTCTTGAGAGAATTGGTTTACTATTGTACTAGACCACGTTGGAATTCTTAAGTCAAACCCTAGAGGCATGCTTGATGTTTGAAGCCCATGCCTCACAATAAACCTATCAATGTTCCTTGCCACCTTATGCATGTAGGGGAATAAATGAGGGTCGCCATCCGACCACCCATCATTATAACTCATTAGTTCTCTGCTCTTGGCTTAAATCCCATCGAGGCCACTTGAACGGCTCTCACCTGATCTGGGGAATTGTAGACAAAAATATTGACATGCAGGTGATCAAGGATTATAGAACATCTAGGGTAGGTCATGGCTATAAATTCTCCCAGATTAATGACCACCCTACCAATTTCGCCACATAGGCACTAGCTTGTAAAGTGCTACGAAAATGTAGAAAAGATGAAGTGCCAATAGGTACCATCATTATAGAAAACCAATGTGCAAAGGGAGAGAAGTTGAGTTGGGCACCATAGTTGTTGAAACGATTCTAGTAGTACTGTCTAGATACATATGAAAATAATGAATAATTATACTATCCTTGGTTGTTGACACTGATCGCTTTGGTAGTCTGGGAAAAGATGGAGGGATTCTAGCCAATAAAAAATCCATCGCGGCCCTGTTGATGGAAAAAATTGCACACATCAAAATTTGAGGATACCACCTGGTCAACGTCCCAAATCAGACCTTTTTCCGTTTAATATGGTGGCTCTGACTAGTTTAATTTGTGTCGAGTTACCATATGGACTTTCTCCAACATATGGAAGCTTTAGAAAAAAATGGGTGATATGGATATAATATGGAAGCAAGTTGGGAATATGTGGTGTGATATATATAAAAGCATAAACTAATAACTATAATAGTAACCCGGGTGCTAACTTAAAGATGTGAACTAAAATGATAATGAATAACTGCTAATGAATATCAACAACTGATAACGTTATTAAAGAAATTTAAGAAAATTAATTTAATTTAATTAATATTAATTCTTATGATTAAAGTCAAGGGACAAAGCACATCAATAGTGACAATACTTCATTCAATAACCAAAAACATATGCACAACATCCAAAAGTAAGATCCCACTTTATAATCAAAAGGTAGAAATCAATAATAGTACCAATTTCGCCTTTTCTCTTTTTGACATGGAATCCAAAATGGTTTATATCTTCAATTAAGGAGCAACAATGTACAATAGTGCAACAAGGCTTTTTATTCTATTGATTTTGGAACTCTTTGTTTGAGTTCGAGAGCCATATAAATAGTGTTTTACAAGATAAAGGGAGAAACTAAGTCTCCAATATTTCCCCAACCAAAGTAAAACAAACTTGCATAAAATAGAAAATATTTACATTTTGAAAATAAAGGATCAATTCAAGTGGATTTCTATTGACGTTAAGCAAGTAACTTGTTGCCATTGCCGATGGACTTGTAGAAAAGGTGCCAACTTGTGAGGATAATAAGGCTTAATGCTTATCTGGAAATTGAAAACATGAGCTTGAAGAGGTGGCAACAGTTGAGTTGATACTTCTGTAAGGCTCTCGAGTACCTGTAAATCACTGTGTGGCTTAATTAAGAGTTCCCAATTTAACCCAAAATTTACCTTTGACAACTGCTCTATCTTTTTATCACATTTTATGCTTTTGTCCATCCATCTCTTTTGTAAAACATCTATATGAACATCTTCTTCACAACTTGATATTAATTTTGCCTCCAATAATGACCGAGTGACAGAATGAATGATGGAATTTTAAAGCTCTTGAGCATAAACAACTATTTTCCTTACCAAACTTATCATATCTTTCCAACTTCCAAGAAAGATTTATGCACCTCATCAATTTTTGGAAGATTTGGATGTATTATCTTTGAGTGAACTTACCATTCTAGGAGATCATTAAGGTCACGTTTGGCTTCATCATATTTAGTTTCCATATCAACCAATTAAATAACCATAGAATTAACCCGCTTGCATTGCACTTGTATTAGACTTAACTAATCACATAGAATCTATGGTTGTTTTTGGAGTTGTTAATTTAGTTCATAAGATTCATGATTGAACTAGGCTATATCTAAAGCTTCTCCTCTTGCTCACTCAAAACTGTTGTGATTATTTTAATTGGTCATCTTTCTATTTTATCTCTGTAGAATGTTGACTCTTGACTTAGGTAATTTGTGCTTGAAATTGTGCAATCTATTGTTCCAACTAGTAAATTTTGTTATCTTTTTCTTTGACGATTTTTTTGACATGGGCTTCTTTATCTATACTTGTTGAAGCATAAGCACATGCATATTGAGCCAACTCTTCAAACTCTTCATGAGGATCGGTCGATGCACTCTTCCAGATTAACTCTAGTTAAGTGGATTCTAAGGCGATGTTTGTAGAAGAAAGCTCATTTTCTACTCTTCTCTTCTTCCTACTTTTCATGATTACAACTTTATGTTGAGGATGATAGAAAACTTCAATTGGAGGTATTTCCTCAATATTCAATTGAATTTATGAAGTAGGATAAGAAAGAATCACTTCTACATTAAGCCGAGTATTAAGAGGGGTCTTAGAAATGGCACCAGAGTGTGCAAGAACAAATTATGAAGAGTCAAGAGTAATAAGCATTGTTTGTTGAGACATAGCATCTGAATTGTTTACTTCTAGAGTTTCCTTATCCTAGCTGCATCATTTGGTGTTGACATTGTATCCAAAAAAGACTGCCATTGCTTATTCATATCCTTAACCAAAAGGTTGACTTAGGAAGCTTTATCCTCGGAATCAGTGTAAGAAATCTGCATTGGTTTAGAGATATGAGGTGTGGTATGTGAAGAAGAATTAATAGTTTTTTCTACAAAGCCATCTCCATTTGGTAGCTTTAGCAAATTCATAGGCAGAGGAGCCCTTCTAGAATCTATGAAAACTAAAATGTGTCGAAAATTATTTGGAGACAACTTCTTTGCTTTATAACAAACTGACTCATAAGAGGAGGTCTAGAAAAATAAATCATCATATTGAATGTGGTTATGAACATAATTTCTGATATACACTTCAACAACTATATTTTGAGAAATTTGAGAAGGAGCGTAGGCTCTGGCAGGAATTGTGATGAGCTTCAATTCATTTAAGGCTGAGATCTCCTTTTCAACATGTTGATGATTTTTTAGAGTGAATAAATTGAGTTGGAGAGGAAATTTGGGCCAAAAATATTTAGAAGCTTTTTTGTGTTCAAGTGTAATTCTAGTCCCTACTGTATGATAAGAAATTTCTTTGGACAGAAATTTATATGGGATGTAAAGAGGGAGAACATGGGGGAAACCATTAATCCCCCAAACCCTAATATAGGTGTAAATCTCCTCAACAAAGTAATGCCCAATCCTTAGAAAAATATCCATTGTCTTAGGAGACATCATTGGAATTGTGGAATTAAAGATGGCTCGATATAATGGAATAATTTCAAGGTGACAAATGCAGTATAAATGATCGAAATAATTCTCTTCCCAAAGAATATTGTGATATATGTGTATAGGAAGAGGGTCGGAAAGTGTCAAATTCCAGTCCATGCATGGGAAATCCAATGAAAAATAGATGGTATGCATTACAAAAGTAGACATGTAGAAAGGAAAAATATTAGTGGAGGTCTTCTTTGTCTGGAAATGTAAAATGTGTTTGGCCATATTGTTTGATAGGAGTTGAGCCCAGTAAAAGATATAGCTGTGAGAGACAATTTCAATATGCGGGACCCAATCACTAGGAAACCGACGGACATTTTGTCAAGCATATAATCGAGAGAGCATAGTAGCAACATAACAAAAAGGGGAAGCTAGGGAATTGATGTAATACTTGTTGGAGGATTCTTCCTTGAATTTATTGGGGTCATGCCTCCATTCTTTAATCATTTTAAGTAAAGCCTCCTTTTTACCCTCACATTCCTTTTGAACAAAATGGTCCAAAATTTGAGAATTATATACTATTTGATGGTCGAGTAAATGATACATACCCCAAATTTTCTCTAGCTTGAAAGACCCAATGGTAATGCCTTGACGGGTGACGAATTGCCTCACACTGATATCAATGTTGTTGACCACCCAATGTATCATATCTGTGTAGGGAAGTAACCTTGGACATGTTGCAACCTTGTGTAGGTGAGATCTTGAAACATGCCTAATTGTCGTTTTAGAAGTCTTAGGCCACCCTAGTCTTATTTTGCAACTATTAGTGGCTCTTCCCGCTCCTTTAGTAATTATTCTTTGAACAACTCATAAATGGTGTTCCATGACGAATAACCAACATCTGTTGTGTATACAGTGGCGGAAAAAAGAAATGTATCTATCAAATTTTCATTAATTTCTTCTTTGAGAGGCCCGGTTGCAACCTATACAAGAGATTTATTTTTCCTTTGGCCATGATAACAGATTGAGGAGTGCTCTGTACAATATTCTCCTATAACGGAAAATACCAGGGTAAGAGAAATTTACCATAAAATGGGGTACACGATGGTGTAAAATGAGTTAAATTAATCTCAAGAAATGATAAGATCCAGTTGAATGGAGTAATAATTGAAATGAAAAGTACCATATTTAAAATAAAGGTGCAACTTTTGATTATCAATTCTACAGTGGTGGCGGTTAAAAGCACAAGTGTCACATACATATTGAATGGGGGGATAACTAGCAGATGATGTGTTAGATACGTTATCTCAAAAGGTTGGATCCGGGAGGGTGGAGTGAAATGTGAGTTTCCCCTTTTGGAGATGAACGGGATGAGTAGGATGCATGCTTACGTGTAATGAATGTGGGCATGTACCGATACATAGATATTAACTCACCAAGTGGATCAAATGAGCTTCCCGCTAGTTAAATCCCGGATAAATAATTTTATGTGGAAAAAAGGGTTATAACATGATGTGCAAACAAACACAACGTCCCAAAACCAATGAAAAGGGAAAAAAGTGGGACCCATTCGTGATGAGGTGTCCCAATGCTTGCATAAAGTGCTCCAATATAAATCTTCTGGGGGTAATATGACAGGGATGACATGTTATTAGATGCGACAAAGGGACCAATCGAAGTTTAATGTGGCTAAACTCATGTGGGGCTTTGACACATTGAACTCGCTAAACAGATCCCAGAGGAATAAATAAGTGCAAGTTAGGAAGAGGGTAGGGGTAATCCTGCTGGGCCATGTGTTAAATGATGAGACCTTAATATTTTATTTGTCTAATAAAACTAAGACTAATGGAAATTTATTAAAGAAAAGGGCTTATTTTAAACTTAAAAAAGGGTTTTTACACACCAATACTAATGAAAAATTTAAAAGGGTCCCCATTATGAAGAAAAGAGAGGGTTTCTTGTACTCATACCTTTTAGATCCGATCTTCATCGAAAGGGGACAAGAAAATTTGATAAGAATCATGGCTTTTAATTTGACTACTTGGCATAATTTAATGTTATGTTATACTTTCTCATTTAATTATAACTTCCATTCCTGATATTGCTTCGTTGTGAGCATGCCTGTTCAATACCCAACGAAGTTACCTTTGTATTATGTATGTATTTACCCATTGTCAGTGAGCTTGTTCAGTACATTGAGAGGCTTACATACATTTCCGAAGACTTCTTCTGTTTATTTAATTTTTCACCTTTAGATAACATAATTTGTGATTGTGTATTTAGCAATGGTGTTTCAACACACTAGGTGATAAGGAAAGTAATTGAGAAAGAAAGGCGTATCATAGCATTTGATAAACTTTTCATTTCTTGTTTTTCCACTCTTATTGCATGAAGGGAAACTAATATCTTTAGAAAAGACATAAGTTCAAAGTACTTTCCAAAAATACCTTCTTAATAATGATGAATTGAGCATGAACTTTCTCATGGTTATGAGAAAATCATTTTTTCCTTTAGGCAAACTTTAAGCTGATTCTCAATTATCAAAAAATTATAAACATGATTTATAATGATACACTATGTCACTAATTATTGTTAGTAAACTAACAACATAAAAAATGGATTTACATATGATTATTTACATATTTACAACATGATTATCAAAATCTTATGAAAAGTTTTTTTTTTTAAAACAAGTCCATTAATAGGGAGATTGCCTTCAAATCCCTTAAAGATTCTATAAAATAGAAGTATACGGACCTAATTTTTTAGCAATTTTAAATGGGCCTAGCCATAATTCCTGAAATTTTGTATGTTTTCCCTTTTCCTCATTTGCTTTGTCCCATTTCAACACTAAATCACTGACCTCAAAATCTTTATTTTCTACTGAACTGTTATCGAACCATTTTTTAATAATATTTTGATGTTTGGTATAAATCTAATTAGTTTTCTCTCTTTCTTCTTCTAGATTGAATATTTGTGATAACTTTTGTTGCAAGTTAGAGCTAGGTTGTTCTTAGATGGAATATACCAATTCTAAAGAGGGAAAATAAATCTTAGGTGGGAGAACAAATTCCTTTCCATATACTAAGAAGTAGGGAGAAGTACCTAAAAATGCTTTAAAATTATTCTATCGGCCCATAAGGTGTAGATTAAAGCTTTATGGCAACCTTTTTGATTATCATACATGGTTCTTTTAATGATTCTTAATAGATTTTTGTTTGTAGATTCTGCCAGTCCATTGGCTTGGGGATAATAATTACAAGACTATTTTACTTTAAAACCTCTTTTTAAAGCAAATTCAGTAAGGGCATTTCCAGAAAAAATATGTAGCATTATCAAACATCAAAAAGCTTGAGAGGCCAAATCTAGTACTGATTTGTTGATCAATAAAATTAATAACCTATTCAAAATTAACCACTTTAAGGGGAATTTTATCCACCCATTTAGTGAAATAATATGTTGCAGTAAGAATGTATATTTGTTGTTTGGATAAATGAGGAATGATCTCACCAATTACATCCAATCCCCATTGTTCAAATCACTGATCAATGTTGATTAGTTGCAAAGGTAAAGCCACTTTTCTCTCTTTACCTAAATCTGTTTGGCACACTTTACATGTTCTTACATAAGTATGGGCATCCTTGAAAAGAGTTGACAAATAATAACCTGCATGAAGTATTTTATAGGTTGTAGCATCCCCTCCATATTTTCCACTAGCAGGACCATCACACAACTCCTGCAAAACCTTTTCATTTTCAAAATTTTCCAAACATTTAAGCAACATAGATCAAAATTCTTTCTAAAAAGAATGCCATCTATAAGCTGGTACTGGTTTGATTTCAATCTCAAATCTCTTCTCTTTTTAGTTTCAATATTAGAATGAGCATTTCCATGAGTCAAAAAAAAAAATTAAGTCTGCATATTGTGACTCGGGAGCATTAGGAACAACACATACCTATTGTGGATTATGAAGTTCAATTAAAATATTTTTTGATTGAGAATCAACTGTTCCAATTGCCAACTTACACAATCCTTTTCCTTGTACAGTTTTAGCAAGCTTGATTTCTATATCGTATTCTTGAAGTGAAGTGACTGAATTTGACCTTTTCTCACCCAACTCTCTTTTGGTTAATAAATTTCTCATTGTTGGGTATGGTACGATTATCTTGGTATGAGATTTAAAAAAAAAGCTCTAAAATGCTTTACAGACTTAAAGGTTGCATATGCCTACTTTTTGACTTTAGAATAGTTGAGCTTCGCTCCCTGCAATCCCGAACTATTAAAGGCTATAGGAGCTTCTATTACTTCATCATTTTTCTTTTTCAAGACAACTACATAAGAATGATTAGAAGCAAAAGTATAAAAAATGAATTCCTTATCATAAATGGGAGAAGACAAAGATGGATCTTGAATGATGGCTTGTTTTATTGAATCAAAAGCAATTTCTCAGTTGCACCCCATTTAAATGTTGCATTCTTTTTAATCTAGTTTTGTAAAGGTAATACAATTTGTGAGAAGTCGGGGATAAAGCACTTTACAAAATTGATTTTGCTTAAGAATAATTGCATAGATTTTTTATTATGTGGAAGGGAAATATTAGAGATAGATTTTACTCTATCAAGGTCGCTTATAATGCATTCTTTTGAAACAATAAACCCTAATACATTACTTTAATATAAGGCAAAGAAATATATTTTGGGATTCAACGAGATGCCATACTTTCTGCAATGTTCTAAGATTTTATTTATATCTTGAAAATGTTCACTACTTTTCTTGGAGTAAATGGTAATATCATCAGGATAAATAGCCACCTATTTATTGATTAACCCATTGAATGTAATATACGTGTCCCTTTGGAATGTTGCACTTGCATTGATTAAACCAAAATGAATTTTTTGATATGCATATGTGCCCCATTTTGTTCTGAAGGTGGTTTTAACCTATCATTAGGATGAACGTTTATTTGGTTATATATTGAAAAAAATATAAGAAAGATATTGGTTCTGACCCAACAATGGATTGCACGTTTTGCTCCATTGGTGGTAGTGGAAAGTTATCTTTCTCAAAATCCTTATTCAAATTTCTAAAATCAATGTATATCCTAATGTCACCAAGTTTCTTTCTTACATGAACAAGATTTGATACCCATTTTGAATGCCTAACAGGAAAAATGATCTTGGCCTTCAATAATTTGTTCATTTATGCTTTAATTGGTTGTTCGAGATTAGGATGAAAATTCCTCAATTTATGTTGGACTCATTTAACATCTAGCATCATAAGTATTATGTGTTGTATTATTGATGTATCATAAGTTTTAAGATCATAGTAATTCCACACAAATACATCCTTGTACCTTCTAAGTAGATGAATGAAACCTAGCCTTACATTAGGTGAAACGTGAAGACCTAAGTTGACATTTTGAGGCCTTTCTTCAAACCCAAGGTTGATGATTTCAATTCTTAAATAAGATGAAGCAATTTTGCAATTGGTTGGCCTTTTAAACCTATATTTAAGATCATAGAAATCTTCTAACTTGACAATAGATCTGGGTAATGCATTTTTAGTCTTGGTATCTTTAGAGGATGTATTCAATTCCCTATCATGTAAGTCTTCGTCAATGATCTGATCATCATAAGACCCTTCAAAAGTAATAAAACCTATGATATATGCATCATTGCTAAAGATTTTCCCAATTGGCGATATTATTGGGAATTGATGGCCGAAAATCAATTCAATAGAAAAACTTTCAAAATTGAATTCCTCAGGAGGTATTAATTTAGAGGCAACATTACCTAAGAGATCAACACTTGCATTCTGTAATTTTTGTATGTGGTTAATATTGAATGCAAGAAAGTGAAATGTCAAATCCTGAACTAATGATTGATAACATTTCAAATGATTAGAAAAACACTGAATGGTATTCCTTACATGTTTGATAACGATTTCTGAATCACCCAAAACCTTAAAATACTTGACATCTAAACTTATTTCCTTTTGCAAACCCTATACAAGTGCTTCATATTCCAAAACATCGTTTGTACATTCGAATTTAAGTCTACAAATCAACATGGTTTTTTCTTTATTGGGATTGATAAGGATGCACCCTGCACTTGCACCATCATTGAACATCGATCCATGAAAGTCTACAGTCCAAAACAACCTATCTACAAAATGATTTACAAGTGTTTCTACAATATTTACACAACGTGATGAGTTAGTTTGTGAAAAATTTTCTATTTATGAAGAAACAAAGTCTGAAGGATGAGGTGATAGTTGAGTAGGGAAATTTATATAAAATTACTATGTTGAATAGTTTCCTAAAATGTTATTCATGAAGGCAACATGCTCGTTTTCCTCTTCCAAATTAGGAACAATGTAATTCATGTTCTTTTCTCTGTCAATTTTGATTTGATTGGGTTTACCGTTGTAAGGAAACCAAAGATGAGACCAATGAAGTTTCAAAGTATCCATTTAATTTCTTTGACCAATATCTACTCAAGATCAAACCATAGCATTCAGGGTTATCGATCATTAAAATATCAATGATCTAGAAGACTTTTGGATTTGATGATAACATAATTAGAAATTCACTCATTTCACCTAAAACTCTAACTTTTGTTATGTCGAGATTTACTATCTGAGTAGATTATTTTTGTGGTTTAACATTCAAATTTAGACACACAGAATAAGGCATGATATAAGATGAAGCACTAGAATCAACTAGACCGTTATGCACATTTTTATTAAACACTTCAAAATTCAAAAGAAAAGGTGGTGTGTGAGAATTAGATCTATCACCTATGAGAATGACATCTGTTTGGATGAGTTTGTCAGAGGATGAAGAAGGAGGCTTAGATTTTCTTAATTATTTGAAGGTTTAGAGTTAACAACAATCATAGGCAAAGGAGAATTCAAAGTTGCATTTAAAGCATTTAATACAAGTTTTTTCTATTGTTTTAGTTTGTTGACTTTGTAAGGAGATATGTTCCCCTTGGTTTTCTTCATATCCTCAACAATATTTGTTATGTGACCAGATCACAAAAACAAAATAAAAGATAGATCAACAACTCAAAATTAAGCCTCTTAGAGGGGGCAACCTCCTTTTACATCACATAAATCAACAATTCTTGGATGATACAAATGACAAAACCTCCTTGTTATATATAAGAGTATGAAAGGTCACAATATAATCAAAGCCTACATAACAATAATAACATAAGGGCACAACAATAAAAATAGTGGGCTTTTATGGGGCACAACAATAACAATATGGGGACTATATGGGGCACAATAATAACAATGTTGGGGCTACACTAGTATTATAGGGACCTAACATGCCCCGCTTCTTCAAAAAAGTGTTGTCCTCAACGCTTGATTATTTTTGTATGCTTCTTTATAAAATTCTCATCCTCACATGTGGAATCTTCAACAAGTAAGTTCTTCCACTTAATAAATTACTCTGAAATTGATAAATTTCGTAGCTGTCGGGTTCTTCTTTCCATGAATTCTTCAGGCTCCAATATGATTTTTCCTTCCTCATTGAGTTCTAGCAATATTATTTGAATTGGTAGTTTGTCACCAATAGCCTCTTTAAGCATGAATCATGGAAACCTAGGTGTAATTGGGAAGATGCATGCAACTCAAATTTGTATGCCGTAGTACCAATATTTTGCAACACCTCGTAATGACCATAGCACTTGGGTGATAATTTATTATCCATCTTAGCTTGCTTGAGGGACATTTGTTTGTATGGTTGTAGCCTTAAAAGTACCCAGTCGCCTACGTCAAAAATTCTTTCACTGCGATGCTGATCTACCTATTTTTCATTTGATCTGTGCCAAAGTGAGGTTTTCCTTTAAGAGTTGGAGAATTTGTTGTTAATGCTAGATGTGATCTTCCACTGCTTGAAACTTAGAATTTTATCTTAAAGAAGATGAGATGGATGATGGATGGTATCCATAAAGTGCCATAAATGGGGTCATTTTTGTTGTGGTATGGAAGGAAGTTTTATCCCACCATTATGCTAGAGGTAACCACTTGAGCCATTGTGTTTTTTATCAGATACATAGAAATGAAGATATCCTTCTAAACATTTGTTCAGTATCTTAATTTTCCCATCAAATTGAGGATGATAAGATGAGCTATGAGCTAATTGAGTACCAAGACAAGAAAATAATTATGTCCAAAATTTTCCAATGAAAATGGGATCTCTGTCACTTACAATAATCTTTGGGTTTCCACTTAGTGTTTGAATTGTTTCCATAAATTTCTTAGCAACATTACTAGCTTTGAAAAGATGAGATAATGCATAAAAGTGTGCATACTTGGTAAGTCTATCAACTACCACCATGATGAAACTCTTTCCTTCAGACTTGGGTAAACTTGTGATAAAATCCATTGAGACCTCCTTCCAACGCTGAATTGGAATGGATAAATGTTGTAATAGACCTGGGGTTTTTATTGTCTCAACTTTATTTTGTTGGCAAACCAAACATTCTGCCAAAAAAATTTATGAATATCATATTTAAGGCCAGCCCAAAAAAAATCCTTGTTGACCGTGTGGTAAGTTTTTAAAAATCCTAAGTGCAATTCCAAAAGAGTATTTTTGTTTGATTTGGGAATTCTTACATACATATAAGCGATCTTTGTACCATAATGAATCATTTTTCGAGATAAATGTATCAGATGTACATGGATCTTTCTGCAACTTTTGAATGAGTGTCCACATCTCTTCGTCATTCTTCCATTCATCCCTGGCTTCAGTTATCCAATCAAGTTGGATAATAGAAATGGCACATAACGATGATTCCACATCCTCATCCCTTCTTGAGAGTGCATCTGCAACAACATTTTGCTTCCTTTTTTTGTAGATGATTTCAAAATCATAACCCAAGATCTTTGTGACCCATTTTTTCTACTCTTCTGAAGAAAATCTTTGTTCCAAAAAGTATTTAAGACTAAAATAATCTATTTTTACCTTGAAGTTTCTTCCCATTAGGTAAGGTCACCATTGCTTCGGGGTATGTAATATTTCCAACATTTCCTTCTCACTAAAATAGGCTTGTGTAAATACTTTCCCTTGATTGGACGACTGTTGGCTTGTTGGGGCCTGACGCAGGTTCAGAGATGATTTAGGCAAAAAAATCCGAGTACTACTGGCCCTTTCGACAACAGTGCACGGAGCACGGACTGAGGTCTCAGCTGAAGTAGTATGGGAGGGTGCTAGAACTAGGTTTCCACACCTTGCAGATGTCTTATGGGTTCGAATTGGTCTGCAATTTGATCCTGCATGTTCGTTGCTATGCGCACTTATCAATACCTCGCAGCCTAGGATGCTGCCTTCGTGCAACCCTACTCGAGAGCTGAACAATGTTATTACTGAAATCCTTACTAGTAACCTGATATTAGTTGATTAACTTACCTTATCTATATGCTTTAATTTATAATTAACAATATTCACCATTCATACAAAAGCACGCAGTAAATAAACAATGTAATTGCAATTGATATCAAACAGGTAATAACACAAGAACAGATACATAGAATTCAGATAAAACTTCCCTTTATTATCCTTCTTCCTTGGGTACAGACTCAACTCTGTCTTGCGCACTCAGTTGCAAGGGTCCGCACACTCAGCTGCGGACTCTACTAGGCCTCTGCGCACTCAGCTACATAGCCTCTTCCTACTAATACGACCCAAGATCCTTAGACTCTTTCTCTATGCTCGCTACCTTATTCTATCTATCAGATTCCATCGATTCTATTTCTTAGTTACTTTACAACTTAGAGCCTCGTTCTATTTACACAATCCCATGGTCTGCGGACCATGGGTAGGCCGACACTACATTAAAAACTTAGGGCGAACAACCCTATGACTCTAACATACAATTTGTACTCCGCGCCTGCAATTCGCAGGGCTTTACAATAATATTACTCAAAATTTGGGCTTTGAGCCCCAAAACAAGCTGTGGGGGGGATTCCATACCCAACAGGCCCCCAAAACAAACATCATGACTCGCCCTCAAGTCACTCTGTTGGCATGGCGATCTTGGCACGAAGTCCCTCCAGTGGGTCTCGAATGGTCTTGATGTTTGCAACGCACTGGGCTACTGCTTGCTGCACCTACTGCATTCTTTCTTCTGAGACCTTTGTTTCCGGTGTGCTGCGCTGCATCTGTGCATGCATCCCCTAAATCTATGCGAGCTTTCCTTCAATATTTGTCGTGATTGTGAAGGATTCGTCAATCCATAGTTGGACACATGCTTTGAGGACTGCTTCCTTATGGCGCGCCGCATTCACTTTCTCCTTTAATGCCTTGGCTTGTTGCATCCTTGCAAGCTGCTGAGTAAGGACTACTGTTTATGCAGTCCCTCTGATGTTGTCGTACTGTTGTTGGAGTTTGCATGCCTCTATCTCCAGCCGCTAAATGTTGGGGTCCTCCTGAAACATCATGAGGACATCAAGCATCTGTTCCAACATGTTGGTACAGTCGCACACTGCACCTCCAATCTCTTCCAACCATACTGTAATAGTGTTGGCACGTTGTTCTTTGATTTCCGGTGGAGTGGAAGGTTGCACCTTCAACCGCAGCTCGACGATCTGGAGATTCAACTTTAGCTGCACCCTTGTTGTCTCTTCTCTCGTGTCACGGACTCCACTAGCCAAACTATGAATCCGCACTTCTACCAATGGATCTACTGTGATAGACAACTTTGGGACGTGTCGACAAGCGTCATCTACCGTCTGTACCAACCTTTGGTTCTATGACACCAACTCGTCGCGCTGCAAGCTGAGCTGCTCCATATTGATCTTTTGTTCACTGAGAACTTGGATCATGCAGTTCTCCCTAGCGCGCAGCTCTACTGTTATTCCATCTTGTAGCTGATAGAGCGTTTCCTGGGGAAGGGCAGCTAGATTAAGGCCAAGGCCTTTCATCATGCTAATCGGCATTCATTCCATCGCATATGATGATACTAACGCCCCCTTTGGAAACACTATTGTGTGTGGCCATCCTCGCGGGCAGCATCTACTCTGCTGCTGAAGTACCTGCTGCGACATGGGTAGATAGGGTACCTTCCTTAGGGGGCCGCACTTGTAACTCTTGTAGCTATGCCCTGAGGGCCCCCAACACACTCTGGTGCTCCGTCATAAACTCTTGGAGCGCTTCACTGGTGACATCACGAACCGTCTCGCCGATGTCATGGAGATCACCTTTGGTTAAGGTGATCGAGTCAATGGCCAGCTTTGAGGCCTTGACCTTCTTCCTTGGGCCTAATCTCTTTACGATGCACGGCCGTTTGAGCTGTGTGGATGTGGTCCCTGGGTCCGCGCTCCCTTCTGTTATTTTTGTGTCCTCTACCTCCTGCCCTGAAGATGTTGCTTGGCCCGCCTCTGCCTATACCATTGCTACCTCTACTATTTGCGCTATTGTTGCTTCTGTGGCCTTCTTCTGCTCCACAGCTTTCTGTGTTGCTTCGCGAACTACCCTTACCTTTGTTGTTTCTTTTTAGTTCCGCCTTCTCTCGACTAGTTGAGTGACATGTAGCTTAGCATCATCCTTTTTTTCTGTGCTATCGCCTTCTCCAATTCCACCAAATCTGGGGTGCGCCACTTGAGAGGCCATGTCTCCAATACAGTAAAGATCATGTCGTAAGTGGCTATAAATGGTAGCTTTGTCCACTGCTGTGCCAGATCCTTTCACGCCCTGATGTATATGTTGTGCATATCCGCCTTAAAGTCTGCAAAACTTTGCAGACTATTGTGTAGCATAGGTGACAGGTGTGGCCTCCTGTTGATCCACATTCGGATGCTTGCCTATATGAGCACCCAGAAATTTTTTGTATCGCAAATCCATTTTGCATCCTAGTGTCCTAGAGTGAAGCATACTTCGCGGCCTCTGGTATGTCTCGGTCAATGTTTGGGAACTGACTATCCTCCAATAGTTTTCCCGCTATCAGCAATATGGATAAGAGCAACCACACGTAGTGGAAGGTCTTACCCTACTCCTGGGCCTCGCAACAGTTTAACAAAAACTCCTTGCAGAGGAACTCGGCCCAGTTGAATTGGACCCCCTCCGTGCATTGTTCGGCCAACGCGACCATCGGCATTGGTACCTCATTGGCATGACATTTTCTCATCACTTTATAGGCCAAGAGTTGGGTGGCTATGTGCACCCCCTTATCCTTGATGCTAGAGATGGCATAGCCCCTCTTCTTTTTCTCCAGCTTATACTTTGCCTTCATGGCCTCTACGAGAGCCAAATCGCTACTTTTTCTGGCTATCATCGTGGGGTCCTTTCCCTTACAGGGAAGCCAAGAAATTCAGTGGATGAGGTCTGCTGTGATGGGAATAGGCTCCTCCAGCCATAGATACCCATCATGCACCAGGTAGAGCAGCTGCCTGATGACGAAAATGGTGATGGGCGCACGGTGGAAATGTGGTATCCATAACAAATGCAGCAACCTGACCTTTTCCACACCGCGCAGCCATTTTCGCGGCTCTAACGCTATCACCACCCCTTTGGTGTTCTGTTTCATTAAATTCCCAGTCTCTAAGTGCGGGAACTTCTCGTTGTATGCCAGCTCCCAGTCTTCAAATTTCACGGTGGGCACATAACCTAGGTGCGAGCCCTAAAATACAATGCCATTGGGGAGGAGCAAGGTCTGGAGTGAACTCTTTGTTGCATCCATATCCTTCGGTACTTTGTCTTTCCCTTTCCGCGGAGGGACATACGCGGGCAATTTCGCTGCAGAGTGCAACGGTTGGATGTCCTCTTCCACGTCTTCTTCTTCTTCTGCGGTGGCAATCAGGGCCTACACATATTCTTCTTTCTCATCTGTTTCAATCATGATTGCCTTCCCTTTTTCTTCCATTGATAACTTGCTGTGCCACGGATTCCTCAGGGACATGTGTACTGGGACCATTGTTTGTTTATCCTTCTTCAATCGTGGCATCCGCGGTGATTTGGGGATTTCTATGACCACCCCAGGTTCTTCAGGAATGTCTTATACCATGGGGTTCTGCGCGGCCTTGCTGGCAGTTCCTTCTTCAATTCCCAACCCATCCTTAGTGGCCGTCATCATCTCTACACTATATGTTGTCTGTCGCGAACTTAGGGGCTCTATTATCGCTCGGCTCTCAACACTTTGTGCTCTGCTCAACCGCTCAATGCTCAAATGACCAAGTGTTGTCTACTGGCTAGCCCTTTGAGTTTTATAGTGCATTTTGAATTCAAATTTGACTGTTCCGCCCAATTTCGGGCCATTAATGCTTTCTTGGCAGTAGATTTTCCCAAATCTTACCCATAACTCGCGTCTTAAATGCTTGCCACCCACTCCATTTGGCCTCAAATCGGACATCTCATCTTGAATAGTGACACCAACGGTCACTTCCTAGCCAACCCACGCGACAGTGCAACCCTCCAGGCGCGATCGTGAACCCTGTGACGTCCTGCTCCTGCACGCATCTCTCATATCACGCAACTCCCAAGCAGAATACTTTATAGTCTCGTGCTCCCTTTCAACTGCATGGAGCGCTAAGACTATCCTTCCTACAGCTAGTTAGGTGGGCGCACCACCCGTGTGGGGCTTCATCTCGTCCTCCACCATGGTTCGCGAAGAATCCCCATCTTCCATTGTAGTGATCGGCATCGCGCACTCTACTATTTGCACTGCGTTGCCCTGGTTACTACGTTTAGCGAGATGCGGTCTCAACCACGGCAGTAAACTAACCACTTCATGACGATAGATTTCCAATTTGTCAGTATGAATGTACGCACCTTTCCTTGCCATCCTCGGCTTTTCGACGAGAAATGCTTCCTTTATTTCATTTTCTAGCTTCTTGACCTCTGCGTTCATTAAAGCGCTTTGTCCCATAGCCGTACCTAGTGTTTTTCAAGTTCACGAAGTCTAAAGTTTCCTCATCGGATTTCTTCCTCAACTCTTATATGTTTCGCGCAACTGTTTGATTTCTTCGTTCCGGTCTACGCAAACCATCATATCTATGGGTGCTATTATGCGCGGAATCATCTTCGCATGCTCCACAAGGACTACAGCCCCTGCTTCATACTTCATCTTCGAAAGTGCTTGCACGATCAGAGTTTTACACATGGTCCTATAAGCACATACAACCGCTGGTACGTAGAGGTCCCAGTCAGTGCGTCTCACATGGTGGATCCTGTTCAGCACTTAACACACCTTGTCAAAGGCTTCCCTGTGTATGATTTTTGGCACGCTAGGTTTTATCATGCTTCATCGTTCGCGCAATTTTTTTGCCTGCTTCTGCTTCTTATTCCTGTTTCCTATTGTGATAGTGGTGTGTGTTCATGCGAGTTGCATACCATACACCTGTACCCATCTGGAAAGGTGGGTGCACAAGCTATTTCGCCCCTCATAACCGGTTCTCATTCGTAGCTGAGGATTTCCAAATCGTATAAGCATCCCCCTTCTACATTCATGCCAGTCCTCAAAGATTATCTGATGCGTACCCCACCACCTTGAGGGCGTCGTGCATAGTGCCCATTTTAGAGCATCGAACCACTGCTTTTCTGGCACCGCGCTTTCAAATTTTTTCAGGAATTCATCCACCACTATCAACCCATCATACATAGGTAGATCCCTTACCTCTATTGTCACATAGCACAATGATCTAACCATCATGTTACAATTGAGCGTGGTTACCTTGTGTAACCGGTTCTGCCATCGTTCTGTTTCCTCATCCGAATATGACGTGCAAGAGCTTTCGCGCTCCCATGATATCTGGCCATCCGCTGTAGGATTCACCCAATCCTCTTCTCGAGCAGTTATCTTGTAGATACAGTCTAGCTCATCGTCGCGCACTGGCTTTGTGTAGCGTGCTCCTTCAATAGGGTCTAAAGGCACCACTACGGGTAGTGAATTTTTCTCAAAAATCATTATGCACTTCTTTAGATTTATTACTCTATTCATATCGGTGGCCCAGTCTATTCCCAGTGGCGCGAGATAGGGATTGTTGTCATCGACAAACTCTATTACCTTGAAATCTGCAAGCGCGCCCACACCTTCGATGTCTACTATTATCCCCTACAATCTTCCCATCGATAGGATCTTCTGTTGGTTCGCCATCCGTAATTGAATAGGGGACCATTACAACATGGGCCTACCAATGCGCTCCCATGTTTGATTTGGTAGCACATTCACGTCCGATCCTAGATCCAGAATTACTTGATCCATTTCAGACTCCCCGATTTGCACATTCAATCGCATTTCCCTTCCTGTTTGCAATGCATGCTTTCCAATTTTTCAGACTATGCGCGGTTCTCCTGACCCCACACACCTAGTGATAAGTTCCTGTAGTCCTTTTACAACCTTTCTGTCGCGCAGCAGTTTCAAGCATGTCTCCAGAAAGGTAGTGAGCATTGAAGGATCCATCCCTGGTTCTATTTGATCCTTACTACCTGAAGTGGAGGCCTCCGTGAAGCTCTTCTTAGCTTCCATGAATGTCTCCTTCGTGCGCTCCAAATCAAATTCAGGTTCCTTTGTAGGAGCCTTGCGAACCCACGCACTTTCTTCAGGTTGCTTACCTTTGTCATCTCCTGTCGTGATACCACTTCGAAGCACTATGTTTACATTCGGGTCCTCTTCACACGGCTCAAACCTCATCATTTGCAAATTCTGAGTTGGGGGAGGCTGGAGTACCCCTTTCTCGCACAACCTCGCTATGAGTGTAGGGTAGTCCTCTACCTCATGATCAAACTGAGTACAATATAAACATGATGTTCTCTTGGGATTCGTACAATCATGGAAATAGTGCCCTAGCCCTCTGCAATTGTAACAAATTAGTTGTCCGCAGCCCCTTACTAGTCCCATTCCACCTCGACCTTGTCCGCACCCTTGAAATTCAGCATGCCATTCTTGCATTTGGGTCGAGGGATCGCGTTTCAGTCTACACTCTGTAGGCAGGATTCCAATCCATCATCAACTCATAACTTCTGCAGTTGTGCTCATCATGTCCTACCGACCTGTAGAAATTACAGAGCAATTGCTAGGACATCTGTGTATACTTTTACAATAGATGACAATTGTCCGTAGCGTGTTTTCCTCCTATCTGACAAATCACGTACCATAATGCAGGCACCACACTCGATCCTGCTTGTGCCTCTGGTCTTAAAGGCATTGGCCCTCCTCCCGCCAAGTAATTCATGAAGACTGGACAATGGTCCTTGTCATGCCCCTGGCCTTTGCATTTTATGCACCATACCTCCTCGCATGCCTCTGGCTGAGTTGTCATGTCTTGTTTCAAACTCTGCATTTCCAGACACAAATTCTGCAGTTGCACATGGATTTGTTGGACTCCCTGACTAGGATCTTGTATTGGTGTCTCATACAGTCTCGTTGCAATCTCCAAAGCTTCGGCCTCGGTGGATAACTTCTGCTACGACAGCGCCATCCTTAAATGCGGTGTTAGTGATGCTACAAACCATGTGCAGTGCTGCCCATTTGTCAAGGTCATTTTGGCTTCGCGAATCATACTCTTCAACCTCTGATCCAGATCCCATGGGGTCTCGCCTGGAAGCATGGTGATCTCCTTAAACCCAATAATCGATTGTGTCTTCGACTTTGGCCTGCTAAATTCCCTATTCAGCGTGGACTGGATATCTGTGATCCCCACATTTGGATGGTCATTAGAATGCTTAATGTACCACGCCAGTGCGCGATCCTGCAACACACTCATGCCTTCTTTATATTGTCATCCATGACTCCTTATGCTTCCCATACAGCCCTTACCACGAACCAAAATTGGTCTGGATCTTCATTCCCTACTCCTCTGAATACCCATAATTTTATCATGCTCGCCATATTGAACTGTAGTGGTGGCGGAGGTGGTGTGGGCGGAGATGAAGGTGAAGAAGGTGAGACTGGTGGTGGCGTAGGTGGGGGTGGCAGGCGCAGAATTCACTACCTTATCAGATGATCGTGCTTCTCGGAGAAACTTTTGCGAGTTCTTCCTCACTTTCCCGCTGAGGTGAAATCAAGGGGTTATTTTCTATCTTTGTGCTATCTTCGTTTCTATATATCTTCCTACTTCGCGTAGCCCCAAACATCAATTTATTCGCATAACCCGCTTTTCACACAATAACATCTTAATCCAAGTGTTCAAATATTTAATGTACTTACCTCGCGGTCCTTTGAGGACGCATCATTCCGCATCGCTTTAGCTAATTTTCGTGTCTATCATGAACTCTGTGATAAAACCCCTTATAATTAGATTGAGCCAATGGTCCACAGTGCGCTCGATCTTATATTCCGATGCTTCTAGGCTGCACACTAATTCTGGAGTCCACACAATTGGTTTGTCGAGACTACACCTTCCCTGACTGTTTGCTAGCTTCACGATCCACTCATACAACTCAGATGGAAAGGATGCAAAGAAAATTTCATGGATTTCCGTATATAAGTAGCGCTCCAACCAATGTTCCTTTGATACTCATGGATTCATGTTTTCCTGCGCCGCAAACTCATGAATCTTTCTGTCTAACCACCCTTCAATTTCTTTCTTTGTTGAATTCCAGTGACACGACATCAGACATCCCTTATGTAGATCTCGGTCCTGGCAATGGAACCATTTGTTGGCTTGTTGGGGCCTAACCCAGGTTCAAAGATGATTTAGCCAAACAAATCCCGATACTAATGCCCTTTCGGCAATAGTCCGCAGAGCGTGGACTAAGGTCTCACTTGAAGTAGTATGGGAGGGTGCTAGAACCAGGTTTCCACACATTGGGGATGTCTGATGGGTTCCAAGTGGTCTACGGTTTGACTCTGCGTGTTCGTCGCTATGTGCACTTATCGGTACCTCATAGCTTGGGATGCTGCCTTCGTGCAGCCCTACTCGGGGGCCGAATAATGTTATTACCCAAATCCTTACTAGTAACCTGATATTAGTTGGTTAACTTAGCTTATCTGTATGCTTTCATTTATACTTAACAATATTCACCATTCATACAAAAGAGCATAGTAAATAAACAATATAATTGCAATTGATATCAAATACGTAATAACACAAGAACAGATACATGGAATTCAGATAAAACTTCTCTTTATTATTCTTCTTCCTTGGGTATAGACTTGACTCTGCCCTACGCACTTAGCTACAGGGGTCTGCGCACTCAACTGTGGACTCTACTAGGCCTCTGCGTACTCAGCTGTAGAGCCTCTTCTTACTACTACGACCCAATATCCTTAGACTCTTGCTCTATGCTCGTTATCTTATTCTATCTATCAAATTCCATCGATTCTATTTCTTAGTTACTTTACAACTTAGAACCTCGCTCTATTTATACAATCCCATGGTCCGCAGACCATGGGTAGGCCGACACTACATTCAAAACTTAGGGCAGACAACCCTATGAATCTAACATACAATTCACACTCTGCGCCTGCAATTCGTGGGGCTTTACAATAATATTACTTAAAACTTGGCCTTTGAGCCCCAAAACATGTCGTGGGGAGGATTCCATGCCCAACAATGAATTTCAAATGAAATGGGTATTCCTTTTGTTGGGTGTGTGTTATATTATTTCCATGACTAGCCCCTTTATCGGGTCTGGGGCAGCGCCTCGGGAAATTGTTTTTGGACCCTATATTAGGTGGTCATACCTACCTATGATTTTGTGCATGGGTTTTGCACATGGTTTTGGACATGATAGTTTTCTACCCATGGTATCTTATAGATCCGGTCAAGGGAACTATGATTATGTTCTAATCTAGGGTTAATGGATTGGGGTTTATGGATGCTTCGACACACACACACACACAGTCACACACACACACACACACAATCACACACACACACACACACACACACACACACACACACACACAATCACACACACACACACACACACAATCACACACACACACACACACACACACACACACACACACACACACACACAGTCACACACACACACACACGCACACACAATCACACACACACACGCACACAATCACACATACACACGCACACACACACATACATTGTAACATTGAAAGGAATATAATGAAAAATCAATCTGGTATTCTCGTTTTCGGGATCCAGGGGAAATATATGTGTATTTGTTTTATATTCTCATCATTGTATATTTTCTCTTTTAAGAATTCGTTTGCAAGTAATTTATGTACAGGGTTAAAACCTACATCTGGTATCATAGCTAGTTTGGCTTCAAGGGGATGCCTTTGCTGCTGGGGGGTTTTTCTCGGTCCTGGGGTAGACCCCGTTCAATGGGAGATCCACGGGATCGATTCTTGCGATGAAAGAAGATGACAAGAAGAGGAAAGATAGAGATGGAGAAATTTAATGGTCAGAGTTTTGAGTTGTGGAAAATTATGATGGAGGATCTTCTGGTGGATAAAGATTAGTGGATCACAGTAGATCTGGGTACTAAACCAACTGCAATGTCAAATGAAGACTGAAGGAAGTTGGATCAGATAGTAAAGAGCACAATACGATTGTGTATCTAAAATGCAATATTGTTGAATGTCTCAGGGGAAGCTACGACAAAGGCTTTGTGGGACAAGTTAGGGACTTTGTACCAATCTAAGTTTCTCATGAACAAACTGTTACTACAGAAAAAGATCTATAACTTGAGGATGAAGGATGGAGACTCAGTGAGAAAGCATCTAATACTATGGTAAGTCATTTGTTATCTGTTGATATTAAAATTTTAGATGAAGATAAGTGCATCAATTTGTTGTCTTCTCTACCAGATTTGTGGGATAGTCTAGTTGTTGCAATAGGTAGCAATACAACTACTTTGAAGTTTGATGAAATATTCTCATCCTTGCTATCGGAGAAGATGAGACGAAAAAATATGGAGGACTAGAATGGAGATACCTTGTTTGTACAAGGACGGTCCCAAAACAGAAACAAAAATAAGTCCTCAAGTGGGAGATCTAAATCTAGAGGGAGATATAAATCTCCAGGAAAACCTGTAAAGGTGTGCTGGAAATGCTGTCGTGGCGGAAAAAGTCGTTTGTGCGGACACAACTGACCTCCCTAGGAGTCTAAACTCTCTAGCGACAAACAAGACAAAATGGAGTGATCTTTCTCTAAATACACCTTTTAAAACATGAAAACTACAAGTGTTTAGGCTTACCTTATTCCAAAACGCGGTTGTTGTAGTTCGTCCTTGCCGATCCGGATGAGCTCCTCCTTCAAGTCAATTCCTGCAACCACAAACAATCAAACAATTACCAAGCACTTGCATTTCATATAATAAAACATATATTCAACATGCAGACCAAGGAACACATGAAATAACTCATTAACACAAGCTATTGAGAAAAATAAACCAGTTTGTATTAATAACGAAACAAAGAAACTCTTACAACCTGGCCTTGGTGTTGTGCAAGTTCCTCCCAGGGTCCATCAAGGGTTTTCCTCTACTTTGACAAAGCTCACCCACTTCCAAGTAGAATCAAGCAAAGACAATCTCTCCTCACAAGGTTCTAAATGGGAGTCCTAATTCCTGCAGCATTTACCCAAAGAAAATGTATAGCTCCAACCTCCCCTCCCTCTGGCTCAATGTCTTTATTTATAGTGCTGTAAAGAGGTTATTCAGGTCCACCATCAATGGGATAATCCCCCTCTTTGGGTGGGATAGCTCCCTTATTGATGGGATAAGTTCCCCCTTAATAGAGATACATGAACCAACTGGAGGCGCATCCAAATCATCAAACCGACCTCTAGAAAGTTCTAGAAGTAACCACAAGTAACTTTTTTAAGATGAAACTCGCGCATTTTGCCTTTTACAGAAGGACGCACCTGTCCCTTAACATACAGAGCGTCCAAGGACGCACCTTTTGTGAACATGGTCTGCGTCCCCGCAGGTAAGGCTAGAGAGAACCTGCGACCCCAGAGATAAACATATTTTTGACAAGACTTTCTCTCTTCTTTGAGTTTGAGATGGATAACAGAGGCATAAGACTTTGCCTAAGAGGGTAGCATGACTGTTGATTTGAGCCATACTAACTGTAAGTAGTCAAGGTGACATTTTTTAGTGTAACAGATTGCCCCCTAAAGTGCGAAGCCTGGAATAGATTTAGGGTTTTGTAATTCTAGGAAGGGTGAAGCGCTTTATCATTTCAAGGATTGTCTTGTGGATGACCCGGTTGGAACCTGCAATTTTCAACACAAAATACATGGATAAGATTATATCATCACTGAGGTAGGCATTCCCATACTCAGATTCAAAACTTTAACTAATGGACTAACTATTCTGATACAGGAATGACCTTGCAGTACATCATTTTTTATAGACTTTTGTAGACACAGTATGGACGCAGCCATCTGTTTATGATTAGTCTACATAGATAATGAATACAAAACTCCTCGCAGCCTGGATGGTAGAAACTAGATCCAGGGTCTTCACTTCTACTTCCCGAATTGGTACGATTCTAGCCATGTGATTAAATGATTCGATGTCGAACATGTTAGAAACCACTTGATTACCAGTTGATGATGTAAACTGTTAACAAGCGTGAGAGAAACCACCAGTAATGTCAATGGTTCTCAAAGTACCAAGCACAACCCGTGAAATGTGAATAGATGTTTTGATGTCGAACACTTCACGGAATCCTTTGATCGAAAGTCAATGATGTAAACTGACGTCAAAGGCGAGAAACCTGCCATTGATGCATGCAGACTTCAAGGTACTGTCGATTCCTAAGTCATCTTTCTAGATAATGTGTCGATGTCGATAGAAAGCGACCCGTTGCAGGCAAGCCCGCAACACGAAATCATTGTTCAAGTTGAAGAAATGTTGCTGTAAGGACTGACTCAGGGATGGTCAAATGGATGACAAGTATTTTGCAGATGAAAGTTTTTGCTTGCAGACCTCTTGAACACATAACGACACGACAGATGGCTTGGTGACGAATAACTCAAAGTTAATCCCCGAAACCCGGTTAAAGACTTTCAAAGTGGTTTGGTCAACTGTGAGGTAAAAGATTTCCCAACCCAGGTGAATGAAAAGTGTCGTGTTCAAGAGTGGTAATAAAGTTTCTTTTAAGACAAAAGGTGACAAACAGGTTCATTCTTCTCTCTTTTCCCCCACCATTTCTGGCAAGTACCTCTTTATTTTTAACAAGCTTGAGGAGGATAACATATGCTTGATTATAAGCTCATCCTTCGGACGAGTCCAACCTAGTTTAAATTCGAACCCTAGGAAGGAGTGGTTCGTTCCTGTTTGTAATTGAACAGGTCCTTTACTGTAAAAGTTTAACGAGTCCAGTATAGGAGAAACTCGGCGTTTTTCAATTTTAGAGAGTCTGAAAAAACAAAAGGAGACTCCACGTTGAACTTTTTCGTACATTTGTGTCCCTCAAGCCCGAAAAAGTATAAAATAATACCTGGGGGAACCGCTTGATCTTACGACCAAGGAGTACTTTCATAATAGTGTCGTTGACCTGAAAAGTAAAAAGCGATCAAGGACACGTCGTTTTATTTCCTTATCGAGTTCGAAACGACAAAAACCCGGCAATCTTTTCCTGATTTTACGGTCAGAAAAGAGCTAAAAGGGGACCGTCTTTTAATTCCGTTTTAACGAGTGTAAAAGAAACGCTCGGCGATCTTTTCATGTTTTAGGAGTCAGAAAAGGGCTTAAAAGATGACTCTGATATTTTGTTTGTGAAAAAATTACAATTTCCCTCGAAATCCCTTTGTCCTGCACAAAAGCGACACATTACTCATACCTGTTTAAAATAGGCAAAAATACGTTCAAAAACATCTTTTCATGGTAAAAAATGAACTAATTCATCCAAAAAACCTATAAAAAGACCTTTTACCATGTCATTTTTACCGTTTGACTTTGGAGGTTGAAAAAGGAGCTTTTGACAAGAAACTTCCCGTGGTCGCTGCGGAAAATCTGACCGTCGGAATCGAACGCCGTCTCATCCAGGTATTTTACACATCCTACTCTGCATTTCTATCCGTTTAGAATCAATTTTTTGGTCTTAGTTTCATTTTTTGGGGGGGTTTTGGTTTTGGAATGCGCCTCTCGGCGGACGCAGGTGCCCTTCGGGTGACCTGCGTCCCCCGACTTTTTCTCATACGGGAAAACGGTCGGAAGACGCAGCCCGCCTTCAGGCCAGCTGCGTCCGGGCGCCCTGTGCTACAAAGCCGGGGTGCGTCTTCCGAGAAGTGCGCATTTCAAAACCCCAACTCCCTCAAAAAACCACCAAAAATTCCCAAATCAATTTCTAATTGCTATTTTTGATATGCAGGGCATTAATCATGTTAGACTGGAGAGAAAGAGAGCATGTAGAGGAAGATGAAGCTGCAATAAATCACCAACCTTCCCTGGATGCCCTAAGAGCATGCGGATTATACAAATATTGGACCATACCGGGCATGAGGGGCCAGGTAAGATTCTTGGAATGGCTGGTTGAGCGATGGAACGTTCAAGAACAATGCTTTTACATAGGAGGGCACCAGCTCGAGATAGAGCCCTCGGATGTATACTTTCTCACTGGCTTGCCGAACAGAGGTGAGCAACTCAGTCTTGCGGGGACTAGGCCGGGTGGCCAATCCCTTGATAGTCTCCGCGAGGATTGGTGCACACGTGGGGCTCACCATTCAAAAGGCATAGAGATAAAACACATCACTCTACCGGAACTCAAAGTCATAGCGTTCACGGTTACCAGAATTTGCGGCGCGGCCGCTTTACACATTGCTTCCGGATCCCAAATGCGGATGGCAATTGACTGTTACCAAGGCACCATTTTCAACTGGTGTGAAGCTGTGTCGGCTCATATGAAGAGCCAACTGACCAAGGCAAAGAACGGACGACTAAAGACTTTTGGATATGGGCCTATAGTCGTGAGCTTTGCCTTGGAGAGAGTTCCAATGTTGATCCCTCAGCAACTCACTGTTGATATCTTGGGTCCTCGGCAGCCAAAGCTGATACGATGGGTTGCGGTGATGGCCCGGCATCCTGACGAGGGCGCGACAGTAGTTCGATTCTCAGATAGTTACTTTCACTGGTTAGAGGACCAGGTTTTTTCGATACAGGACTTTCCTTATGCCGGAATGGATTTCAGAGGTGATCCGGACATGGTTCTTCCACAGGGAGAACAATGGGACGACAGAGGTACTTTTATTTTCACAAGTTTTCTAATTATGTATTTTTTATTTTTCATATATATCGTCTCAAAACTAACAGTAAAATTTTCAAAATGCAGATGTTGGTCCACAGCGTCCAGCCAACCTCCGGCCTTTTGATAGACTACATCCAGCTGCACCGGTACCGGTCCCACAGGACGCGACAGCAGAAGTACTAGCTGAGTTGGAGCATGATCTAGAGCGTCTCACGGCAGATATACCTGAGACTACTATGGACGACATTCCTATCAGGCTTCAGCGCTTCGTAGTCGCGGTCCCTGGACCGTTTAGGAGATTTTTGCGTAAGGTAGCCCGCGCAGTGGTGTCATACAGAGAGCACCACCAGTGATTGACTAGTCACTTTTGTAGTCACATGTGACATTTTGACTTTTTGTACTATCATTTTGCCGATCATAAGGTGTTTTCAACCTATGATCGAAGACGATGTATATATTTTTTGACACACTTCTATCTATATATATCACTATTACCGGCTTATCTTGTTTAACATATGTGATGAAATGTTTTTAAATTTACTTGCATGATTATCGTAAATGTCTGTCCAACATTCGAGAAGCAATTGCATCTGCTAATGTATTCAAAGACCTTGGAATATGTTGATATTCAATGTAATCAAATTCACGTTCCAAGAGACGCACTCTCAAAAACAACCTTAATAACACAGGATTCCTAATGGCATAAACTCTATTAAGCTGTAATACAACAAGTTCAGAATCTAACCTCACTGTCAAACGTCGAATTCCAAATGAAATAGATTCGGATAATAATTCAATCACTGCACTGTATTCTGCAATGTTGTTCGTTGTTTGACCGAGGCTTACCCCATGCATAGAAACTAACTCGTCAGAGGGCGAATAGATAACCCAAGCTGCGGAAGAGATGTTCCGTGTACTACGACAAGCACCATCAGCAAATCCAATGTATGTTTGGAGAGGCGTCGACATCTGCAATATCAAGAGTAAAACCAAGATAAGCCAGAATAACGACGAAAAACCACACTCTCTAAGCTAAGCACACTGACTAAACTAACACACTTGCTAGCTAGAAAGAAAATCTAACCTATCTAAAAATTTCTCCATTCCCTTCATTTAAGCATAATACCTCTTTAGGTAAAGTCCATTTCTGGGTTTACCCAAAGAGTCCCCATCAAAGTCAACTAACTCATAAGCCCCTTTTGCTAGCTTTCGCTTTACAATGTAGGGCCCATGCCACATGGGAACGAATTTTCCGGCACCTAGCTTATCGTTAGCTTGATCATATAATAGTACTAGGTCTCCTTCCGAAAAACTTCGAGGGGTTACATTTCTATCATACTGAGCTTTCATTCGTTTCGCGTGAGTCTCGATTGCCAATGTAGCGTCACGTCGAGTCTCATCTAATTTAGCCAAGTACAATAAACGTGTCTCCTCTTCGGAAGTAGCTGGAAGTAATTCGACAGCCATTTGAAGTGATGGGATTTCGCATTCAATGGGTAACACAGCTTCTAAGCCATAAACTAGCTGGAAAGGAGTGAACCCTGTTGAATTTTTCACTGAGGTTCGGTATGCCCATAGCGCTGAAAATAACATGTTGTGCCAATTCGACCGATGAACACCAATGGTTCGTCGGATCATGGTAACTAGAACTTTGTTGATAGACTCAACCAAACCGTTGGCTTGCGGATAATAAGGAGTAGAGCTATCGTGGCGCAAACCAAGCTGGCTTGTAAGCTCAGTCATCATGACATTTCGAAAATGGCTCCCATGGTCAGTAATGATTGCTTGTGGGACACCAAACCTAGTTATGATATGATTGAATACGAAAACTGCAGCTGTTTTGCCGCTTGCGTCGAATGTAGGCATCGCCTCGGCCCACTTAGTAAAATAATCAACCGCAAGGATGATATACGCATGCCCCCCGGCCGAGTGAGGGTTACAAGTAATAAAGTCGATACCCCATTTGGCGAATGGACCAACGGCAATTATAGGGTGGAGAGGAGCAGGTGGAGCGCGCATCTTGCGATCAAACACTTGACAGTTGTGGCACTTCCTGACTGCAATGATACAATCTTTAAACATAGACGGCCAGAAATAACCAGCGCGCAACACCTTCTGAGCTGTGGCATACCCAGACATATGACCGCCACATGCTCCAGAGTGACAATCATTCAAAACCCTCTCAGCCTCTTCGTGAGTTAAACAACGTCGAAAAACTAAGTCTGCCCCCCGGCGATAAAGTGTATCTCCAATAATTTTGTATGGCTGGGATTGAAACCGAATTTTTCGACGTTCCGCTTTGGAAGCTTCAGGCCGAAAGGTTTGGGTTTGGAGATAAATGATTATATCCCCGTACCACGGATCTATAGTACTGATAAGAAACAAAGATTCGTCCGCAATGGACTCCTCTGCCACAGTCTCTGTGTCAGCACTCGGGAAATCACACATCAATTCCGCAAAAACTAAGGATTTCTTAGACTTGGACTTCTCGAACTCCAAGTCGAACTCTTGCAGGATAACAATCCATTTAGAGTACTTGCCCCCTAGCAGTTGTTTTGTCAAAATATAAATCATAGGGTTGCAATCCGAAATAACTGTAGTTTTGCGGAGAAGAATGTAGTGACGGAAACGCTGGACAGCTTGAACGGCTGCCAGGGCCAATTTCTCCACATGCGAATATTTTAGCTCAGTTGGATTCAAGGTCCTACTAAGATAATATATCACATGCTCCGCTCCGAATTCATCTTCTTGAACTAACACCATTCCAATGGTGGAATGCGAAGCTGCGAGGTATAAGAAGTAGTCTTGGTTGTAGTTGGGAGGATGCAATAACGGTGCATGGGTCAACGCGTGTTTAAGTGCATCAAAAGATTGTTGGGCAATCTCGTCCCAAAAGAATTGTGCGTTCTGTTTCAACAACCGTGTAAAACCTTTAGTGACCTCGGCGTAGTTTGGGATGAATCGGCGTAAAAAGTTCGCTTTCCCTTGCAAACTTTGGAGTTGGCGCAAACTCGAAGGAGGAGGCAATTTGATGATAGCCTCGACTTTCGAGGGATCGACGCGAATGCCGGCTTTTGAAACAACAAATCCCAGCAATCGACCTGTTTCTATACAGAAAACACACTTGTGGGGATTCAACCGAATTCGATAATGCCTACACCTCATAAAGATTGCTCGTAGGTGGACAAGGTGATCAGCTCGATGTAAAGAATGAGCAGGCAAATCATCGAGATAGGGTTGCACAATGTGCTTGATATCATGAAATGCATAAGACATCGCCCGTTGAAAAGTGGCCCCGGCATTCTTAAGCCCAAAAGGTAACTTGCAATAAGCAAATGTCCCCCATGGACAAATGAATGCCGTTTTTGGTTGGTCGGCAGGTAGAATATTGATTTGATTATAGCCCGAAAAACCATCCATGAAGGAAAACATTTCACTTCCGGCACAATCATCAATAATTTGATCGATATAAGGCGTAGGATAGTTGTCTTTTGGACAAGCTCGATTTATATCCCTATAGTCGATACAGATTCTTATTGTTCCTTGTTTCTTGTTGACCGGAACAATATTCGATACCCAATCCGTTAACGGGATCGGATAAATGAAACCTGCTTTCAACAGCTTTTCGACTTCTGCTTTAATCGCAGCCGCTTTTCGAGGGTGAATTTGACGCAACCGTTGCCGGATGGGTTTAGCATCCGGGTAGGTCTTTATTTCATGAATAACAATGGCAGGATCAATTCCCGGCATTTCCTCGTAAGACCAGGCAAACACGTCGCGGAATTCTTGGAATAGGGCCTTGTAAGTTTGGATTTCTTCTTCAGTACATGCGGCACCTATATGAATGTTTTCCTCGATTCCGGGCTTCACTGAAATATCAATGGGAATAGTACGAGAAATATTCCCTAAATTCAACTCTGAATCAGAATGTTTCGTTGGATCCTGAGCGTCTTTGACATATTCAGCGGTAAAGATAGATGAAAAATCATTTTCAAATGCATCATCCTTAGGTAAAAACGAAGATCTGTGATGGAGATCTTCCCATGGTAGATCGTCTACACTTAGGATTTCGCGAAGTTGTTCGTCAGATGACACGACTTCGGGAAACGTTATCCGTTCTAAGGGTGAGGTGAAAAGTGACTCTTCACTGACCACATTCATTTGGTCGACTTCGGTTGAATGAAAGTCAGTAAAAGACATGAGAGCTTCATAAGCAATTTCATATGGACTCAAAGGCATAACATCACCGAGTGAGTCTATCTCAGAGTCAGATGGGACGAACCAAGGATCATCATAAATAATGTTTTCTGATGTAATCATATGAATGGTTGCAAACGAAGGATCTGCGCTGAGTGGAGGGAGAGGAAAAGTTCCCAGTAAACCGGAATCCTTAACTAAACCTACACCAACGTCCCTATAAGGGATTGTCGTTTTACCAACATGCTGGATACTCTCTGAAGAGGCTGGGTCGGATGAAAAGTATGTCAGCTGATCAATAGTCACGATCTTACCGTTATGTGGAAACTTAATTACTCTGAAGACCGATGAAACGACCGCTGTCATAGCATATGACCAACTTCGACCCAAAAGAAGGTTGTAGTCTAGAGGGGCATCAACCACTTCCACATCCAGACTAACGGTTTTACCTTCAACCCCTATAGGCAATTCTTGTAGAATACCAAACGGACGGAACCCACGGCCATCAAAGGCCTTAAGGATGGTGGGGGATTGGTTCAACGAAGGAGAACCAAGCGATCTCCAACATTGAATCGACATAATACACGTAGAAGCTCCCTCATCAATCACAGTCCGATGAATAGGCCTGTTTTTTACTATCACTGGAATTTGGAAAGCCATTTGATGGGGGAGACGTGGTGTACTATTTTCTAGATCAAAGATCATTAGGTTCGGGTCCTGAACATCGACAGCTCCGATAGCCGACAAAAGCAATTTCCGTTGTGCTGGGCATGATTGCAGCACTTCGAGTGCCGACATTGCTGAAGGTGAAACAGCTAAGTCCTCAACAATGTTGTAATTCTGGGCTGCTCTCGCATGTGGATTGAAAGCAGACCTTCGAAGTACACCCTTGGCGGGCGGCTTAATCACTAAGTCTGGGTTAGGTTTTTCGATCTGTAGTGGATCGGAACCAGGAGCTGAGGTTGATGGGTTAGAGTGAGAAGATTCTGCTTCTTTGCCATCAACAGGAGCCTTACTACCATAATCTTGCGATCGAGTCGCAATCCTCACATGAGACATCATCAAAATGGGTTCTTCACTGGCATTCGAAGAAGAACCTATCATCTTATTCTCCTGCTCTGGAAATGGATTCTTTAACACAGCAGGAGTGGGAGAACCTTTGACTATTTTTACAACCTCGGCCCGATGAGGGCAATCTCTCGTAAAATGATCCTCTTCACAAATAAGACAAGGATATCGAGGTTTGCGTTTTTCGTCATTGGTTTCCGACTTTTCAGTTTTCTCCTTTGGAGCCTTGTCTGCTTTAGCCTTCTTCTTTCCTTTCTTCTTTCCACCGTTTTTTGATTTGGCCGTAGATGACTCTACAGCGTGAATGTCGGCGGTAAGTTCAGGAGGAGAAGACTCTCCTGTCGGAGAATCAGGCAAAGTGATAATTGGAGTATTGGAGGCCTTGGAAGACTTCTTCTTACTCTTCGTAGTCACGATACCAATCATACCATCAGCGGCATGAGATCCCGAAGGAGCAGCAGCGATTTGATTCGACTTTGGAAGATCCGGAATCTTCTCGTGTAACGTACCCGACTGAGTGTAAACTAAGTCAAGGTATTGTGCCTGAGCAATGACTTGCTCCTCAGTAACTACTCCGGCCTTAGCGACATCTTCAGTAATCTTCGGTAATAATGATTTGACAAACCATTCAGCTAAGATTTGGTCCGGGATAAAAACTTTCACTAATCGCCTTCGACGTCTCCACTCATGAATGTGATCAGAAATATACGTGGACGTCGATTGTTTTAGTGAAGTTAATAACTCCGTGCCGTTATCGTATCTGACCGGCAACTGAAAGTGAGTTAAGAACGAGGTAGCTAACTGGCTAAAGTTGTAAAAAGAGGCCCGTGGTAACTCAATGTACCACTTGGCCGCGAGACCAATGAGTGTACGCTGGAAAAGACGTAAGCGGATGGAATCATCTGAGATAGAATTCGAAGCACACCAGAGGTGGTAAGTCATCACATGATTGGACGGATCCTCTCCAGACTTACCTTCGAACTTGGGTATATCACTGGGCAACTTATTTGGCATTGGCGGCCAGAACTGAAGATATTGAATTGGATCGTTCGTTAGGCGCGTCAAGTCGGGTAAATCCAAAGTTGCAATAAACGGTAACTGCCGGTTAGGATCTCTAAAACTCTGGGTCACAATACCAGCCCCAGGAGGAGGATATCCAGGATAACTAGGAACAGGAGTCGCATTTGGGATATTATATCCTCCTGGAAAACCAGGATTAACCGGACCGTACTGGGGTTGTTGAGGTTGTTGATAAGTGTACCCAGGATACGGTTGATACTGGTAAACCGGTTGTTGGACAGCTTGCCCAGGTTGGTACTGTCCCTGGTACGGAGGTTGAACAAATTGAGGTTGAGTAGTCACAACCGTACTTATACCAGGCTGACCTACAGGCATCTGGACCGTGGTTTGAATCGTAGATCCAGACAACGGTAAAGATGTCTGAGGTGCGGTAACAGGGACAGTAGAAACTGGAGCCGTCGATACTCCAGAAGTAAGTATGGTAGATGTAGCGGTAGTTGCAGCAGCCGTTTGAGATGGAGTACTAGGTGCAATTGCCGGCTGAGTAACTACCGAAGCTACAGAAGCTTGAACATTGGGCTGGACAGGTTGCGGTTGCTGGGTTGGACCAGAAACTACGGGTTGTCCAGCTTGAGGAAGCATTTGTACACTTGGCTGCAACACCTGTTGACCCTGTGAGGGATCCCACACTAACATTCCAGGGTATTGACCCGTAACAGGTTGAGGGTACTGAGATCCATAACCAGATTGAGGGTAGGATTGATAATTGTAAGGTGCAGTTCCCATACTTGGAACATATGACTGACCTTGAGGCGGTTGATAACCTTGACTTGAGTATTGACCTTGGGGTTGATAACCTTGAGGTAAATACTGATACTGGGGTTGACCTTGACCTTGAGGTTGGTACCCTTGAGGTTGATAACTTTGGGGTTGATACCCTTGAGGTTGCCATCCTTGAGGTTGCCATCCTTGAGGTTGATATTGATACTGAGGTTGACCTTGGGGTACATATTGAGGCTGAGGTTGACCTTGAGGTAAGTATTGCACCATAGGTACATACTGACTTTGAGGTTGCCCCCCAGACACAATTTGTGTACCTTGAGGTTGCCCCCCAGGCATTAACTGCGGTTGCCCCCCAGGCGGTAATTGGCCACCTTGAGGTTGGGAAACGGGAACTGAACCTGACATCATGTAAATGTCTCCTACACCCAATGGTATATTACCACTGTTTCCAGCAAATAACCCATGATCAATGGGTTGAGGAGATGCCCCCGCAAAGGTACCAGAAAGTGACTGATACCCAGTGGGAACAGAAGGACCGCCGTGTAAAAAAGATTCAGGACTTTGTGTAAACACGGACGACTGACCAGACATATTTACAGGAGTATGAATACCTCCGGGTGGAAAAGGAGTACGAGGTGTTGAAAAACCGACTGAGTTGTCTAAAAAATTGGTTAACGCAAGGTACCAAGAAGTACTTCTAGGAGGACTGTAAAAGATGGATTCACGCTCCCTTAGATCAATAGTTAGTTGACCTTCAAGGTGAGAGACACCTATATCTTCTTCTGGAGCAAGTTCTTCTATAGCAATCAAACCAGAAGGTAGATTTTCGGTGATAATTCTTTCTATTCTCGGTGAATCAGGGACACTAGAAGTTGGAGTAACAGGTTCGGAAATTTCAGGTTCTTCGCCTGTTTCACTGGCAGATGAAAAACTACCAGCAAGCTCGGAAACTGTAACAGTTTCGGGATTGTAACCTGTTTCTAAACTTTGGTAATCTGGATGGACTACCAAGGAAGATTCTCCTTCTTCAGGTGAACCTACTCTACTGTCACTAGGAGGAGTTACAAGGACCTTTAACCCTTCTAAATTACCTGGGTCGTCTCGAGGAGGGGACCCCCTAAGTCTACGGGATCTTCTCAACAATTCGGCCACAGACACAACTTCAGGAGACTGGCCCCGAAGTCTACGGGACTGTCTCGGTAATTCCGCCACAATTAAAGATTTTTAACTACAACACACGAAAACAAAGTAAAAATTTCAAATCAAACCACCTAAAGTCTTCTAAAGAAGCAAACAAATTTGAAGCACACGCCTAAATAATCTAGAGCGTCAAACCACACACAAACAGTAGTCTTCCGGACCAAAAGCGCTAGTTGGTGATTAGGCCCAACCTCGCAGGATTCAGTACAGAAATGGCGGGTGGAACAGTTACCCCGGCAACCTGCTTAATGAATAGACCGGCACAAGTTCCTCCACTTTAACCGTCTCGAAGTGAAGTGAACCCCCCGGAAAATCCAAGTGAGTATAACCGACGTCTGCTCCAGGTACAGTGGGACCTTCCCTCCACCGTCACCTCGGTAGAACCCTAAAGATTATGGTCACTAAAGTTACCAATCACAACAATTACACCTGGGGGAACAGTCTAAACTCCGACAGCACGCAAGGGCAGAGTAACAAGCTCCAATCCCCTTACCGGCTCCTTGACAACAATCCAAGGTTTACCGATAAGTGACCCCTGGCTCCTCGACAATGGTTAATCCGAGGTTTACCGTTTGTAATACGTACTGTCTGGCGTCGTTCCCAACGAGGGAGGAATGATCCCCTCACTGGTTCGGACACGAGCTCGTGCTTCTCCTTTAAGAGGAGCTTTCCCAGAGTATAACTGAAACAATTGGATTTAATCTACTCAAGATAAACTATCTGTTTGGTTTTGTAGTCTTGGAGAGTTAAGTACTCACCTACTCCAAGACCCTAGCCTAAGCTATGTTGGTGTTTCAGAGCCCTAGAAAAATAAAGATTACTAGATTGATTTTAATTTAAGCGTTACTTTTAAGGTTGTTTCTTAAGTCAAAAGGTGATGGAAGTGAAACCAGTGGTGTGTTGACTCGACTCGAAACCACTACAAAATGCACCTAGGATGATTTACCCACTACTTTACTTTTTCGATGAATTGCTTAACTAAAAAGTTGAGAGAATGCAATCTTTATAAAAGCAACTTCTTAATTGAAGACAATCAAAGAAACAATTCGTTTGTCTTTTCCAAGCATAAAAAACATGACCGCTCTTTACATGCACGAAAAAACTCTTTTTCTCTTTCAAAAACAAAAAGCTACTTGAAACAAGACTTTTAAAGAAGATGTTTTTGTATTTTTCTTTTAATAAAGCAAATAAATCTAATATAACCAAAAATCAATCTTAACAACTATTAAAATCTATGAAAATTCACTCACAAGCAAACTAAAAGGTAAATTTACTCTAAGCAATCTTAACGAGGCCAAAACTAACAATGATTATTCTAAGGTGTTTTACTTGATCACAATCAAATCAAGGACTAGCTTATTGCAGAACCAAAAACTAGTCAAAACAAAACTCTAATCTTTTTGTTCTTTTGTAAAATGGAAATCAACACTTTATAAACAAGTAATTCGAAATTTGACCCAAAACAACTTAAATGGCAAGCTGCTCACACAAGGAGACTTTACGACAGGCCCGACTTCTAAGAAGGCTGACTAACCAGAGAGATCTAAGGCTGGACAACTTTCTACCGTCAAAGTCACTACAGGACCTATGTAAAAATCAAACCCTAGGCCTAAACTTCGTTGAAATCCACTAAAACACTCAAAGCTCACAAAACAAGTTCAGGTGAAAATTCTTGACAGGGTACTAAAGGATCTGGGTAGAAAACACTAAGAAAAACCAAAATCTAAAAGCAATTAAAGCAAAAAATGGAATTTTCCTAAATTTTACAGGAAGACGCAGGCAACCCGTTGTCACAGGTGCGGCCCCGCTCTGTGCAAACGGCAACAGCGCGTCCAAAGACGCACTGTGCAGTACTCAGAGGGTGCGTCCTTCTGGAAAAGTTAAGAAAAACCAAACTAACTAAATCTAAAGCTAAGCCACCCAAATACTAATTCTCACAGTCAAAAACCAGAAAACAAAAATGATTTTCTCAGAGCAAAGTTCACACAAAGGAAAAGACTCTCTCATTAATGGATTCCCCAGTGGAGTCGCCAATTTGTCGCGGCGGAAAAAGTCGTTTGTGCGGACACAACTGACCTCCCTAGGAGTCTAAACTCTCTAGCGACAAACAAGACAAAATGGAGTGATCTTTCTCTAAATACACCTTTTAAAACATGAAAACTACAAGTGTTTAGGCTTACCTTATTCCAAAACGCGGTTGTTGTAGTCCGTCCTTGCCGATCCGGATGAGCTCCTCCTTCAAGTCAATTCCTGCAACCACAAACAATCAAACAATTACCAAGCACTTGCATTTCATATAATAAAACATATATTCAACATGCAGACCAAGGAACACATGAAATAACTCATTAACACAAGCTATTGAGAAAAATAAACCAGTTTGTATTAATAACGAAACAAAGAAACTCTTACAACCTGGCCTTGGTGTTGTGCAAGTTCCTCCCAGGGTCCATCAAGGGTTTTCCTCTACTTTGACAAAGCTCACCCACTTCCAAGTAGAATCAAGCAAAGACAATCTCTCCTCACAAGGTTCTAAATGGGAGTCCTAATTCCTGCAGCATTTACCCAAAGAAAATGTATAGCTCCAACCTCCCCTCCCTCTGGCTCAATGTCTTTATTTATAGTGCTGTAAAGAGGTTATTCAGGTCCACCATCAATGGGATAATCCCCCTCTTTGGGTGGGATAGCTCCCTTATTGATGGGATAAGTTCCCCCTTAATAGAGATACATGAACCAACTGGAGGCGCATCCAAATCATCAAACCGACCTCTAGAAAGTTCTAGAAGTAACCACAAGTAACTTTTTTAAGATGAAACTCGCGCATTTTGCCTTTTACAGAAGGACGCACCTGTCCCTTAACATACAGAGCGTCCAAGGACGCACCTTTTGTGAACATGGTCAGCGTCCCCGCAGGTAAGGCTAGAGAGAACCTGCGACCCCAGAGATAAACATATTTTTGACAAGACTTTCTCTCTTCTTTGAGTTTGAGATGGATAACAGAGGCATAAGACTTGCCTAAGAGGGTAGCATGACTGTTGATTTGAGCCATACTAACTGTAAGTAGTCAAGGTGACATTTTTTAGTGTAACAGATTGCCCCCTAAAGTGCGAAGCCTGGAATAGATTTAGGGTTTTGTAATTCTAGGAAGGGTGAAGCGCTTTATCATTTCAAGGATTGTCTTGTGGATGACCCGGTTGGAACCTGCAATTTTCAACACAAAATACATGGATAAGATTATATCATCACTGAGGTAGGCATTCCCATACTCAGATTCAAAACTTTAACTAATGGACTAACTATTCTGATACAGGAATGATCTTGCAGTACATCATTTTTTATAGACTTTTGTAGACACAGTATGGACGCAGCCATCTGTTTATGATTAGTCTACATAGATAATGAATACAAAACTCCTCGCAGCCTGGATGGTAGAAACTAGATCCAGGGTCTTCACTTCTACTTCCCGAATTGGTACGATTCTAGCCATGTGATTAAATGATTCGATGTCGAACATGTTAGAAACCACTTGATTACCAGTTGATGATGTAAACTGTTAACAAGCGTGAGAGAAACCACCAGTAATGTCAATGGTTCTCAAAGTACCAAGCACAACCCGTGAAATGTGAATAGATGTTTTGATGTCGAACACTTCACGGAATCCTTTGATCGAAAGTCAATGATGTAAACTGACGTCAAAGGCGAGAAACCTGCCATTGATGCATGCAGACTTCAAGGTACTGTCGATTCCTAAGTCATCTTTCTAGATAATGTGTCGATGTCGATAGAAAGCGACCCGTTGCAGGCAAGCCCGCAACACGAAATCATTGTTCAAGTTGAAGAAATGTTGCTGTAAGGACTGACTCAGGGATGGTCAAATGGATGACAAGTATTTTGCAGATGAAAGTTTTTGCTTGCAGACCTCTTGAACACATAACGACACGACAGATGGCTTGGTGACGAATAACTCAAAGTTAATCCATGAAACCCGGTTAAAGACTTTCAAAGTGGTTTGGTCAACTGTGAGGTAAAAGATTTCCCAACCCAGGTGAATGAAAAGTGTCGTGTTCAAGAGTGGTAATAAAGTTTCTTTTAAGACAAAAGGTGACAAACAGGTTCATTCTTCTCTCTTTTCCCCCACCATTTCTGGCAAGTACCTCTTTATTTTTAACAAGCTTGAGGAGGATAACATATGCTTGATTATAAGCTCATCCTTCGGACGAGTCCAACCTAGTTTAAATTCGAACCCTAGGAAGGAGTGGTTCGTTCCTGTTTGTAATTGAACAGGTCCTTTACTGTAAAAGTTTAACGAGTCCAGTATAGGAGAAACTCGGCGTTTTTCAATTTTAGAGAGTCTGAAAAAACAAAAGGAGACTCCACGTTGAACTTTTTCGTACATTTGTGTCCCTCAAGCCCGAAAAAGTATAAAATAATACCTGGGGGAACCGCTTGATCTTGCGACCAAGGAGTACTTTCATAATAGTGTCGTTGACCTGAAAAGTAAAAAGCGATCAAGGACACGTCGTTTTATTTCCTTATCGAGTTCGAAACGACAAAAACCCGGCAATCTTTTCCTGATTTTACGGTCAGAAAAGAGCTAAAAGGGGACCGTCTTTTAATTCCGTTTTAACGAGTGTAAAAGAAACGCTCGGCGATCTTTTCATGTTTTAGGAGTCAGAAAAGGGCTTAAAAGATGACTCTGATATTTTGTTTGTGAAAAAATTACAATTTCCCTCGAAATCCCTTTGTCCTGCACAAAAGCGACACATTACTCATACCTGTTTAAAATAGGCAAAAATACGTTCAAAAACATCTTTTCATGGTAAAAAATGAACTAATTCATCCAAAAAACCTATAAAAAGACCTTTTACCATGTCATTTTTACCGTTTGACTTTGGAGGTTGAAAAAGGAGCTTTTGACAAGAAACTTCCCGTGGTCGCTGCGGAAAATCTGACCGTCGGAATCGAACGCCGTCTCATCCAGGTATTTAACACATCCTACTCTGCATTTCTATCCGTTTAGAATCAATTTTTGGTCTTAGTTTCATTTTTTGGGGGGGTTTTGGTTTTGGAATGCGCCTCTCGGCGGACGCAGGTGCCCTTCGGGTGACCTGCGTCCCCCGACTTTTTCTCATACGGGAAAACGGTCGGAAGACGCAGCCCGCCTTCAGGCCAGCTGCGTCCGGGCGCCCTGTGCTACAAAGCCGGGGTGCGTCTTCCGAGAAGTGCGCATTTCAAAACCCCAACTCCCTCAAAAAACCACCAAAAATTCCCAAATCAATTTCTAATTGCTATTTTTGATATGCAGGGCATTAATCATGTTAGACTGGAGAGAAAGAGAGCATGTAGAGGAAGATGAAGCTGCAATAAATCACCAACCTTCCCTGGATGCCCTAAGAGCATGCGGATTATACAAATATTGGACCATACCGGGCATGAGGGGCCAGGTAAGATTCTTGGAATGGCTGGTTGAGCGATGGAACGTTCAAGAACAATGCTTTTACATAGGAGGGCACCAGCTCGAGATAGAGCCCTCGGATGTATACTTTCTCACTGGCTTGCCGAACAGAGGTGAGCAACTCAGTCTTGCGGGGACTAGGCCGGGTGGCCAATCCCTTGATAGTCTCCGCGAGGATTGGTGCACACGTGGGGCTCACCATTCAAAAGGCATAGAGATAAAACACATCACTCTACCGGAACTCAAAGTCATAGCGTTCACGGTTACCAGAATTTGCGGCGCGGCCGCTTTACACATTGCTTCCGGATCCCAAATGCGGATGGCAATTGACTGTTACCAAGGCACCATTTTCAACTGGTGTGAAGCTGTGTCGGCTCATATGAAGAGCCAACTGACCAAGGCAAAGAACGGACGACTAAAGACTTTTGGATATGGGCCTATAGTCGTGAGCTTTGCCTTGGAGAGAGTTCCAATGTTGATCCCTCAGCAACTCACTGTTGATATCTTGGGTCCTCGGCAGCCAAAGCTGATACGATGGGTTGCGGTGATGGCCCGGCATCCTGACGAGGGCGCGACAGTAGTTCGATTCTCAGATAGTTACTTTCACTGGTTAGAGGACCAGGTTTTTTCGATACAGGACTTTCCTTATGCCGGAATGGATTTCAGAGGTGATCCGGACATGGTTCTTCCACAGGGAGAACAATGGGACGACAGAGGTACTTTTATTTTCACAAGTTTTCTAATTATGTATTTTTTATTTTTCATATATATCGTCTCAAAACTAACAGTAAAATTTTCAAAATGCAGATGTTGGTCCACAGCGTCCAGCCAACCTCCGGCCTTTTGATAGACTACATCCAGCTGCACCGGTACCGGTCCCACAGGACGCGACAGCAGAAGTACTAGCTGAGTTGGAGCATGATCTAGAGCGTCTCACGGCAAATATACCTGAGACTACTATGGACGACATTCCTATCAGGCTTCAGCGCTTCGTAGTCGCGGTCCCTGGACCGTTTAGGAGATTTTTGCGTAAGGTAGCCCGCGCAGTGGTGTCATACAGAGAGCACCACCAGTGATTGACTAGTCACTTTTGTAGTCACATGTGACATTTTGACTTTTTGTACTATCATTTTGCCGATCATAAGGTGTTTTCAACCTATGATCGAAGACGATGTATATATTTTTTGACACACTTCTATCTATATATATCACTATTACCGGCTTATCTTGTTTAACATATGTGATGAAATGTTTTCAAATTTACTTGCATGATTATCGTAAATGTCTGTCCAACATTCGAGAAGCAATTGCATCTGCTAATGTATTCAAAGACCTTGGAATATGTTGATATTCAATGTAATCAAATTCACGTTCCAAGAGACGCACTCTCAAAAACAACCTTAATAACACAGGATTCCTAATGGCATAAACTCTATTAAGCTGTAATACAACAAGTTCAGAATCTAACCTCACTGTCAAACGTCGAATTCCAAATGAAATAGATTCGGATAATAATTCAATCACTACACTGTATTCTGCAATGTTGTTCGTTGTTTGACCGAGGCTTACCCCATGCATAGAAACTAACTCGTCAGAGGGCGAATAGATAACCCAAGCTGCAGAAGAGATGTTCTGTGTACTACGACAAGCACCATCAGCAAATCCAATGTATGTTTGGAGAGGCGTCGACATCTGCAATATCAAGAGTAAAACCAAGATAAGCCAGAATAACGACGAAAAACCACACTCTCTAAGCTAAGCACACTGACTAAACTAACACACTTGCTAGCTAGAAAGAAAATCTAACCTATCTAAAAATTTCTCCATTCCCTTCATTTAAGCATAATACCTCTTTAGGTAAAGTCCATTTCTGGGTTTACCCAAAGAGTCCCCATCAAAGTCAACTAACTCATAAGCCCCTTTTGCTAGCTTTCGCTTTACAATGTAGGGCCCATGCCACATGGGAACGAATTTTCCGGCACCTAGCTTATCGTTAGCTTGATCATATAATAGTACTAGGTCTCCTTCCGAAAAACTTCGAGGGGTTACATTTCTATCATACTGAGCTTTCATTCGTTTCGCGTGAGTCTCGATTGCCAATGTAGCGTCACGTCGAGTCTCATCTAATTTAGCCAAGTACAATAAACGTGTCTCCTCTTCGGAAGTAGCTGGAAGTAATTCGACAGCCATTTGAAGTGATGGGATTTCGCATTCAATGGGTAACACAGCTTCTAAGCCATAAACTAGCTGGAAAGGAGTGAACCCTGTTGAATTTTTCACTGAGGTTCGGTATGCCCATAGCGCTGAAAATAACATGTTGTGCCAATTCGACCAATGAAATCCAATGGTTCGTCGGATCATGGTAACTAGAACTTTGTTGATAGACTCAACCAAACCGTTGGCTTGCGGATAATAAGGAGTAGAGCTATCGTGGCGCAAACCAAGCTGGCTTGTAAGCTCAGTCATCATGACATTTCGAAAATGGCTCCCATGGTCAGTAATGATTGCTTGTGGGACACCAAACCTAGTTATGATATGATTGAATACGAAAACTGCAGCTGTTTTGCCGCTTGCGTCGAATGTAGGCATCGCCTCGGCCCACTTAGTAAAATAATCAACCGCAAGGATGATATACGCATGCCCCCCGGCCGAGTGAGGGTTACAAGTAATAAAGTCGATACCCCATTTGGCGAATGGACCAACGGCAATTATAGGGTGGAGAGGAGCAGGTGGAGCGCGCATCTTGCGATCAAACACTTGACAGTTGTGGCACTTCCTGACTGCAATGATACAATCTTTAAACATAGACGGCCAGAAATAACCAGCGCGCAACACCTTCTGAGCTGTGGCATACCCAGACATATGACCGCCACATGCTCCAGAGTGACAGTCATTCAAAACCCTCTCAGCCTCTTCGTGAGTTAAACAACGTCGAAAAACTAAGTCTGCCCCCCGGCGATAAAGTGTATCTCCAATAATTTTGTATGGCTGGGATTGAAACCGAATTTTTCGACGTTCCGCTTTGGATGCTTCAGGCCGAAAGGTTTGGGTTTGGAGATAAATGATTATATCCCCGTACCACGGATCTATAGTACTGATAAGAAACAAAGATTCGTCCGCAATGGACTCCTCTGCCACAGTCTCTGTGTCAGCACTCGGGAAATCACACATCAATTCCGCAAAAACTAAGGATTTCTTAGACTTAGACTTCTCGAACTCCAAGTCGAACTCTTGCAGGATAACAATCCATTTAGAGTACTTGCCCCCTAGCAGTTGTTTTGTCAAAATATAGATCATAGGGTTGCAATCCGAAATAACTGTAGTTTTGCGGAGAAGAATGTAGTGACGGAAACGCTGGACAGCTTGAACGGCTGCCAGGGCCAATTTCTCCACATGCGAATATTTTAGCTCAGTTGGATACAAGGTCCTACTAAGATAATATATCACATGCTCCGCTCCGAATTCATCTTCTTGAACTAACACCATTCCAATGGTGGAATGCGAAGCTGCGAGGTATAAGAAGTAGTTTTGGTTGTAGTTGGGAGGATGCAATAACGGTGCATGGGTCAACGCGTGTTTAAGTGCATCAAAAGATTGTTGGGCAATCTCGTCCCAAAAGAATTGTGCGTTCTGTTTCAACAACCGTGTAAAACCTTTAGTGACCTCGGCGTAGTTTGGGATGAATCGGCGTAAAAAGTTCGCTTTCCCTTGCAAACTTTGGAGTTGGTGCAAACTTGAAGGAGGAGGCAATTTGATGATAGCCTCGACTTTCGAGGGATCGACGCAAATGCCGGCTTTTGAAACAACAAATCCCAGCAATCGACCTGTTTCTATACAGAAAACACACTTGTGGGGATTCAACCGAATTCGATAATGCCTACACCTCATAAAGATTGCTCGTAGGTGGACAAGGTGATCAGCTCGATGTAAAGAATGAGCAGGCAAATCATCGAGATAGGGTTGCACAATGTGCTTAATATCATGAAATGCATACGACATCGCCCGTTGAAAAGTGGCCCCGGCATTCTTAAGCCCAAAAGGTAACTTGCAATAAGCAAATGTCCCCCATGGACAATTAAATGCCGTTTTTGGTTGGTCGGCAGGTAGAATATTGATTTGATTATAGCCCGAAAAACCATCCATGAAGGAAAACATTTCACTTCCGGCACAATCATCAATAGTTTGATCGATATAAGGCGTAGGATAGTTGTCTTTTGGACAAGCTCGATTTATATCCCTATAGTCGATACAGATTCTTATTGTTCCTTGTTTCTTGTTGACCGGAACAATATTCGATACCCAATCCGTTAACTGGATCGGATAAATGAAACCTGCTTTCAACAGCTTTTCGACTTCTGCTTTAATCGCAGCCGCTTTTCGAGGGTGAATTTGACGCAACCGTTGCCGGATGGGTTTAGCATCCGGGTAGGTCTTTATTTCATGAATAACAATGGCAGGATCAATTCTCGGCATTTCCTCGTAAGACCAGGCAAACACGTCGCGGAATTCTTGGAATAGGGCCTTGTAAGTTTGGATTTCTTCTTCAGTACATGCGGCACCTATATGAATGTTTTCCTCGATTCCGGGCTTCACTGAAATATCAATGGGAATAGTACGAGAAATATTCCCTAAATTCAACTCTGAATCAGAATGTTTCGTTGGATCCTGAGCGTCTTTGACATATTCAGCGGTAAAGATAGATGAAAAATCATTTTCAAATGCATCATCCTTAGGTAAAAACGAAGATCTGTGATGGAGATCTTCCCATGGTAGATCGTCTACACTTAGGATTTCGCGAAGTTGTTCGTCAGATGACACGACTTCGGGAAACGTTATCCGTTCTAAGGGTGAGGTGAAAAGTGACTCTTCACTGACCACATTCATTTGGTCGACTTCGGTTGAATGAAAGTCAGTAAAAGACATGAGAGCTTCATAAGCAATTTCATATGGACTCAAAGGCATAACATCACCGAGTGAGTCTATCTCAGAGTCAGATGGGACGAACCAAGGATCGTCATAAATAATGTTTTCTGATGTAATCATATGAATGGTTGCAAACGAAGGATCTGCGCTGACTGGAGGGAGAGGAAAAGTTCCCAGTAAACCGGAATCCTTAACTAAACCTACACCAACGTCCCTATAAGGGATTGTTGTTTTACCAACATGCTGGATACTCTCTGAAGAGGCTGGGTCGGATGAAAAGTATGTCAGCTGATCAATAGTCACGATCTTACCGTTATGTGGAAACTTAATTACTCTGAAGACTGATGAAATGACCGCTGTCATAGCATATGACCAACTTCGACCCAAAAGAAGGTTGTAGTCTAGAGGGGCATCAACCACTTCCACATCCAGACTAACGGTTTTACCTTCAACCCCTATAGGCAATTCTTGTAGAATACCAAACGGACGGAACCCACGGCCATCAAAGGCCTTAAGGATGGTGGGGGATTGGTTCAACGAAGGAGAACCAAGCGATCTCCAACATTGAATTGACATAATACACGTAGAAGCTCCCTCATCAATCACAGTCCGATGAATAGGCCTGTTTTTCATATTTGAGGGTATTTGGTAGTGATGCATATTTACATGTTCGAAAGGAGAAAAGAACCAAGTTGGATAGTAAATATGAAAGGTGCATGTTTATTGGGTATAAGGATGGCTTAAAATATTATAAGATTTTGAACCCATAAACAAGGAAGGTTGTGTACAACTAAAATGTGGTGTTTAGAGAGGTGAAATATGTTATTAAACATGAAGTCCTACCAAAGGAATGTGAGAAGATAGAGTTTGAGACAAAGGAGGAAGAATCTGACTCTACAACAAAACAGGAATCAGAAGATGAAGAGCCATAAACTCTAGTTGTGAGAAGATTAGTTCGAGAAAGAAGGTAGCCAGAAAGGTATAGTCCATCTTCTTTCTGTTCAATTTTTTTATTTATCTGTTATTGATGATGATCCCATAACTAACAAGGAAGCAGTAGATTCAGAGGATGAAAACTCTAGAAAGAGGCCATGGTTGATGAAATGACATCTTTGCACAAAAATGAGGTTTGGAATTTGGTGGAGTTGTCAGCTGGAAGGAAACCCATTAGCAACAAATGGGTGTTTAAGAAGAAGATGAATGCATAAGGAAAGGTGGAGAAATACAAAGCTAGGTTGATAGCAAAAGGTTATTCCCAGGTGCTGTTGCCAAGGTAGCTTCTATTAGATTAATTTTATTTGTTGCTGCTTCTTTTGATTTTGAGGTAGAATAGATGGATGTGAAGACAACATTTCTTCATGGGGATTTTGAAGAAGAGATATACATGAAGAAACCTGAAGGATTTGCGGTGAAGGGTAAGAAAGAACTAGTATGCAGGTTAAAAAAGTCCCTGTATGGGTTAAAACAATCACCAAGGATGTGGTATCAAAAATTTGATACATTTATACGGGGACTTGGCTTCACCAAAAGAAAAGCAGATCACTTTGTGTATTTTAAATTAATTGGTGACCATCTTATTTATTTGGTCTTATATGTGGATGATATGTTGCTAATTGGAAATGACAAAGAAATTATCTAGGATCTGAAGACCCAATTGTCCTCCAAATTAGACATGAAGGATCTCGGTGCTAAAAACTATATTTTTGGCATGGAAATTAAACAAGATCGGGCAAAGAGGAAGCTCTGGTTAAACTAGAGGAAGTATGTCGAGACAATACTACAAAGGTTTAATATGCAGGATAGTAAACCAACGAAGGTTCCTATTCTTGTAGGTGTAAATTTATCTGCTGAACAATGTCCCAAGACAAAAGAAGAGGAATAGGACATGTCCTGTGTTCCATACGCAAGTGAAGTCAATAGCCTGATGTATGGAATGGTATGTACTAGACCAGACATTTCATATGCAGTGGGAGTATTGAGCATGTTTATGTCAAAACCAGGAAAGGAGCATTGGACATTAGTGAAGCGGGTTTTTAGGTATTTGCGTGGCACTAGTGATTATGGTTTGTGCTACCAAGGTAGACCAGGATTGGAAAAAAATTTGGACATCCATGGCTTTGTTGATGCAGATTGGGCTAGAGATATGGATTAGAGAAGATCTACAAGTGGGTATGTGTTTAACCTATTTAGAGGTGCAGTCAGTTGGATGAGGAAGAGGCATTATGTATTGGAACTTTTAACTACAGAGGTAGAATACATGATAGCCACTCATGCAATCAAAGAAGAATTTTGGTTGCTGAGATTGTGTTCAAGTATGGGGTTAGTACAAAGAGCTATAAGGATAGATTGTGATAGCCAAAGTGTAATTTTCTTGGCAAATAACCCTTCTTATCATTCAAAGACAAAGCACATTGATGTTTAGTATCAATTTGTGAGGGATATGGTTGAGGACAAAAAGGTGTTGCTCGTAAAGGTGAACACTTTGAAGAATACTGCAGATGCATTAACGAAGTCTATGAGTACTAAGAATTTTTATAGGTGTAGAGAAACAATGGGCATTACATGGTTGGACCAATGGCTAAGCTCTCTTGTGGCCCCTGGTGTGGAAAATAAAAATAAAAAACAAGTGGGAGAATGTTGGGTGTGTGTTATATTCTTTCCATGACTAGCCCCTCTATGGGGTCTGGAGCAATGCCCTTAGATTTTTTTTTTGGACCCTATATTAGGTGGGCAGACCTACCTATGGTTTTGTGCATGGGTTTTTCACATGGTTTTGGGCATGATGGTTTTCTGGCCATGGTATCTTGTAGATCCAGTGAAGGGAACCATCGTTATGTTCTAATCCAGGGTTAATGGATTGGGGTTTATGGATGCTTCAACATGTATATATGTATTGTAACATTGAAAGGAATATAATGAAAAATAAATCTGGTAGTCCCAGTTTTGGGATCCAGGGGAAATATCTGGGTATTTGTTTTATATTCTTGCCATTGTATATTTCCTGTTTTTAAGAATTGGTTTATAGGTAATTTCTGTACAGGGTTAAAACCTACACCTTCTTTAATTAAAAGAACACCAATTACATTTCCTAAGGAATCACATTCCATTCCTTGACGGCTTTAATTTTGTTAGGGTCTACCTTAACACCCTCATGAGATACAATATGACCCAAATATTCCACCTCCTATACCCCAAACTGTAATAACCTCGGGTTAAAAATCCATGTAATAAAGTTAATAAAGGAAAAAAAATAAGACCAAGGTCATGAGACACGTATTCCAAACTGAATGGTGGGAAAAATATCCTAATGGGTGTTCACTTTGATTTATTAAAGGCTATGGAAATTGGCAAAGGCATTGACAAAGGAAAAGAGGCATTAATTGACATTTATTTACAAAAATAATGGAAATTGGGAGAAAACAAAGGTGAAAGGTCACATATTTTCATGAGGAGGAAAAAAGAAGGAAATGAAGAAAATAGAGGCCTCAATGATAAAAAGGATTATGAGGACCTATTCATGGCTTTTTCTAGTTCACTTATGACTCTCTCTTTTATTCTCTCACTCTTTCATACTCTTGGACACTTAGAGTATTCTTGGAGCTCTTTGGCATACATTGGATTTGGATAAAGAAGGAAAAGGAAAGTAGGAAAGTGCAAGGGGACAATGGGATCAACAACTACACCTGGATTGCTTTGCATGTATCGAGTTGCATGTATGGTTTCCTTGCTAGTTTTGGCATGCATGGTACGTGCATGTGGTTTCTTGGTTATGAGCTATCATTGGCATGGAGGATTTTCTGGATTGATAGTGGTTTTTCCTAGCCTTTCCATTTCCTGGATAACCATGGTGTTGTGGGTTTTACCTTTGTTTTTCTGATTGGTTCTCATATTCCTTATGGTTGTGGGTTGAGTTATTAGTTCCTGGAGCCTTGGTTGGAAAAACACTCTAGAAGCACTGTAATAGCTTGGGTTGAGTTACTAGTCCTGGAATCCTTGGTTGGAAAAATGATCTGGAGCCCTTGGTGGGTTGAGTTACTCTTCTGGAATCCTTGGTTGGAAAATCTCTCTGGAGCTTGACGACAGTTGTGGGTTGAGTTACTAGTTGTGGAAGTTGGATTGGAAAAAATGATCTCGAGTCCTAGGCAACTAAGGTAGAGAATGATGTGGTGATGGTTAGTGATGTACGACCATGAGGTGGAATCACTGGTTGAGAGTTGAGGTGTTCTATCCTATGGGAACCTTGGTTTGGTTTTCTTGGTTTATTCCATGAGATCCCACATTCATGCTTGGAATATGGCATGGGGGTGATTAGTTGAAATAAATATTTGGTTCAGCCCAATCTATGGTTGGGTGGTACGTGGAAGCCCCTAACTTGGTTGGATTTTGCATATGTTAATAAGAGCTCTTTCCTCTTGTACTTCATGAGTAAATGTATGTGTTATTATGTGGCTTTGATGGTTTTTCTATCATTGTTAATCTTTCGGCTATATGTTGGTTATAAGAATGGGTTTATGACAAACTTTAGTTATGGCTCTCATCATGTTTTGTTTAGAAAATGAATGGTTAGTGAGTGAATAATAGATGATATTAGAACTATGGTGAGGAGGCATGAAACCTTCTTGACAATATTTAGATAAGTATGAGCTCCCAATGTTCATATGTGTGTTTATGACATGTAGATTTCATGTTCATCATGTGTTTGATGAAATGTTAGTCATGGTTAGGCCTGGTTAGGTCAAAATATTGTCTAAGTTTTGTATGGAAGGCTTTATCCTTGTTTCATTTATCATTTTTGAGAGTTTCATTAAGTTCTGGGCAGTGGTTTAGAGACTAGCCCTGGAAATGTGCCTTAGATCTCACGGTTACAGGCATAGGACTGAGTTAAAAATATTGTAATCACTACCTTGTAGGATTGTTCATGTGAATGGAGGGTTACAGTCTAATTCCAACAATACTATGCCAACGTCTAGGGGTCCATGCCACAAAAATAAAGTTTAACTCAGGGTCTGGGCACATTGAAGGGTGTTTTATCCCTTGGGGGTCTTGTAGCACCTGAGGGAGTTTAGTAAGGTTTTGGTTTTGTGGATTCCACTTCCTTAAGGTGATATAGGAGGTTGAATCATATCATAGTAACTCTTCATCACATATTTACCTTGGTGGATCAGTAATCTTGGGTGAGTGTGGGAGGAGGGTGTTACACAAATAAACATTTGGAGGGTTTTGCATACAATTATTTCTGCTCCAATAGATTGAGAACCCTATCAACATGTTGAACACGATCCTTCCAAGAATTGTTGTAGATTAATATACCATAAAAAAATTACCAACACAAATTTTCTAAGGTATGGTTTGAAAATGGAATTGATCAAACCTTGAAATTTGGAAGGTGCATTAGTAAGGCCAAATGGCATGAACAAAAAATCATAATAACCTTCATGACTTCTGAATGTTGTTTTTAGAATTTCTTTAGTCTTCATTCTAATTTGATGATATCTTGAACGAAGATCCAACTTGGTGAAGTAAATTGTTCCATGTAATTCATCCAACAATTCATCAATGACAGGAATGGGAAACTTATCTTTAATAGTGAGCTTGTTGAGCTCCCTATAATCCAGACACAAGGACTGGAGTAGAGAAAGAACTTTCACTAGGTTGAATTATACCAGCCTCTAACATTTCTGCAACCATGTGTTCAATTTCACTCTTTTGGGCATATGGATATCTATAAGGTCTAATGTTTGGAGGAACATTTCCTAGAATCAAGTGAATAGCATGATCGTGATCATGAATAGGTGGGAGACCTTTGAGAGTCTCAAATACCTTGGAATGATTGTCCAAGGCTCTTTGGAGACCTAGAGAAATGGATGATTTCTATGTTTGAATATCTAGTGATCATAATTGTGCAATTATGCCTCGTTATTATTTCTTCAAAAGTTTTTTCATGCCATTAGATTTGATTACCTTCCCTAGTTTCCCTGCGATACCCCTTAATTCAATTTCCTTTCCTTCCTGGAAAAAATTCAAGAAAAGTTATTGAAAATTAAAAGCTATCATCCCCAAAGATTGTAACCATTGAATTGTTAATACAACATCAACACCACGCATTGGAATGGAAAGCATTGGAATATTAAATACATATTCCCCCATGGTTAGCTTGATATTATGGCACTTACCTGAGCGATTTATAGTTCCTCCATTTGAAACCATCACTTGACACTCTGGTGTTGGATATAGAAAGCAGTTAAATTCCTTGGCTATATTACCATGAATAAAGTTATGGGTACTACCCAAATCAATCAACAATATTACCTTTTTTTCTTGATATATCCTTCTATCTATGTTTGAATATTTAGTGAACATAATTGTGCAATTACGCCTCATTGTTATTTCTTCAAAAATTTTGTCATGCCATTAGAGTTGATTACCTTCCCTAGTTTCCCTGCGATACCCCTTAGGAGTTTGAGGAGTGGTAATTCTTTCCAATGCATTACAAGATATGGCCAGATTCATTTATTCTTTCTCTGGGGTTGGTTCCTAGTGTATATCCTCTTCTTTTTATATTTCTTGTTCCTTTTCTTCCTCCTCTTCAAAATATTGTAAACTAATTTCTTCTTAGCACACTTATGACCTTTTTTGTATTTGCTATCATAACTATAAAAAATCCCTTTTGCTCTTTTTTCCTCCAGTTGTTGTGGTGCGAACCTAGTAGGTTGTGGGAGGCTAGGAATATCAACACTTCTATCTTTATAGATGTGAATGGTAGACTTGTTTCCATAATTTTTCTTTCAACTTTTCTGGCAACTCTGAATTCCTTCTCCAATGAATTAGGTTCCCAAAGGTGAACCTCATGTTGGATGTTATCCTTTAAATTTCCTATGAAAAAATCAATCATAAGATCCGTTGAAATATTAGCTACCTTGATATTCAATATTTAGGAGTCCTCAATGTGCTCCGACATTTAACCCTTTTGTTTGAGATTTATCAACTGGCTAAAGAAGTTGTTGCTATTTATATCCTCATAATTTGCTATCAATTCCTCCGTAAAAATTAACCAAGTGAAAAGTGATTTACGAGAACAAATCCATCGATACCACACAAACTGATTGGATTCTAAATATAAAGATGCAATGCATACCTTTTTCGTGTGTTGCACATCATGTAGATCAAATAATTTATCAATTTGTAGTACCCATGTTACCAGATCCTTGCCATCAAACTTACTTATATCGATCTTTAGAATGTGGTTAGTCTTCAACCCACTGTTGGAATCTCTAAAATCATAATTCATATTCCTTTTGTCCTCATATTTATTTTCATGTAATACATTGTTACCACTAGGAAGCATTTCTTGCAACTACTTTGTCAAACCTTCCGTCGATCCTTCTACCTTGACATTCATCATTGCTTCCATATCTACTTTTAAACCATCCATATTGGCTTCCAGTTCATTTTTGGTTACTCTTCGAGAGAGCAAAATTTATCGCACTTGGTCTTATAATTTTGAGATATCATGTTGCATTTCTTCCTCTTCTTCATATGTCAGAGTAGAGATTTTTGATGTCTCATTGGGTGTATCCTTTTTTTTGTTGTGGGGAATATTGGAACCAATTAATGATTTCTATGCTTCAATATGCCCTTTGAATCACTTCAAACTGATTTTTCAAACAAAAATTATGCAATTTTAAAAAAAAATACACACCTTTTTCTTGTTTTTAGGAGCTCAATATTGAAACCATTGTATCTATAATTTGGCTCTCCATGGTCTAAAATTTCATTCTATGGTATCCCTCTAAGTCTTCTTTCCAACACCACAAGTCAAACCAATATGGGATTCTTCAAGGGAAATTTATGCCAATTCTCCCAAGATGGCCTAATTATGGACTTATTTGGTAGAGCGAACTTTTACAGGAACCCACATGTCACTATTTTAACTGTTAGTCGTGAAATTGATAGACAAAAAACTACAATCTGTGCAATTTCAATCACTTTTTACAAAATTCAATTCCGATGCATGAAGTGAAAGTTATGATGATTTCCTTCACAATGCTTGTTTGAGACTGAATTCTCGAGCATGCGGAACCCATAACTTCCTTGAACCATATCTCTGAAATTATACCAAACCAAGATCTAAAGTGTTTATACAATGTTGATCAAGATTTTGAATCTACATAGTCAAAATTTAAGCTTTTGAAGCCACACAGAAAAATAACATTGTAGTGAAAGTTCCATGATGACCTATTTGAAGCAACAAAACCCTAGGATCCAAAGCTTTGATACCAAATTTTATTAATCCAGGTGGCTCCATACACACTCAGTGATCAAAGAAGGATAAAAAAATAAAAGTCTTCAAAATGTAGCGAAACCAGGACCAAGTCATAGAGCTTAGAGAGAGCTTTTCGACAACACAAATAGCACCTCAATCTGAGTATGTATGATCAACTTATTGCAATTTAAAGTTTGACAAGGCAGGGAAAAAGAGGGGCCCAAATTGTGCCACATGGCATCCCAATGAACAGGTGGGATCCACAAAGTTATGTGGTGGAAAACTAGCCACTCAGTCTTTGACACTTGGCACCTAGACATTGGCTCCTTATTCTTGCAAAGAGACAAAATAAATATTGCTAAAATACCAAATAAAATAAAAAATATATATATATTATAAAATATATAAAAAACAAAACCATATAAAAATATGGTTATATTAAAATGGCATGTGGTTTTTTTCAAAATATATACAAACCAATGAATATTTGAAGGGAGGCTTATAAAAGACATATGGTTAAAAGAACAACGATATGGCCTATGTTTCAACTTCAAAACAAAGCTATATATAACCAACAGAGGATTATTAAAAGTAAGCTAATACATGTGGTGGGGTTGGCTATTATAAAACATCAACCAAAATGACATGTCACCATATATGGGGGGCTGACGGGATTCAAACTCGCACTGACCATCCGGCCCGCCCTAAGCAGCGACCCCATACCCAAATTTAGCACATATGCTCCAAACAAAACAAAAAAATGCTACCAAACCAAAACCGTGCCAACAAAAATATTGCCAAGTTAGGATTTGAACACATAACTGCCGATAGTAAACAACTTAACCACATTTTACCAATTGCGTGCCCAATGGGTACCACTCTGACATGTCCACCCAAAAATGAATATAAAACCCAAGTTTTTCCATTTGACAGGGAAGGTGGAGGTGGGCACGCAAGATGAGGTCATATGGAACCCTAACATAGGCACGTAGAACGAGGCATGGAATTGTGACATAGGGAATCTTGAGGAATCTAAAAGATTCCCTTGGAGGCTAATTTTTTATAGAGGCAGAATGATGCTAACTTTATTGTCATTTTTCTTAGAATTTTGTAAGGATCACAATGGTGTAATCAAATTTGTCATCTAAGCAAAAGATATTTAGTCAACTTGCAGAGAGGAATCTTTTTGGAATCATGGGTAATCTAAAAGAATCCCTTGGGGCCAATTTTTCACAATGACAAAATCATGTCAACTTTATACTCGAACAAACCAAAATTTTTCCAGGAGTTTGATGGCATGATTGATTTTTGGATCTGAGCAACGGATCTTCAGTCAGCTTGTAGAGAGGAATATCTGTGGAATCATGAGGAATCCAAAAGATTCTCCAAGGGCTGAATTTTGATAGTTTCAGAACCAGGAAAAATTTATACTCATTTTACTCAGTTTGTCACAAGTAGTGCTATGGTGAAATAATATTTTTCATTCGAGTAGCCGAATTCTAGTTGACTAGCGAGAAGGAATCTTTGGGGAATCCTTGAGATTCTTTGACGGTCTATATTTTGACGGTGTCTGAAAGGGGTAGAGTTTACAGTCATTCAATATGATTTCATGCCACAAATTCAATGGTGCAACCCATTTCTTTAGCAGAGTTTTGCATTTTCAAACCATCCCCCAGAAGTGGAGGTATATGATGTAGTGGTGCCATGTCTTTCTTTTGATTTGCTGAGATGATGATTTTGATGATGAGATCCTTGTTACCATTCTATTGGAGGATAATTTCATGCCACTTAATGTGAGAATTAGATATCTTGCCATGCTAACAAAGGGGCCATATGAGTGAGATCTCCTATAGGAGAAAGTCTCATGGAGAGACATGCCACTCTTATTAAGGGAGTTTATCCTTGTAATGACAAAGAATATACCATGTACATCATCATCATCTTGCAGTATTTAATGAAGTGGTCTCCCCACTCTTGACACTGGGGCTAGAGACATAACCCATAATGAGTGAACTCCATTATCAACTTGTTTGTGTTCTTTGATTTAATGGCTGTCATTATGTTTCCTCTTCTTTAAAGTATTCACATGTGGTTTTTTTATACTCTTTCACATGAAATTTTTCTAACATCACAGAATTAAAATATCTTGGTTAATTCCGGTAGATGAGAGATCTAGATCAGTTATGCAACCAGATCACAAACACAGAAGAAAAGATAGATCAAAGACTAAAAAACAAGCCTCTTTGAGGGGGAATCCTCCTTTTACATCACATAAATGAAGAATTCCTGGATGATACAAATGACAAGACCTCCTTGTTATATATAGGAGTCTAAAGGGTCACAATATAATCAGAACCTACATAACAATAATAATGTAAGGGCACAAAAATAACAATAGTGGGCTTCTATGGGGCACACCAATAACAATATGGGGACTATATGGGGCACAATAATAACAATATGGAGGCTACAATAGTATATAGGACCTAAACATATTATATTCAATATTATAAGAAACAATGAGGATTTTAGATGAAGAATTATTTGAAGTGATGTTCTTAGCAGTAAGAGAATAAGGATGAGATATTGATGTCGAACTATTATTAGGTGAAGGCGTGGAAGTAGTTGGTGTACCTTTAACTGATGAAGAATCATTGACAGGGTTTTGGCTAGTAAATGATGTGCCAACAACGTCTTTACTCCTGGTGATGGTAGGCAATGTCTCCTCTTCTTCACCTTCAGAAAGGGGAAGAATGTAATCCCAAATACCATTGGCTTCAGATACATATTCTTCTTCAAATTTCTTGATTTCTTCATATTCCTCCTTGTCATCATCATCTTCTTTAGAAACAAAAATTTGAGCAGGTGATGGAGGAGGAGGTGGGGATTGATGTGTCCTTCTGAAGGATCGATAAGCTATCCTAGACAAAGATCCTTCTTCCACTTTTTTCTTAAGGTCAATCACTTCATTTGATATAGTTTTGAGAACCTTTTGCAAACCTTCCATATCAAACAAATCCTTAGTTATTTTATTTTTTGCTTTATCTTTGAATGTAACTTTCTTTCAAGGTTTCTTTTATTCTGTAGGAATTTTCTTTTCAAGTGGAATAATTCCTTTTTCAAAAGATAAATCTTCCTTCATATTATATACAGGTGCTTGTTTTCCATCCCTATCTACAAACATGGCCATTGAAGAAGGTAGAGTGCTAATATACTAGTCAACATGTAGATCTTCACCTGGATTTTATTAAATCTGGAGTTAAAATATTTGATTTTCATTAAGTCCTATAGAAATTAATGTGTATATTCGAAAATTCTCATGAAATCTACTAAATCACGAGACTCGAAGCTACTCTACTGATCTACGAAAGTTAATTCACCATCTACAACACAAATCATAGACATGAAAAAGGAAACATCACACATGCACAAATATTTTTCTAGGGGAAAGAAATTGTTCAAACTCCTTCCTATTTGTATTGCATTCATTAGAGAATAGATATGAAATACATATCCTTGCTCAAACCTGACCACACCTTGCAAATGTATAGTCTATCCCTCTACCTGAATGACTGACTCTGCCAACACTTAGCCAATTTTCAAGCCCTCCAAGCTCCTATTTCCTTGTGCTATTCCTTGAGGAAATTAACCCCTATTATTTAGGAAATTTCCTCTATTGAATTGCACAATTCCTCTAGGTCCTTCCTCTGAATGCATGCACTGCCTGTACACATGGGAATATGCTACAATTGATAGTACATTGCCTTAGAATCTCCATATCAACTAGGTAACTTGAATTATTTTCATGTAAAAATTATTTTGGGCTGATTGATCAGTTAACTGGTTAATCATTGGGTGTGGTTGAAGTTCCACTTCCACAACTTGACCTCCACTAGTTCTTCTGACAATTAGAACTATTTTAACTGATAATAACTCAAATTAAATGAAATAGATTGCTACAAATTAGAAATCAATCATGCTAGATTGAACTTAGGCTTCCCAAACTCGAATCAACTAAGTTAAATGAGTGACAAGTGCCACGTCACCTCAATTAACTACCTCCAAGATTTCGGCTGAAATAGAAATTAAAACTTTCTCTAGTTTGACCAAGGTAAGGTTAAACTGAGATTTTCTTGATGCATTTTCAACACTCCCTCTCAATAAGAAATGGATTATCAACCACCCCTATCCTGCACCTGTGGAACTCAACTTTCCTCTTGAAAAGGCCTTTGTCAAAATATCAACATCTTGTTCCTCTATCGGAATGTACTACAATAACATAATCCACATCTTCACACAATCTCATAGATGGTGATACCAGACATCTATATACTTAGATCGATCATGAAAAACATGATTTTTAGAGAGTTTGATGCAACTCTAATTATCACAGTAAATCACAGTTGGATCCATCATCTGACCAAACAAGCCAACAAGTATCTTTCTCATCCAGATCGTCTCACATGTTTCTTGACTTGCAACCATGTATTCAGCTTCTGCCGAGCTGAGTGCCACAAATATTTTCTTCCTGATGTACCAAGAAACTGTTGCGGACCGAACACTGAAAATTCCACCTGATGTACTCTTTCGGTCTGATAAAATTCTCACCCAATCTGCATCTATGAAGCCACACAACTTCACTCCCTCTTTCCGTCTGTACCATATTCCAAACTGAGTAGTTCCCTAAGGTACCATAGAACATGCTTAGATTCCCTCCAAAATAGTTTGGTTGGCATAACAATAGCTTGGCTCATCTGGTTGACTTCAAAGCACATATCTGGTTGCGTGTTCACAAGATACATGAGTGAACCCACTAACTACTGGTAAATAGTAGCATCCACTTCCTCACCTAAAGTGGCATCCTCTTTCCTCCAGTTGGTCGCTAGAGGAGTTTCCATGGGTTTGCACCTATCCATGCGAAACTTCTAAAGTATCTAGCTGACATACTTTCCCTTAAAGACAAACAATTCCCCATCACCTTTCCATACTTACAATCCTAGGAAGTAGTGCATGAGATACATATCCTTCATCTCAAACTCTCTTGCATCCACTTCACTTTTTTTGAAGCCCAAACCGGTGATATAACTATTGATCCTCTTGTACCAAGCACATAGTGCTTGCTTGAGACCATACAATGCTCGCTTGAGTATGCACACATGAGACTCTCGATCAAAATTCTCAAATCGTTCTAGTTGCTCGATATACACCTCCTCCTAAATAAATCCATTAAGGAAATTTGTTTTCACATCCATCTGGTGGATCTTCCACCCCATCTGTTCAATTAGAGCAAGGATTGATCTGATGGATGAGTACCTTGTTACAGGAGAAAATGTCTCCTCATAGTCAATCCCCTCAACCTGAGAGTACCCCTTGGCCACAAATATGTCATTGTACCTTTCTAGGCTACTGTCTACTGCATGCTCCTTGAACATCCATCTCGAACCCATAAATGATTTGTCGACTGGTCTCACGGCCCCTTCCCAAACACTGTCGTTTACAATGGATTCATACTCCTGCACCATTGCATCAACCCATACAGGTTTCTCTATTGCTTCCTTGAAAGAGGATGGCTTAGTATCTACTAGTACAGTCATTAGAGCCATGCAGCCAGTGTACCAATTTGGTGACCTTATCTGGCTATGCTGATTTGAAGGAGCACCCACATTCTCCCGCACATCCTGCATAAGTCTCTCAACTTCCCTAGTCCTTTTCCTTCCTTCTATGGATGGTTCTACCTGAGTGGTTGTTTCCACTCTCTTCTCCTCAACTTTTGGCTGCTCCACAACATCCCGAGGCTCCTCCTTTGGAGCTAAAATATCCTCCTATTGTGGGATATGAAGCTCCCTCTCAAGAGAGAACCACATGGCTTTGACGTCATAAATTTTTACATCCCTTCACATAACTATCATTCTGAGGCATGACAAGTAGAGATGGTAGTTGTGGGGAGTTTCTTTGTAACCCACAAATACCCCCAATTCTGCTATTGGCTCTAGCTTCTTCCTTGATTCTTTAGAGACATGGTAGTAAATATAGGTTCCAAAAACCCATAAGTGTGACACATCCAGATTCCTCCCCAAGAAATACTCCTCTGATGTAATCACGCCAAGAATCTAATGAGGAATCCTAATTTGCAAATAGATTGTTGTGTTGCATGCTTCAGCCCACAAGTGTAGAGGTAGAATTTTTTCATGCAACATCTCCCTCCTTTCTCCCACAATGCTACGTGTTACAGGGAAAAGTGTCTATATAGAATTGCTTTATCCCACTAAGGTGTGACAGCTGCCTTAGAAACAAACAGAGAAAAGCTACTTTTGTTTTTCCTTTATGAATTATAGATAGAGAGGAACAGAAAGACCAACCTCTGTCTTGCGCTAATCTCTTGATTCGATCCCTCTCTTCTTTGATAGTCCTCAACTACCTGCTCCCTTGCACGCCCAGCTTCACCAAGTGCCTGTAAGATCACAGAAGCATAGCACTATACAAAGACATGGATCTATAATCATAAACAATCTAGGATCAGATGTAAATTGACCATACAAATGTAACAAGCATCAATGATACAAAAGCATGGAGGAAAACTCAAATAGCTTTTATTGATAAACAAGAAAAGAGCCAAGAGGAGTTACAACCAGTTGTTCTGACCTAGCATCAACCTCCCAGCAAAGAAGCCCCTCTTCACCTCAAACAAAGCTTAGATCACCCAACAATCTGATGTTTGTCTCAAAAAACCAACAGCAATTCCTTACAATATGCAAAATTCCAGCCTCTGGATCTCTGGGATGAGGGATCCATATATAGATATCTGTAAGGGGGATGAGTCAGCTTGTGATTTGATTAGTGTCTTCTCTCTGATAGTTCTTGCTTCCACTTGGAGACTGATGGCCTCTTACTCATCCTTGGTCGAATTCAGTGAGGCAAGTGTCATAGGAGAAGATTCTGGAAGCTTCCATTGCCTCTCCACCTTGCGGAATGACACTACCATTTGTCATTTCTCGCCCATCGCACCCCACAGAAGGGAATTTTGAAATGCAATGAACCCTCACAGTGTATTTGGGTGAGATGCAACGCACTTAGCCAGTGGAGCAGCTGCAATGATCCTGTTTTGACCAATTCTGAGCAGTTTCTCATGGAGAACTTCTAGGAGAAGCTGTAATCTATTGACCTTGTTCCTTTAGGGGTTAGAACAACACTTTTAGGGACTTAGGAGCCCTTGGTTTATGGACATTTCATGCTTGGGGTTGTAGGGCCCAAAAATGTCTATAACAGTTGCCCCCTAAAGTATGAGGCCGTTAATCTTTTGGTGTCGGGTGAAATGCTTTATTATGAGGATCTGAAGTTCTTTCAATGCTGGGAGGAGACCTGTAATGAGATACAATACAATACATTATCTTCATACTATTTTTCATGATCTAGCTGAGGCGGGAATTCCCATGCTCAGCTTTATAAATTCATTTTCATGTACATAGGACAGACAATCGTCTGAGTGTAGACTAATGATTCTGATAGAGCCATCATCCTTTTGAGTGGATGATTATCTGTGTAGCAATGATGTACATTTAATGTCTTTATTTCCTTGAATATATATCGCAGCCCGGATGGATGAAACTAGATCCGGGGTCTTCAATCTCGTCCGATCTTCACTCGAAGTACAAGTCGATCCATGTGAGAAATGCTCTGAAGTCGAACATGGAAAGACATCGCTTGATTACCAGCCAATGATGTAAACCGTTAACAAGCGCAAGAGGAATCACCGATAATGATAATGACCCTCAAGGTACTGCAGTACAATTCATGTGGTGTGAATAAAGGACTTGGCATCAAACACCACGCAAAATCTTTCGGTCGAAGGCCATTGATGTAAACCTGTCGTCGGAAGTGAGAAACTTGCCATTGAGGCATGCAAGCTTCAAAGTACTGAATGGGGTGTTCCTAGATCAACTTCTTGGATAATGAGCTGATGTCGACAAGAAGTGATCCGTCACAGGAGGGCCTTAATGAATCCCACATCAATGACATGGAACGGAGCAAATGATTTTAATGGAGGTGAAAACGATCTGGTGATATAAGGTTCAGGGTGGCGGTCATGAAAGAATGGAATATAATGTATGGTAGTGGCTGAGACACAGGTGAATTCTCTAAATGACTTCTCTTGAACATATCGGCGACACTGATGTGATGGATTGGTAGCATTAACCCCAAATGTGGACAGTATGGCGTGACCATGGTGATGTGACCGGTGAATGAAACAACCCAATCCAACTCGGACACGGAGTGGAAGTGTCATGTTCAAGAGCGACTTGCTACCAACAAAGTTTCTTCAAGTTTTTTTCCCAATTTTCCCCAGTCATTGCTGACCAGTACCTATTTATTTTTTTCAAGCTTGAGGAGGATAACATATGCTTGTTCTATAATTTTCCCTTTGGGCAAACCCATCGCTATGTTTTAACGAGCCTAGCGATAGTGAAACTCGTTCTCGTCTATAGACAAGTTTGTCACTATTAATCTTTTTAACGAGTCTAACGACAAAGATAACTCGGTCCTTTTCAATTTTAGAGAGTCGGAAAAGGAACGTAAAGATAACTCCAAAATTCCTTTTTCGTCATCTAATCCCTTAAGTCCAAAAAAGTATAAAACAATACAGAAGGGATGAATTTTCGATATTTTTAACGAGCCGAACAAAACAAGCGCTCGATCTTTTTGTGTAATAATCCCTCAAGTCCAAAAAGATTAAAATCTAGAGGAGGGATAGCACTTCCTATCCCTTTAACGAGCTGGAGAGGCCAATGGCTCAGCAATCTTTTCATATTTTACGAGTCAGTTGAAAAGAGCTTAAAGGAGACTCGTCTTTTGAGGAACGAGTGATAAAACGGGTAGCAGCTGATTCCAGGTAAGGTTTGGAATTTTCCAATCACGGCAGTGTCACAAGGATGGCTAGTGAAATCACTCTTCGCAGCTGTTCCTCAAAATGGGTAAACAATCAAATGGAGGTGAATGATCGGCCAATGAAAAAGTGGAGGTGACGGTGCAAACATGACCAAGGCTTTAATGGCTGAAGTACTACATTCACGATGGTTATTTACCGGGGAATAGTTCATTTTTTAACGAGCTTAAACGCGGGGGGAAACATTTGCTCATGTATTATGTTTATTTTTTAACGAGCTTGAACTATGTGCTAAAACTGCTCGATTAATCCAGTCGTGTGATAAGAATGTCTCATATAAAACGACAACTTTTAGAGATTTTCCCCACATCCTTTCTTTATGCAAGTTAGGAAACGACTAATCCTACGAGTTTAAAGGGTTAGAGGACCTACAAATTTAAAAAAATAAATAGTCGCTCTTCGCTTGCAAACCAAAAGGTTTGCATGCCCCCAGGTATAAAACATAGTTTCAAGGTCACCTTTTATTAGAGCTGACAAAACATTTGTTTTATCAGGAAAGGTATACCTCTTTCAGGTTACCAAAGATTGTTCTATTCACAGCGTAAACAAAACACTTCTTCGGCGATGTCTACCAAAATAGACAAAGGTGAGTGTAGGAGGTTTCCCCACTCACATAACTTTGACAAGAGAATCTTGTTCTAGAATAACTCCCTCTTCCAATCACGGACAGGAGTACAGAATAGTCATATTTTCTCGCGGAAACCTACCGTATACCCGAAGTTTTCCTGCCGAAGCAAACTAGGGTGCATGCCCCCTAGGTTTCAGTCATGTCCCCCTGAATCACTCGCGCTCATCGGGTGGACGGCGCTCATCGGGTGGACGGACTGGAGATTGAGACATTTCTTGCGTGAAAAGACCATTCAGGGATGGTATATGACTATTTGATCTGTATGATCCGGGAAATGAAAGCTGGTCTACGAGCTTGACCACTCTTCCTTCGTGCGGAAAACACATTACTCTAAAGAGTGAGGAGACAATTGCTCCCATGCAATAAATATAGTCTCGTCCAAGGAGTAGATTGTAATCCAGGGGTCCTTGAACTACCATTACATTCATGTGAACAGTTTTCCCTCTCAATGTTATGGGCACATTGGGAAGGATCCCTAACGGTCGACTGGTTCCTTTATCAAAGCCTGTTAGATTTCTCATCTCAGGCAAAAGCGACGGCGAACCAAGCGCTTTCCAAGCAGTTGAGGAAAGGATACTCACAAAAGCCCCCTTATCTATGATGGTACCAGCCATAACCATTCTATATATTTGAACAATAATTTGGAATGGTAGACTAGCTGGTAAACGGGGTCTGCCTAGTTGGTTCCAGTCGAAGGAGACAACTAGGTTGCTTGGAGGTGGGACCGAATAGACGGCCGAGTACGACTCTGACGAACTTCCTTCCTGCGGTAAAGGAACGGGTAAATTGCCCCCATGTTCGTTGGAGTCTATGCTTATGAAAAGAATTTGGACGGTGTCATCCTTGTTCTCTTCAGTGACTGTATCATCTGAAGATGGAACCTCTGAAGGCAAGCCCGGGTCAACTGCCGCCTCGACCTTTTAACTTTCGTCTGGTATGGATTCAGATGGTTTATCTTCAATGGTAGATGCTTCAGCTGACCACCTGAGCGGGCCAGCCGGATTTTCAACTGGTGACGGACTCGGCAAGAGCTTTTTATATCCAAGAGGAAGTCGTAACGATGAAACCAGACGATCGTCCAAAATTCTTTTAGCCTCGTCTAAGAAGGGACAACGATGGACAGCGTGATCACCTTCGCACAGTTTACAAGGAAATCTATATTTTCCTTTTTTTCCTGGGGCTTCACTTTCACTAGTTGACGGTGTGTTTTCAACATGATCATCAAAGGTTGACGACACCGGGTTGTGCAAACGAGGAGACCAGTCCCTTAAGATCCGAGGGATGCAAGGACAATCTCTGTGATAGTGGTCTCCTTTGCAAATGACACATGGCGATTTAGGCCTGGTCGGTGCAGTGTGTGGATTTTTGCTAGACGACACTCGTTTGCCCCCATTCGCTTTCGGCTCCTTCTTCTTCTTCTCTTTCTTCTTCTTTTCCTTCTTCTCCTTAGGTACTTGACTTTTGGCTTTACCAGCCCCATCAAGCGAAGAGGAAGGAGGAGAGGAAGAATTAGAGGAAGTAGAAGGTTGGTGGGTAACTCTAGACTCGTCTAATTGCTGATTCGATTGTTCAGGAATTGTGGTGTTCTGAACGACAGAGGTTGAGAAGAGCCATACAGGAAAACCAATTGTCAGTCCTGGAAGCGACAATGTGGCCATATGGGGTGCACCAACATCTCCCCAAGAGGAGAAGGGACTAGGATTTCCTCCAAGGGGAATTCCTTGGTTGGTGGACTCCATTTCTCAACCCAAGATCAACGTAGGAAAGGGTAATGAATATTCCGTTTAAAATAAATTTTAGACGCTTTGACACAACTTGTTTTTTCAATTTTTAAGAGTCGAGAAAAAACAAAAGATGACTCTAGTCTCCTTCGATTTTTAATGAGCCTGAAGTGACAAGTGCTCAGATGGACCTTTTCCGTTAAGAAGTCTGAAAAGGAACGAAAGGGACTGCTCTGGAAATCTAGGTAGAGGGATTACCAAACCAATCGCAAAACTACAGAATACTTTTTACGGTACGGCAGTCAATCTTCCCGAATGCTGTGTTCAGTGCATTGCGATCGATAGGGCAGCAGACACGGCTTCCTATAGATAAAGGATTAAACCTATTGGGGTCTCCCAAAATATACTCGACGGTACGTGGGAGCACAAGTCCATACTGGCACTTATCATCTCAAAGTGGAGCAATCACCCAACCATCAGTGAGAACAACAGTTACCAGGCTTTACGATGCCGAAATACGTCTCTAGCCTGGACTTCTATATGTTGTGCGTTAAGTTCCAAAGGTTGTTAGATTCATTGAATTTATTTTAAGTTGATCTTGTTTATGAAGTTTGCCTTTCGGGTTCACCACGAGATGTATATGTAATTCCTAAAATGCAATCTAAGATGATAAACAAACTTTTTATCTCTTTTATGCAATGAAAATCCTAGCTACTAGGGAAAAGAAAGACAGAATCTTTTCACAAAGAGCAAAGAGCACACTCTAAATGCACTTTCCTAAATCAAGCCAATCAGACAGTCTATATGCAAATGCACATGCATGTGTTTGTTTTCGATTTTCTCAGTATATGAATGCTAAAAAGAAATTTGATGCACAAATCTGAATTTCTTTTCAAGCGACAAATATCAACAAGTTTCTTTTCGAAATCAAAAAATGGAGATGATCACAACACTTTACGATTTTGAACTAAATAATTGTTCTCGACACTAGAAAATTACAAATTCAGACCAAAAGCAATAGTAACAGGATAATCAACCATCAACAGCAATCAAACTCTTTCCTACGATTGAAATCGACACTTGCGACAGTTTCAAATCAAAGGACGATAGTACGATTATGCTACTTTTGCAAAGGAGAACTATAAATGACTCAAAAAACACACAAAAACATCTACAGTTCTTTTGTACAAAGGAGGCAGAATCAGTAAGGAAAAGGGGTTTCAAACAGACATATACTGATCACAGGCAGCAAAATTCAGGAATAGAACTAGAAAGAATGAATCACAGAAGCCACAACTGCACAGAGCTAGTCTGATCAGCGCACCTGTAACACAGAGAATCTGAAATGCAGCGCAGGTTGTCCACTCGGGAAGTGCGCTGAAATTCAGAATCTCTGAACAGTACCTGCATTGGGCCAGAAACGAGACTCTATTCGGGTTCCGGGTCACAGTTTGCAGTTCAGTTCTTGGGTTTTGGCCGAGCAAAAAGCAATCAGTAATGCAACAATCAAGGGTAGATCTAAGGAGGATCTAAGAGCTATCACAAGGGCAATCAGATAGTTTGTGAATCAGTTGTTTAAATCATAAACAGATCCAGTAGATGGATTGAAGTAGCAGTTATCTACTTTGCATTTGTTATGGCAAATGCAGTTCGAATGCTACTTGTAAGTTTATGAAATAGACAACAAAGAATGATAAACAAACAAACTAATTATGTCCCCAGCGGAGTCGCCATTTTGTTACAGGGAAAAGTGTCTATATAGAACTGCTCTATCCCACTAAGGTGTGACAGCTACCTTAGAAACAAACAGAGAAAAGCTACTTGTGTTTTTCCTTTATGAATTATAGATAGAGAGGAACAGAAAGACCAACCTCTGTCTTGATTCGATCCCTCTCTTCTTTAATAGTCCTCAACTACCTGCTCCCTTGCACGCCCAACTTCACTAAGTACCTATAAGGTCACAGAAGCATAGCACTATACAAAGACATGGATCTATAATCATAAAAAATCTAGGATCAGATGTAAATTGATCATACAAATGTAACAAGCATCAATGATACAAAAGCATGGAGGAAAACTCAAATAGCTTTTATTAATAAACAAGAAAAGAGCCAAGAGGAGTTACAACCAGTTGTTCTGACCTAGCATCAACCTCCCAGCAAAGAAGCCCCTCTTCACCTCAAACAAAGCTTAGATCACCCAACAATCTGATGTTTGTCTCAAAAAACCAACAGCAATTCCTTACAATATGCAAAATTCCAGCCTCTGGATCTCTGGGATGAGGGATCCATATATAGATATCTGTAAGGGGGATGAGTCAGCTTGTGATTTGATTAGTGTCTTCTCTCTGATATTTCTTGCTTCCACTTGGAGACTGATGACCTCTTACTCATCCTTGGTCGAATTCAGTGAGGCAAGTGTCATAGGAGAAGATTCTGGAAGCTTCCATTGCCTCTCCACCTTGCGGAATGACACTGCCATTTGTCATTTCTTGCCCATCGCACCCCACAGAAGGGACTTTTGAAATGCAATGCACCCTCACAATGTATTTGGGTGAGATGCAATGCACTTAGCCAGTGGAGCAGCCGCAATGATCCTGTTTTGACCAATTTTGAGCAGTTTCTCATGGAGAACTTCTGGGAGAAGCTGTAATCTGTTGACCTTGTTCCTTTAGGGTTAGAAAAACACTTTTAGGGACTTAGGAGCCCTTGGTTTATGGAAATTTCATGCTTGGGGTTGTAGGGTCCAAAAATGTCTATAACACTACGGTTCTTCCTCTCAGCCACCCCATTTTGTTGTGGGCTGTGGGGTGCTGTCAACTCTCGTAGAATGCCTTCTTTTTCACATAAATTTTTAAACTCATTCAACACGTACTCACCTCCATTATCACTCCTAAGATCCTTCACCTTATTTTCCATTTATTTCTCGACTAGTGCTTTCAATTATACAAACTTGGAGAAATTCTCATCCTTCTTCTACATGAAGAATATCCAACACTTCCGTGAGAAGTCATCATAAAAATCTCAAAATATTTGTGCCTGGAAATGGAGGCTTTCGAGAAAGGCCCTGACGATGGTGCTAGACCCACCAACATTCATGGGATCTCCCTGCTAAAAGGTCCCAACTAGACCTGAGATAGTTTGGAGTAGGAGTCCCAATAGTGGGTGGTAATGTAATGCCTTGATGGTTGTGGCGCGCAGAGATAAGTATGATAACTTTGTGTTGAAGCAAGTGTGTGACCCTGTGGTGAATCAAGTGTGATGCATGGGGGTTCTAACACATGGAGAGGAAAATAAAGTGTGCCCCTTAGAATCCTATAACAATACGCAATTCGAAAGGAACACATGAGAAGAATGACATCACAAGCTAAAATGCAAAATATTCCATAAATTAAAGTGACGGATTAATCCAACAACAAGCATTCAACAAGATTCATAGAATTGCATACAAAGTATTTCATAAGAAAATGTGTACGTTAAAAATCATACATTGCTAAAACAACCAGAATAGTCCAACTACAATAACAACATATGCATGAAAGCGTGCTGGCTATATTATTATTATTATAAGTGAAAGTTTCGTCCATACATACACCATTGACGAACACTAGCCCCAATAGTGGAACATTACAATCTAGAACACCTGCTCCTCCAAAGAAGTATACTTGCTCTATGCAGCGGAGAAACCAAGGCTTGTCACAATACTCCCAAGCCTTTTATAAGCCTAAGTGTTTCCGAAAAAACTAGTGTCCATTCAGAGCTGCTAGTCCCACTAAGACCGGTAACTATCTTAGAAACAAACAATTCAAAGTAACTTGTGTTTTCCTTTATGAGAGATATATGAGAGAGAAGTAGAGAGTACCAACCTCAGTCTTTCGCTTGGCTCCGTACTTGTTTCCACTCTCCTTTGATAGAGCTTCGCCATTCCTTTCTCGCATGTCCCGCTTCAAAGAACACCTGTAGAGTCAAAGCAGCAAAATACCATCAAAGCATAGAGATCTATAACCATAAATAATGTAGAATTAGATGTACATTAACCATACAAATGATTACACAAATACAAGATTCAGAAATATACAAGTATATGGAGGAAAGCTCAAATAGCTTTATTGATAGAAGTAGTAGAAGAGAGGATTACAACCCAGCTGTCTGATCCAGCATCATCCTCCCAGCATGAAAGCCCTCTTCACCTCATGAAAAGCTAGATCACCCAATAATACAATGTCTCAAAGTGAAACCAACAACACTTCCTTACAAATTACAAAATTCCAGCCTCTGGATCTCTAGGATGAGGGATCCATATATAGATATCTGTAGGGGAGTGAGTCAGCTTCTGGGATTTTGACTAGTGTCATTTCACTGATAGTTCACGGTTCCACTTGGAGATTTCATGATCTCTTACTCATCCCTAGGCGAATTCAAAGAGGCAAGTGTCATATGAGCAGTTTCTAGAAGATTCTCTGAGTTTCCACCTAGAAAACTGCCTTTGCAATTTGTCTGCTCTCGCTCATCGCACCATATAGAAGGGATTTTTAGTATGCGTCGCACCCTTTGTGTGCTATAGGTGACATGCATCGCACCCTTAGCATGGAGCAGTCTGTATCGTCTAGTTTTGACCAGTTCTAAGTAGGTTTCCAGGGAGAACTTTTGGGAAATGATGTAATTAGTTGACCTTGATCCTTTAGGGTATGAAACAACACTTTTAGGGGTTTGAGAGCCCTTGGTTTATCGACATATGTGATTGGGGTTGCAGTGCCCAAATATGTCTATAACACTAAGCCTAGCCAAAATCTTGGCTCCCAAAAGCCTCTTCTATGAGTTATGAGGTTATATTCACAACAAAGGTTGGGGTGACCCTTGACATTCCCTTTGTGACTCTTTGACTACCCTCATGAATCTTCAACTACCCTCATAACTCTTCAACTTATTTAAAAATGTCTCATTACATAACATGATGACCTTTCACATTCCACTAATGACACTTGACATTTCAATTACAACAAATTTACAATTAATATTACATTGTCCACATATACCTATGTGAGACAAAATAGGCTAGAGACAACCTAACAAGACAAAACACTATGACTCCGAGGTGTGGGGAAGGACCAACTCGACAACTTTCACTTGGTGCTTATTGGTAACGTGCTCATTAAAAGCTTGGTAGTGTGAGATGATGTCCCAAAACTGTTCGATGGTGTCTTTCTAATGGCAAACTCTTGCCTCCATAGCATCTAGGTATATGGTCTTGGAACTTGTATCCAACTCATCTTAAAGAAAGTGCAGCATGGTGTTGATCATGACAAGAACACCAATGTACTTTTGCATGTTATGTGCACTGATATCCAAGTCATCCCTGATGGCCTCTCGCCTTAATTGCTCCATGTACCCATAGATCTCTAGTCGCACTTAGTTCTTGTGTTTAGCCTTAGTGAGGGAACCGATTGAAGGGATCCTGTGCGTTCTCACCTTGACATCCAAACTCTTGTACAACCATGCATATGAGGCTTGTATGCTGGTGACGAATGGGGAGAGCTTCTCATATTTTTGGATCAACATCTAGACCCTTGGTTTCTCTATCTTTGCTTGAGGCTTCATCATCTTTTTCAAGTGAAGCAGGGCCCCTTTGTACCACATTTTCCACTCTTGCACATGGGCGATGGCAACATGTATGTTCCTGAGATTTTGAACAAGCTATTTGCTCCAATGCTGTAAGACATGCACATTGACAACTATTTTATGAACCATGACAAATCCTTCATAGAGCTTCCGCATGGTAGTCTCAAGTGTTGATACTTCATCAAGTATCACTTTTCTCATCTCTTGCATTGCAGAAACTACGCTCTTCTCTCTGAATTGTTCTATCTCCTTCCTGGATGCCTGCAAGTTATTTTCCATTTGTTCATTCTTGGCCAACAAGAACTTAACATTGAGCTTGTTTCTCTTGCATAAGGCAAGGTGGCATCGGCAATTACAACTGGATTCTTTCTGACATCTGACACTATCACCCTTTCCTTCATGAATGCAGGTGACACGTGATCATCCAGAAAGTGTTTCCTTTGCGCATGTACAATATTCTTCTGTAATTCATCAAATGAAATATTTTACACATCCATAACTGAATCATCATCAAGGAGAAAAACCTCTCCTTGCTCTCTCACGACTAGTTTTGACACTTAAGGTGGTGGAGACTAAGAGGTGACCTCAGGTGCTCTCGGCATAAGGTCAATGTCTTCATTCTGTGGCTCATCCCCCAACTCCATGTCCGTCACTTCAATTAGTTGCTCAATCTGTTGAGCAAGCTCCTGATCCTGCATATTTTCACCCTCTTCTTTAGCTGCTGGCTGTTTTGACTCCTCAACCTCTATGGGCACTATTTTCTCTGTCATCATGCCTTTCCTTTCTTCTTCCTCCTGTTTATGCTTCTATTCCCTTTCGCTCCTTTTCATCTCTCTGTATGGACCATGTATTGTGTAAAGCGAGTCTAACTCTTCTGGAAGTATTGTTCGATCTTTCGATTGTCATATCTTGTTCACTATCTTGAGTTAAATATGTAGCACCTACCATTCTCTTTATCAGCAACACACATACCAAGCAAATTCTATCGAGTTGTTATGATTGGGGATGAGGGGTATATAGGTGCATAAGTAATTAGACTGTGAGAGTTTTAGTTTCATCTCTAGTGTTGTTCCATTACCATCAGGCTGGAAAGTACCTTGATGGAGTCACTTTAGGAACACAAGCCTTGTTCTAGTGCCAACGAGCCTGGACAGTACCCCGATGAAGTTACTTGCTTCACCTCTCTACACAAGAAACCTTTCTCTTCTTTCACATTTATTTTTATTTTTTATTTTTTTTTAATTTTTCAAAGAACTGTGCATAAGCACTTATTTATTTCATGAGGTAGAAGAGGGATCCCGACTTATGGAGAGCATAAGAGGTTTTCCCTTAAGAGAAGGATGTTTATATATACCTCTAACATACTTGTTAAGGTTTTCCCCCTCTCCTTACTCTACTTGACTGAGCTAACAAGGGTTAATCGAATATAGAAAACCAATTAGAGTAGGTGGTACTAGTTAAGAGTGCAAGTGTTGTGATTTCACCATGATTCTCTCTGAAAGGAACATATTATCTGTCAAGGTATCATCGACTAGAAGAAATTAAACATTCTCATAAAGAGAGGGAATAGACATATAACCAAATGTTGTTGGATGTACAAGTTCCTCTTGGATTTCACCTTGCTTGTCTAATAAGCCAAACATGGTTTCATGCAGAAACTAACCTATGGGTGCACAAGAAAGAAGGCAAAGTAAATAAGCAAGAAAAAGCGAAACAAAGTAAGAAAATCAAGAAATAAAATAAGAAAGCAAACACTACTCCTACTCCTAAGCTAAGCAGAGCATGGGCCAACTCACATGAAGTGATATTTCCAATGCACCTACTGGCGCATTGGTTGACCCATGTAGGCGACCATATGATTGAGAAGAAATATATTCAAATAAACCAAAAGACAAGAAATATAAAACAATGCAAACCAAATTGTTCGAAGCTTGAATGCATCCATTAAAAAGAAAAAAAATAATAAGGACATGAAAAGCATTTTGCAGATGTATCATGGTGTCCTGTCACATTGCGCGTGGAAGAAAAGCATGTACACACCTTCGAAATTGACAAACAAGAAAACATGAAGAAAGAAAAAATCTTCCATTTCACCACAATTCTTGCTACATATGACTCCTCCAATGCATGAGCAATATGATCATGTGATTTTGGTGGAGGATGCAAAAATTGTAAAATGGATTGATTTTTAGTGTAAAAAAGAGAGTGATTAGGAGCTTGGGGAGATTCAACAGATTTATGCTTGGAAGTGGAACTAACCTCAAGGCTATCAGAACCTGACATAACCATCAGCTGGGGCTGAAGTGCCTCGATAGCTTGATGAGTTTCCAGTTCATCAGAAGATGGATCATCAAAGACTAGTGGCTAGAAAGATTGATAGTAGATGAATTAGAATCATGATCGAATGAATGAGTGAAAAGATCACGACAGCCACGATCAGAAAATTCTAGATGGACAACGACATCCTCATGATTTGACGAATCATAGAGAGGGGTGATGAAAAACAAGAATTTTCACCCTCTATGTTTTCAGAAATGAAAGATGAGAGATTCACTAGATCCGGGAAGAAATATTTGTCCTCTCCACAATCAAATGAAAGAATGACATCCCACATGTTTTGTGAATGATCGGAAGTGGAAACATCCGAAGATGAATTTTCACAAGAGGAATCAGAAATGGAATAAATGTGGAAGATGTTAGGATAAAGCAGATGAGGTGCAGACGGAAGGAGGTCGTCCTTCATCGTAGATTATTGTTTAGAAAGCGTACGTTGGCTGTTCAATGCCAACTCCATCCAAAAATTTATCCTCGTGAAAATCACATTTGGAATCCGGAACAGATGGACCCAACACACCAAAATCAAGAGAATCAAAGGAACCAACAGACAGAGGCTAAGAAGATGATACCATGTGACAACCATCAAGCTTGTAGTCCAAATATGCACAGAAATCCTAAGCAGGTGGGCTAGGAGGAGCTGGTGACAGTTCAATAGGTGGATTCACAACTTCTCCCACCTCAACCTACGGAGCTAGAGCTAATTGAAGAGAAGGGGATGGAGGGTCACTTGAGATAGAATCCTCATCTGTCTCAGATATTAAAGCTCTAACACCGAGGTATGTTGGGAGAGAGTTGGAAGTTTCTAACTTGTGCCGATTCTCAGAGATATGAACAAGATATTGAAATCCTCCCTCCAAAGATTTCTAGTCAACTTCATCTTCAGTAAATTCAAAACATTAATGTAGAAAGAAATCATAAAAGTGCTCAACAGATTCGTTAGGTTCTTTTCACAATTTATTTTTTATGAAGTACTTTACGGTCATAAAAAATTAAAGCACAAAATAATTATCTGATCATGTGATCGAAAGAGTGTATAGAGGTTGCGATATATGTGTGAAACCATTGCTTTGTGCACCCTTCAAACATGAAAGCGAACAACCCACATACAATTTCATCCGAGGGGACATCCTGCCTGTCACAAAAGCTAGCAAAGGCAATTGTGTGCCTAAACAGGGGTGTTCCATTATCGCCATTAAAATTATATTTTGGCAAGTCATCTATAACATCCACGAGTACATCAAAATCATTAGCTTGAGATAAACATGTCGGGGTTTTGATTTGGACACAAGTCATGAAAGATGTGCAGAAACTTAAAATAGACTTCAAGGGCTTAGCTTGTCATATGGACCTCCTTCTAGTGCCAGAAATGTTGACGGTGTTGGACCCGCCAACATTCTGGGGATCTCCCTAGCAAGAAGTCCCAAGTAGACCTCACACCATTTGGAGTAGGAGTCCCAATAGTGGCTGGTAATGTAATGCCTTGACCACAGTGGCATGCAGAGATAAGAATGATAACTTTGGGTTGAAGCAAGTGTGTGACCTTCAAGAGAATTAAGTGGGTTGCATGGGGGTTCTAACACATGGAGGGGAAAAAAGTGTGCCCCTTAGAAGCCTGTAACAGTAGACAACTCAAAAGGAACACATGAGCATAATGAAATCACAAGATAAAATGCAGAATAGTCCACAAATTAAAGTGACGAGTTAATCCAACAAGAAGCATTCAACAAGATTTATAGAATTGCATACAAAGAATTTCATAAGAAAATGTGTAAGTTAAACAACATACATTTCTAAAGCAACCAGAATACTCCAAATACAATAACATATGCAGGAAACCATGCTAGATATATTATTATTATTATAAGTGAAAGTTCCTTCCATACATACACCATTGATGACCACTAGCCCCAATAGTGGAACATTATAGTCAAGAACACCTACTCCTCCAAACAAGTATACTTGCTCTATGTTGTTGAGAAGCCAAGGCTCGCCAAAATACTCCCAAGCCTTTTCTAAGCCTAAGCCTAGCCAAAAGCTTCGCTCCCAAAAGCCTCTTCTATGAGTTATGAGGTTCTATTTATAACAAAGGGTGGGGTGACCCTTGACATTCCCCTTTGTGACTCTTTGACTACCCTCATGTCTGTTCAACTACCCTCATGAACCTTCAACTTATTTACAAATAACTCATTACATAACATGATGACCTTTCATATTGAACTAATGACACTTGGAATTTCACTTACAACATATTTACAAATAATATTAAATTTTCCACATATACCCATGTGAGACAAAATAGGCTAGAGACAACCTAACAAGACAAAACACTATGACTCTGAAGTTTGGGGGAAGACCAACTCGGAAACCTTCACTTGGTGCTTATCGGTCAAGTACTCATGCCAAGCTTGGTACTATGCGATAAACTGCTTGATGGTGTCTTTATGATAGTAGACTCTTACCTCCATAGCATTTGCGTATATGGTCTTGGAACTTGTATCCAACTTGTCCTAAAGAAAGTGCACCATGGTGTTAACCATGACGGGCCCACCAATGTACTTTTTGCATGTTATGTGCACTGAGCTCCAAGTCATCCCTGATGGCCTCTCACCTTAATTTCTCCATGTACCTGTCGATCTCTAGTCGGACTTGGTTCTTGTGTTTAGCCTCGGTGAGGGAACTAATTGAAGGGATCTTGTGCGTTCTCACCATGACATCCAAACTCTTGTACAACTGTGCATATGAGGCCTGTATGCTGGTGACGAATGGGGCGAGCTTCTCATAGTTTTGGATCAACATCTAGACCCTTGGTTTCTCCATCTCTACTTGAGACTTCATCATCTTTTGCAAGTGAAGCGGGGTCCCTTTGTACCACATTGTCCATTCTTACACATGGGCGATGGAAACATGTATGTTACTGAGAGTTTGAACAAACTCTTTTCTCTTTTGCTGTAAGCCATGCACATTGACACCTACTTTATGAACAGTGACAAATCCGTCATAGAGCTTTTGCATGGTAGTATCAAGTGTTGATACTTCATCAAGTATCACTTTCCTCATCTTTGCCATTACAAAAATTGCACTCATCTCTCTGACTTGTTCTACCTCTTACATGGATGCTTGCAATTTCTTTTCCACTTGTTCATTCTTGACCAACAGGAACTTAACATTCGAGCTTGTTTCTCTTGCATAAGCCAAGGTGGCATCGACAATTGTAACTAGATGTTTTCTAACATCTAACACTATCACCCTTTCCTTCATGAATGTAGGTGATGCATGATCATCTAGAAAGTGTTTCCTTTGTGCCTGTACAATCTTATTCTATAAATCATCAAATGAAATATTGTACACATTTATTACTGGATCATCATCAAGGAGAACAACCTCTCCTTGCTCGCTGGGGACTACTTTCAACACTTGAGGTGGTGGAGACTGAGAGGTGACTTCAGGTGCTCTCGGCATAAGGTCGGTGTATTCATTCTGTGACTCGTCCCCCAACTCCATGTCTGTCACTTCAATTAGTTGCTCAATCTGTTGAGCAAGCTCTTGATCCTGCATATTTTCACCCTCTTCTTTAGCTATTGGTTATTCTAAGTCCTCAACCTGTATGGGCATTGTTTTCTCTATCATCGTGTAAAGCTAGTCTAAATCTTCTGGAAGTATTGTTCGATCCTTCAATTGTCATATCTTCTTCACTAGCTTGAGTTAAATATGTAGTCCCTACCATTATCTTTATCAATAGCACACATGCCAAGTCAAGTCAACCGAGTTGTTTCGATTGGGAATGAGGGGTATATAGGTGCATAAGTAGTATAGACTGTTATAGTTTTAATTTCATCTCTAGTGTTGTTCCACTACCATCAGGCCTGGACAGTTCCCTGACAGAGTCACTTCAGGAACAAAAGAATTGCTCCGCTTCCAATGAGCCTGGACAGTACCTTGATGAAGTTACTTGCTTCACCTCTCTACGCAGGAAGCCTTTCTCTTCTTTCACCTTTATTTTTATTTTTTATTTTTTTTCATTTTTCAAAAGAACTGTGCATAAGCACTTATTTATTTCATCAGGCAAAAGAAGGATCCCGACTTATGGAGAGTAGAAGAGGTTGTCCCTTAAGAGAAGGATGTTTATATATACCTCTGACATACTTGTTAAGGTTTTCCCCCTCTCCTTACTTGACTTGACTGAGCTGACAAGGGTTAATCAAATATATAAAACTGATTAGAGTAGGTGGTACTAGTTAAGAGTGCAAGCGTCGTGATTTCACCATGATTCTCTCTAAAAGGAACATATTTTCCATCAAGGTATCACCAACTAGAAGAAATGAAATATTCTCATAAAGAGAGGGAATAGACAAATAACCAAATGTTGATGGTTGTACAAGTTCCTCTTGGATTTCACCCTGCTTTTCTAATAAGCCAAACATGTTTTCATGTGGAAACTAACCTACGGGTGCACAAGAAAAAAGGCAAATTAAATAAGCAAGACAAATAAAAAAAAGTAATAAAATAAAGAGACAAAACAAGAAAGCAAACACTACTCCTACTCCTAAGCTAAGTAGAGCATGGGCCAACTCACCTGAAGTTATATTTCCAATGCAACCACCAGTGCATTGGTTGACCCATGTAAGTGACAATATGATTGACAAGAAATATATTCAAGCAAACCAAAAGACAACAAAGATAAAGCAATGCAAACCAAATAGTTCAAAGCTTGAATGCATCCATTAACAAGAAAAAAATTGTAAGGACATGAAAGGCATTCTGCAGATGTATCATGGTGTCCTGTCACTTTATGCATGGAAGACAAGCATGTACATACCTTCAAACTTGACAAACGATAAAACATGAAGAAATAAGAAAGATTCCATTTCACCATAATTCTCGCTACATATGACTTCTCCAATGCATGAGCAATAGGATCGTGTGATTCTGGTGGAGGATGCGAAAACTATAAAATTGATTGATTTTCAGTGTAAACAAGAGAGTGATGAGGAGCTTGGGGAGATTCAACAGATTTATGCTCGTAAAAGGAGCTAACCTCAAGGCTAGGAGAACCTGACATAACCATCAGCTTGGGCTGAATTTCTTCTATAGCTTGATGATTTTCCACTTCATTAGAAGATGGATCATCAAAGGATAGTGGCTAGGAAAGATCAATACTAGATGAATTAGAATCATGATCGAATGAATGAGTGAAAAGATCACGATATCCACGATAAAAAAATTCTAGATGGACAACGACATCCTCATGATCGGACAAATCATAGAGAGGGGTGATGAAAAATAAGAATTTTCACCCTTTATGTTTTCAGAAATGCAAGATGAGAGATTCAGTGCATCTAGGAAGCAATATTTTCCCTCTCCATAATCAAATTAAAGAATGACATCCCACATGTTTTGTGAATGATCGGAAGTGGAAACATCCGAAGATGAATTTTCACAAGGGAATCAGAAATGGAAGAATAGTGGAAGATGTCAGGATCAAGCGGACGAGGTGCAGATAGAAGGAGGTCGTCCTTCACCACACATTCTTGTTTAGACTCCCACACATACTCATAAAAAATGATAGCGTAGGTTGGCTATTCAACACCAACTCCGTCCAAAAATTGATCCTCGTGAAAATCACATGTGGAATCCGGAATGGATGGACACAACACACCAAAATCCAAAGGATCAAAGGAACCAACAGACAAAGGCTAAGCAGATGATACCACGTGATATCCATCAGGTTTACAGTCCAAATCTACACAGAAATCCTGAGCAGGTAGGGTAGGAGGAGATGGTGACAGTTCAACAGGTGGATTCACAACTTCTCACACCTCAACCTACGAAGCTAGAGATAATTGAAGAGAAGGGGAAAGGGGCACTTGGGATCGCATCCTAATCTATCTCAGATATTAAAGCTCTAAAACTGAGGTATGTTGGAAGAGAGTTGGAAGTTTCTAACTTGTGCCGATTCTCAGAGATGTGAACAAGATATTGAAATCTTCCCTCCAAACATTTCTAGCCAACTTCATCTTCAAGAAATTCAAAACATTAATGAAGAAATCAATCATAAAAGTGCTTAAGGGATTCGTTAGGTGCTTTTCAATTTCCTTTTTTTTTTTTTATGAAGTGATTTACGGTCATAAAAAATGAAAGCGCGACATAACTATTTGATCATGTGATCGAAAGAGTGTATAGAGGTTGCGAGAAATGTGTGAGACCATTGCTGTGCATGCCCTTCGAACGTGAAAGTGAACAACCCACATGCAATTTCATCTGAGGGGTCATCCTGCTTGTCACAAAAGCCAACAAAGGAAATTGTGTGCCTAAGCAGGGGTGTTCCATTATCGCCATTAAAATTATATTTTGACAAGTCATCTATAACATCCGCCAGTACATCGAAATCAGTAGCTTGAGAGAAACATGTCGGGGTTGTGATTTGGACACAAGTCATGAAAGATGTGTGGAAACTCAAAATAGACTTCAAGGGTTCAACTTGTCATATGGACCTCCTTCTAGTTCTGTTGGGCACGGGATCTCCCAAGGGAAGTTTTGGGGCTAAAATCCCAGATTTTGGTCAAAATATGTAAATCCGATGTAAAAACTCTGTGTTTTTTGGGCGTGGAGTGTGAGTTTGTAAATGAGTCATAGGGTTGTTTGCCCTCATTTTTGTAATGTACTGTCAGCTTTAGAGATCTACCCATGGTCCGTGGACTATGGGATTTTATAAATAGAGCGAGGCTCTAAGTTGTAAGTTAGCAAATAGAAATGGAAAGAGAAATGATGAAGAATTGAGTCTTATCTAAGTGTAGAGTCAAGTCATTGGGTCGTAGAGTAGGAGAAGGCTCTGCAACTAAGTGCACATGGCGAGTCAAGTATGTAACCATTGGAAAGTATTAAAGAGAAGTTTCATATCACTTATGTGTATCTTTTTCCTATTTTTTGCATTGAATGTATTGAGTATAAATTGCAATGTCACTGTTTATATGATATGCGAACTTATATGATTGTGTTGATTAAGTGAATATAAAATAAAGTATCTATTTACTAGAAGTTAACTAACATTTATAATATGATAAGTAAGATCTGTGGTGTAACTTGCGGAAATAATGCAGATCATTGCCTTAGCAGCGCGAAAGCACCTTAGCCCTTGGTTAGATCTACGCGAAGGCAATTATAACAGATCGCGGAGGCTTCACAGGTCAGGGCAGTCTGCGAAGTGACCTACACGAAGGTATTCACAGTTGGACTAAATCGACCCCTCAGACATCTCAAGGGTGCAGAAACTTGGTTCTAGCATCCCCCCATACTGCTTCGGGTGAGACTTTAGTCCGCACACTGCGGGCTGTTGCCGAAAGGGCCACTAGCGTAGGGATTTGTTTGGCTAATTAACTCTGAACCTAGGTCAGGCCCCCTCAAGACAACAAATGGATCCGTTGTCGGGACCCGAATCTACATAGAGATGTCTGATGTCATATCATTGGAATCCAACTAAGAAGGAAATTAAAGGTTGGTTGGACAGGAGGATTCACGAGTTCTCGGTGTAGGAGAAAAGGAATCTGTGACTCACAAAAGGAGAGTGGTTAGACTGCTACCTGTACACAGAGATCCATGAAATCTTCTTTGCATCTTTCCATACTGAGCTATATGAGTGGAATGTGAAGCTAGCAGATAGCCAAGGACGATGGAAGCTTGGCAATCCTATTGTGTGGACCCCAGAGTTGGTGCGCAGATTGGAAGCATTGGAGGATAAGATCGTGCATTCTGTTGATCACTGGCTTGATCAGATTATAGGAGGATTCATTGCTGAGTTCACGGTAGATACTTCAATTAGCTATAATGAGGCAAAGCGACTCTTTCTCAAAGGACTGTGAGGTAAGTACGTAAAGTCTCTAAATACTTGGATTAAAATGTTATTGTGTGAAAAGAAGGTTATGCAATTACCTTGATGTTCGGAGCTACACAAAATGAAAAAACCTACAGAAACAAAGGAAGTAAGGGACCAGAGAATAGCCCTTTGATTTCACCTCCGCGAGGGGATGAGGAAGAGCTTGCGAAGGTCTCTCCACAAAGTGCGATCCATTTGACAAGGAAGAGGATTCCACGCATACCACCCCCACCCACGTCGCCACCAACCTCACCAACATCACCCCCATCTTCACATGTACCACCTCCACCACCACCGCGAGTCAATATGGCAAGCACGATAAAGTTGCTTGTGTTCAAGGGAGTAGGAAATGAGGATCCAGACCAATTTTGGTTCGCCATAAAAGCCATATGGGAAGCATAGGGAGTTACAGATGACAATATAAAGAAAGTGACACTGGTTAGCGCCTTGCAGGACCACACACTGACCTGGTATATTAAGCACTCCAATGATAATCCAAATGCGGGAATCACAGATAACCAAGCAGCGCTAAACATGGAATTTAGCATGCTAAAGTCAAAGGCGCAGCCGATCATTGGATTCAAAGAGATCACAATGCTACTAGGCAAGACTCCTTAGGAGTTGGATCAGAGGTTGAAGTGCACAATTCGCGAAGCTAATATGAATTTGACGGATGGACAACATCGTGAATGGTTTGTAGCATCACTAACGCCGCATTTGAGGAGCGCACTATCACAGCAGAAGTTAACGACTCAGGCAGAGGCCTTAGAGATCGCGATGAGGTTGCATGAGACCCTGATGCAGGATCCTAACTTGGGAGTTCAGTAGATCCACGCGCAGTTGAAAAAATTATGCCTTGAGATGCAGAGTCTGAAACAAGACAGGACAGCTCGACCAGAAGTGCGCGAAGAGGTGTGGTGCGTAAAATGCAAGGGTCAGGGTCATGATAAGGACCATTGCCCGGTGTTTGAAAATTACCTCATGGGAGGAGGACCGATGCTGTTAAGACCAGAGGAACAAGTAGGACCTAGTGCGATGCCTACTTTGTGGTGTGTGATTTGTCAAATAGGAGGGAAACACGCTACAAGAAACTTCCATTTGTTACAGAAGTACACACATAATTCATAGCAATTATTCTGTAGATTTTGTAGATCATTGGGACACGATGAGCGCACTTGTAGAAGCTATGAGCTAATGATGGATAGAACTCCCACCTACAGAGTTCAAGCTGAAACGTGCCTCCTAGACCCGAATGCAGGAGTGGCGCGAACCAGATTTCAGGGGCGTGGATAAGGCCGAGGTGGAGGAGGACTTGGAATAGGTCGCGGACAACTGATATGCTACAATTGTAGAGGGCCAGGACATTATGCCCATGATTGTATGAATCTAGCACGTCCATCATGTCTGTATTGTACCTTGTCTGATCATGAGACGGAAGATTGTCCTACAGTGATAGCTAGGATATGCGACAAAGGAGTGCTACTGCCTCCCCCGACTCAGAACTTGCAGATGATGAGGTTTGAGCCGCGCGAGGAAGATCCAAATGTGAACATTATGCTTCGAAATGGAATCGCGACAGGAGATGAAACAACCCAAAGATAGTACTTGGGTTCATAAGGCTCCGATGAAAGAAGTAGAGTTTGATTTGGAGCGCGCTAAGGAAACCTTCATGGAAGCTAAGAAGAGCTTCGCTGATGCCTCCACTTCAAGAAGCAAAGATAGACCGGAGCTAGAAATGGACCCATATATGCTTACGACGTTCCTGGAAACATGCATGAAGCTACTGCGTGACAATAAAGTTGTAAAGGGATTGCATGAACTAATTAACAGATGTGTTGGGACCACACCAGGAGAACCACGCGTAGTCTGGAAGATTGGAAAGCATAAGATGAGGAAAGGGAGAGAAATGAGGTTAACTTCGCAGATTGGAGAATATGAGATGGACCAAGTAATTTTGGATTTAGGATCGGATGCAAACATTCTACTGAAGCAGACATGGGAGTGCATGGGTAGGTCTACGCTGCAATGGTCTCCTATTTAGCTGTGAATGGTGAACCAACAAAAAATAATACCCATGGGGTTGTTATCACAAAATCTGACCTTGATAGGCTGTTGATCAAGTAGACTCTGAGTAACTCTTTCAAACCAATCTTTCGGTTGAGGCTTAGCCTCCTCAACCTGAGAGGGCTCTCTCAATAGGTTTAAGATTTTTGATTAATGATTAGATGACTAACTCTAAGAATAAAAATGGACAAAAATGTATAACTAGTTGAATCAAAGATTAGGAAACATCTATTGGGCTATGGAGTCAAGATAGTCTTCAACAAAACATCATAATCAGCTAAACATGGAAGTCAAGGCACTTGGAGTTTAGGTTTATAAGTGAAATAGTAACACAGTGAATAAACACAGTCTACAAGCATGTGAAGGAAGTTAGAGCATTTTCCAATGAATTCTAAGTAACAAATTCTCATACCACTACAAATAAGTAATTGGAGAAGGACATAGAAACATCTAACACATAAATCCCTTGTGAATCTTGAGTAGTAAAACTGATCTCTGTGTTAAGTTGGAAAACACACAGTCTACTCCCATAACACAACTTATTTTGGTAATACAAATGCCAACCCTTGAGGAATTCAAACTCATGCTTCATATAGAGTCTTTACAACCTTGGATTCTATGATCCATGCTTAGGAGAATTTGAATTTCTAAAATTGACACCTATCTACTCATAAAACAAACTCTTAATTACAACTTGACAACTAACTGTCTTTTAGGAGTCCTAATACAAATAGGAGAGAAACTCCTAAAACATGTTTCAACAACCTTATCTAAGACTTAAATACATTCTTTGACAGTTTCTAATCCATGTCTTCGACCTTTATGATTCCTCCAATGTTGTTACCAACCCTGCTGATCCATGACCTAACTGTCCAGAAACTGTCTTTGAACAACATGTGTAAAATTGGAAAATTCTAATTTCTGAAAATATGGCTTCAAAGAAAGCTTTGTTTCTCTCAATTGGTAACCTCTTTCATAATTCTAAAATACTTTTTAATTTTGCCAGAAACTGATCATGAAGTGAACTACTAAAACCAGAAAACATAGTTTTTCTCCCAATGACTTTCAACAGTTTCGTAGTGCATGTTGAGTCATCAATTTCTCCCACCTCATAATGAATTTAAAGAAACTGAGAGAGGTTTTTGTATTTGGAGATTTTATGAAGAGAAACCTCTTTCCTAATTCTAAAATATTTTTTATTTGGTCAGAAACTGATCATGAAGTGAACTACTAAAACCAGAAAACAGAGTTTTTCTCTCAATGACTTTCAACAGTTTTGTAGCAAAAGTTGGGTCATCAATTTCTCCCAGCTCATAATGAATTTAAATAAACTGAGAGAGGTTTTTTTAGTTAATTATGTTAGGAAGAAAAACCTTTTTGAGTTTTCAAAAATGAGTTTTCTATTGCTCAGGAACCCCCTTGGAAGTTGACTTCTAAAAACAGAAAAAAGAGCATACACAGCAGTTTCGTAGCGTAATTCACCTTTTTTAAACTAGTTGCGCTATGAAACTGTGGATTCCTGTGTGATTGCAAAAATTTAACCCTAAAATTAACGGAATGACTTCTAAATGGAAAATGTGACCTATTTGACCATAAAGTGAACCTAAAGGACTTTATTTGGAAATGAAAGATGACATTTTAAGACTTCAAACCCTATCACTTACCCTTTTATCAAGACTAAAATGACCTTTAGACCTCCTTGAAATCATGACCAAAAGCAGAGTTGACACGATGATATTTTGAAAATTTTTGGGTGATAATAGTGGCTCCACTAGGGATAGTGTGCTCCAGTGGTACACTAAGAACCGGTAGCTCCAGTGCTACTATCCATCCTTTAGAATAAACCTATGAAATTTTTCCAAGCTTCTCCTCAAGCTTTAATGGCCTTCACCTCGGCTCAAGCTTGATGATCACTGTAGAAGAAACAAATTTGTATCTACTGAAAATATGCTCAATCAAATTCGAGCTTATTTGCGCACTCCTACCTACCCTATCAGCTGCAATCTCTATTTGTAGCTCAAGTCACATGAAACTTCCAATGAAGCCAGTGATTGATCTAATCTGACACTTGAATATCTTGACCGTGCTTGAAGAAAAAATAAACACGATACTGAAATAAACGAGGCAACATGAGATGTAACTGATCTTCAAGATGAAAATATAACTGGAAATTTGAACAGTAAATCTTTTCCATCTAATCAGCTATAGGGTCAAAAAGGACATGATCGGTTTGATGATCCTCATAACATTCTATATCTTCAGACAACTGATTCTCAGCCACACAAAATTCCTTTGATATTCTATCCAACTGATTTTCTAAATGATTCCCACAAACAATGTAATTTTCCTCATTATTATGATCATTCTTTGATGTAAGTTGCTGAAAAGTATGACATAAAAAATCAACCGTTTCCTCTGTCTGAGGGTTATAAAAGCTATCTTCCAGTATTTCTTCTTGGTGTTTGCAATGATTTTCATACTCTTTATGATCAAAAGACTAGCAAGTTTGCTGCATCTTTACATTAATCTCAGAGGATGTAACATGGTATTCATAAGTAAACCCCTACTGATTTTCATGTTTCATTTTATGGGATGTTATCCTTTCTTCTTGGTGTTGAAATGTATTGTTATGAAGAGCCTCTAAAATTTCTTCATCCATGAATTCATCATCATCATAAAAATCCTCCAAATATTGAATAAAACTCACAGAATGTTTACAACAATCTTTGACCAACAATAAGGAGGGATGACACTCTTTATACATCTCATAGAATACATCATGGAAATTAGCAAGAGAATATAATGAACCATTTTCCAAGCATTTATACCAAGACCATGCTTTTCCTTCTAAAGTGGTCATAAACATCTTCATGAGACAATCTTCAAGGAACTGAACCTTAAGACTGTGTACATGCATATGGAACCTAACCAAATGAAGAGCAACATTTTCTTTCTTTTCATCTTTGAATATTGGAATATCATCTAACCATTCAACCTTTGGCATAGGATTTGGAAAACCAGGGATATGAGACTGATTCATAGGGGCATACCTGGCATTCATTCTTGCAATATCACTCATCTTGAAACTTCATCAAGCTACTGATCTTCTAGTAGTGGAGTCACCTTCCAATTTGTTATTTGATGTGTGGAGTTGCCAAGGTAGATGCAACCTCGAACAACTTCTTGAGCTCTTGCTACCTTCAAAAGTTCAGCGTCTTGATTTCGGGAATGTGTAATCTTCAGGCTCCCGGTAGATGCACCAAAATGTTATCAAAAAATCTGACCCTGGTAGGCTGTTGATCAAGTAAACTCTGAGTAACTCTTTCAAACCAACCTTTCGGTTGAGGCTTAGCCTCCTCAACCTAAGAGGGCTCTCTCAATAGGTTTAAGATTTTTGATTAATGATTAGATGGATAACTCTAGGAATAAAAATGGACAAAAATGTATAACTGGTTGAATCAAAGATTAGAAAAAATATATTGGGCTATGGAGTCAAGATAGTCTTCAACAAAACATCATAATCAGCTAAACATGGAATTCAAGGTACTTGGAGTTTAGGTTTATAAGTGAAACAGTAACACAATGAATAAACACAGTCTACAAGCATGTGAAGGAAGTTAGAGCATTTTCCAATGAATTCTAAGTAACACATTCTCATACCACTGCAAATAAGTAATTGGAGAAGGAAATAGAAACATCTAACACATAAACCCCTTGTGAATCTTGAGTAGTAAATTGATCTCTATATTAAGTTGGAAAACACACAATCTGCTCCCATAACACAACTTCTTTTGCTAATACAAATGCAAACCCTTGAGGAATTCAACCTCATGCTTCATATAGAGTCTTTACAACCTTGGATTCTATGATCCATGCTTAGGAGAATTCGAATTTCTAAAATTGACACCTATCTACTCATAAAACAAACTCTTAATTACAACTTGATAGCTAATTGTCTTTTAGGAGTCCTAATACAAATAGGAGTGAAACTCTTAAAACATGTTTCAACAACCTTATCTAAGACCTTAAATACATTCTTTGACAGCTGCTAGTCCATGTATTTGACCTTTATGATTCCTCCAACGTTGTTACCAACCCTGCTGATCCATGACCTAACTGTCTAGAAATTGTCTTTGAACAACATGTGTAAAACTGGAAAATTCTATTTTCTAAAAATATGGCTTCAAAGAAAGCCTAGTTTCTCTCAACTGGTAATACTTTTGAGGAAAGTGAAAGCGTTTATTGTAGCTAGATATTTTATGAAGAGAAATCACTTTCAGAATTCTAAAATACTTTTGCATTTGGCCAGAAACTGATCATGAAGTGAACTACTAAAACCAGAAAACAGAGTTTTTCTCCCATTAACTTTCAACAGTTTCGTAGTGCAAGTTGAGTCATCAATTTCTCCCACCTCATAATGAATTTAAAGAAATAGAGAGAGGTTTTTGTAGATGGAGATGTTATGAAGAGAAACCTTGTTCATAATTCTAAAAGACTTTTGCATTTGGTCAGAAGATGATCATGAAGTGAACTACTAAAACCAGAAAACAAAGTTTTTTTCTCAATGACTTTTAGCAGTTTTTTAGCGCAAGTTGGGTCATCAATTTATCCTAGCTCATAATGAATTCAAAAATGAGTTTACGATTTCTTAGGAACCCCCTTGGAAGTTGACTTCTAAAAACAGAAAAAAGAGCATACATAGCAGTTTCATAGCGTAAATCACCTTTTTTTAACTAGTTGCGCTATGAAACTGTGGATCCCTGTGTGATTGCAAAAATTTAACCCTAAACTTAGTGGAATGACTTCTAAATGGATAATGTGACCTATTTGACCATAAATTGAACCTAAAGGACTTTATTTAGAAATGAAATATGACATTTTAAGACTTCAAACCCTATCACTTACCCTTTTATCAAGACTAAAATGACCTTTAGACCTCATTGAAAGCATGACCAAAAGCAGAGTTGACACGATGATGTTTTGAGGATTTTTGGGTGATAATAGGGGCGATTATAAAGAATCACTGTGGATATTGAGGGAGTGAGCGCGTTAGTAGACTTTGAAGTAATAGAGATTTTTGATGACAACAATCCCTACCCCGCGCTCTTAGGAATTGATTAGGCCACTGACATGAATGGGGTGATTAATCTGAAGAAGCGCAAGATGAGTTTTGAAAAGAAGTCACTACGCGTAGTTATACCCTTGGACCCTGCTAAAGGATCACACTATACAGAGCCAGTGCGCGACTATGAAAGTGATGATGATTTGGATTGCATCTACAAAATAACTGCGTGAGAGAATTATTGGGTAAATCCCACTGCAAATGGACGAATTTCAATGGAGCGCAAAAGCTCTTGTACTTCAGATTATGATAAGGAGATAGAGCGATGGCAGAAATGGTTACACGAAGTAACCATGCTAAACTGTAATATGATGACAAGATCAATGTGCTACGTATCGACGAAAGTGATGGATCTGCCTACTTATGACGGGTTAAGTGAGGTAGATACCTTCTTGGACAAATTTGAAAGGGAGGTGCCGGAAAAAAAAAAACGCTTCCAGGCCTTGAATTGGGTACTGCGTGCTATGCCCGCGAGGTGGTGGGGTATGCACAAAGGGAGCTTTGAAGATTGGCAGGCATGTAGGAGGATGATGTGCACACGGTTTGGAAAGCCTAGGGTGAGATTGGTCGATAAATACAATGGATGGGATGGTCCGCGTGCGCATCTGTCTAGGTGGGTACATACACATGGAAAACAATCTACGCGGATGCACATGAACTTCACGTTGGGAGATACCGTCAATAATCATGTGTTGGGGGGGGGGGGGGGGGGGGGTGCGATGCGCTAATGACTCCTCAAATTGGAACGATAGAAGAGAGAACAATTGCGTAGAAGGTTATCCACTTGGAAGCATTTAACGAGGTGTGCAAAGCATTGAACAAGGTATGTAGTGCGCAGCGAAGTGATTGGGACCTGCACGTACCAGCAAGAAACTGATGGGACAATGTGCAAGAAACTGATAGGACAATGTGCAAGAAACTGATAGGACAATGTGCAAGAAACTGATGGGACAAACGCCTTCTAGGCTGGCCTATGGAGCGAACACTATAATGTTGATGGAATGCATCATGCCTAGTCTACGCATAACAGTGCTCACAGGTATGATGGACTGCAGAGCCCTGGACGAGAGGCTCGCGCAGTTGGAGGAACTTGAGGAAGAACGATTTTTGGCTAGCTTTCACTAACAGGTACAAAAGTAGTGCGGAAAGGCCTGGCATGATCGACATATTAAGTTGTGCACCTTCAAGGTGAATGATTTGGTGTTACTGTATGATAGTAAGTTTGATAAATTCCAGGGAAACTCATAATGCATTGGCTGGGACCATATGTTATTAAGGAGGCCATCGATGGAGGCGTGGTGCAGTTGGTAAATTTAAATGGAGAACCTTTCCTAGGAAAAGTGAATGGAAGTCGGTTGAATCCATACACAGGTGGCCCAGCTATCTGACTAGCCGATAGAAGCACAGTCTTAGCACTCCAGGCAACTGAAAGGAGGAGCGGGACTATAAACAGGTGCATGGCAGCGGTTCAGCTACAACAGTCTCTGAACGTGTCTAGGAGATACAACATGTAGCTGCTTAGTGCACTGCCGACCTTGCAGTGGTCCGAGCAGAGTTGGGAGGTCTCCACATGAAGATCTTCGCACCGACAGAGTGACTTGAGGGTGAGTCACGATGTTTGTGTTGGGGGCTTTTTGGGTGTGGGATCCCCCAAGGGAAGTTTTGGGGCTAAAAGCCCATATTTTGGTCAAAAGATGTAAATCCGATGTAAAGACTCCGCATTTTGTGGGCACCGAGTGTGAGCTTGTCAATGAGTCATAGGGTTGTCTGCCCTCATTTTTGTAATGTAATGTTGGACTTAGAGATCTACCCATGGTCTGTGGACCATGGGATTGTATAAATATAGCGAGGCTCTAAGTGGTAAGCTAGAAAATAGAAATGGAAAGAGAAATGATGAAGAATTGAGTCTTATCTAAGTGTAGAGTCGAGTTGTTGGGTCATAGAGTAGGAGAAGGCTCTACAGTTGAGTGTGCAGGGTGAGTCGAGTCTGTAACCATTGGAAAAGTAATAAAGAGAAGTTTCATGTCATTTTTGTGTATCTTTTTCCTGTTTTGTGAATTGAATGTATTGGGTATAAATTGCAATTTCAATACTTATATGATGCGTGAACTTATATGATTGTGTTGATTAAGTGAATATAAGATAAAGTATCCATTTACGTGAAGTTAACTAATAGTTATAAGAAGATAAGTAAGATCTGTGGTGTAACTTGGGGAAATAGCACAGATCGCTACCTTAGCAGTGCAAAAGCACCTGAGCCCTTGGTTAAGGCTGTGTGAAGGCAATTATAACAGATCGCGGAGGCCTCGCACGTCAGGGAAGTGCACAAACTGACCTACACGAAGGTATTCATAGTTGGACTAAATCGACCCCTTAAACATCTCAAGGGTGTGGAGACTTGGTTCCAACATCCCCCCATACTGCTTCAGGTGAGACTTCAGTCCGCGCACCACGGGTTGTTGCCGAAAGGGCCAGTAGTGTAGGGATTTATTTGGCTAATTAACTCCGAACCTGGGTTAGCCCCCCTCAAGCCAACAAGTGCCAGAAATCTTGACGGTGTTGGAGCCGCCAACATTTAGGGGATCTCCCCAATAAGAAGTCCCAACTAGACCTCACACCATTTGGAGTAGGAGTCCCAGTAGTTGGTGGTAATGTAATACCTTGACCATGGTGGCGCACAAAGATAAGTATGATAAATTTGGGTTGAAGCAAGTGTGTGAACATGTGGCGAATCAGGTGCGATGCATGGAGGTTCTAACAATTAGAGGGGAAAAGGAAGTGTGCCCCTTAGAAGCCTGTAATAGTACGCAATTGCAAAGGAATGCACGAGCGAAACGATATCACAAGCTAAAATGTGAAACAATCCACAAATTAAAGTGATGGGTTAATCCAACAACACACATTCAACAAGATTCATACAATTGTGTACAAAGTAGTTCATAATCAAATGCGTAAGTTAAACAACATACATTGCTAAAACAACCAGCATAGTCCAACTACAATAACAACATATGCATGAAAGCATGCTAGCTCTATTATTATTATTATTATAAGTGAACGTTCCATCCATACATACACCATTGACGACCACTAGCCCCAATAGTGGAACATTACAGTCAAGAACACCTACTCCTCCAAAGAAGTATACTTGCTCTACGTTGTGGAGAAGCCAAGGCTAATCACAATGCTCTGAAGCCTTTTCTAAGCCTAAGCCTAGCCAAAATATTGCCTCCCAAAAGCCTCTTCTATGAGCTATGAGGTTCTATTTATAACAAAGGGTGGGGTGACCCTTGACATTCCCCTTTGTGACTCTTTGACTACCCTCATGACTCTTCAACTACCCTCATGTCTCTTCAACTTATTTAGAAATAACTCATTACATAACATGATGACCTTTCATATTCCACTAATGCCACTTGGAATTTCACTTACAACATATTTACAAATAATATTACATTTTCCACATATACCCATGTGAGATCAAATAGGCTAGAGAAAACCTAACAAGACAAAATACTATGACTCCGAGGTTTGGGGAAAGACCAACTCAAAAACCTTCACTTGGTGCTTATCGGTCAAGTACTCATGCAAAGCTTGGTAGTGTGAAATGATGTCCCCAAACTACTTGACGGTGTCTTTCTGATAGCAGACTCTTGTCTCCATAGCATCTGGGTATATGGTCTTTAAACTTGTATCCAACTCGTCCTAAAGAAAGTGCAACATGGTGTTGACCATGACAGGACCACCAATGTACTTTTGCATGTTATGTGCACTGAGATCCAAGTCATCCCTGATGGCCTCTCGGCTTAATTTCTCCATGTAGCTATAGATCTCTAGTCAGAATTGGTTCTTGTGTTTAGCCTAAGTGAGTGAACCAATTGAAGGGATCTTATGCGTTGTCACCATGATATCCAAACTCTTGTACAATTATGCATATGAGACTTGTATGCTGGTGATGAATGGGGAGAGCTGCTAATAGTTTTGGATCAACATATAGACCCTTGGTTTCTCCATCTCTTCTTGAGGCTTCATCATCTTTTGTAAGTGAAGTGGGGCCCCTTTGTACCGCATTGTCCACTCTTGCACATGGGCGATGGCAACATGTATGTTCCTGAGAGTTTGAACAAACTCTTTTCTCCACTGCTGTAAGCCATGCACATGGACAACTACTTTATGCACGGTGAAAAATCCGTCATAGAGCTTTCACATGGTAGTCTCAAGTGTTGATACTTCATCAAGTATCACTTTCCTCATCTCTGCCATTGCAGAAACTGTGCTCTTCTCTCTGAGTTGTTATTCCTCTTGCCTGGACACCTGCAATTTCTTTTCCATTCGTTCATTCTTGACGAACAAGAACTTAACATTCAAGATTTTTTCTCTTTCATAAGACAAGGTGGCATTGACAATTGCAACTGGATGCTTTCTGACATATGACACTATCACCTTTTCCTTCATGAACACAGGTGATGCGTGATATCCAGAAAGTGTTTCCTCCTTGCCTGTATAATCTTCTTCTGTAACTCGTCAAATGAAATATTGTACACATCCATAACCAAATCATCATCAAGGAGAACAACCTCTCCTTACTCGCTCGGGATTGGTTTTGACACTAGAGGTGGTGGAGACTAAGAGGTGACCTCAGGTGCTCTCGGAATAAGGTTGGTGTCTTCATTCTGTGGCTCATCCCCCAACTCCATGTCTTTCACTTCAATTAGTTTCTCAATATGCTAAGAAAGCTCCTGATCCTGCACATTTTCACCCTCTTCTTTAGCTGATGGGTGTTCTGATTCCTCATCTTGTATGGGTGTTGTTTGTTCTGTCATCATGCCTTGCCTTTCTTCTTCCTCTTTTTTATGCTTCTCTTCCCTTTCTCTCCATCTCATCTCTCCGTATGGACCATGTATCATGTAAAGCGAGTGTAACATTTTTGGAAGTATTTTCGATCCTTTGATGATCATATCTTCTTCACTAGCTTGAGTTAAATATGTAGTCCCTACCATTCTCTTTATCGGCAACACACATACCAAGCCAAGTCAACCGAGTTGTTTCGATTGGGGATGAGGGGTATATAGGTGCATAAGTAATATAGACTATCAGAGTTTTAGTTTCATCTCTGGTGTTGTTCCACTGCTAGCAGGCCTGGACAATACCCCAATGGATTCACTTTAGGAACGCAAGCATTGCTCCACTGCCAGCGAGCCTAGAAAATACCCCATTGAAGTTACTTGCTTCACCTCTCTACGTAGGAAGCCTTTCTCTTCTTTCGCCTTTATTTTTTTTTTCATTTTTCAAAGAACTATGCATAAGCACTTATTTATTTCATGAGAAATAAGAGGGATCCCAACTTATGGAGAGAAGAAGAGGTTGTCCCTTAAGATAAGGATGTTTATATATACCTCTAACATACTTGTTAGGGTTTTTCCCTCTCCTTACTCTACTTTACTGAGCTGAAAAGGGTTAATCGAATATATAAAACCGATTAGAGTAGGTGGTACTAGTTAAGAGTGCAAGCGTCGCCATTTCACCATGATTATCTATGAAAGGAACATATTTTCCATAAAGGTAGCATCGACTAGAAGAAATGAAATATTATCATAAAGAGAGGGAATAGACAAATAACAAAATGTTGATGGATGTATAAGTTTCTCTTGGATTTCACCCTGCTTGTCTAATAAGCCAAACACAGTTTCATGCAGTAACTAACCTATGGGTGTACAAGAAAATATGCAAAGTAAATAAGCAAGACAAAGCAAAAGAAAGTAAGAAAATTAAGAAACAAAACAAGAAAGAAAACACTACTACTCCTAAGCTAAGCAAAGCATGGGCCAACTCACGTTAAGTGATATTTCCAATGAAGCCACTAGTGCATTGGTTGACCCATGTAGGCAAAAATATGATTGGCAAGAAAGCTATTCAAGCAAACCAATAGACAAGAAAGATAAAATAATGCAAACCAAATTATTCGAAGCTTGAATGCATCCATTAAAAATAAAAAAAAATGTAAGGACATGAAAGGAATTCTGGAGATGTATCATGGTGTCATGTCACACTGCGCTTGGAAGACAAGCATGTACACACCTTTGAACTTGAAAAATGAGAAAACATGAAGAAAGAAGAAAGCTTCCATGTCACCACAATTCTCGCTACATATGACTCCTCCAATGCATGAGCAATAGGATCGTGTGATTCTAGTGGAGGATGCGAAAACTATAAAATGGATTGATTTTCGGAGTAAACAAGAGATTGATGAGTAGCTTGGGGAGATTCAACATATTTATGCTCGGAAGTGGAACTAACCTCAAGCCTACGAGAACCTGGCATAACCATTAGTTGGGGCTAAAGTGCCTCGATATCTTGATGAGTTTCCACTTCATTAGAAGATGGATCATCAAAGACTAGTGGCTAGGAAAGATCAATAGTAGATGAATCGGAATCATGATCGAATGAACGAGTGAAAAGATCATGAAAACCACAATAAAAAAATTCTAGATGGACAATGACATCCTCATGATCTGACAAATGATAGAGAGGGGTGATGAAAACAAGAATTTTCACCCTCTATGTTTTCAGAAATTAAAGATGAGAGATTCAGTGGATCCGAGAAGAAATATTTTTCCTCTCCACAATCAAATGAAAGACTGACATCCCACATGTTTTGTGAATGATCGGATTTGGAAACATCCGAAGATGAATTTTCACAAGAGGAATCAGAAATGGCAAAATCGTGGAAGATGTCAAGATAAAGCGGACGAGGTGCGGAAGGAAGGAGGTCATCATCCACCGCAGATTCTTGTTTAGACTCCCATGCATACTCATAAAAAATGATAGTGTAGGTTTGTTTTTCAACACCATCTCTGTCCAAAAATTGATCCTCGTGAAAATCACATGTGGAATTCGGAACAGATGGACACCAAAATCCAGAGGATCAAAGGAACCAACAGATGGAGGCTAAGCAGATGATACCACGTGACAACCATCAAGCTTGCAGTCCAAATTTGCACAGAAATCCTGAGCATGTGGGGTAGGAGGAGATTGTGACAGTTAAATAGGTGTATTCACAACTTCTCCCACCACGACCTACGAAGCTATAGCTAATTGAAGTGAAGGGGACGGAGGGTCACTTGGGATAGCATCCTTGTCTGTCTCAGATATTAAATCTCTAACAACGAGGTATGTTGGGAGAGAGTTGGAAGTTTCTAACTTGTGCCAATTCTCAGAGATGTGAACAAGATATTGAAATATTCCCTCTAAACATTTCTAGTCAACTTCATCTTCAGGAAATTCAAAACATTAATGAAGAAAGCAATCATGAAAGTGATCAAGAGATTTGTGAGGTGATTTTTCAATTTTTTTTTATGAAGTTCTTTACAGTCATAAAAAATGAAATCACGACATAATTATCTGATCATGTGCTTGAAAGAGTGTATAGAGGTTGCGAAAAATGTGTGAGACCATTACTTTGCACGCCCTTCAAACGTGAAAGCGAACAACCCACGGGAAATTTCATCCAAGGGGACATCCTGCCTGTCACAAAAGCCAGCAAAGGAAATTGTGTGCTTAAATAGGAGTGTTCCATTATTTCCATTAAAATTATATTTTGACAAGTCATCTATAACATCCACCAGTGCATCAAAATCATTAGCTTGAGAGAAACATGTCGAAGTTGTGATTTGGAAACAATTCATGAAAGATGTGCAGAAACTCAAAATAGACTTGAAGGGCTTAGCTTGTCATATGGACCCTTCTAGTGTGAGAAATGTTGAGGGTGTTGGAGCCGCCAACATTTAGGGGATCTCCCCAGTAAGAAGTCCCAACTAGACCTCACACAATTTGGAGTAGGAGTCCCAACAGTGGGTGGTAATGTAATACTTTCACCGCAGTGGCGCACAAAGATAAGTATGATAACTTTGGGTTGAAGAAAGTGTGTGAACATGTAGCAAATCAAGTGCAATGCATGGGGGTTCTAACAAATAGAGGGGAAAAGGAAGTGTCCCCCTTAGAATCCTATAATAGTACTTAGCTGGAAAGGAACGTACGAGCGGAATGACATCACAAGCTAAAATGCGAGACAATCCACAAATTAAAGTGACTGGTTAATCCAACAACACACATTCAACAAGATTCATACAATTTCATACAATGTAGTTCATAATAAAATACATAAATTAAACAACATACATTTCTAAAGCAACCATAATAGTCCAACTGCAATAACAACATATGCATGAAAGCATGCTAGCTCTATTATTATGATTATAAGTGAAAGTTCCATCAATACATACACCATTGATTACCACTAGCCCCAATAGTGGAACATTACAATCAAGAAAACCTGCTCCTCCAAAGAAGTATTCTTGTTCTACGTGGTGGAGAAGCCAAGGCTCGTCACAATACTCCGAAGCCTTTTCTAAGCCTAATCCTAGCCAAAATCTTGGGGTGACCCTTGACATTCCCCTTTGTGACTCTTTGACTAGCCTCATGACTCTTCAATTTTTTAAAAATAACTCGTTACATAACATGATGAAATTTCACATTCCACTAATGACACTTGGAATTTCACTTATAACATATTTACAAATAATATTACATTTTCCACATGTACCCATGTGAGACAAAATAGGATAGAGATCGCCTAACCAGACAAAACACCATGACTCTGAATTCAGGCAAATAACAACTCAACGACCTTCACTTGATGCTTCTCGGTGACATACTCATGTCAAGATTGGTATTGTGCGATGATGTCCCCAAACTACTTGATGGTGTCTTTCTAATATCAGACTCTTAGCTCCATAGCATCTGAGTATATGGTCTTGGAACCAGTATCCAACTCATCTTGAAGCATGTGCAACATGGTGTTGACCATGACAGGACCACCAATGTCCTTTTGCATGTTATGTGCACCGAGCTCCAAGTCTGTTATAGCTCCAAATATCACCCTTGGTATTTGTGATACTTGGTTTATGGCCTAGGGCAAATCCTCCTTCCAGACTTGGTCCAAATATTTTAAAAACAGTATTTTACTTCTTGTACGCTACTTTTCCCTGAGATAAAAGCATCTACACGCGGGTTAGTCTATACCCAACCTGCGTATATGTGTTAAAACACTTAAAAAAATTAAATATCCTTAACTATGGGCGAAGTTCACGAGTTTTACCTGTTGATTACCTCCTAGTGCCCATGGCCCAACTGTTTCCCAACTAAAAAACTAATTGAGAGAAGTATAAATAGACTTCAAGGGGAAGGCCTTAAGGAGGAGAGAAGAGATAGAATTACTATACTGAGATTATCCCCTGATTAAGTCTGAAGTATCCCTTTGCTTCAAGCACTTCCCCAAGTTCAGGACACCCTTGTTTCCTTGAGTGTTGATATTCTCTGACTTGCTTGAGATACCATGGTATTGGTTATGGAAGGAGGTTGTTGAAGATTGGGACTGGACGGACCTGGAGGACGGTTCCACTTGGAGCCGGAAGAAGGAGACTTAGGTGAACTCTTTCCGTGTTTATTATAGTTTTCTACAATAAAAGAAACATTGTCTTGTTCCTAAGATTGACCTTGTTTATGCATTAGATGTTGTTGTAATTCATGTATGAATGATTATTTTGATGTATAACTAATCATTTGCTTATATGATATAAAGTCGATTTCATTAGAATGCTTTATTTATATGCTGCTATGTATGTTCATATTGGTTGATTTGCAGATTCGAAGATTGCCAGGAGTTGCAGAGGGTTTGTACCCTACTTGGACTACCCAAATGAAGGACATCTGGGTATGTTCATCCTTACATAGTTTGTTTATTTAAGCATGTTGCCTGAGTTGTATGCATGTTTCTTGTTGTAGATTACTCATGCTCTATTGGGGTTCTGACCCAAATCCCTAGGGTACTTATTCCAATAACAGAGTTGGTGACTCCACTGGGGATAATAATCTTGTTATTCCTAGTTTGGGTTGTTCAGTGTCAATCAAGGCTCAGTTCTTGGTTTTCTTGTTGTGACAGTATTGCCTGCTCCTGTAGGAACTCAGACCTCAAGTCTAATCTTTTTGATCAGATCTTGTTTTTTAATATTCCTTGCAAAACTCAGTATACGCACCTTTGTCAGTTTACAGTAGCATACAAACACTTGTTTCTGTTAAGTGCAACTGCGTATACGCGAGTTTCTTTTGTCAGAAGTGCATGTACACGCACCTGTGCTGGAACACAGTCGTGTATTCCATTTTTTGAATTCTTTTTTCAAATGTTTCTGCCCATAAAGATTTGTTTCTTGGTCTGTTTGGTTTCTGAGTGATCAGTTTCTGTCTTTAGAATTTAATTATTTAGTGAGCTTACTATTTTGAATTCTCTTATGCTTTGAAAAGTTTTGGCCTAGGTTTGCTTTTGAGTGAGTTTTATGATTTGTGCTTGAACACACAAGACTTCTTATCGAATTTCTTGATTGTTCTAGTCTTCCAGAAGCAGATTGTTTTCAATCTTTGTGTCAAGCTTGATTATTTGTCTACTTGCTTTGCTTTTCGTCATTTTGCGGCCTTACAACTTTTCTTGCTTTTTGAAAGTTTCTTTTTGACAAATTTGAAAGTGTTTCTTTCCTAACTTCTTGGTTAGTTTTTCAAAGCTCTTTGCTACCTTTTGGGTCGTTTAGTGCAAGTTGAAGCCTTTTTGTTCAAGTTTTCATTCATTGTCGAATTTGTGACTTGAAAAGTTTCCTTGTGCTCTTCTTTTGGTCCTTGAGTCTTTGGTGGCATTTAAGAGTTCTTTCGAAAAGTTGTTTTGATTGTTTCTTGAAAAAGGAAAAGTCTTAAAAAACATTGTTTTTCTTTTATTTAGCCAAGTTTTTTGGTTCCTTTTTCATTTTTTGAAAATGAATTGTGATCTTTTACGATCTGTCCTTCTTGTTTGGAGAGATTTTTTCCCGTTAAAAATTTATATTATCTTCAATACTTAAGTTGGCTTATTAATGGTTATTAACAATTGCTTTCGTTTTTAAGAGTGATTTAGGATCTTGCATCTTCATTACACCTGCATTAGGATAGTTTGCATTATTAAAGCATTAGTAATCTTTTTGGTTTTTGCGTGTGTGAAGTTTGTTTCAAGAAAAGAAAAGAAAAAGTTTTTGCTTTATAAAAGTTTCGTAGAACCTATGTAGAGATCTCTTTTCATCGAAGGAAAAATGATTGCATTCATGTAGTTACATTTTCATTGATTTCAGTTGAGTCATACACACATCATCAGTTTCACTCCCATACCCTTGACCTAAAAGAACAACCTTTAAAATCAAGCCCTAATTAAAATAAACTAGAACTTTTTTGTATTGTCATCAGAATACACCAACAAGTTTAGGTTTATTTAGGGCCTTGGATTAGGTGAGAGGAGAGTTAACTCTCCAAGGCTGCTCTAAATTGTGAAATACAGAAGTTTGATTAAAGAGCTAAATCCAATACTGTTAGGGAGAGCGGGAAAGCTTCGTGACGGGGAGTAAAGCACGAGGGTTAGTGAAGATAAGGATGAGAGATGCCCCCTCTCTTACTTGTCGGATCTGTTGGGTGTGGAGTATGACTATCATCCTAATTTAGAGGTTTTTGTTTCAGCCAGATGTATACCCCAGGAAGATAGTACACCCCTCCATGTGGGGGGGACTTGTCCCCCCTGTGGGGGTTCGGGGGGGGCATCCCCCCCGACTGGGGGTCCGGGGGCCAGCGGGGGTTTTGGGGGCAGCGCCCCCGAAGCTAAAAACAGATGTAAAATTGCCTTGTAAAAGTATAGTAATTTCTAGTCAATTTGGGCCATTCATTAGGCAGATGATCTGACAGTAGAATTTATGTTTAGTTTAGGGTTTTTTCCCTAGAAGGCAACCCCTCTCTTTGTATGAGGGTATTGTATTAACGCTGGAGATATATGTGTATTCTCATAGTGAGAAACAAAGAGGTGAGACTGTGCTTAGAGAAAACAAAGGATATTACAACGGATCTACTGTAGGTTGTGTCTCCTCATTTTGCTGGATAATAGAAAGGAAGGACTGGCTGTTCAGGGTGGACGTAGCCCAAACTGGGTGAACCACGTATATCTATGTCTCTCTGGTTTTATGTGTTTCTGTTTTTCCACATATTATATGTCTTGCATTTCTCTGTCATATATAATATTTTTCTAACAACTGGTATCAGAGCCGAAGGTATATTTCGCTGATAAACTTGCAAGAAAGAAGGGTTTCTCATTTGAGTGGGAGCAATGGCAGAAGATGGTAAGTTTAGGGTCGAGAAATTTAACGACCAAAACTTCCTCTTGTGGAAGATGCAGATGGAAGATTATCTGAATCAGAAAGATTTTTACCTACCATTAAGTGGAAAAACAAAGAAGACGACGGCTATGACAGATGAAGAATAGAACATTCTCAATAGAAAGGCACTCGGAACAGTATAGTTGTGCCTCGCAGCATCGGTCGCCTTCAACATTTCGAAGGAAACAATGACAGAGGGTTTGATTCAAGTGTTGGCGAAACTATATGAAAAACCCTCGGCCTCAAACAAGGTATTTCTTATGAAACAATTATTTAATATGAAGATGTCAGAAGGTGGATCTATTGCAGACCATTTAAATGATTTTAATACAGTTACAATTCAGTTAAGTTCTATAGGGGTAAACTTTGATGATGAAGTTAGAGCTATGTCATTCTTGTGCTCATTTCCAGAAAGTTGGAATGGTTTAGTAATGGCCATTAGTAACTCTGTTTCTGGATCTAGTACTTTAAAGTTTGATGATGTTTTTGGTGTTATCCTTAGCGAGGAAATGCGACGGAAAAGCTCCGGTGAGACATCGGGTAAGGCTTTGAGTGCAGAGTCTAGGGGAAGAAAAATGGAAAGAGGAAAGAGCTCAGGATATCACAGTAAATAAAGAAAAGGCAGATCCAAGTCCAGATCGGGGATAGTGTGCTGGAAATGCGGAAAGAAAGGACACCTAAAGAAAGGTTGTAGATCTCGGAAGGGAAAAGAAGGAGATGCACAGCAGGAAAACAATCATGAAGCAAATGTGACAGGTGAGATGTGACAATATGCTTTGATTCTTTCTTTCGAAAATGTTACTGATTCCTGGGTGGTAGATTCAAGGGCTTCATTCCATGCCACACCTAATAAGAAATATTTTCATGACTATGTTCAAAGAGATTTTGGACAAGTCTGTTTGGGTGATGATAAACCCTGTAAAATTGTTGGAATGGGTAATGTTCTTGTAAAACAGCAGAATGGAAACCAATGGCTACTAAAGGAGGTAAGGCATATTCCAGATCTGAAGAAAAATCTGATTTCAACAGGGCAGTTAGGTGATGAAGGTTGTGTGACAACTTTCACAGATAAAGCTTGGAAGGTCACCAAAGGAGCCCTGGTAATAGCAAAAGGCGAAAAGGTTGGTACATTGTATTTATGCAATGGTATTTCTAACTTTGTTAATGCTTTAACTTCCAAAGGAGCAGATGCAGCATTATGGCATCATAGGCTCAGACACATGAGTGAGAAGGGGATGAAGATTCTTCACTCAAGGAATTTGTTGTTGGGTTTGAATAATGTTGATCTGGACTTCTGTGAGAATTGCATTTATGGAAAACAAAAGAGAGTCAAATTTCCCAGAGTTGGGAAAGAAAAGAAGAGCGAAAAATTAGAGCTTGTGCATACAGATGTATGGGGACCTGCTCAGGTATCATCTCTCAGTGGCTCTCATTATTATGTTACTTTTATTGATGATGCAACTAGAAAAACTTGGATTTATTGTATTCAGAATAAATATGATGTATTTGATACTTTCAAGAAATGGAAAGCTTTGGTTGAGATTGAGACACGAAAGAAATTGAAGTGTCTCAAATCAAACAGTGGAGGTGAATATTGCAGCACAGAGTTTGATAGGTACTGTTTAAAGCATGGAATTCGCATAGAGAAGACAGTTCCAAGAACACCACAAGAAAATGGTGTGTCAGAAAGGATGAATAGAACAATCATGGAGCATGCAAGGTGCATGAGAGTGCATGCAGGATTGCCTTTACAATTTTGGGTAGATGTTGTAGATACTGTTTTTTATCTAATAAACAGAGGGCCTTCAAGTTCCTTGGATGGTGGTATTCCAGAGGAAGCATGGACAGGTAAAAGGGTAAACTACTCCTTTTTAAAGCCTTTTGGTTGTGAGGCCTTTGTCCATATTAATAAAGAAAATAGAACAAAGCTTGAGGCAAAATCAAAGAAATGTACCTTTATTGGATATGGTGTTAATGATTTTGGTTATTGCTTATATGAATATGAAAATCACAAATTCATTAGGAGCAGAGATGTAATATTCAATGAAAAGGTCTTTTATAAGAATCAGTTGCAGGAAAAGAAACAAGAAAAAGAAAACAAGGAATACACAGTTCTTGATGGGATCACTGAAAAAGTAAAGGTGCCTGAAAATAATAATAATCAACAACCACAATAACAACAACCACCACAACAGCAACAGGCACCCCAAACACCTGAAAGTGGTGTTAGAAGATCTACCAGGATAAGTATACCCCATGAACGATACTCTCCTTCATTATATTATTTATTGTTGACTGATTCTGGTGAACCTGAATGTTATGAAGAAGCAATGCAGGTTGAAAGTAGGAAGAAATGGGAGCTAGCCATGGAAGAAGAGATGGACTCCTTAATGCATAACCAGACTTGGGACTTAGTCAAGTTGCCTGCAGGTAAAACTAGATTGCATAATAAATGGGTTTACAGGCTAAAGGAAGAAGATGGAGGAAAACAGAGGTACAAAGCTAGACTTGTGGTGAAGGGGTTTGCACAGAAGAAAGGTATTGATTTTGATGAAATATTTTCTCGTGTTGTTAAAATGACTTCAATCAAAACTATTTTAAGTCTAGTAGTAGTTGAAGATTTGCATCTTGAGCAGTTAGATGTAAAGACAACCTTTCTCCATGGGGATTTGGAGGAAGAGATATATATTCAGCAACCACAAGGATATGAGGTAAAAGGGAAGGAGAAACTAGTGTGTAGGTTGAAGAAGAGCTTGTATGGCTTAAAACAGGTTCCAAGAGTGTGGTATCTAAAATTTGACAAGTTTATGTCTGAACAAGGTTATACTAGATGTCACTCTGATCATTGTGTTTATCTAAAAAAGCAAAATGATGGCAGCTATATTATATTGTTATTGTATGTAGATGACATGCTTGTCGCAAGGTCTAACATGCAGGAAATAAATGTGTTCAAAAGAAAATTGGCAAATTCATTTGCAATGAAGGATTTGGGAGCTGCAAAACAAATCCTTGGTATGAGAATAACTAGAGACAAGAAAAATAGCAAATTAACATTGTCTCAGAATGAGTACATACAAAAGGTGTTGAAAATATTTAATATGCACAATGCAAAACCAGTTAGTACACCTTTTGCTAGCCATTTCAAACTTACTAAGGAGATGTGCCCAAAGACCCAAGAAGACATGGATTATATGTCTAAAGTCCCATATGCATCAAAAGTTGGAAGCTTAATGTATGCAATGGTCTGCATAAGGCCTGATATTGCACATGCAGTGGGAGTTGTAAGCAGGTACATGAACAATCTAGGAAAAGAATATTGGATGGCAGTGAAATGGATTCTCAAATATTTAAGAGGTACCACAAATCAATCATTATGCTTTGGTGGTTCAAACATTTATCTATAGGGATATGTTGATGTAAATATGGCAGGTGACAGAGATAAAAGGAGGAGCACTACAGGATATGTATTTACTATAGGTGGAACAACTGTTAGTTGGGTTCAAAAATCCAAAGTGTTGTTGCACTTTCAACAACAAAAGCAGAGTATGTCGCTGCTACAGAGGCTAGTAAAGAAATGATTTGGTTACAAAGGTTTATGGATGAATTAGGTAAGAAGCATGATATGGGCACGTTATACAGTGATAGCCAAAGTGCCATTCATATTACAAAGAACTCAGCATTTCATTCCAAGACTAAACACACACAGCTCAAGTACCATTTCGTATGATCAGTGTTGGAAGATGGAGAGTTGAAGCTGGAAAAGATACACACTAGCCAGAATCCTGCAAATATGCTAACAAAAGTTGTAACCAGGGAGAAACTGAGAATATGCTCAGTTTCAATTGGTCTTCAAGGATGACAATGACGATGAGAAACAACTAGGTCCAAAGAGGAGTCATTGTCCAGCAAATGAAGCAGTGGTGGAATTGCTACAATCATTCTCCAAGTGGGAGATTGTTGGATGTGGAGCATGATTATCATCCTAATTTAGAGGTCTTTGTTTCAGCCGGATATATACCCTAGGAAGATTGTACACCCCTCCATGCGGGAGAGGGGGGGGGGGGACTTTTCCCCCCTACGGGAGTTCCAGGGGGGGGGGAGGGGGGGTGGGGGGGCATCTCCCCCAGCTGGGGGGTCAGGGGGCCAGTGGGGATTTCGGGGGCAGCGCCTCTGAAGATAAAAACAGATGTTAAATTGCCTTGTAAAAGTATAGTAATTTCTAGTCAATCTGGGCCGTTCATTAGGCTGATGATGTGACGGTAGAGTTTATGTTTAATTTAGGGTTTTTTTCCTAGAAGGCAACCCCTCTATTTGTATGAGGGTATTGTATTAAGGCTGGAGATATATGTGTATTCTTAGAGAAAGAAATAGAGAGGTGATACTGTCAGAGAAAATAGAGGATATTACAATGGATCTACTGTAATTTGTGTCTCTTCATTTTGCTGGATAATAGAAAGGAAGGACTGGCTGTTTGGGGTGGACGTAGCCCAAACTGGGTGAACCACGTATATCTGTGTCTCTCTGGTTTTATGTGTTTGTGTTTTTTCGCATATTATATGTATTGCATTTCTCTGTCATATATAATATTTTTCTAATAGGAACCTACCTCACAACTGTTCCGCCCGGCTTCTAATACGAGTTGGTGTCCATAGTTTCCTATCCTAGGAATCCACACAGGTGGCTGCAGAGGGGAATCTCGTGGCACCTGAGGTTGACGTTGCATCACATTCAACAGTACTTCTGGAGGGCACCCTTGCGAATCTTGGGGGCTTGCACTGGCAAAGGCTGTTGTCTGGAGGTCAGTGTAACTACCTCTGATACCTTCGCTGGTAGGCCTGGGCCATCATTATCCTAGACTATCTTCGGAAGGTCCCTTACTTCACTTTCTTGTATTTTGGTGTTCAGTCCTCATCACTTGGAATGGAAATACTTGGAATTTTCTTGATTGGTTGTATCTTTAGGGACTTTATAGTTGAGTGCTCTTTGCTCCTTGTAGATAGTTGGCTTTAGGTATTTTTGTCTAGTCACTTTTGGACTTTAGATTCTGAGTGATTGACTTACCACTCTACTTATCTTGAAAGACTTTTTTTCGAAAGTTGTGGAGTTGCCTCCTCAAGGGCAAAGGTTTTCATGTGTGTCTATCTTCCTTGAAAAGTCATTTGTACATTCTCGTGAGGGAAGGATCTACAAATAAGTTAGATATGGCTAATATTCATGTGGAAACTAACCAAGGTACCCTCCCAAAAGGGGGTCCTTGTGCTTTTCCTTTCTTTGGAAACATTGGTACTCCCTTGATGGCCACTTTGAATATTCTTGGATTGAATGTTGGACTACCAGTTTGGCTGTGGTCCACTCCGAATATTCCAGATGTTCTTGAATATTCTCAAATGAATTCTTTATTTCAGGGGCATCAAATGGATGTTAATTGTTCATCTTCTTTCAAATAGAAATCTAGTATTCCTCTTTCTCCTCCTTCTTGTAATAATAAATCTAAAAAGAGGAGAAAGAGGAAGATGAAGAAGAAGAATAATTCTATCCATTCATCATCAACCTCTGCCAGTCATGTTGAAGATGAGCCTTTAGCCGCTACAAGTCATGCTGGGGGCATAAGTCTAGTCACTACAAGTCATACTAGTAATTCATCATCAACCTCTGCCAGTCATTGTTGGGTTGTGTTATATTCTTTCCACGTAGTTAACAGGGGGTTTGAGGGGCACCCGTAACCCCACTTTATGGGGTCCGGGGCAGCGCCCCGGAAAATTTTGGTTTTGGACCCTATGTTAGGTTGGGCGGACCCACCTATGGTTTTGTGCATGATTTTCGCACATGTTTTTTGGACGCGATGGTTTTCGTTCCATGATATTGGATGCTTTGGCATGTATAAATATGTATTGTAACATTGAAAGGAACATAATGAAAAAGCAAGCTGGTAGTCTCGGTTTTGGGATCCAGGGGAAAATCTCTGTGTATATGTGTTTTATGTGTTATGCTCTCGCATTGTTTATTTTATTTGTTTTAGAATTCGTATGCAGGTAATTTCTGTACGGGGTTAAAACCTACATTTGGTATCAGAGTTGTTTTGGCTTCAAGGGGACGTCTTTTTTACTGAGGGGTTTCGCTCGTGCCTGTGGTAGACCCTGTTCAGTGGGAGACCTGCGAGATCGATTCTAGCGGTGAAAGAAGATGGTGAGCAGTGGAAAGATAGAGATCGAGAAATTTAATGGTCAGAGTTTTGAGTTGTGGAAACTCAAGATGGAGGATCTATTGGTGGATAAAGATCAGTGGATCGCGGTAGATCCAGGTACCAAACCAACGGGAGTGTCCGATGAAGAATGGAAGAAGTTGGATCGAAAGGCAAAGATCACAATACGATTGTGTGTCTCAGATTTAGTATTTTAGAATGTATTAGGGGAAGCTACGGAAAAGGCTTTGTGGGACAACTTAGGGACTTTGTACCAATCTAAGTCTCTGGTGAATAAATTGTTCCTGCCGAAAAATCTGTATAACTTGAGGATGAAAGATGGAGACTCGGTGACAGAGCATCTGAATGCATTTAATACTGTGGTAAGTCAGTTAGCATATGTTGATATTAAAATTTCAGATGAAGATGAGTGCATCAATTTGTTGTGTTCTATACCAAATTCATAAGATAGTCTAGTTATTGCAATAGGTAGCAATGCAACTACCTTATAGTTTGATGAAATAGTCTCAACCTTGCTGACAGAGGAGATGAGACGGAAAAATATGGAGATCCAGAATGGTGATGCCTTGTTGTACGAGGACGGTCCCGGAATAGAAACAAAAATAAGTCATCGAGTGGGAGATCTAAATCTAGAGGGAGATCTAAATCTCCAGGAAAACCTGTAAAGGTGGTGTGCTGGAAATGCGGAAAGGAAGGCCACTTTAAAAGGGACTGTAAATCTAAAGCTCCTGAAAAAGGAAAGGGATCTGATGAGGCTCCTTCTGCAGAGGCAAAAACCACCTCAGATGAAGGTGGTGATGTGTACTTGGCTTCTTCAAGTACACGTGTAGATCATGAGGCATGGTTTATTGACTCAGGTGCATCCTTTCACTTCACTCCCCATAGAGAGTGGTTCTGTGAGTATGAAAAACATGATGGTGGTGATTTCTTCTTGGGGGATGACGGGAAGGCTAGAATCATTGGTCGTGGAAAAGTAAAGTTGAAGCTGCAAGGTGGAAAGCTTAGAACACTTTTGGGTGTTCTGCATATTCCTGCATTAGCCAGAAATATAATTTCTGTAAGCAAGTTGGATGATGCAGGTGTAAAAACAATGTTTTAGAAGGATACCTGCAAGATGGTTCGGGGAGCACTGGTATTGATGTGGGGAGTTCAGATTGGAACTATGTACAAGCTACAAGGTAGCATGGTTGTTGATAGGTCCAACAATTCTGTGGTTCCTGAAAGTGGAGCAGAAAATCTAGTGGTCTCTAGAGAGAAGACCATGTTGTGGCATCAAAGGCTTGGACTTATTGGAGAGAAATGCCTTCGAATACTTCATGGTAAAGGTATGGTGGAAGGTATGAGTAATAGCTCTATGGATTTTGATTTCTGTTAAAATTGTGTATATGGGAAGCAGAATCGGGTGAATTTCCCCTCTAGTAGTAAGAGGGCGAAACAAATATTAGAACTTGTGCACAGTGATGTGTTTGGACCTGTGAAGGTTCCATCACTGGGTAAGTCTGTGTACTATGTATCATTTATAGATGACTTCTCAAGGAATACATGGATATATTTCCTTAAGAAGAAATATGAAGTCTTTGACAGGTTTAAAGAATTTAAGGCTCTGGTGGAAAACCAGACAGAAAAGAAGATAAAGGTGTTGAGGAAAGATAACGGTGGGGAGTTTTGCAGCAAGGAATTTGAAGAATTTTGTAAGAAGTGTGGTATAGCAAGACAGAAGACTACTCCATATACACCTCAGCAAAATGGAGTTGCAGAAAGAATGAATAAGACGTTGATGGAAAAGGCAAGAAGCATGCTTAATGGTGCCGGGTTAGGATAGGAATTCTGGGCAGAGGAGGTGGATACTGCATGTTACCTAGTCAATAGGTCACCTTCATTAGCGTTGGAGGATAAGACTCCACAAGAGGTATGGACTGGTAATAAACCCTCTCTTTCACATCTGAGGGTATTTGGATGTGATGCATATGTACATGTTCCAAAGGAGAAACGAACCAAGTTGGATAATAAATTTGAAAAGTGCATCTTTATTGGGTATAAGGATGGTTTAAAGGGTTATAAACTTTGGAACCCAGTAATAAAGAAACCCATTGGCAGCAAATGGGTGTTCAAGAAGAAGACAATTGTAGAAGGAAAGGTGGAGAAATACAAAGCTTGGTTGGTAGCAAAATGTTATTCCCAGGTGTCGGGAATTGATTTTGGTAATATTTTTTCTCATGTTGCCAAGGTAACTTCTATTAGATTACTTTTATCTATTGCTGCTACTTTTGATTTTGAGGTAGAATAGATGGATGTGAAGACAACATTTCTTCACGGGGATCTGGAAGAGGAAATCTACATGAAGCAACCTGAAGGCTTTGTGGTGAAGGGTAAGAAAGAACTGGCATGCAAGTTAAAGAAGTCTCTGTATGGGTTAAAACAGTCACCAAGGTTGTGGTATCAGAAATTTGATACATTTATATGGGGACTTGGCTTCACCGGAAGCAAAGAAGATCACTGTGTGTATTTTAAATTAATTGGTGACTTTGTTATTTATTTGGTCTTGTATGTGGATGATATGTTGCTGGTTGGAAATGACAAAGAAATTATCCAAGATTTGAAGACCCCATTGTCCTCCAAATTCGACATGAAAGATCTTGGTGCTGCAAACTATATTTTGGGAATGGAAATTAAAAGAGATCGGGCAAAGAGGAAGATCTAGTTAAACCAAAGGAAGTATGTCGAGACAATACTGCAGAGGTTTAATGTGCAAGATAGTAAACAGGTGAAGGTTCCTATTCATGTAGGTGTGAGGTTATCTGCTGAATAGTGTCCCAAGACACAAGAAGAGGAAGAAGACATGTCCCGTGTTCCATATGCAAGTGCAGTCGGTAGCCTGATGTATGCAATGGTCTGTACTAGACTAGACATTGCACATGCAGTGGGAGTATTGAGCAGGTTTATGTCAAAACCAAGGAAGGAGCACTAGACAGCAGTGAAGCAGGTTTTCAGGTATTTGCGTGGCACTAGTGATTATGGTTTGTGCTACCAAGGAAGACCAGGATTGGACAAAGTGTTGGATATTCATGGCTTTGTTGATGCAAACTGGGCTGGAGATATGGATCAGAGAAGATCTACAAGTGGGTATGTGTTTAACCTATTTGGAGGTGCAGTCAGTTGGATGAGTAAGAAACAATCTGTAGTGGCACTGTCAACTACAGAGGCAGAATACATGGCAGCCACTCATGCAAGCAAGGGAGCAGTTTGGCTGCAGAGATTGTGTTCAAGTATGGGGTTAGTATGGGAAGCTATAAGGATAGATTGTGACAGCCAAAGTGCAATTTTCTTAGCAAAGAACCTCGCATATTATTCAAAGACAAAGCACATTGATGTTCAGTATCACTTTGTGAGGGATATGATAGAAGACAAAAAGGTGTTGTTGGTAAAGGTGGACACTTTGAAGAATATTGCAGATGCATTGACAAAATCTGTGAACTCTGAGAAGTTCTCTTGGTGTAGAGAGACAATGGGCATTTCAGGGATGGAAAAATGACTAAGCTCTCTTGTGGCCCCTTGTGGAAAGAAAACAACAAGTGGGAGAATGTTGGGTTGTGTTATATTCTTTCCACGTAGTTAACAGGGGGTTTGAGGGGCACCCATAACCCCACTTTATGGGGTCCAGGGCAGCACCCCGGAAAATTTTGGTTTTGGACCCTATGTTAGGTTGGGCGGACCCACCTATGGTTTTGTGCATGATTTTCGCACATGTTTTTTGGACGCGATGGTTTTCGGTCCATGGTATTGGATGCTTTAGCATGTATAAATATGTATTGTAAAATTGAAAGGAACATAATGAAAAATCAAGCTGGTAGTCCCGGTTTTGGGATCCAGGGGAAAATCTCTGTGTATATGTGTTTTATGTGTTATGCTCTCGCATTTTTTATTTTATTTGTTTTAGAATTCGTATGCAGGTAATTTCTGTACGGGGTTGTTATAGGACAAATTGACCTCCTAATCAACTCAAAGGAGAAGGACAAGATGACTGAAATATTGACCATAGTTGCAGGCCCAGAATCCACACTAACGCTCTTTGTACATTGATAACCTGCTTTATAAATCTTGTTTACAAGCATAAAAGAGCGTTAGTCAAGCTGCTAACTCATGTTGTTAGACCAGAGGGACCATTGGTGAACTTTAGTGATGCTCAAAGTGGTTATGCCAACGAATCTGCCATAAAATATCTAGATATTATATCCCTAAATTTGTGCAAGAAAAGCAGGGAATCTCCAAAAATCAAGATATTTGGAGAAATTCTATTCCAGAAACAGAGGCAAATGAGAAAAAGCTAGTAAATGAGGCAGGGTCATGGTTTTTACCCAAATGAATTACAGGAGGATTTGGGAAGCCCTAATTCAATTACTATTTAAGCAACGAGAGGGCCATTGCACAATGGTCAGAGCATTTAGAAGGATAGTACATGGTGTTGTTGTGATATTGTCATATTCTTGAAGGAGCTCGCTGAAAGAAGGAGAGAGAGAGAGGAAGAAGGGATAAAGAAGGCTGATGCAACAGGGTTTTTGTAATCACTCTTCTGTTCTGAATATAGGACTGCAGTTGTGTTCCACTACTCGAAGTGTCAGTGATATTGTGCATTTATTTGTCCATTCTGATGCTTGTTGTGTTGAGTAGATAAGTTACACATTTATACATGTTTGTTATGGATTCTTTCATTAATTGTCAGAAGTATATGCTGTGATTGGTTTGCTTCGTTCTTTTGTGCAGGAATCATCTTGGAGCCGGTCAGGAGGAGTTCTTCTTACCACACGGAGATCCCCAAGCGAATCTAGAAAGAACCAAAGGTGATCCTTTCTCCATATCTTGTCAATTTATGTCAGATATATGAACATGTGTGTAACAGGTACCTTTTGCAGATAACCTTGCGGTCTGTCGGAAGTCTTGGGAATACTTTCGAGGGTAATTTTCATCCCATGCATTTTACCCCATAGCAGGGGTTGAAACCTATAGTCATGTTGAAGATGAGCCTTTAGCCACTGCAAGTCATGCTGGGGGCACAAGTCTAGTCACTGCAAGTCATACTAGTAATTCATCATCAACCTCTGCCAATCATGTTGAAGATGAGCCTTTAGCCGTTGCAAGTCATGCTGGGGGCACAAGTCTAGTCACTACAAGTCATACTAATAATTCATCATCAACCTCTGCTAGTCATGTTGAAGATGAGCCTTTTGCCGCTGTACGTCATGCTAGGGGCACAAGTCTAGTCACTGCAAGTCATACTAGCAACGAGTCACTGACCTCTGCAAGTCATGTTCGGGACTCTCCGCAAATCACTGCTAGTCATGTTGGCGGAATGGATGTTGATAAGAAACCTGGATGTAGAAGTTTTAAACCTAAGTTCCCTTGTAAGATATGCAAGGGAGACCATCATACTCATTTTTTCCCTGGTATTCTAGAGGTACAAAGGATATGGTCTGAATCTGAAAGTTCTTCTACTCTTGGATCTGATATGGTTTCTCAATAGTCCCATCAACCATTGGTTGATAATGTGGTTGAGCCAGTGCAATCTCTGGCTAATTACACTCCTCTTTTGGGGGGTGAAGTGCCTAACAAAAGAGTCTGTTTGATTTCTAATACAGAGTCTTCTGGTATAGGGGGCATTCTAGTTTCTTCGAATGTTCCACCTCCAAGTTTTAGGAGTGTCTCCTTTGATTGGGATAGTCTTGTCGAGCTTTGTCTTCCTTCTGCCGCACCTTTCCAAGTAAATGTCAGAGTTAATTCCACAAACATCTATCGATGTATGGTGGATGAAGGATCCTATGCAAGTATTATATCCTCTTTGACTTGGAAAGCTTTGGGTTCCCCAAAGTTGTTGAAAACTCAGAGTCAGTGGTTAGCTTATGATAGAAGACTTGGTGAATCTATGGGTGTTCTTCCTCAATTGCCTATTACTTTAGGTGGGAAGACTATCTTAATCAATATGATGGTGGTTGATAGCCCTTTAGACTTTAATATGCTACTTGGGTGTGATTATGTCTATGCTATGAATGTTGTGGTGTCTTCACTCTTTCGAGTGATGTGTTTTCCTCATTTAAGGGACTATTGTCACTATTGATCAGCTTCCATCTGATAATCACCATCCTAATTCGAATTTACTGCAAAATACCCCTTGGTTTGTTCCAAGTGTTCAAGTAGACTCTACCCCACCATGGGTGAACTATGTGGCATTGAATCCTCAATGTTCAATCGCTTCTGAGAAGGATCCTTTGACTTATTATTCTCCTTCTTGGGACTTGGTCCTGATAGTTGACCGAGAGATTCTTCCTATAGGGACATGGTGTTATAGACATATTTGGGCACATCAACCCCAAACTTATATGTCGATGTATTAGGGCTCATCAACCCCTAAAATATTTTTTTCATACCCTAAAAGAACATAGTCATCTGAATACATCATTCCCCAAAAGTTCCATCTGAGAAACCATCCAGAAATTGCTTAAATTGAACCATATTGACTGCTCCACTGGCAAAGTGCAATGCATAATGAGTGGTACAATGTTAGGGTACGATGTCTATTGTTTAGGCCTTCTATAGGGTGCGATGGGTGAGGATGGACAAATGTCTGAGACAATTTGCTAAGTGGATGCTCATGGAATCTTCTAGAAACTTCTCCTGTGGTACTTGTCTCTCTGAATTCGCCCAAGGATGAATAAGGAATCTAAAACCATTTGTTATCCCTTCTCTTATGGAACCAATTGTAACAAGTGGAATGACACTAATAAAACCCCATGGATGACTCACACCCTTTGCAAACATCTATAAATGGATCCCTCATCCAAGAGATCGAAAGGCTGAAATATTGTGAATTGCAAGTGTTGATAGTTTGTAATTGAGGAGAGAGCATTGTATTCTTGTTGGAATGATTTTGCTATTTCATGAGGTGAAGAAGGATTGAAGCTAGGAGGATGATGTTGGATCAGAAAACTGGGTTGTAATTCTCCTTTCTATTAATAAAGCTCTTCAAGTTTTCTCCCATATGATTATGCAATTGTGAATGTTATCATTTGTTCATTATATATCTGATTCTATAATGTTTATGTTGTAATAGATCACGATGCTTTGATGGTTCTTTGTTACTGTACTTGTGCAGGTACTCTCCAAGCATGTTAAGTACGGGGAGGAGTTGCGGGATCTGTCAAAGGAGAGAGAGATCAAGCAAGGGATTAAGCGGAAGTTCCAGGTTGGTTCCATTATCTTTCTCTTATCTGTTACACATAGGAGAAATCATTGAATTGCTTTAAACTGTTGTTTCTAGGGTAGCTTCCAAACCTAGAGGGCAACAGCCACTTGTCTCTACGGCTCAACCACAACCTCAGGTTAGTGCTTCTTTATCTGGAATGACTCAGGCACCAACGGGTATTGTCAATCCGCAACTTGGTCAATCCTGCAGTATTGGGCAACAGCAAATGGTCCAACAACCATGGTTGGCACAATACCAACAACTACAATTCCAACAAACCCAACCTCAGTTTGGACTTGGTTTACAAGCTCAAACTGGATTTGGTCAATATCAAGCCTACCGAGGACCTAGGCAACAAGGCTTTGTAGGTTATGGATAGCCGCATTTTCAAACCGGTTATCAACAACCACACTATACTGGTTATGTCCAACAACCTTATCAAAGTTACCAACAACAGATGCATTATGTTGGTATGCAAATACATACTGCTCAGGAAATTCCATCTTATCCTGGGTATGCTCCACCCAACTTGAATCGGCAGTTGCCTTTTGTAGCAACTCTAGATTACTAGATTTGAACCGGCTAATGAATGATCTAATTGCATACGCCCCTTGGTGGCCAGCGATTCCTCATAAACTCCCCTCTGATATTCCTAAATTCAATGGAAATCTAGGTGAAGATCCATCGAATCACGTAATGATTTTTCATTTGTGGTGCTCATCTAACACTCTAAATGATGATTCGATTAGACTTCACCTTTTTCGGAGAACACTTACTGGTCCAGTAGCGAAATGGTAATTGAATTGCCTAGAGCTTCGTTTGATAACTTCACCATCCTTGCCACTACTTTTCTAACCCACTTTTAGTTACCCATCAGGTAAAAAACTGGGACAGAACTCCTTACCAATTTTAAATAGACTACGTCCACTCACATATCTGATCATATTCATGAGTGGCGACATTGTCGTCGAATGGTAAAGACGTATGTTACTGATCAGCTTTTAGCTGAGTGGTTTACTAAGTCCTTATTGCCATCTATCACTGAGGATGTGGCGAAAAGTGGAGTTGTCGTTGAAGAGCAAGTCATTGCTCGTGCCCAATATTTAGATTTGATCTATACTCAATCTAGCACACTCTACGAAAAAATTCCTGACGCTCCTAGACCAGATTTTTCCATTCCACCTCCTCCTAAATCGAATAGGGACTCTCATGCCGGTGATGGTGTGATTGGTGCCTCAAGCACACAAACCGAAAGCGGTCCATCTGGTCAAGCTCTTGTTGTTTCTAGTCAAAATGCAAATGACAATTCTATTGCCTTAGAGATTAATGTCGTGTCATCTAACAAAGGCAAAAATCCAAAGCAACCAGGGGGCAAGAAGAAAGGGAAAAATAATAAGAAGAAACAAGAGAATTCCACTCCTGAAAAATCATCTGAAAACCTTACTACGCCAAGGAAACCTCCTCGTTATCCATGTTTGATATGTAACGAGGAGCATTTTATGAGAGACTATCCACATTGATCTGAGGTTTCAAAACTTTTGAAGGCTTCGAATACCTCAGCGGTATTGATTGATCCGTTTCCAAACCCAGAAACTAATATGGTTGCTACCGATAATTCTTCCGCATCCCAAGTCCTAATGCTATCCATCGCAAACAAGAAAAATGATGCTTTGGTATTGACAAGTAGTAAAGATTATCGGAATCCATCATCGTTGAACAATCGGGCTACTGATCAACCTAGTGCTTCGACAACGACTTCGCCAGAAGTTGTTCCACCCATTATTCCTGAATTAACTATAAAGGCACCAAAGGGATTCATACATAAATCGACATTTAATCCTCATGCTCGAGCTGCTCATAATTATAATATAGTGGAGGATCTAACTCAATCGCCATCCTCTATGTCGACACTTGAGGTATTGCAAAATTGTCCCTCCCAAAAGCAGGGTTTGTTATCAGCAATAAGTGGGATCGATCCAACGAATTCCAATCTTGTGGCCTTTGATCATAAAGGATATACACCACAGTTACCAGTCCAACTCGCTTTCCTTATATAGGTAAAAGCCCTCAATAAAAATGTTCATCGAACCATCATTGATGAGGGGGCATCTACCTGTATTATGTCGATGAGTTGCTGGAAAACTCTTGGTTCGCCACCCATGTCATGATCACCAACAACATTAAAAGCGTTCAATGGAAGAACGTACACTGCGTATGGGATTTTAAGTAGATTGCAAGTTGAACTAGGGGGCAAGACAGTAGAGATTGAAGTCGAGGTCATTGATGGACTCCTTGACTACAATATTTTACTAGGAAGGCCCTAGGTTTATGCTATGGTTGCCGTTGTGTCTACATATTTCAGAAAGATTGCATTTCCCTTCCAAGGTGGAATCACAATCGTTGACCAACTAGCCTTTTTTGCTAATAGTTCACAAGCTACTAGAAGCATTCCATTGATCCATGGAAGTTCACAATCGCTTCAAAATGTTGGAGTAGGTCTCCTAAAAGACCCTTCCTTAATGGGTACTTTTGCCCTCCCGTCTCCATCTAGTTTCGCGGAAGTGGCCACAGTGGAAACCTGTCATATGATCTCTTCTACATCATCTGAGTTTAAGAAGAGTTCTGACTATTTTGATAGTGAGGATCATCGCGAGGAGTTGCCGCCAAGCCCCATCGAAGCTTTGTAGCAATCAATTTTTTGGGCTTGTATGGCAAATCCGAGTCCGCACTCAACAAGTGTTTGGGTAGATAGGTCTTTAGAATATGGTACCTCTTCTGATCCTTGGTCTCGTATACATTCTATAGACGAAGGAATCATCCAATCAATGATGATAGGAGAGACGTCGTGGGAAGAATATCATCATCGTTCCCACCTTTGAGATGACAATGAAGATTATTCAAACGACCTCAATCACCCTTCAATTGTTGATTTTTTATTAAATTCTGTAAATGCAGTGGATTCCGAGCGAAATCTGTCCAACATTGAAGAAACTATCGCAATTAATATTTCAACCAAACCTAATATTGTATAGAATATTCACATCGGCAAATATTGTTCTCCATTAGAACTAGATAGTTACTGTGCTTTTTTTTGCGAATTCAGACATGTCTTTGCATGGTCATATGAGAAATTCCAAGTATTGAATCGAGAATTGTTGAACATGAAATCAAGATGTATCCAGATGTCAAACCAGTACGACAACGGCTTCGACCTATTCATCCGAAGAAAGCCACTACCATTAAAGCAGAGGTTGAAAAACTTTTGTATGTTGGCTTCATTTACCCTGTACCTCTCACTGATTGGGTATTGAATATTGTTCCTGTGATGAAAAAACAAGGAAAAATTAGAGTGTGTGTCAATTATAGGGATGTAAATCAAGCATGTCCGAAGGAAAACTATCCTACACCCTTTATCGACTAGATTATTGATGAATGTGCCAGATGTGAAATCTTTTCATTTATGGATGGATTTTCGGGCTATAATCAAATCAATATCCGCCCACAGGACCAGTCAAACACTGCATTTATATGTCCATGGGGCACATTCGCATATCGTAAATTACCTTTCAGTTTGAAGAATGCAAGGGAAACATTTTAGAGGGCAATGAACTACGCCTTCCATGACATAAAACACATCGTTCAACCATATCTCGATGATCTTCCTACTCATTCGTGAAAACTGACTGATCATCCATAGCATTTGAGAGCCATATTTTTACGTTGATGACACTACAAGATACGACTCAATCCACACAAATGTGTGTTTTGTGTTGTTTCTGGTCGATTGCTTGGTTTTGTAGTTTCTAAGGAAGGAATTTGACTTGACCCATTTAAGGTTCAAGTGATCCTTGACATGCCTCCACCTTCAAATTTGCTTCAAATTTAGAGACTCCAAGGGAAAGCTAACTTTCTGAGGAGGTTCATTCCACATTATGCTGAGCTTGCTAAAGGTTATGCACGTCTTTTGAAAAAAGGGGTACCCTTCCATTGGGATCAGGTTGCACAAGCTTCCTTTGATGCTCTCAAAGATTCCCTGATAAAAGCATCATTAATGTATGCTCCTGACTATCAAAAAGACTTCAACCTGTATCTCGCCGCTGCAGATACAACCATCGCTATGGTTTTAGTGCAAGAACATGACGGAATTGAACATCCTATATATTATTTAAGTCATAATCTTAATGATACAGAAAGCAAGTACTCTTATGTTGAAAAGTTGGCTTTAGCAGCCATTCAAGCAGTACAGAGATTTCGACACTATGTACTCTTTCGCAAAACTACCATTGTGTCAGATTGCAACCCTATGACATACATTTTGTCACGCCAATTGCTTGGGGGCAAATATTCCAAATGGATAGCCATTTTGTAGGAGTTTGATCTGGAATTCACCAAATCCAAATCAAATAAGTCTCTCGTCTTTGTAGAGTTACTTTGTCACCTTCCCTCATCCTCCAACGATTTAACATCAAAAGCATCAATCATGGATGAGACTCTATTTCTGATATCATCAAGTGATCCGTGGTATGGGGATATACTGGTCTATCTCCAGACCCAAACTTTTAGTTCTAGCACCTCTCTCTCTGAACATCGACGTACTCGATACCAAGCCAAAGACTATCTAATCGTTGGTGATACACTTTACCGTCATGGTGTCGATATAGTTTTATGAAGGTGCCTCATGCATGAGGAGGTCGAAAAAGTTTTGAATGATTGTCATTTAAGTGCTTAGGGAGGACATAAATCTGGGTATGCTACCGCACAAAAAATCTTACGAGTTGGTTACTTCTGGCCCACCATATTCAAAGATTGCATAATTGCAGTCAGAAGTTTCCATGCTTGTCAGATTTTTGATCGCAAAACTAGATTATGCTGTTGGCCCATTCACTAAATGGGGCATTGATTTCATGACATGTAACCCCACCTCGGTCAAGGGGCATGGGTATATTATAGTTGTTGTCAACTATTTTACAAAATGGGCCGAAGCGATGCCTACATTGAACAACAACGGCGAAATGGCTGCTCTTTTCTTTTTCAATCATGTAGTTTCTAGATTTGGTGTACCACAGGCTATAGTCACAAATCATGGGTCGCATTTTCATAATCACATGATGATCGAATTAACTGCCAAATTAGGATTGTCCCATGATAGTTCTACTCCATATTATACGCAGGCTAACAGACAAGTTGAGGCAATCAACAAGTCCTTAAACGCATGCTGTAGAGAATGATTGGAGCCCATAAACGAAATTGGCATTTAATATTGTACTCAACTCTGTGGGCATATAGGACTTTGGTGAGAAATGCGACCAAATTTACACCTTTTTAGTTGGTGTATGGTCTGGAAGCAGTCTTACCCATTCAGTGCAAAATCTCATCCCTCAAGCTTGCAATCGATCTGCTTCCCGAAACTTCTGAAGAAGAAGCTCATTTCTTGGAATTAATCCATCTGGATGAAACCCGTCGTGATGCCGCGTTGGCTAACGAAGCACATAAGAAATGCATCAAGGCACAATATGAAAAAAATGTTAAGCCTCGTGTCTTCTCAGAAGGTGACCTAGTCTTGCTTTACGATTAGGATTCTGAAAAATTAGGAGCAAGTAAATTTGAACCATTATGGATGGGCCCTTACATTGTTAAATGTGTATTGACAAAAGGAGCCTACGAGCTAGTCGATTATGATGGGATTCCACTGTCACAGCCCCAAAATGGGTTGTATCTTAAACGTTACTATGCTTGATTAAGTGTAGTAAACTCATTATACATATGCTTTCATTGCATTTTTTGAGTGTTTTCTTTTAGAGTTGTCATTTTGGTTAGGTAATCCACTTCACATTTGTTGCAGATGTCAGACTTTTTGGAACCATTTGTTGGGTATGCCGACGGAGCTAGTCGTAGTGCTACAAACCTATCTTCTGCGGCCTGGGCCATTTTCGCTCCAAGCGGCGAGTTAGTGAGTTTCAAGGGGATATGTATTGGTCGATCGACGAACAAGATCGCTAATTATAGCGCGTTGACTGAACTTCTCTATGATGCTATTTCACATGGCATACGCCGACTCATTGTCAGGCTAGATTCACAACTTGTCATTCTACAGCTTACTGGCATTTATTCCATTCAGAACCCAGCTATTCATCATGTTCCTAAGAGTTAGGATTTTGGAAAGACATTTTGATTCCATACAATATAAACACATTTCCAGAAACTTAAACAAATTCACTGATTCATTAGCCAACTATGTGTTAAATAGACATTTGTAGCATTTGTAAAGGAAGCATTTCACATCAACATTTGCATTAGGATTTCATCACTTAGCCAAAATAAAACTCCAAAAATAAAAAATAGATAGTTGTTTATAGTTTTCACAAAATGTTTTGTGTCCAAGACAAAATCGGTCATCTGACCAAGAAACTTAAAGTAAATGCAGAAAAACATCCTAGACTAGTGATGTTGGTGATAACATGTCACCACCTGTGTTATCATGCGCAGGAGCCTAGTCCAACGACTCGGTACACCAGTAGTATGGCGTTGTAACCTCAAAGGTAACTCATCGGTCTTGACATCCTGAATGCCGAGAGTGAGGCCCTCGATCTGATCCTGCAACACTGACAGGGTCTCTGATATATCTAGATCTCGAAGGACGACACTCCCTACAGAATCCCCTGCTAGAGCGTTATCTGCTCCTCATGGATGTGCCACTGGTCGAACTGGTCCAATATCTACACACACATATGAGTTTTCTTAGTCTTGGTAACATCAAAAACACAAAAAAAAATATATAACTGAAAAAACAAAGATGTGGTCTAATCATTTTACCTATGGCACTCCACTGCTCACCAACTGGTCAAGCCAAATCAGGATCGCCTCGGAAATCCTTCCCGGTATATGGATACTCTGCAAATACCATCTCCTGGCGGTTGAACCACTCGAAAAAGGAATCTGAGAAGAAAACTTGTGATTGGCCAGCATGTCTAGCCATAAGGTCCACCCATCTCTGCATCCATGGTTCCCTCGGTGCATGCAATCCCAGGGAAATGTTTTGAGGTTGCATCAGTGGAATTCTTTCCAAAGAAAAAGCAGTCAATATGGATCCATAACAAAAGTTCTTGGTTCTTCCATTCTTTACTTTGGACAGTTGTTCTTTTATGACAGGAAGTATCGCCTCACACCAATTATACACCATCGATTCCAGGCATTCCAGGGCATACTGCATGTAAGATCTGTTCGCTAAATGTAAGGCCACGCTACCAGCCAATCTAGCAAAGGTAAATAGAATGGTCCTCAAAGGTCGATCAGTAACATCTCGGATATTAATCTTACCATCTATACTGGGTTGAGATCCATCCCTACAGAATTGACGAATGTAATATTTCACAGATTCGCCCCCACAAGCAAATCCTGATAGTGAAAGAGGGGCGCCATGCCTTGACAAACCTGTCAGAAAATAAATATCCTCGACCGTGAAAGGAATATATTTACCTCTGATCTGGAATACCTGGTCAATAGGATCCCAAGCATTGAGAAGATATTGCAACAAACTGATATGTTGTCTCATGTTGGATATGCGGAAAAACTTCAGTAAACCACAGTTTCTTAATGCAGCCACTATGCCCTAGTCATGTAAGGCAATCATATACTCCTCTTCATGTTCTTATTCATGCCATGTGACAACCATCTTGATCCAACAAATATCTGAAATGCAAACAATAGATGAGTTAGGATCCAATTTTGAGCAAAAACAGGTAAAAATTTGATGAAAAAACACTGTATAAAGTTGCCTTTCTGCACCCATCGCACCTTGCCTTTGAGCAAGGTGAGATGCATACTGACTGGCCTATTGGTAGCTCAGTATGCATCGCACCTTTCGATATAAGCTAGGTGCGATGATTGGGGAACGAAATCTTTAAACCCCAGGGGCCCAGAAAAGTGAAAAAACTTGCCCAGAATTGAGAAAAGAGGAAATGAAAATGAAGAGCTTGAGGGTAGCTCCTACCTAGTCCTGACAGCGCAGAGAATGGTCCACAGGATCTCCCGAAATCAACTGGTGAAATTTGAGGGGGAAAACTGCTTCAGAGCTCCAAATCCCAAATTTGAAATGAAATGATGAAAATGAAATGATAAAACTACTTTTTATGTTTACTATTCATGTACTTCAAAATGAAATGTTAGTTTTAGTTCATTTTTCATCCATATATATGTATTTCTAAACAATTTGATGGATTTTTGAGTAGGTTGAACGACTGATGAAAGAATCTGATGTGATAAATAGTGAATTGAACGTCTTTGACCACCAAGAAAACTTTTGTCTTCCTTTCGAGCTTTGATTCAAAAATGAAAATAAAACTATAGAGTCCTCTTTAAACCTTTTTCATACTCATTAAAATATGAAAAGAGCGTCAAGCGCTTGTCCTTTCCAACTTGTTAAAGTATTGGAAATGTCATCCCTCCTGTATTATTTTATCCTTTTTCGGACCTGAGGGATTACTTTACGAAAAATAACTTATGGAGTTTTCTTTTCATCCCTTTTCAAACTCTCTAAACATGAAAAGGACCGAGTTATCCTTGTCATTAAACTCGTTAAAATAATAGCGACAAACTTGTCCATCTAGATGAGACCGAGTTTCACTGTCACTAGACTCATTAAAACATTAAATAGCGACAAGTTTGCTCGAAGGGCGAATTATAGAACAAGCATATGTTATCCTCCACAAGCTTGACAAAAATAAAGAGGTACTGGTCAGCAATGACTGGGGGAAAAAGGGGAAAAACTTGAAGAATTTATGGTAGCAAGTCACTGTTGAACATGACACTTTCATTTTATCTCCATTATTGAGTTGAGTTGGGTTATTCTGTTCACCGGTCATCATACTATAGGTCTTTCATACCATCCATCTTTTGGGGTTAACGCTACCAATTCATCTCAATGTCGCCGACATGTTCAAGAGAAGTCATTCAGTTAAGAAACCACCATCCAGTTAATGTCTCATACACTGCAATACCTTCAACCTTCATTTTTTCATGACCACCATTCCTGAACCTTGTGTCGTCAACTCATTTTTGACCTCTAGAAATCATTTGCTTCGTTTCGTGTCGTCGATGTGGGATACATCAAGGCCCTCCTATGACGAGTCGTTTCTTGTCGACATCATCTCATTATCCAAGAAGTTGACTTAGGAATAATCCTTTCAATGCTTTGAAGCTTGCATACATCAATGGCAAGTTTCTCACTTCTGGCAACAGATTGACATCAAATGCAATTTGACCGAAAGATTTGTGGGTGTGGAGACTGATTATCTTCTGTATTCAAAGGTATCACCGCATTGGACCCTAGTTCGAAATGGGGCGGAAATGCTGCCCATAAAATATTCACTACAGGGGGGGTCAAGGGGGAGGGGGGGAAGCTGCAACCTTTGGGGAGCCCCCCCTGGAAGGGGGTTTCGGGGCAGTGCCCTCAAAGCTAAGAATGGATGTAAAATTACCTTATAAAAGTATAGTAATTTCTAGTCAATCTGGGCCGTTCATTAAGTAGAGATCTGATGGTAGAAGTTATGTTTAATTTAGGGTTTTTCCCCTGGAAGGCAACCCCTCTCTATATATGAGGGAATTGTATTGCATCTATGTAGATCGGTATTCTAAGTGAGAAAGAGAGAGGAGATTGAGAGCGAAGAGGGTGTTATAGCGGATCTGATGTAGGTTGTATCTCTTCAGTTTGTTGGATAATATAAAAGGAAGGACTGGTTGTTTCTCCGTGGGCGTAGCCCAAACTGGGTGAACCACGTATATCTGTGTCTCTCTTGTTTTATGCGTTTTCTGTGTTTATATTTCTGCAATATTTTATGTGTTCCATTGCTCTGTAATATATAATTTTCTAACAACGGGTATCAGAGCCGAAGGTCTATTTGGCTGATAAACTCACAGGAAAGAAGGGTTCCTGGTTCGAGTGGGAGCAATGGCGGAAGTTGGTAAGTTTAGGGTCGAGAAACTTAACGGCCAAAACTTCTCGCTGTGGAAGATGCAGATGGAAGATTATCTGTATCAGAAAGATCTGTACCTACCATTTGGCGGAAAAACAAAGATGTCGATGGGTATGACAGATGAAGAATGGAACTTTCTCGATAGAAAGGCACTCGAAACAGTACGGTTGTGCCTCGCAACATCGGTAGCCTTCAAAATTTCAAAGAATACAACGACAAGGGTTTGATTAAGGCATTGGCGAAACTATATGAAAAAATCTCGGCCTCAAACAAGGTATTTCTTATGAAACGGTTATTTAATATGAAGATGTTGGAAGGTGGATCTATTGCAGACCATTTAAATGATTCTAATACTATTACAAGTCAGTTAAGTTTTGTAGGGGTAAACTTTGATGATGAAGTTAGAGCTTTGTTATTCTTGTGCTCATTGCGAGAAAGTTGGAATGGTTTAGTAATGGCCATTAGTAACTCTATGTCTGGATCTAGTACTTTAAAGTTTGATGATGTTGTCGGTGCTATCCTTAGCGAGGAAATGTGACGGAAAAGCTCCGGTGAGACATCGGGTAATGCTTTGAGTGCAGAGTCTAGGGGAAGAAAAATGGAAAGAGGAAAGAGCTCAGGATATCACAGTAAATCAAGGAAAGGTAGATCCAAGTCTAGATCGGGGATAGTGTGCTGGAAATGTGGAAAGAAAGGACACCTAATGTAAGGCTATAGATCTCAGAAGGGAAAAGAAGGAGATGCACAAAAAGAAAACAATCATGAAGCAAATGTGACAGGTGAGGCGTTACAATATGCTTTGATTCTTTCTTTTCAAAATATTACCGATTCCTTGGTGGTAGATTCAAGGGCCTCATTCCATGCCACACCTGATAAGAAATATTTTCATGACTATGTTCAAGGAGATTTTGGACAAGTCCATTTGGGTGATGATAAACCCTGTAAAATTGTTGGAATGGGTAAGGTTCTTGTAAAACAACAGAATGGAAACCAACGGCTACTAAAGGAGGTAAGGCATGTTCCAGATCTGAAGAAAAATCTGATTTCAACAGGGCAGTTAGGCGATGAAGGTTGTGTGACAACTTTCACAAATAAAGCTTGGAAGGTCACCAAAGGAGCCCTGGTAATAGCAAAAGGTGAAAAGCTTGGTACATTGTATTTATGCAATGGTATTTCTAACTATGTTAATGCTTTAACTTCCAAAGGAGCAGATGCAGCATTATGGCATCATAAGCTCAGACACATGAGTGAAAAGGGGATGAAGATTCTTCACTCAAGGAATTTGTTGTCGGATTTGAAAAATGTTGATTTGGACTTCTGTGAGAATTGCATTTATGGAAAACAGAAGAGAGTCAGATAGAGTTGGGAAAGAAAAGAAGAGCTAAAAATTAGAGCTTGTGCATACAGATGTATGGGGACCTGCTCAGGTATCATCTCTTGGTGGCTTTCGTTATTATGTTACTTTTATTGATTATGCAACTAGAAAAACTTGGATTTATTATATTACAAATAAATCTGATGTATTTGATACTTCCAAGAAATGGAAAGCTTTGGCTAATATTGAGACATGAAAGAAATTGAAGTGTCTCAGATCAGACAATGGAAGTGAATATTGCAGCAAAGAGTTTGATAGGTATTGTTCATAGCATGGAATTCGTAGAGAGAAGACAGTTCCAAGAACACCACAAGAAAATGGTGTGTCAGAAAGGATGAGCATAACAATCATGGAGTGTGCAAGGTGCATGAGATTGCATGCAGGATTGCCTTTACAATTTTGGGCATATGTTGTAGATACTGTTGTTTATCTAATAAACAGAGGGCCTTCAAGTTCCTTGGATGGTGGTGTTCCAGAGGAAGCATGGATAGGTAAAAAGGTAAACTACTCCTTTTTAAAGCCTTTTGGTTGTGAGGCCTTTGTCCATATTAATAAAGAAAATAGAACAAAGCTTGAGGCAAAATCAAAGAAATGTACCTTTATTGGATATGGTGTTAATGATTTTGGTTATTGCTGATATGATTACGAAAATCACAAAATCATTAGGAGCAGGGATGTAATATTCAATGAAAAGGTCTTGTATAAGAATCAGTTGCAGGAAAAGAAACAGGAAAAAGAAAACAAGGAATACGTATTTCTTGATGAAATCACTAAAAAAATAAAGGTGCCTGAAAATAATAATAATAAACAACAACCACCACAACAGCAACAGGCACCCCAAACACCTGAAAGTGGTGTTAGAAGATCTACGAGGATAAGTATACCCCCTGAACGATACTCTCCTTCATTATATTATTTATTGTTGACTGATTCTGGTGAACCCGAATGTTATGAAGAAGTAATGTAGGTTGAAAGCAGGAAGAAGTGGGAGGTAGCCATGGAAGAAGAGATGGACTCCTTAATGCATAACTAGACTTGGGACTTAGTCGGGTTGCCTACAGGAAAAACTACATTGAAGAATAAATGGGTTTACAGGCTGAAGGAAGAAGATGGAGGAAAACAAAGGTACAAAGCTACACTTGTGGTGAAGGGGTTTGCACAGAAGAAAGGTATTGATTTTGATGAAATATTTTCTCCTGTTCTTAAAATGACTTCAATCAGAACTATTTTAAGTCTAGTAGTAGTTGAAGATTTGCATCTTGAGCAGTTAGATGTAAAGACAACCTTTCTCCATGGGGATTTGGAGGAAGAGATATATATGCAGCAGCCACAAGGATATGAGGTAAAAGGGAAGGAGAAACTAGTGTGCAGGTTGAAGAAGAGCTTGTATGGTTTAAAACAGGTTCCAAGGCAGTGGTATATAAAATTTGACAAGTTTATGTTTGAACAAGGTAATACTAGATGTCACTCTGATCATTGTGTTTATCTAAAAAAGAAAAATGATGGCGGCTATATTATATTTTTATTGTATGTATATGGCATGCTTGTTGCAGGGTCTAACATGCAACAAATAAACGTGCTCAAAATAAAATTGGCAAATTCATTTGCAATGAAGAATTTGGGAGTTGCAAAACAAATCCTTGGTATGAGAATAACTAGAGATAGGAAAAATCACAAATTAACATTGTCTCAAAATGAGTACATACAAAAGGTGTTGAAAAGATTTAATATGCACAATGCAAAACCAGTTAGTCAACCATTTGCTAGCCATTTCAAACTTAGTAAGGAAATGTGCCCAAAGACCCAAGAAGACATGGATTATATGTCTAAATTTCCATATGCATCAGTAGTTGGAAGTTTAATGTATGCAATGGTTTGCACAAGGCCTGATATTGCACATGCAGTGGGAGTTGTAAGTAGGTACATGAACAATCCAGGAAAGGAACATTGGATGGCAGTGAAATGGATTCTCAGATATTTGAAAGGTACCACAAATCAAGCATTATGCTTTGGTGGTTCAAACATTTCTATACAAGGATATGTTGATGCAGATATGGCAGGTGACAGAGATAACAGGAGGAGAACTACAGGATATGTATTTACTGTAGGTGGAACAACTGTCAGTTGGGTTTCAAAAATCCAAAGTGTTGTTGCACTTTCAACAACAGAAGCAAAGTATGTTGTTGCTACAGAGGCTAGTAAAGAAATGATTTGGTTACAAAGGTTTATGGGTGAATTGAGTAAGGAGCATGATATGGGCACATTATAGAGTGATAGCCAAAGTGCCATTCATCTTGCAAAGAACTCAGAATTTTATTCCAGGACTAAACACATACAACTTAAGTACCATTTCATACGATCAGTTTTGGAAGATGGAGAGTTGAAGCTGGAAAAGATACACACTAGCCAGAATCTTGCAGATATGCTAACAAAAGTTGTAACCAAGGAGAAACAGAGAATCTGCTCAGTTTCAATTGGTCTTCAAGTATGATGAAGAAGATGAGAAACAACCAGGTCCAAAGAGGAGTCATTGTCCAGCAAATGAAGTAGCAGTGGAGTTGCTATAATCAATCTCCAAGTGGGATATTTTTGGGTGTGGAGCCTAATTATCTTTTGTATTCAAAGGTATTGCCTTGCAAAAGTATAGTAATTTCTAGTCAATCTGGGTTGTTCATTAAGCAAATATTTGGCGGTAGAAGTTATGTTTAATTTAGGGTTTTTTTCCCTGGAAGGCAACCCCTCACTATATATGAGGGAATTGTATTGCATCTGTGTAGATTGGTATTCTAAGTGAGAAAGAGAGAGGAGATTGAGAGCGAAGAGGGTGTTATAGCAGATCTACTGTAGGTTGTATCTCTTTAGTTTGCTGGATAATATAAAAGGAAGGACTGGTTGTTTCTTCGTGGATGTAGCCCAAACTGGGTGAACCACGTATATCTGTGTCTCTCTTGTTTTATGCATTTTCTGTGTTTATATTTCTGCAATATTTTATGTGTTCCATTGCTCTGTAATATATAATTTTCTAACAAGATTTTGCGTGGTGTTCGACACCAGATCATGTATTCACACCACATGAATTGTACTATAGTACCTTGAGGATCATTATCATTATCGGTGATTCCTCTCGCGTCTGTTAACAGCTCACATCATTGGCTGGTAATCAGGCGATGTCTTTCCATGTTTGACTTTAGAACATCTCTTCACATGGATTGACTTGCACATCGAGTGAAGATTGAACGAGTTTGAAGACCCCAGATCTAGTTTCATCCATCTAGGTTGTGATATATTCAGGGATATAAAAACATCAAATGTATAAAGGCTCTGCACAGATGGTCATCCAAATCATGGATGATGACTCTATATCTGAAGAATCACCAATCTGTATCTACAGACGACTATCTGATCCATGTACATGAAATGAAATTTATAAAGCTGAGCATGGGAATGCCTCCCTCAGCTAGATAATGAAAATCATATTATGATAATGTATTGTATTGTAACTGATGCAGGTCACCTTCTAGTTCGAAACTTCAGATCCTCATGATAAAGCATTTCACCCGACAGGAATATTTACGACCTCGTGCTTAAGGGGGAAACTGTTATAGACATATTTGGGCACATCAACCCAAAACTTATATGTCGATGTATTAGGGCTCATCAACCCCTAAAAGAGTTTTTTCATACCCTAAAAGAACATAGTCATCTGAATACATCATTCCCCAAAAGTTCCATCTGAGAAACCATCCAGAAATTGCCTAAATTGAACCATATTGACTACTCCACTGGAAAAGTGCGATGCATACTAAGTGGTACACTGCCAGGGTGCGATGCATACTGTTTAGGCCTTCTATAGGGTGCGATGGGTGAGGATGGACAAATGTCTGAGACAATTTTCTAAGTGGATGCTCATGGAATCTTCTAGAAACTTCTCATGTGCCACTTGCCTCTCTGAATTCACCCAAGGATGAATAAGGGATCTAAAACCATCTGTTATCCCTTCTCTTATGGAACCAATTGTAACAAGTGGAATGACACTAATCAAACCCCATGGATGACTCACACCCTTGCAAACATCTATAAATGGATCCCTCATCCAAGAGATCAAAAGGCTAAAATATTGTGAATTGCAAGTAAGTGTTGATAGTTTGTAATTGAGGAGAGAGCATTGTATTCTTGTTGGAATGATTTTGCTATTTCATGAGGTGAAGAAGGATTGAAGCTGGGAGGATGATGCTGGATCAAAAAACTAGGTTGTAATTCTCCTTTCTATTAATAAAGCTCTTCAAGTTTTCTCCCATATGATTATGCAATTGTGAATGTTATCATTTGTGAATGCTATCATTTGTTCATTATATATTTAATTCTGTAATGTTTATGTTATAATAGATCACAATTCTTTGACGGTTCTTTGTTATTGTACTTGTGCAAGTACTCTCCAAGCATGTTAAGTACGGGGAGGAGTTGCGGGATCTATCAAAGGAGAGAGAGATCAAGCAAGGGATTAAGAAGGAGTTCCAGGTTGGTTCCATTATCTTTCTCTTATCTATTACACATAGGAGAAATCATTGAATTGCTTTAAACTGTTGTTTCTAGGGTAGCTTCCAAACCTAGAGGGCTAACGTTTCTTAGGAATACTAGTTTTCCCAGAAATAATAGGACCCCTTAATTCCCTCTTTTTATCCTTTTAGTTCTCATGATTTCTCAGAATTTGATTTGCCTTCATAGGAGGAACTCTTTGAAGTGATGATTTTTGACTACCAAAGGAGTCCTTGGCTTGAGCCCTACAAGGGGTTTGTCCAGAAGAACTATTATGCGTAAACCACAAGGTTGCATGGTTCCCTATACCATATTGTATATATAAGATACACATTTTCAAGTTTTGTATTCTATAACACAAGATTTTATCTGAAGTTTATATGTGGGATGTATTAACTTCTTGTCTAGTGTTCCTATTGATGTCTAAAGAGCTTGGAAGATTTCTCCTTTGGAAATTTTTATGGTTGATCCATTCTAACAAGTATTGGTTCTCGAAATTGGCATATAGGTTAGGTTTTTCACCTGCATTGTGCACTTATCAATTTCCTTTCCCATTTTGGCCTTAGGATCGACCCCACCAAGTTATGGTACAGAACCTTCTCTTTGCTTAGAAGTATCATGACTTGTGTAGTAGAGCCTACCTTATCATGAGTGCCCTAGATAGTACCTTGTTGTCACTTGGCACCCATGTTGATTTTTTATTCTTAGGCTCGGGAGTCCTCTTTAGTCCCGCCATGACTTGTGCGTTGATGACTCATTTCTTTTTGCTTCTTCGCTTCATTCTGGCCTTATACCCTAGAGGCTCCTTTGTGTTGAGTTGTACTGCTACATTGCATTCTGACTATTTGCACATTTTGGCCTTGACCTGGCTTCACTTGGACTCGTGTTTAAGCCACTTATTTTACCATGTCTTATGCAAACTCAAACCTGCAATCACTTAGCTTCTACAACTTGACACACCCTTTGATCCGTGGAAGGAACATCCCTTTGAGTGTCCTTGACCAGTTTTGCCTCCCTACATTGAGCATAGGATTGTTCCCATCCCAGGAACTAGATCATCTATTTCACTGACAGTCGTTCTTTCCACTATACTATAGCATTCTTTTATTCTTTTCCAGCTTAAAGAAAAAGACAAAAAAAATGATATATTCCGAAAAAGAGCGGGAACGGGACAACATTTCCATATAATGTTGGCAGCTAGAGTTAGTTGTGTCGCCCTTGAACAAAGCACTCAAAAGAAAATCTCTCCTCCATTTTGGGTAGGATCTAGTTTGACTTAGGTATGCCTTAACCTTGTTATTGAGTCAGTTCTCCTTCTATTGGTTATCTCTTCCAATCATATGGAGAGTTCGTTCGTGCCTCCTGCATGACGAACTTATACAGAGTTATCATATGCTACCACATAGTCATCATTGAGTCGTGCTTTTGTTCAAGGGAAGTAAGCCTGAGTCGGCCTCTTTGCGGTGTCTCTTGACCTATTTTTCAGTCAACCATCCTTGGCTGTCAGTGTCTTGTTTGTCATCACATTAGTTATATTGGTCCTTTGCTCGTGCTAGTTTGAGAAGGTCTCCATTGACTTCTTGTTGGTGGGTCTTGTCCTTATCAATGATGATATTGCTCTGAGGGCAGGCCTAGAGCCACACCCTGGCCCTATTTTAATTATTGATAGGTCACCTTATGCTCAGCATCGATCAATATCATGGGTCTTTGACTGAGTGGTTTCCCTTGTGTTCAACATCAGCTTTCATTATCACACATTGGGATTCGTGCAGTGCCTTGGTTTCCATTTGACCCTATTGGTGGATTCCTCGCCTTTGTGTCAGCTTTCATTATTGGTTGGTTCAGAGGGTTTCTATCATGTGCTAGCCACATCTTGTGTACGCTGGAAACGTGCTTTGGTTGGGTTACTAAATCTTTTTCATCTGATTCCTTCCACATTATTGGCTTATGGGTTACCCTCGCGCTAGATTAATGAAGGATGCCTTAATGCCTTCCTTCTAGCAGATCTTTTCCTATCAACTATGACTCATTGCTCTGGGGCAAAGATCTAGAGTCCATTTGGCAGTACCTTGGGATTTGCAGTCATCAGTGGCAGATCCTTCACTATCGACAGTGGGAAACCATCATTGTCCCCTGATTGATAGATTCTTCCAGGTGTTCAACTTCAGCTCATTTATTCGCACTTGTTAGATTGTACTGGGTACCTTGACTCTCATTATCATTATCGGTGAGTAGTCTCACATTTGTTAATGGTATACATCAATGACTGGTAATCAAATGATTTCTCACATGGTCGACTTCAGATCATTTATTCCCATTGTGTAGAAATATACCATGGCGGTCGGTGAAGACCTCGGGTTGCATCAGCATTCTTTTGTTCACTTGTTAGTTGCTCCCGTTGCTGCTAGTCGAGACCATTCCACATTATATGTTGCAGTCTTTCACAGCGACATCTTATATGCTGGCATCGAGTTGCGATGTAGTATTATCTTATTCCATCATGTTCATTTGGTACTACTAGTATCAGTTTTTGACATCAGTGATCAGCCTCATCTTTCAGCTTCATTGATCATCTTCTTATATGTGATATTTAGACATGTACTTGTTCGATCATGATCAGATGATCCATTATGTACTTTCAGTTCTTTATACTTGTATACATAGTGGATCCGCTTGTACTTGATATGCGAACATGTTTTACTTTCTCTGAGCATGGATATGCTCGCCTCAGACAGTTGTTTCTTTCTGATCTTCTTTTGATGGCTTGGCAGGCTGAAATCTGGTGAAGTCCTTCTCAGTTTTCGACAGGTTTCCTTTCCATATACTTAATACATTTCGGCCATCATGTACCCCTTCTGACCTCATATAGTAGGGGGCATTTGTTATAGCTCCAAATATCAGCCTTGGTATTTTTGATGCTTGGTTTATGGCCTAGGGCAACCCCTCCTTCCAGACTTGGTCCAAATATTTTAAAAATAGTGTTTTACTTCCTATACGCTACTTTTCCATGAGATAAAAGCATGTACACGCGGGTTAGTCTATACCCAACCCACGTATATGTGTTAAAACACTTAAAAAAATTAAATTTCCTTAACTATGGGTGGAGTTCACGGGTTTTACTTGTTGATTACCTCCTAGTGCCTGTGGCCCAACTATTTCCCAACTAAAAAACTAATTGGGAGAAGTATAAATAGACGTCAAGGGGAAGGCCTTAAGGAGGAGAGAAGAGATAGAATTACTATACAGAGATTATCCCCTGATCAAGTCTGAAGTATCCATGTGCTTCAAGCACTTCCCCAAGTTCAGGAAACCCTTGTTTCCCTGAGTGTTGATATTCATCACTTGCTTGAGATATCATGGTATTGGTTATGGAAGGAGGCTGTTGAAGACTGGGATTGGACAAACCTAGAGGACGAATCTGCTTGGAGCCGGAAGAATTTGACTCAGGTGAACTCTTTCCATGTTTATTATAGTTTTCTATAATAAAAAGAAACGTTGTCTTGTTCCTGAGATTGACCTTGTTTATGCATCAAATGTTATTGTAATTCATGTATGAATGATTATTTTGATGGATAACTAACCATTTTCTTATATGATATAAAGTCGATTTCATTAAAATGCTTTATCTATATGCTACTATGTATGTTCAAATTGGTTGATTTGCAGATTCGATGATCCGAATTGGATCCTTAAACATTCTCTAAGTTTTCATGACTATTTCAAATTATGTCAAGCTTTAAAATCTTATGGATATCGAGCTTATCAGAAATAACCTCTAAACAATGGCAATTTGTGGTCAGCACAGAACAACAAGGACCCTCGGTCAAAGCACGTAGACCATTGGCCCATGGTGACCGCGCACTAGCACAAATTGACAAACGGAAGGTCAAATCCAAAAACAGAGCCAGTTTTTGATACACGATTAGCGCTAAAGCGTTAATCGTGTATCGCAGGGTATCCCACTCAATGAAGGAAAGCCCCCAAGTGCTCAGTCACGAGGAAAAGTATAAAACCATACGGAAATCACTGATTCCGTTAGAAGGCAAGTCCCGCGCTAAAACCGGCAGGATATCAGAAGGGCTTCAAGCGGTAAGGAGGTTCAATCAAGTCCCACCCGATGCCATACACTGGGTGACACGCGTCCAGCGGATGAGAGAGAAAACCACTCACATCGTGCGGGTAAAGGTCATGTTACTTACCCGCCTGATATGGATAGAGACCGTAGGATCTGGAGGCTCCAGATCAATGACGGAGAAATGATCCTATGGATGACTGGATTCGATAGGGAAATAGGTTGATTCATATAAGATTTGAGGTCCGGTATGACCGCTGAGCTGGCAGAGGAATCAGTTTCAGGGGAAATCTTGGAGCAATGGAAATAACAACCATTCAAAGAGAGCTGACACTCAGTTTGTGAGGAAACAAGTGGCCACCTCTCTGTGAAGCGTTACACAGTGATGATGACACAGAGCAGGGGAATTCAAGTGGATAGTGTGAGGAGATCCAGAGAGCCAAGAAGCAGAAATGAACAGTCAGGGAGCAGATTGGCTTTAAGCCATGAACAGACAAAGAGTAAAGGCACGAAGAGAAAGAGAAGAAGAAAGCCGAGAGGCAAGAAAGAATTAAATTGTAGAGAACAGAGAAGCCGAGCTGACCTGTAGACAAAGGCAGCATCGAGCAGACAGAGACAGAGAGATTCTAAGAGTCTGTGAACTCCAGAGAAGGCTTGAGAGGTTCAAGCAACTCTTCTGTGTATACTTGTCAAGTATTGAGTACCAAATTGGGCTCATACCACTAAGACCAGTTGAGGTCGAGATTCAGTAAGGGGAGTCTGTGTACTCTAGAGACTTGGGGAATCCAAGTACAATCCTATTGATCATCATATGCTAAGTGAGACTCAAATTAAGCTCCTTATTGTAAAAACTCTGCTTTAAGACACAATAGAAAGGCCACCATTGAAGGTTGGACTAGGAGTCGTAGCCCAGGAGGATTGGGTGAACTCCTTATTAAATTTGTTGTGTTTATGTGTTTGCATACTGTGTTTTCTTACTGTTTCAATATCTGTGTATTTCACAATCTTATCGATTCGTTGCATAAAATAACATAGGAACACCCCAGCACTTGAGTCTGTAATACCTTCATTATTTCTCTGAGGTCAATTACGGGTGATTTCAGATCAAGTGGTATCAGAGCTCGTAGTTGTTAAGGTTAGACAAGCTTGTCCTGGATTTTTTTGTTGAATGTTAACTAGATCAAAGCTTAAATTAGGAGAAGGAGAGTTGGTAGAAAATAACCCGAAAATTGGAAGAGTCTATCCTTAGAAGAAAATGTCAGAAGAAAGTCCCTTGGGACCAGACCCCCAATTTATAGACAGTTTCCTAGCCATGAGGTCCATGGTAGAGGAAATGTATAGGGACTTTAGGAAACATAAAGATGAAGATTCATTATGATCCAAACAAGATAAAGGAGAAGAAGAGTCTCTCCTCCATGACCACTCAAAAGGGAAAGGGAAAGAAGAAAACTTTCTCACACCTCCTAACAGCCTTGAACATAAAAAGAAGACATCTTTGATTAAATTAGATGTTAAATTTGATTTACCAATATATGATGGAGAGTTCAATGTAGAGAATCTGGATAATTGGATCAGAAAAATTGATGTTTATTGCAGAGTGCAGAGTATCGACTCAAACAAGAGTAAGATTCAGGTGGCCAGCCTATGCCTTGGAGGCACTGCCTTGGTATGGTGGGAAGGCAGGACACAAGATGACATGAAGAAACATGGTAAGATTCTTTCTGTCTGGAGTGAATTTGTTTCTACAATCAAAAAGCAGTTCTATCCACTAGCTTACATGCATCAATCCATGACAAGCTGGCAAACTCTTCGCCAATTGAAAGGGCAAAGTGTACAAGGTTACACCCAAGAATTTAGGAAAAGAGCTTTGATTCCAGGAATTTCTTTAGACTCACCTGAGACTCTGTTGAAGTACATAGGTGGTCTACACAGTTACATGAGGCACACTATCTTCATGTTTAATCCCACTAGTATAGATGAGGTATCTGTTCAAGCTACGCATCTATAAGCTAGAGGAAAGAATGGGAACCCGGAAGTTGGGGGATCATCCAAGCCCATTGCAAGCAAGAATAAGGAGAAAAGGAAATAGAAATGGAAAGAGAGGAAGGCCAACACTGCATAGGAAAGCAAGTCTTCATGCACTCACTATAAGAAGGATGGGCATGATGATGAGCACTGTTGGATCCTGCATCCGGAGCTGAGACCTAAGAAGTTCGAGGGCAAGAAGAAGAAGACTGCTGCAACTATTCAGAAAGATTTGGGGTCAGACTCAGGAGATGAAACAACCATTGCAGCCACAGGTATAAAAGGCAAAAATTCTAAAGCATCTATTAGTAATTCTGCACAATCTACTAATAATGAAGAAAATGAGAGAAAAAGACATGAGCTTTTCCATATTTGAGTTATTTCCAAGCATCAAAATATTGATACTTTGTTTGATAGTGGCTCACAAGTAAATTTAATTTTTGAAGCAATTGTAAAGAAGTTGGGATTACTGACTACACCTCACAAGAAACCATACCCATTAGGTTGGTTAAGTGATAAAGCACAACTACAAGTGACTAGACAATGTAAACTTAAGTTTTCTTTTGGGTCAGCATTTGTAGATGAGGTTGAGTTAGATATAGTTCCTTTGGATATATGTGGAATCATTTTAGGAAGTCCCTATTTGTATGATAGAAAAGCTATTTTCTATAGAGCTGAGAACAAGTATCTCCTCGTTAAAGATGGAATTGAATATATTGTAAGAGCTCATAAGCTCAAGAATAATTATACTCTCATAAACTCAGGGCAGATGAAATGAATTGTAAATTCATGCAAACAATTTTTACTGATGGTTGTAAAGGAAAAGAAACCTGATAAAACCAATGTATTTGAGGGTTGTGATGCTAAACAGCAAGCTGATTTAGAAAAATTTGTTTCAGAATATGATATCTTGTTTCAAGAACCTAAAGGTCTACCACCCAAAAAGGAAATAGTGCATGATATTAATTTGTAGCAAGATGCTCCATTGCCTAACATCGGAATGTACAGGTTGTCCACTTTAGAGAATGCAGAAATCAAGAAGCAGGTGTAGGAGTTGCTCGAGAAGGGATTCATCAGACCTAGCACATCACCATGTGGGTCTCTAATCGTTTTGGTGAAAAAGAAAGATGGCTCGTGGAGAATGTGCATTGATTACCGAGCACTAAATAAGATAACAATAAAAAATCGTTATCCCCTTCCTCGCATAGATGATCTATTAGATTATTTAAAGGAAGTTGTTTATTTTTCCAAGTTACACTTGCATAGTGGATATCATCAGGTCAGATTTGCAGAACAAGATGCATGGAAGACTGCTTTCAAAATAAAGTAGGGATTGTATGAGTGGCTGGTTATGCCTTTTGGGTTAACTAATGCTCCTGCTACTTTCATGAGAATAATGAATGATGTCCTCAGACCTTTTCTTGAAGATTTTTTTATTGTATATCTGGATGACATTCTTATATTTAGCAAAACGTGGGAAGAACATTTAAAGCATGTTAAGCAGACACTAGATGTTTTGAAAAGAGAAAAACTTTATGTTAAACTCTCAAAATGTGAATTTGGCAAAACATCTTTGAATTATTTGGGACATATAGCAGGGGGTGGCAAATTGAAGATAGATCCCTCTAAGGTGGCAGTCATTGTAAACTAGCCTAAACCCAAATCTGCTACAAAAGTTAGAAGCTTCTTAGGAGCAGCACAATATTGGAGAAATTTCATTTCTAACTTTTCTTTAATTGCAGCTCCCTTACATGCTTTAATAGGATTGAACAAGGTGTTTCAGTGGGGAGGAAAACAGCAAAAAGCCTTCGACAACTTGAAAGAAAAGATTAGTACAACACCAGCACTAGCACTGCTTGATCTTCAAAGACCATTTGAGATCCAAACGGATGTCAGTGACTATGCCATGGGAGCAGTGTTGATACAACACAGTAAACCCATATGTTATCATTCTGAGACATTTAATTTTGCAGTAGTTAACTATCCCACATATGATAAAGAATTGTATGCATTAGTACAGAGTGTGAAAAAGTGGAAACATTACTTAATGGGCAAAGAGATAGTTATACATACTGATCATCAACCACTCAAATATCTACACTCCCAAACTAAGTTGTAGCAATCAAGACACTATAGATGGATGGGTTTTCTACAACAGTTTCATTTAGTCATCAAATATAAAAAGGGCATACATAATAAAGTTGCAGATATGTTATCTAGACCAACTATAAATGCATCTACTATACTTAAGCATAACTCAGTATTGCATGAGAGCTACATTGAACAATATGCTCAAGATATAGATTTTAAAGATGTATATGCAACTTTAAGTCAAGGCAAATGAGTAGAAGAATTGGATTATCACATTAAGGACCAACTCTTGTATCATTGTGGGAAGCTATGCATTCCACAAACTGAAAGAGTAAAGATAATTCGAGAAGCACACACTTCTCTAATATCAGGTCATTTTGGTGTAACTAAAACGGTTGCACAACTACAAAGATTTTGTTATTGGCCAAAAATGAATGAGATAGTTTCTAGATATGTAAGATGGTGTGCCATGTGTGCTAAAAGCAAGCCTAGCAATAGAAAACTAGGCTTGTACACTCCACTACTAGTTCCTTCTCATCCTTGGGAAAGTGTTTCCATGGACTTTGTTGGAGGACTGCATAAATCTAGGAAAGGTCATGACTATTTATATGTTGTTGTGGATAGGTTCAGCAAAATGTGTATTTTGATACCTTGTCATAAACAGATTACAGCTGAACAAACTGCAAAATTGTTCTTTCAGCATGTATGGGTTCATTTTGGATTACCCACTTCCATTGTATTTGATTGAGATTCCTGATTTGTTGGGAAGTTTTGGTCGAGTCTGTGGGAACTAATGGACACCAAACTAAAGAAAAGCACAGCATTTCATCCACAGACAGATGGCCAGATAGAATTGGTCAACAGGATAGTGATCTAGTTGCTCAGAGGCTATTGCAGCAAGAATCCAAAACTTTGGGATGAACATTTGTGTTATGTGCAGCATGCTTACAACCGAGCAAAACATTCTTCTACACAGAGATCTCCTTTTGAGACCTGTTTTGGTTTCACACCAAGGTCTCCCTTGGATTTTGTATTTGGTAAAGACATAGCAGTTGATGGACACAGTGATGTGGACAAGGCAACCAAGTTCATTAAACAAATCCAAGAGATTCACCAAGGAGTACAGGAACAGCTGGAAAAGAGCCAAGCCAAATACAAGGCAAGGCATGACAAGCATCAGATGGAGCATAGTTTCCAAGTTGGTGATCAATTCTGGCTGTATATCAGCAAAGACAAAATGCAAGGTGAAGGTAAAAAGATAAAGCCAATAAGGTATGGACCTTTCAATATACTTGAGAAAATTGGCGAGAATGATTTTCGCCTTGATTTACCAGCTTACATGCGCATCTAATTAGTCGTTAATGCAGACAGCTTGAGAGTATTTGAACCTTCATTAATTGAAGATCCCGAAGAGCAGAGTCAATTGCCTTCTATTGATGATCTATTACTTGAATATCTCAATGAATTGTAGGAAGACACAGTTCTGGACAGGAAGGTGAGGACGACACGCAGGGGAGATATTGAGTACCTCAGGATTGGACTCTGGGGTTCAAAGCCAAGCAGTGCAAAGTGGATAGAGATGGGACAAGTGAGATAGCTATACCCTCACTTAGTTGATCCTTGAAAACCAACTTTTGGTGGTCCAAAAGCTTTTTCAGTGGGAAGGTCGTGATCCGAATTGGATCCTTAAACATTTTCTAAGTTTTCATGACTATTTTAAATTATGTCAAGCTTCAAAGTCTTATGGATATCGAGCTTATCATAAATAACCTCTAAACAATGGCAATTTGTGGTCAGCATGGAACAACGAGGACCCTCGGTCAAAGCATGTAGGACGTTGGCCCATGGTGACCACGCACTAGCACAAATTAACAAACAGGGGGTCAAATCCAAAAATAGAGGCAGTTTCTAATACGCGATTAGCGCTACGCTAATCGCATATCACAAGGTGTCCCCCTCAGTGAAGGAAATCCCCCAAGCGCTTGGTCATGAGGAAAAGCATAAAACCGTATGGAAATCACCGATTCCGTTAGAACGCGGGTCCCGCGCTAAAACCGACAGGATATTGGAAGGGCTTCAAGTGGTAAGCAGGTTTGACTGAGTCCCACCCGATGCCATGCACTGGGTGACATGCATCTAGTAGATGAGAGAGAAAATTGCTCACATTGCGCAGGTAAAGGTCATGCTACTTACTCGCCCGATATGGACGGAGATCGTAGGATCTGGAGGCTCCAGATCAACAGCGGAGAAATGATCTGATGGATGACTGGATTCAACGAGGAAATAGGCTGAGTCATCTAAGATTTGAGGTCTGGCATGACTGTTGAGCTGGCAGAGGAATCAATTTCACAGGCAATCTTGGAGCAAGGGAAATAATGACCGTTCAAAGAGAACTGACACTCAATCCGTGAGGAAACAAGTGGCCACCTCTCTGTGAAGCGTTACACAGTGATGATGACGTAGAGTAGGGGAATTCAAGCAGACAGAGGCAGGAGATCCATAGAGCCGGGAAGTGAAAATGAACAGTCAGGGAGCAGATTGGCTTTAAGCCATGAATAAACAAAGAGTAAAGGTAGGCAGAGAAAGAGAAGCAGAAATCTGAGAGGCAAGAAAGAAGTAAATTGCAGAGAATAGAGAAGCCGAGCTGACCTGCAGACAAAGGCAGCATCAAATAGATAGAGACAGAGAGAATATATGAGTCTGTGAACTCCAGAGAAGGCTTGAGAGGTTCAAGCAACTCTTCTGTGTATACCTGTCAGGTATTTAGTACCAAATTGGATTCATACCACTGAGACCAATTGAGGTCGAGATTCAGTAAGGGGAGTCTATGTACACTAAAGACTTGGGGAATCCAAGTACAATCCTACTGATGATCATCTGTTAAGTGAGACTCAAATTGGGCTCCTTATTGTAAAAACTATGCTTTAAGACACAATAGAAAGGCCACCAGTGAAGGCTGGACCAGGAGACGTATCCCAGGAGGATTGGGTGAACTCCTTATTAAATTTGTTGTGTTTATGTGTTTGCTTACTGTGTTCTCTTACTGTTTCAGTGTCTGTGTATTTCGCAATCTTATCAATCCGTTGCATAAAATAACATAGGCACACCACAACACTTGAGTCTATAATACCTTCATTATTTCTCTAAGGCCATTTACAAGTGATTTCAGATCATTCAAAGATCATCAGGAGTTGCAGAGGGTTTGAAACCTGCTTGGACTACCCAAACGAAGGACATCCGGTACTTTCATCCTTACATAGTTTGTTTATTTAAGCATGTTGCTTGAGTTGTATGCGTGTTTCTTGCTGTAGATTACTCTTGCTCTGTTGGGGTTCTAACCCAAAGCCCTAGGGTACTTATTCATGTAACAAAGTCATCGTTGTTGGCCTCTCGCCTTAGGTGCTCCATGTACCTGCTGATCTCTAGCCAGAATTAGTTCTTTTGTTTAGCCGTAGTGAGGGAAACGATTGAAGGGATCTTGTGCATTCTCACCATGACATCCCAACTCTTGTACAACAGTGCATATGTGGCTTGTATGCTGGTGATGAATGGGGAGAGATGCTCATAGTTTTGCATGAATCTCTGAACCCTTTCTTTCTCCAGCTCTTCCTATGACTTCATCATCTTTGGCAAGTGAAGCGGGGCCCCTATATACCAGATTTTCCACTCTTGCACATGGGCGATGGAAGCATATATGTTCCTTGAGAGTTTGAACAAAGTCTTTGCTCCACTACTGCAAGCCATGCACATGGAAAATTACTTTATGCATAGTGACAAATACATCATAGATCTTCCACATGGTAGTCTCAAGTGTTGATACTTCATAAAGTATCACTTTCCCCATCTCTGCCATTGCGGAAACTACGCTTTGCTCTCTATGTTTTTCTGCCTCTTTCTTGGCTACCTACAATTTATTTGCCATTTTTTCATTCTTGACCAACAAGAAATTAACATTCGAGCTCATTGTTCTTGCATAAACCAAGGTGGCATCAATAATTGCAGTTGAATGCTTTCTGACATCTAACACTATCACCCTTTCCTTGATGATTACAAGTGACATGTGATCTTCCAGAAAGTGTTTCCTCGACGTTTGTTCTTTTGCAACTTGTCAAATTAAATATTGTACACATCCATAACCAAATCATCATCAAGGAGAACAACATCTCCTTTCTCACTCGAGTGGTTCTGACACTAGAGGTGGTGGAGACTGAGAGGTGACCTCGAGTGCTCTCAAAATAAGGTCGGTGTCTTCATTCTGTGGCTCATCCCCAACTCCATGTCTATCACTTCAATCAGTTGCTCAATTTGCTGAGCAAGATCCTGATCCTGCATTTGTTTACCCTCTCCTTTGGCTGCTAGTTGTTCTTACTCCTCAACCTTTATGGGTGTTGTTTGCTCTGTCATCGCGCCTTTCCTTTCTTCTTCCTCCTGTTTCTGATTCTCTTCCCTTTCTCTCCTTCTCAACTCTTGCTCTCCCTTCAACTTCTTCTCTATTTACTACAACTTTTTTTTTGCTTCCTCCAACCTTTGCTTTTCTTTCTTCCTTCACTCTACCCTCTTTATCTGCCACTCCCTCTTTTCTTCCATTGCAAAAGCTTCTTTCTTAGTGATGGGATCTGATCTCATCTTGTAACTTTTCTCTACCTCTGGTTCTTGGCAATATTCCTCTTGCCTTTGTCATATGCTAGATTGTTGCTTATTATTGTTGTTGTTGTTGCTTCCTGCATTGTTGTTGCTTGCAGAGCAACCTTTCAAGTTGTGGCTATACTGACTGCTCATGGAGCTTCAAGTCACTGTAGTATATCCAAGGTTCCTCCTCGTGCCAGTGAAATATCTCATGGATCCATGGATAGTACACCTTCTCACAGTGGTTCTTACAAATACCGTGGGGATCATAGATTAAAGTCCTTGGTGTCAAACTCGAACTTCAATATCTCAGTTTCAACATCCGCATCTTTCAAGACCTTAATCTCATATAACATGATCCACAAAGGAAGAGCCAGCCATGGTGCCTTATTATTCTTGTGCAGTCCTGCTGATAACCTTGTGGAGAGGTGATATGAGACCTCTTGCATGACCAACTTCTCCGTGGCATACCTTGGTAGAACATGCGCAGGCTTCTCTCCACAAAACACTGGTGAAGGTGTGACCACGTGAGTCATACCAATCTATAATGTTAAGTATCACCTCCATCACTTCTTGGGACATGCAAGGTGGATCCTGCTCAAATATCAACTTGTACAATGGGATGATGAAATGGTTAGTCAACCTTTCCATTACTCCTTGGTAGCTGTAGCCAGAAAGAAACTTGCAATAACAGTCTCCTTTGGTTTCCATGTCCAGCTCATGTCAGGAAACTCTTGCTTGGCACATATTGCATGCAGTAAGTATGCAGACATGTAGAATATCGCTTTCTCATCCTTGGGCGGATTCCGAGCATTATTCACATGGAATTTCAACTAATAATCCAACAAGTATGGCTAGTGGAATGACCTCCCATCACTCACCAACTAGTCCATTACAGCTACCCAACCTTCAAGAAAGTTCTCTGTGCTTTCTTGACCGTATATTCATAATGAAAATATGATCAAGAACTAGTAGGCCTTATTGAGAGACTTTGTCTCGTAAACATGATTGGGTGTTTGTCTGAACTTTGATGGCTCTGTCATCGAATGCTTGACTATACCTCTCGTGTTCACTTGACTGTGGGTGGCATAGAAAAGAGTGTCCATGTGCCTCACCGCCTGAGGTAAATGATACATCTGATGATAGTTATCCACCCTGAAGGTGGAAAGCTCTATCCTTTTGGTACTGCTCAATGTCATAGTCCCTGGATCTGTGTGAGACAATCCAACTGATAATGTCCACACATGGGAAGGCGGGGTACCTGCACGCAACCTTATGTAAGCATGACCACTAGATAATGATATAAAATTGTCGATCCTCTAAGTCTTCCTTGAATTCCTCTACAAAAGTATCCTTGATCTTCTGCCATGTCAACTTGGTGCCCTTCTTAATGAACAACTAAGTTTCTGCATAAACTGGCAAGTTAACTGACTCTGTCTCAACTTCTTCCCCAGTACTACTCTTGATAGTTTCTTTTGATGTAACTCTCTTGGAGGCCATGTTAACTGTAACTGCTAGAGAGATGCTCAACAATTGATGTACCTAAAGACATATAGGACACTCAGTGCATGCAAATATTAGCTTATGAAAAAAATCACTTCAAGACAAGATCAAGTAACAAATCAGGCTAATGCGAGGAAAGATTGCACAACTCTAGTTCATAGAGGTGACTGGATGCCTACTAGAATAGCGCACTACATAGTCCCAACAGTTAGTGAGGGAGGCTTGCTGACTCGAACTACGTAATGCATAGTTTAGTCTGGGCAGAGGCTAGAAGAGACTGCATTACATAGTCTCACTTGCCAGGAATGGGAGACTGGCTCTTGGAACTGCGCAGTGTGCAATTGGAGCCAAGCCAAGGCAACTTCTGCTAAGTTCTAAAAGCCAAGGAAGAGGTCTTGAGCTCCCATAATGCACAGTTCTTGTAAGGGAAAGCGAGATCCGGGCAAGGGAAGCCTAGATCTGCCCAAGGGGAGTATGAAAATGAGTAGATCTGAAGGATGGTGTGATGCTGAGTGGAGATCTGACTAAGTGATGATGCATGCAAGTTGTTAGAGTCGGTCCTTACAGCCCTCCGTCAGAGATCTTTTTGCTTTTGCATATCATTCTTAGGTGTCTCGCTCGTTCCACTTCGTTGCTTTTCGTTAGGGGCATGCCATTGACTGACGAGGGGGTCTGGTTGTCTTGTGTTTCCTCATGCTTGTCCCTGCAGGGTTAGTCAAAATTTCTCAAAAATCACCGAAGTACATGATCATTTCATTCATCGTCATAAATGATTCGTTTCGTTAAAAAAAAAGTCTTTAGTCCTAGAGTCTAGGGTTTTCAGTCCTTTGCATACATGTAATAAAAGCCCGCAGGCCATGAGGTTGGTTTCAAAAGATTCTCATTTAATATTTTTTCTCAGAAAGCATTTGAAAACATTTTTAGTCCAAAACTATGTTTTGGAACTAGAAATTGTCATTGTAATAATTGTATTTGTTTCATCACAAAAAGATTCAGAGCAAGCCTCTGATCTTTTCCAAAGCCAAATGCCAGATCCCTGCAAAAGCAACCAAGTATTATTAGTCCAAGACTCAGAAAAAGCAAGAGCAAGTCAAAGAGCAGCATTGTATTAAAAGCTCAAATGTCAAAGTGTTGCAACATTATAAAGTGGGTTAGCAAACAAATTTAAATCAAATCTGATTCGATGAGATATTTTCTTCACATATAAATCATGGCAAACAATTTCATTTGCTCGAAAATCTCAAGGCAGAAATTGTGTTTGTGTTCTTGAAGGCCGAAGTCGTGTTTTCATAGCCGTGGACAGTGTTTGGAGGTGCGTGTTACCCATACAGGGTGCCCGCTACCCATATAGTGCGCGCTACGCACTTGGCCTCCCCAGCCAGTGTTAAATACCACGGGCGCTACGCACTTGCTGTGCGCTACGCGTTGGGTAGGTGCGCTACGCACACAGTCACAGCGCCAACAAATCTCTGCTAGTGCGTCCGGATCCTTGCCAAATCGACTCCAAAGCTTGCAAGTAGGTTTTTGATGGCTGCTCAGTAAATTTTGAAAATGTTTATAGTGTGTTTAAAGTGGGGAACTTAATGTGTTGGGTGTAGAGAGGTGAAACCCTATGCTCATGGCAGATTCATTCCTTAGGGTTTTAAAGACATGTTGGTGGCTTTGTGAAGATTTTCCTAATTTTTATGGTTGATATAGGTACCTACGCATCTATTGTCAAAGTGTCACTGCCCTCACGCTGCAATTTATCATTTTACCACTGCTGTCATTGCCATTGTATTACCACTGTCACTTCCACTGTTTCATTATGGTCCTTATCACGTTGTTTTCCCATTCTCCATTGATAAAATACAGTCCCATACTCATTTGACAAATTTTAGCCAGCATTACAAAGGCTGCACATTACACTTTTTGCTCATTTGTCAAAATTTCCTTGTGATCAAAACAGTGACTGTTTTTATGCCAATCCACTTAAACAGAGTTATTACCATTGTGGCTTGTTTCCTATGATGCTTTGGTACATATGTAATATGTTTGGGTTTTGAGCATACATTGAACTTTTGATTTCACCACACCTATATCAACATACATATTGCAGACATCTTGTTTTTAAAGCCATGTCAGACACAGATTCAGTTTATGAGCAGGAGTATGACAGTGATTCCACAACAGAGGGTAATGTGCCACGGAGGTCTCGCAGAGGTGGCAAAGGTGGTAGGCATCTCAGGGAAGAGCCTACTTCTTTGGTTCAATTGCAGGCTTGCCCGCTTGCAATGGATTGTTTTCGCTATCAGTCATGCTACCACTATTGTGAGTTAATTTCACAAATCCAGCATCATTGTGAACTAGCTCGTTTGTTTGTTCTACATTTACATGATGGCCGTGTAAGCCTCGCCGGAGTAGATTTCATTCTGTCACCAGAAACTATTACACAAGCCACTGGGATACCAAATATTGGAGAAAAATGGAATAAACGTCAGCAGTTAGAGAAATCCTACTATGAGCCGTACATCAAACCTGGGTATATGAGGCACCTGAGCAGGGTTTTTCCTTTCCAATTCCTGAGTGATGAGTTTGCACCTTTGATGAAACTTATCATTCGGTATTTTAGTTGTGAGGGCAGATTCTCGCATCTTTATGCGTACCATGTCCATTTGTTGATGCATTTCACAAGGGTACGTATGATGAACATTCCATACTTCATGTATCGCAACGTAGAGAGGATGGTGATTTTTGTACAGAAGAAGACCCCAGCACAGCAGAAACCAATCAATCATCCTGTAAACTATGTACATACTGCCTTGGAGTCGTTTGTTTTGTTTGCTGATAGTTTTAATGATATAGATAGTCAATTAGTTCAGGCAGAAGATATACCAGAAATCACCGAGAATTTTAGAGAAGTTACTAAAGGCAGAATGTCTGATCAAATATTTGGAGCAGCGCAATAAGTAGCTAGAGGATCAGCATACACTTATAGAGCTACGACAAATCCGTGAAGACCGAAGGTTGGCCCGAAAAAGACCTGGCGATTTGACACCTTTTGAGCGGCAATTTTGGCTTGAGAAAGTCAATCGACATCTGGAGGAGTTGTTGGCAAAGGCCAATAGAGACAAAGACATGCTCTGTCACATGACACATAATTATTGGGCTCGCATGCATGTCGGCAAAGCAAAAATGAAGATTTTGAAAAGGAGGTTGAGCAGAGCACTAAAACGGCGAAAGAGGCCAGATCCACTTCGAGTTTTGGCCGAGGCTTCGCTAGCTGGGCATGATATATGATGGAGGGTCTTCGCTCCGAATTTGAGCAAATTCGGAGAAATTTTTGTCATTTTGAAATTTTTTTGGTCCCAAAACAGATTTTTTAGCTATACGAGTAGCGCATCGACGCACTCGCTTTTGATTGGGACACTTGCTGGAGGGAGAATTCTGGCAAAGGTGTGAGGAGAAATACAGAGTTTTATTGTACAGTTGACAGAGATTTAATTGAAAGTTTGCAGCTCTGTTTCATAAGATCCCTGTGGTAACAACTTAGCATTATGTTTTTCTCTGTTTTCATATGTTTCTTGTTATGTTTATTGTTTCATTCATAATCATTGCCTATTGAATACTTTTAAGTGTGAAGGGCAGAATTCAGCTTGCTGATCTGCCTTGGGAAAGTATTCAAGTTCTATGTTTTCCTCCGTCTGAAAAGGATTCATGAATTCATGCCCTCTTCAGCATTCTCAAGCATTCTTCACATTCCATATAAATTCAAATTGAATGTGTAAGCTTTTGCCTATCTTGCCTTATGTAATAATCTGCATCTTTCATTTAATTTCCCTGCTCACGCTGTTCTTGATCCCATATAGTCCGGAAAACCCCGTCATTTATTAAAAACCTCATTCATATCTATTTACTAGCCTAAGATCAGCATTCACTATAGGTCATCTCAGCCCCTTTGAAGACCTTTTGCCGAGATAGACCCGGAGAGAGCCCTCTCCTGTCCTCGTAGGGCTAGCTACGAGGCTGAGCGTGGTTTGATGTGGCCTCGAGTTTTGCCTTCCTCAGCCTGAGGAAGATTTGAGCGCTAACACAAGTGAAACAAGTGCCTGAATCAATTAAACTAAAGGAAAATGAAGCAAGTGGAGAGAGTCACCGCAACGACAACCATTAGTGAAAAACTAGGTAATACATGTGACACTCAAGAAAGGCAATGAAAAACTTAAAACAACACTTCTACAAGCTAAAACAAGTTAAAACTCCAACAGTCATTCAAGAAAACGAGTGAAATAACACTCTCACAAGTTAAACAAGTGAAAGCAATAGAAAAAATGACAAAAGGCTAGAAAATCAAGACTTACCCAGAAAGCGACGATGATCACACTGAAGGTTTCTTGATCTCCTTAGGAATGCCATAGCTCCAAGATCGAATGTGAAAATGAGCTATGGAAGTGTCGATTAAATAGATTTTGCCAATTTAGGGTTTATGACGCGAAGGTCAAAAAAATCAAGGAAAAAATGACACTTGGTGAAAATTTTCAAAATAACTTAAGTGCCTCCTACGGAATTCTAAAAATAGATTCCTATTTTCTAGGGATGATTTTTCACTTTTTAATTTTTTCTTTTTCGAGGAAAGTTGCCAAGCATTACCAGGAGAGATTGCACATTTCTGGGAAGGACTGGGAAACTCACTTTCTCATGGATTGAGCAGCTTCTAAGAGGCTTCTACGCAATTTCTGGGCTAAGTGGCTATGGGCTTTCTCTCATGCTCTATGTAATTTCCCAACTGAAGGTTGGCTGTCAACTAGCTCTACGCAATTTTGGAGTTGAAGGCTCACTATCAGCTTGAACTGCGTAATTCTCGAGAGCAATGTTGGTTGCCCTCAATGATTGCACAATTCTCTAAGGCAAGCCTGGAACAAGATGAAAACCAAGTCAAGAGATCGGCTTGTGGGTTAGATAGTAAACCAAGTGTTAGTGTCAGTATCTACATACTTCCATCAAGGATCAACACTTGCTCTTTTCATTTTAGGGGTCCCATACTGAAATTTTTACATCATTTCATTAGGTCATGTCAAACTGATCCACTGATGGTTGTCTTCTCTTCAGAAAATCTAATTTCTCCCTCATAGAGTATACTTGCTGACCCTTCTTTAGGTTGTCTTCAGTTATGGTTTCATGGTCAATTTGCAATCATGCTTTCATTAGGTCATAGGGCATGTTTTCATTAGGTCTTAGGGCATGTTTTCATTAGGTCTTAGGGTTTCATTACCAAGGTCAAAAGCCTGATTTAAAAGTGTAAACAAAGGGCAGCAAGGGTATGATGATGATAAATAAGTCAAGCATGACAGCTTGTAGGTCATAGTCACTATATAATTATCTTTTAAACTAATGTAATTTTCACCTCAAAAAACATGTTTTTGAGGTGAAAACAGAGTATTTTGAGTTAATTTGCATTTCTAAAGTAATTTTAAGTTACTTTATGTAATAAATGATCCTAACTGCACCAAAGCATCTCTCCTAGTTGCAAGACAAAGAAACACTGCAGAAATCAGTTCAAGTTGAGCATTATCCACCTGAAAAGAAACAAAGAAGAAAAGGCATTAAAAACAGAGTTTTGACGATCGTCAAGAAACATCAGAAAGTGGGTATTTCAAGTGAAAAATCAAAATTTACTCCTATATAAGGTCTCACATTTCATTTTCAAGTTCATCATTCTCATTTGGCAAGCAAGGAGTCAAAACATGAGGAGAAGAGGAAAGGTTGAGTGAGTTTTGGGCAAAGGAGAAGTGGTGCTATTCTTCTGGAAGGTGGCGCTGTGCATTTGGAGCAATGGTGAAGTGGCGCTATGTGTAGGCAGTCTCACACTGCACGTTTCAGGAAGGAGGGTTGGCGCTGTGTGTTGAGAGTTTGGTGATGCGCGTCTGGGCCCAGCGCTCACATCTAGAGATTTCCATAGTGTAAATTTACACTACATTGCGCTTCTAGAGGTGGCACTGCGCGTCAGTGAGTTGGTGTTGCGTGTAGAGCAGAAGGGCCAAAAAGGCCTCAAAACTTCAAAAAACTTCAAAATTTCCATCTCTTCCCTTCATACAAGTAATTTGTCCACCCATACTACATTGTTGGTTTGCATTTCAAGCTTTTAAACATCATTCCCAATGGCAAGTGTGAAACCCCAAATTTCTCCCTTGGTTATGCCTAAACCCTAAACCCCAATTATCCCTCATATCACCTATCACTAAAACTCTAAACTCATTCCCTATTACATTCCATAATATCCACATCCCTTTATCCCTCTTCCCAAAAATCAATATCTCAAACAAACCAAGCCCTCCCTCTCATTTTTATGATTCTTACTCCCTCATTCATTTTCTAGCCCATAAGGTCATCTCCATCCCCTCACTCCTAAAACACTTTCACTCATTCCCTTCATACAACCTTAAGCCTTGCCAACATGGACAGAGAGGACCGAGACTATGAGGAGGAGGAAAACATCGACAGTGACAGTTCAATAGATAGACCTCAGCATCAGAGAAAACCACACGAGGGAGGCAGAATTATCAGGGAGGAGCCATCAAACCTCAGAGAATTGCAGGCCTCTCAGTTAGTTGTCACTTTTTTAAGATATCTAGGGTGCTATGAGTTCCATGAGTAGGTAGAGAGAGTTCAACACCACCCTGAGCTCACCAGACTTTTTGTAGCTCATCTTCAGGACAAAAAAGTGACTCTTGTTGGGGTGACATTCACAGTCTCACCTTCCATTATTGTGGATGCCACCAAGATTCCAAATGTAGGGGAGAAGTGGTACAAGGCACAGGACTTGGATGAAAATTATTATGAGCCTTATATAAAACCCCAGTACAAAAATGAGGTGAAAAGACTTTTTCCTTTCAGATTTCTTGAAGACAAGTATGTCCCCATGATGAAAATCATCATAAAATATTTCACTTGTGAGGGTAGATTTTCCAGGCCGTACACCTATCACATCAATCTTCTCATGCATTTTACCAGGGTGAAGATGTTAAACCTCCCTTATTTCTTATTCAGGAATATTAAGAAGATGGCCCATTTTGTGCAGAAGAAGCCATACCCTCAGCAGATGAGTAGTCTCTATCATTATTCCCTGATCAAGATGATTGTGCTTCATCATCTTAGCCTCCTCAACATCTCTTGGGAGACATTTATCGCTCATGACATCTTTAGGGGTCCTCAAATTCCTCCACCAGTGTCTCAAGAAGCAGGGGGACCTTCTAGCAGTAGTTAGGTGAAAATAGATGAGGAGGCCAAAGAGAGTAGAGCTACTGAGGTGCCCGGGACTTACATGACATATCAGAGGGGCACAAGGAGATTGTTTGCAGCTGATAGGCAAGTGTTTTCTCACGAGATGTGGAAGGGACCTTGCCTTCTTCATCAACCCATAGGCAAATGCTAGCTCCACAAGGTGTGGAAGGGGCTTTGCCTTCTTCGTCAACACAACAGGTACAGGTGCAGCAGCTGCACAAAGGGAAGGAAAAGATGCCAGAGGAGAGTTTTGAGGATGAGGAGAAAGAGGGGAACTTTAATTTGATAGAGCGTGATAAGCCGGAGCAACGCTATAATTGTCATGGCTTGTAAATAATTGATTTAGAGGCTCAGGATGAAGAAACAATAAAGGACATCATCATACAAGAAAAGGAGGCTCAAATCCAAGCTTAGATGGACAATTTGGAGAGGGCCAAGTATTGCATCACATATTTGGAACAAGAGAACAATCAATTGAGTGACAAAAAAGTCTTCATGGAGCTGGAACTGCTCAAGGTAAAACGACCAAGTGACAAAGAGACACAGGTCACTTTGTCTCCTATTGAGAAGGAAATTGAGGATGATAGAGAGACTTGGCTTGAGAGAGTCAATTTTCACCTTGAGAAGTTGTTGCAGAAGGCCAATAGAGACAAACAGATGATCAACCACATGGCCTACCATTACAGGACCCGAAACAAAATTTGCAACATGAGGGTCAAAAAGATGAAAGCTAGGCTAAGGCAGGCTCTAAAAGGAATAAAGGAGGAGGATAGGCTTAGGTTTCTTTTTGAAGCTTCCTTGGCTCATTAAGATACTTGATGATGATGCTTCTCACCAATTTTGGTCAAGTTTGGAAGAGTTTTTGTCATTTGCAAATTTTGAAATTTTAAACATAAAAAATCAGGCAGTGGTGTTGCGCTTTTCCTAGGGGTACCCAATGCAAAAATGGTTTGAATTTTTGGATTCAAATCGATGCATACATGCACCCTATGGATTTTCTAAGTTTTTGGGGTAGAAGTGGTCCACCAAAAGGTCAAAAAACACCTTAAAAATGACCTTTCAGCCACTTTTTGGACACACAAAAGCAGTCTTGGGATAATCACGTTTTGAGGGGTCAAATGAGCTTCAAATTAATAAATTCTAATTGTTTTGGAAAGTAGACTTGAGGACCTTTCCTATGAGCTATCATGATCTCAATTTTGATGTCGGCAAGGCCTCCAAAAGGGACTTGAAAGTGGCGCTGCGTGTAGGGCAGATTTTGCATAGGGTGGCTAGTTTTCCATTTTTTCACTGTGTTCATGGATTTTCTCTCTTGGAGGATGTTTTACCATTGTAAATGATGACTTGGAATGTAAATATGATGGATAACTAGTAGTAGAGGGTAGATTCATTGCATTAAAAGTCAATTTGAGCTCAAATGAATCGGTTTTTCACTTTTAGAGGCAAGTTGTTAAAATGCATATATTCCTGTTTCTTGTTTAGTGTTGGTTAGATTAGCTCCTCATCTTAGGGATTCAACCCTTGAGAATGGGAGGAGGTTGAAACAAAGCCTATATCTTCTTCTTCTTTCTCATTGTAAAGGGTTGGACTCAGCTGGATGCTTAGACCTTGATTGTACATCATATTGTAGCAGTTTAGCAGGAGATTAATAAGAATTGCAGCTATTTTTATGGGATCCATGTGGTATGGAGTTTTAGTACAATTTTTCCTTTTTTGATCATATGTTAGTATGTTTTGTTTATTCCATTAATCATTTCATTGCTTCTAAGTGAATGCTTTCAAGTTGATAGGCAGAATTCATTACATCAGTGCTCTGCTTTTGGAAAAATATTCACCATTATATGTTTTTTACTGTTTGGGAACGATCCACGGTAATCCCATGCTCTTCCTAGCCATCTCACCAGTCTTAAAAACCTCACCCATCAAGCCCTAGAGTGATAAATCTTATGCCTACCTTTCCCCATTGAACACCCTACAATTTTGACCTAATTCCCTAGACCTAAACTATCCAGCTCCTCCTCATCAAGCAAAACCCCTTCAAAATAAAATCAAACCTTGTGCTACTATACCTAGCCTAATGTCATTTTCCTGATCTAGTCATCTTGGCAGAGATCCTTACGGAGAGAGCCCTTTCCTGGTCTAGTAGGGATAGCTACTTGGCTAAGCGTGGTTTGTGGTTACCCTGACATTGCCTTCCTTCAGCCTAAGGTTCAATCCAATTGATAACATAGTGGCGACCATACTGCGGAAGAGGTGACAGATCTTCTTCGGGAAAGATCATCAAAGTTCAGATCTGATTGCTGATGGTGAACAGCGGTTAGATGCATGCGAATGCTAAAATCATTCACCTGGCGACTCCAGTGTCGAAAAATCCCAAGGTTCAGAATTTTTATAGCAACTCCATTCTTCAAGAACCAGTAGCCTGAAGAATTTCTTGTGAATTCATTGTTATCAAAATGGATTCGCTTGCTCGAAGGTATGCTCCCATGAGCCGAGATCACATTCCAAGTTTCCCAAATAAAATTCATAAGGTAGATTGGCAAATGAATTTGCCTATGTTTAAGGATGATGATAGGAATGATGCTACTTTACATCTGGTTAGATTTCACATGCATACTCACAAGTTGAAGGTTGATTTTCCTGAAGACTGCTTGACGAAGATATTCATGGACACTCTGGAAGGTGAAGCCCGATATTGGTATGAAAGTTTGGCACCTGCTAGTATTTATTGTTTAAAGGATTTTCATACCATGTTCTTTGAAAGGTATAAAATCTTGTCCATTCTTAATATTAGTTCAGAACTGTTGTAAACATGTTTATAGTTTTAATGAAAATATTGAGAAAGTTTGTGAAGATGATGACTTCATGGACGATGAGATCATGGAAGCCCTGTATGAAAATTCATTTTAGTAGCATAAAGAGAGCTTAGAGGATACTTATCAAGATGCTCAGGAAAGTTTGCGCCAGGTTAAAGATCTTAGTACAATTAAAAATTATGGAAAACAAGGTCTTATTTCAGATCTGCTCATAGCAGAAGACAGTATGCAGGAAAATCAAGTTCCAATTTCAGATTGTGATAAAGTCAAGTTGGTTATTTCAGATCTAGATTCAGATCGTGATGATGAATAGTACCTTGTTCTGAATCCCATGAAGGAGAGTTTTGTTGTTGAGATCATCCAGAATGAAGAAAACAAAGTTATTGACCCAAGTGTTCTCATTTCATTAGAACAAAGCCTTCACGAGGAGGTAATCCAATCCTTTTATGAAAAACAAGATGAGATCTTTGTTCAAGTAAGTGAAAAGTCTTCTTTGAATAACTCAGTGGTAAATGATAGAAGTGTTAGTTTTGAGTTTCAAGAACTATCTGAAGTTTTCCCTCGTATGACTGATGAGTGTGATAAGAAACATGACAATCTGGTTGCCATGTCATATGAAGATGATCAACAATGTATTCAAATTTCAGAAGACCAGGGAATTGAGGACTATCATTCAGATTTTTCTTCTCATATTTCATGTTTTGAATTGTTATTTCAAGAAGACAATTATTGTTTTAGCAAAAGAAAACAAAAAGTATTATCCCCTTTGTCTGAAGATGAGATAGATCAACTCCTGAAAGGTCATGTTATATCCCAAGCTAATGCTGGTTTGCAGTGTTCACATAGTCAAGAAGGTGTTAGTGAAGCTTCTTCCACTTTTGAAAATGAGGATAGCCTTGAAATTAGATTTATAGATCAATGAAAATATATTTTTTTCTTTCATGAAGATGATAGGGCTGTCATGTTTGATAATCTTGAAGAATGTTTTCTGTTTAAGAATTATTTAAACTATGAAATTGAGGATTATGATCCTGAGAGAGACAATATGCCAGAAATCGAGTCAGAATTTCTCATGCTCGAGGAATTTACAGCCAACACTCAGATAGAAGAAGCTTATACTTCTCTATACCTTCCTATCAAACAACATCCAGCTATTCTTTCATATTAGAATGAAGGGAGTACTTGTATTTTTTCTACTGGATCTCAAGACAAGCTAGTGCTTTAGGATTTTCAAGATCCCTTCGGCATTATTTTGCAAGCATTAGAGAAGATGAACGTTGCCTGGTTCATTAGCATAAGCCTTGGTTTCAATTGTTGTGAGTTTCCTACATGTACATCGTTCAGCCTTCTTGAGGAAAGTGTGAGAAGAATTTCAGTGAGTAACCATCTGCTGGATTGGTTACATTGGAAGGTTCACTTCACATGATTGTACATATTTCTTCAGTAGGCAGGTGGTTGTCATCAATATTTGAAGCCCTCTAATCTCGATGGTCTGCTACCATTAATAAGTTTTGTAAGTACTTGTTTCAACTAAGTAGGTCTTGAGTCATTTTTCAGTCAATTTCAAGTCAGTTTCGAGTCAGTTTGTGTCTTTGAGTCATCAGTATTTAGTCATGTATTTTAGATTGAGTTTTTTTTACTCCATGCCCAATGGATAAGGCTACTTGGTCTATGGTGTTCTTGGCACCTCTAAGGAGCTACCATCACCAATGGAGCCAATGTTAGTGTTAGTATCTGCATACTTCCATCAGGGATCAAAATTTGCTCTTTGCATTTTCATTTTAGGGGTCCCATACTGAAATTTTTACATCATTTCATTAGGTCATGTCAAATTGATCCACTGATGGTTGTCTTCTCTTCAAAAAATCTAATTTCTCCCTCATAGAGTATACTTGCTGACCCTTCTTCAGGTTGTCTTCAGTTATGGTTTCATGGTCAATTTGCAATCATGCTTTCATTAGGTCATAGGGCATGTTTTCATTAGGTCTTAGGGTTTCATTACCAAGGTCAAGAACCTGATTTAAAAGTGTAAATAAAGGGAAGCAAGGGTATGAGGATGATAAATAAGTCAAGCATGATGGCTTGTAGGTCATAGTCACTATATAATTATCTTTTAAACTAATGTAATTTTCACCTCAAAAAACATGTTTTTGAGGTGAAAACATAGTATTTAGAGTTCATTTGTATTTATTATGTAATTGTAAGTTACTTTATGTAATAATGATCCCTGCTACACTAAAGCGTCTCTCTTAGCTGCAAGACAAAGAAACAATGCGGAAATCAGTTCAATTTGAGCATTATCCACCTAAAAAGAAACAAAGAAGAAAAGGCATTAAAAACAGAGTTTTAAAGAAGGTCAAGAAACATTAGAAAGTGGGTTTTTCAAGTGAAAAATCAAAATTTACTCCTATATAGGGTCTCACATTTCATTTTCAAGTTCATCATTCTCATTTGGAAAGAAAGCAGTCAAAAAGTGAGGAGAAGAGGAAAGGTTGAGTGAGTTTTTGGAAAAGGAGAAGTGGCGCTACGCTTCTGGAGGGTGGTGCTATGCATTTGGAGTAGTGGTGAAGTGGCGCTGCGCGTTTCAGGCAGGAGGGTTGGCGTTGCGTGTTGAGATTTTGGCACTACACATCTAGGCTTAGCATTGCGCATCTAGAGATTTCCATAGTGTAAATTTACACTGCGTTGCGCTTCTGGATGTGGCGCTGCGTCTCTGTGAGTTGGCACTGCGCGTTGAGCAGAAGGGCCAGAAAGGCCTCAAAACTTCAGAAAACTTCAAAATTGCCCTCTCTTCCCTTCATACAAGTAAGTTGTCCTCCCATAATACATTGTTTGTTTGCATTTCAAACTTTTAAACATCATTCCCCATGGAAAGTGTGAAACCCTAAATTTCTCCCTTGGTTATGCCTAAACCCTAAACCCCAATTATCCCTCCTATCACCTATCACTAAAACTCTAAACTCTTTCCCTATTACATTCCATAATATCCACATCCCTTTATCCCTCTTCCAAAAAATCAATATCTCAAACAAACCAAGCCCTCCCTCTCATTTTTATGATTCCTACTCTCTCATTCATTTTCTAGCCCATAAGGTCATCTCCCATCCCCTCACTCCTAAAAAAATTTCACTCATTCCCTTCATACAACCTCAAGCCTTGCAAACAAGGACAGAGAGGACCGAGACTATGAGGAGGAGGAAAACACTGGCAGTGATAGTTCAGCAGATAGACCTCGGCATCAGAGAAAACCACACAAGGGAGGTAGAATTATCAGGGAGGAGCCATCAAACCTCAGAGAATTGCAGGCCTCTCAGTTAGCTGTCACTTGTTTCAGATATCTAGGGTGCTATGAGTTCTATGAGCAGGTAAAGAGAGTTCAACACCACCCTAAGCTCACCAGAATTTTTGTAGCTCATCTTCAGGACAACAAAGTGACTCTTGTTGGGGTCACATTCACAGTCTCACCTTCCATTATTGCGGATGCCACCAAGATTCCAAATGTAGGGGAGAAGTGGTACAAGGCACAAGACCTGGATGAACATTATTATGAGCCTTATGAGGTGAAATGACTTTTTCCTTTCATATTTCTAAGAAGACAAGTATGTCCCCATGATGAAAATCATCATGATATATTTCACTTGTGAAGGCAAATTTTCTAGGCTGAACACCTATCACATCAGGCTTCTCATGCATTTTACCAGGGTGAAGATGTTAAACCTCCCTTATTTCTTGTTCAGGAATATTGGGAAGATGGGCCATTTTGTGCAGAAGAAACCATACCCTCAGCAGATGAGCAGTCTCTATCATTATTCCCTGATCAAGATGATTGTGCTTCATCATCTTAGCCTCCTCAACATCTCTTGGGAGACATTTATCGCTCATGACATCTTCAGGGGTCCTCAAATTCATCCACCAGTGTCTCAAGAAGCAGGGGGACCTTCTAGCAGTACTCAAATGAAAATAGATGAGGAGGGAAAAGAGAGTAGAGCTACTAAGGTGCCCGGGACTTACATGACATATCAGAGGGGCACAAGGAGATTGTTTGCAACTGATAGGCAAGTGTTTTCTCCACGAGATGTGGAAGGGACCTTGCCTTCTTCGTCAACCCATAGGAAAATGCTAGCTCCATAGGGTGTGGAATGGGCTTTGCCTTCTTCATCAACACAGCAGGTACATGTGCAACAGGTGCACAAAGGGAAGGAAAAGATGTCAGAGGAGAGTTTTGAGGATGAGGAGAAAGAGAGGGACTTTCATTTGACAGAGCATGATGAGAAGGAGAAGCGTTATACTCATCATGGCGTCGAAATAATTGACTTAGAGGCTCAGGATGAAGAAATGATAAAGGACATCATCATACAAGAAAAGGAGGCTCATGTCCAAGCTTTGATGGACAATTTGGATAGGGCCAAGTATGTCATCACATATTTGGAACATGAGAACAAGTAGTTGAGTGACAAACAAGTCCTCATGGAGCTAGAACTGCTCAAGGTAAAACGACCAAGTGACAAAGAGACACGGGTCACTTTGTCTCTTATTGAGAAGTACATTGAGGATGATAGAGAGACTTGACTTGAGAGAGTCAATTTTCACATTGAGAAGTTGTTGCAGAAGGCCAATAGAGACAATCAGATGATCAGGCACATGGCCTACCATTACAAGACCCGAAACAAAATTTGCAACATGAGGGTCAAAAAGATGAAAGCTAGGCTAAGGCGGGCTCTAAAAGGCAAAAAGGAGGAGGATAGGCTTAGGTTTCTTGTTGAAGATTCCTTGGCTCATCAAGATACTTGATGATGGCGCTTCTCACTAATTTTGGTCAAGTTTGGAAGAGTTTTTGTCATTTGCAAATTTTGAAATTTTAAACATAGAAAATTAGGCTCAACGCGCAGCGTCACTGGCGCCGCTCTTTTCCTAGGGGCACCCAAATGCACAAATGGTTTGCATTTTTGGATTCAAAGCGATGATTACATGCACTACATGGATTTGCGAAGTTTTTGGGGCAGAACTGGTCCACCAAAAGGTCAAAAAACACCCTAAAAATGAACTTTCTGCCAATTTTTGGACACACAAAAGAAGTCTTGGGAGAATCAAGTGTTGAGGTGTCAAATGATATTCAAATGAAGAAATTCCAGGTTTTTTCGAAAGTAGACATGAATACCTTTCCGATGAGCTATCATGAGCTCAATTTGGATGCCGAGAAGGCCTCCAAAAGGGACCTAAAAGTGGCATTGCACGTTGGGCCAGTGGCACTGCGCGTAGGGCAGATTTTGCACAGGATGGCTAGTTTTCCATTTTTTGACTGTGTTCATGGATTTTCTCTCATGGAGGATGTTTTACCATTGTAAATGATGACTTGGCATGTAAATATGATGGATAACTAGTAGTAGAGGGTAGATTCATTGCATTAAAAGTCAATTTGAGCTCAAATGAATCAGTTTTTCACTTTTAGAGGCAAGTTGTTAAGATGCCTATATTCCTGTTTCTTGTTCAGTGTTGGTTAGATTAGCTCCTCATATTAGGGATTCAACCCCTGAGGATGGGAGGAGGTTGAAACAAAGCCTATATCTTCTTCTTCTTTCTCATTGTAAAGGGTTGGACTCAGCTGGATGCTCAGACCTTGATTGTACATCATTTTGTAGCAGTTTAGTAGGAGATTAATAAGAATTGTAGCTATTTTTATGGGATCCATGTGGTATGGAGTTTTAGTACAGTTTTTCCTTTTGTGATCATATGTTAGTATGTTTTGTGTATTCCATTAATCATTTCATTGCTTCTAAGTGAATGCTTTCAAGTTGATAGGCAGAATTCATTACATTAGTGCTCTGCTTTTGGGAAAATATTCACCATTATATGTTTTCTACTATTTGGGAAGGATCCATGGTAATCACATGCTCTTCCTAGCCATCTCACCAGTCTTAAACACGTCACCCATCAAGCCCTAGAGTGCTAAAGCTTATGCCTACCTTGCCCCATTGAACACCCTGCAATTTTGACCTAATTCCCTAGACCTAAACTATCCAGCTCCTCCTGATCTAGCAAAACCCCTTCAAAATCAAATCAAACCTTGTGCTACTATACCTAGCCTAATATCCTTTTCCTGATCCAGTCATCTTGGCTGAGATCCTTACGGAGAGAGCCCTCTCTCGGCCTAGTAGGGCTAGCTACTTGGCTAAGCGTGGTTTGTGGTTACCCTGGCATTGCCTTCCTTCAAATTGAGGTTCAATCCAAGTGATAACACCAAGGGGGAAAACACAAGCCATGATGCAAAGGATGAGGCTTAATCAAAACACAAGTACCTAGGTCAACACAAGATGAGTTGTTGTAATTTAGAAGGGAGGTTCCAAAACTAAGCATGGAAAAAATTTTGGAGGGTGGTTGTAGCCACTACAACAGGTCCAAAAACATCATAGTGGATCCTTTCAAGGATTGCATCTACTTTGTTGTCTCAATCATGGAAAATGGCTTTTGTGTACATCCCCAAGGTAAACACTTTGCATGTACCTGATGCTCTAGTGCTCCTTTGGGGAGGCCTGTGGTTATCTGCTGCATGATCTTCAAAGCGCCATGATGAAAATGGCAAAATATTCTATGCCAAAGTTCACTGACATCGCGGCTCTACACCTTATATGCCTTTGTGCTCAATGCAACACAATCCTACACATCTAGTTTGTACAAGTTCTTCACACAAATCTCGATCTAATTCACCTATCCCGTGGCTATGTGCCTCAAGAATTCCTTTCCTTTGCTGAAGATCACATCATAACCACAGTCTTCCAAAACTGCAACAGAGAAAATATTCTTCTTTAGACCTAGAACACACATCAAATCCTTGAGTCTGAGAGGGGAGCTTGAATCCCTCCGAAAGGTGACTGTACCAATATCGGTTGCATTGTACCTTCCATCATCTCCCATCTTGATGTACATCTGTAGATATTTCTCCTCCAAATCACTGAAAAATATATATTCATCGTCATATGGAATGAGGCACTGTTGTCTAAGTACCACACACTCCCCATCACTATGCTGGTGATGCATGCAATGAGAGTAAAGTTAAGCTTGAACTATGAAGCCAAAGCTTCACTTGCTTCTCCTCCTAAGGTGTTCTTACTTGTCTTCTTGTGTGGACACTTCGGGGCATAGTGCCCGAATTCATGACAGTGAAAGCACTTGATTTTGGGCAAGTCTTTCTTCTTGTCCCCTTGACTAGATTCTGCTTTGGATTGGGATTTCTTCCTTTTTCCTTTATTTTCCTTTCCATCCAAGGAACAATTTTCTTCATCCTCACCCTTGGATGAAGTTCCTTCGTTTATATTATTCCTTATTTCCTCATGTACCAAATCAAACCATAGGTGTTCCCAATTTGGTAGTTTCTCCCTCCCATTCACCGAATCTTGGTATTTATGCTAGCTATTGGGAAGGCCTAGAAGGGCTAGGCTTACCAAAACATCCTCTGCTATAGTAACACCAACTTGACCAAGTTCATCACGAAATTGTGTAAACCTTCTCAGGTACTGTGGAGTGGTCTCGTTCTTCTACACCTTGATATTTCGAAGTTTTTCCTTGAGCACCAACTTCCTATGGTCACTACATTTTTGGAACAGATCTATCAATGATTTCCACATTGTATATAAAGTCTCTCTCCCGTGGAAATTTGAGACAATATCATCTCATACTCCCTCCAATATAATTCTCCTTTCCTTGGCTCCACACTTATTCGATTCTGTTAGATCCTAAACGTCAGATGTTGTTGGTTTCAGGATATCATTATCGATGAATTCTTTCAACCCATTATCTTCCAACACTGCCTCTGCAGCCCTTCAAAGCAACATAATTTGATCTTCCCTCAAGGGCATACTCAAGTCTTAGTCCATAGAAATTCATCCTTCTAGCTCTAAATAATTGATTCTGCAAATCTGATACTCCTGCAATAACTTTGAAATATCTTCTCTACAGTGAATCCTGCTCTTCTATCATGTAGAAATTAATGTGTAGATTCGAAACTGCTCATGAAATTTACTAACTCACAAGACTCGAAGCTACTCTACTAATCTGCAAAAGTTAATTCACCATCTAGAACACAAATCAGACATGCAAAAGGAAACATCATACATGCACACAAATTTATCTAGGGGAAATCAACTGCTCAAAAACCTTTCCTATTGTATTGCATGCATGAGAGAATAGAAATGAAATACATATTATTTCTCAAGCCTGAGCACACCTTGCAAATGTATAGTCTATCCCTTTGCCTAACTAACTAACTCTGGCCAACAATTAGACAATTTGAAAGCCCTCCAAGCTCCTATTTCCTTGCGTTGTTCCTTGAGGAATTTAGCCCCTATTATTTAGGAAATTCCCTCTATTGAATTGCATAATTCCTCTAGGTCCTTCCTCTAATTGTGTGCACCACTTGTACACATTAGAATATGCTACAATTGATAGTACACTGCCTTGGAATCTCCATCTCAACTAGGTAACTCGAATTCTCCGCATGCAACAATTATTTTGGGTTGATTGATCAATTAATTGGTTGATCACTGAGTGTGGTTGAAGTTCCACTTCCACAACTTGACCTCCACTAGTTATTATGATAGTTACAACTAGTTTAACTAAAAATAATTAAAATTAACTAAAATATATTGCTACAAATTAGCAATCAATCATGTTGTACTAATATCAAGCTTCCCCAACTCAAATTAACTTAGTTAACTGAGTGAAAAATACCATGTCGCATGAGATTTTCTTGCTACATTTTCAACAGGTCCAACTTTAATATGAGACAATTCATTTATCAAAGAAGTAGGTACTTTATCATCTCCATTTTTTTTTCAAAAATAATTCTTCGAATGTATCCCAATCAGAAATTGAATTAGGAGGCAAAGAGAAATACCATGACCCAAATTTTCCTTCAAAAGTATAAGGAAAGAGCCTGCACACAACATATTCTTCGTAAACAACTTTAAGATTAATGACCAACATGAAATTATGAATGTGCTCCTTGGAAAGAAGGTCATCGTCAAGATTATATTTGGGTAACCATCTCTCAAGATGTTTAGGAAGATTATGTAAAGGAGGAGTAATATTTAGAGCTCCTAGAGTTATCCATGGTATGTTTTCCAGCCTGATAGAAGTAATGCAATCAGAAGTAGCAATATTAGTAGTAACAATAAAGGAAGTAATAGAAAATTATGATTATTAAGTCAATGATGATGGGTCCGCTGAACTAGTAACTATAGATGAAACAATTAATTGGGTAGTAGAAGAAGTGGTAGATAAAGAAGAAAAAGGGGAAGAGTGTAATGGTTGAGAAGTGATTGAAGGAATAGTAGGTGTGGGTGGAGGTAAAGTAGAGGAAATATTCCCACTAGTTAATGAATATGAACCTGTAGTACGCCTTTTTCTACGATGAGATTCTAGTGGAAATTCAAATGGCTTGATACTTAGATTTTTGCTTTGGGCTCTTGTTAAAATTTGTGAACTTTTAAGAGAAGAAGTAACACTTCCTTCAGAAGCTTCTAACACCTGAAGTTGTTCACCAATGATGGATAATCCAATTCGATCTTTTGGATGATAGTTTGAATTTTTGGAGAAACATGAGGTTTTGGAGGTTGAGGTGTATTTATAGAAGGTTCACTTGAATATCTTCTAACCGATGTGCAGGAAGGCTCAAAAACCTCAAATATGGGAGGAGGTGGTCGAGATGGAGATTTGGAAGTTGTAGTTGTGATTAAGAGCAAGGATTGTCTCTTAGAATGAATGGTAATTTTTCTTTGGGATTGTTTTTCCATCCATAGTCTAAAGGCCCTCCTTCTAGTGCCAAAAATGTTGATGGACAAAATTTCACACATCAACATTTAAGGATATCACCTGATCAAAGTCTTGAATTAAAACTTTTTATGTTTAAGATGGTAGTTCCGACTAGTTTAACTTGGGTCCAGTTACCCGATATGGACTTGCTCCAACGTATGGAGACTTCATAAAAAATGGGTGAGATAGATATAATATGGAAGTGATATATATATATATATCTATATATATATATATATATATATATATATATATATGAGCATAGACTAATAACTATAATAATAACCTGAGTGCTAACTTAAATATGTGAACTAAAACTATCATGAATAACTGCTAATGAAGATCAACAACTGATAACATTGATTAAAGCAATTTAATATGATTAATTTAATTAAATAGTTAATTAAATAAATATTAATTCATTCACATATGATTAAAATATCTTGTTATACTTATGATTAAAGTCAAGGGACAAATCACATCAATAGCGACAATACTTCATTCAATAAACAAAAACATAAGCACAACATCCAAAAGTAAGATCCCACTTTAAAATCGTATGGCATAAATTAATAATAGTACAAATTTCAACTTTCCTCTTTCTGACATGGAATCCAAAATGGTTCAGATCTTAAATTAAGAAGCAACAATGTACAATAGTGCAACAAGTATTTTTCTTCTATTGATTTCAAAACCCTTTGTTTGAGTTTAAGAGTCATATAAATAGTTTTTTACAAGACAAAGGAAAAAGCTAAGTCTCCAATATTTCCTCAACCAAACTATTGTATCTCTGAGATGATAATGGTCAGCTATCATGCCAGGGCATCTAAGATATTTGTTTTGGGGGGTTTTGTTTTAATTTTTGGAGGACCAATGTATGAAACAGATTCAAAACAGTGATGACTAACGTTCTTGAATAATACTAATATTAAAAAAAGGGCTACTATTACAATCCACACAGTGATTTAGCTTATCTAGTGATGAGTAGAAACAAAAAGATAATATGACTATTACAATTTTCAAAAAGAAAATTAAATAACCATAAGTAAGAAAACCTTCAAACAATGTTCAGAAAGTTTGACAAAATATGCCTAAGATTACAAAGATACTGATGATTTTATGATTTAGAGGGAATTACTTAAACAAGCAATTTTATAATTCATTCTCTTTAAAGATGATCACTTTAGAAAGCTTATAAGAGTGAATTTAAACTCAACTACTCCTATCTGGTTATCTTTGTAAAACTTAAGAATATGAAGAAAACACAGTGAATGAAAACTAGAAAACTTACAAGGAATACAAAACTGTATGAATCAAAATTCAAAATCCTTTGCTTTGGTATTAATGATTCAGAAAAAGCTGAGTACATTTAGTGCTTACAAATGTTTCTTCAAGGGTGCAACCCTTAATAACTCATTAAAGAGAGTTATTTATACAATCTTAGAGCTAAGAAAATATCTTAAACAAATTTACAAAAGTAGATTAACGCAAATTCAGGAATATGAACTGATAGTCGATCTATCACTATTTTGGTGTTGAAATGTTGATGACTATTCTTGGAAACACTAAATATTGCTGAGCTATTAATGATTGTTCCTGGAAATGATGAATGTTGTTTGATCCTCCTTTATTCAAGTAAATTAGTTAATTGTTCCTAGCGTTTCTTATCTAGGATAGATAACTTAGTCACCCTTTGATAAACTTCATCCATTTCTGTATATTTAGTAAAAGTGGGTTTCACTAAAAATATATGTCTGATTTCATTTAGATGAAAAAGGTATCTCTAAGTGCATTTAGCACAACCCTTGGTGTTACTACACCTTTTATGTTTGAAATTGTAGCTGCATTAGTGCTTACCTCTACAAGTTTTCGGACATAGTATTCAGTGGGCATTAATTTATCATTTATCACCAGCATAAAGGGCAAACCCTTGTTGGTCAAGGGTTCCAATCTGTTGAAAAAATGTTGAACTATGACATTAACAGTGTTGCATTTCTCCTCCAACTGAAGAATGAGATTTTTCTTTGTAATAATCTTCTTTACTTCCAGCATAGTTGTTATCCTATCATTAATTCCTAATTCGTCAAGTTCATAGATGTCTTTAGAATTCAGAAACTTTCTTATTTCAGTGGAAACTTCTAGCATTTCCTCAAGTTCCTTGGAGATGGTTTCAATAACTTCCTGTGCTTTCTCCAACAAGTAATTTTGATCAAAGATTATCTTGATATAAGGCTAGATATCTTTGATTGCTTCAGTGATCTCTTCCCATAACATTTCCTTTACCAAAACTGTTTATTTCCAAGGTAAGATTCTTTGATTTCTTTCTCCAATACCTTAATTTGAATTTTTGCCGTCTGCAACTCAGCTACATGTGAACTGTTTGCAACTGCTTTCAAGTGTTGTAGTGTCTTCAATTTATCCTGCAATTTCTTCATTTCCTCTATCTGAATAGGCAGATTCTAAACAACTTCAACAAGTTGTTCAACCCCTACTGTTGTTCCTGAGGCAAAATATGTAGTTATAGAGACTGTTGTAAGAGGAACTACATCCATTGGAATATTGGCCCTTTTTACAGTTTCCTCTTTCTCTTTGACAAGTTTCTCCATTTTCTCCTCCATCTGTTTTATTTGCAGATTTTGTTCCATGATGAGCTTCATCATGTGAGATTTATGAGTTTCAGTTTCTTCAATCTCTTTAGTCATTGGGTCCTCTAAAGCTGGAAATTTTAGCTACTTCCTTAATGTTGAAATATCAGTATTTTTTGTCTTGACAAGTTCTTCTGCAGCCTTTATATCAGAGGGATCATATCCCATCTTTAGCACCAAATCTTCCAAAGATTTCATCTTGGTGTCTTTGGCCAATGATGAAACTTTCTCAAGCTTAAGTTGTGACTATGTATTAGCCAAGGTAACCTACATTTTGGACAGGCTTGTGGAAGTGAAAGTTAAAGTAGAAGCAATGATTTGGCTAGTCTGTTTGTGCATCTCAATTTGGTCAATTGGATGTACATCTTTAACATCAAATTCAAAGGAGGTTTGGTTATGGTAATGTGCAGCAGTCCCGAGCTATAGAATATGAGCTTGAAAGAAAACCATCTGCATTTTACCTTTCTCAGAGTCAAAGGCTGAAAGAAGTCTGGCTTGAGAACTAGAAGAATGTTTCCAGAACTGAGTATAAGTATTCAACTTTAACTCCTCATTTTTCTTCTTAATTTCACTAAAGACATGAAAAATGTCATCTTCTTTATCCTTCTGACTGCTTTCACTGGTCTGAATCACCTGTTGTTCATGAGATGTGGTGGAATGAGTAGGAGACTGAATAGTCTGTCCACCAGACTATGTAAAAAGAGAGGTTTCTCCAAGTCCATCAAATGTTGTTTTCTGTAACTCAATAGTTGCATTAACCTTGGAAGAGAGCCTATGTCTCTTCTTTCTATGTACAATTCTAAAACCTTGACTTGATGCTTCAGTTGTAGGGGATGATTGTTCTTCCCTCCCTCGTTTAGCTATCTTTTCCTGTGCAAGTGGAGTTTGTACATTGGAAGTAGAGACTGCCTATTCTTCAGCTTCTTGAAGGGTGTTCTCCTTCCACTCTGATTGATTTTTGTACTGCTCTATTTCAGGCCTGGCAGTATGATGGTATGCAGTGAATTTGTTTTCAACTCTGAGCCTAGAAATCACTCCCATTGGGTCATAAGACCAAGTGAAGCTGAGGCCAAAATTCATTTGCTTCAATAACCTGTCTGCTTCTTCTCCTACTGCTCTAGTATTATAGATGAATGGACCAACCTGAGCCTTTAGCTTGAATTGTGATTTCTTCTTTGCAGCCACAAAATGTATTTCATCTGCATTTAACCTCTGCCTAATATATTCTAATGCAAAAAATCTGATAGGGAGGTACTTAGGAAGCTTGTAGGGTGGAAGCTCACAGCCATAGACTTTGATCTCTATATAATTTTGGTAAATATATCAATCTCCTATTGTGGCTTGATCAACCAGCTACAACACTTTCACAATTTCATCACTTATTCTTGGTACTGGAGTGTTGCTCATAAGATTAATGGCTAGATGAACAAACAATTCTATGAATTGTTTATATGTAAATTCTTCCTTCTCCTTCATTCCCATAGAATTCCAAAAGATCATTGGTTGTTGGTTGCCTTCTTCATCTAGCTTCTGCAAGGTGAATGGAAACTTGTCTCCCTGAAAATATATAAAAAGATATACAAGTACTGAAGCATACTTGAATACCTCTTCAGTATTGAATTGGAAAAATTGTTCATGAATGGCCTAAGCTAGAAATTGGCTAAAGTTATAATGAACAGTGGGTTTGGAACCAATAGAAAAGATAGATAAGAAACCAATGATGGCTTCATTTACATATTGATCAGAATTGTAACCAAGAAGATAAGAAAGAATGGTGGTAATTTGCTTGGTTCTATCTGGGAATATAGATGAATCATAGGGAGGGTTTCTTTTAGGTAGAGGGCTATCTACAACTAGGAAAAGTTCTAGAGTTTGAGCTCTTTTAGTGAAATCTAGCTTTTGATAGGCCTCTATTAGGCTTTCATGAGAAAAAGGATGGGTTGGCGCAATAGTTGGGGCCTGCAACATCTATTCAATGGATTGAGCATTGATGGAGCACATAATTTCTTCTGTAGGTGAGATGATAGCTCTTTGAATGGGGTCATAGCATTCATGGAATTTCCTGACAAATTTAGGTGCTCTGTGTATCTGAGGGAAGATGTATTGAGGAAGGTGGGAGTCCCAAAGTCTTATTTCATCTGTTTGATCAACTAATTGATCCTCCATCCAGTAGTAGATTTCAAACAAATTGAATTCAGACAAAGACTCATTGATTTTACAATCTCTGTCGACCAGGGGAGTATGATGGAAGTCAATTTGTGGATGAATGAGAGGTTTTGGTGTTTCTGAAACTTCTTTTCCTTTAGGAGGCATTCTGTTAATTGGATTCAAAGTTGAAAGTGACAAAAATTAGAATAATTGGGCTGAAACACAGTGATAATAGAATAACAATGTAAGTGAAAATGGATTAGGTTGACCTGGATGTTGGCTTGGCATAGAACAGAATTGAAAATTTGATTGAATAATGAATCTGTCATTTTGGCTACAAACAACAAGTATCCAGTGATTTATGGGAATGCACTATGTAACGGTTTTTATGAAAATAAGGGCTTATAATGAATAAGATGGAGAGGGTCCATTAATCAATAGTTAAATCCTCATTAATTCTCCAACGGGGCTAATAAACGATTAAGTGGAATATTAATGTGTGAGGGGTGGTGAATTAATGGATAAAGGGAAAGAGACGACAGTTGATTAGACAGAGGAAGTGACATGGGAGAGAACGTGGACGACGACGTCGGAGCAGCGGTAAACGGTTGAATGAAAACCACATTCGGGAGTAATTTGGAGTGATAATATGTTTTGGGATTTTATGTCCCGAATAACTAGAATGGGGGAAAAGCAGTTTCGGAGGGTGGTTTCCAAAACTACCGACTTCCGACCCCCCAGCTGCCGATAATGTTCAGACGACAAGGGAGGGCCGAGGAGTGATGTAGGTCGTCGGATCTTAGGGTAATGTGCGGGATGAAGAAGAACATGAGTGAGGTTTAATATCATGGCAGAAAGTGATGGTGGGGTCAAGAGTTATGACGGATGTGACATGCGTGGGGTATTGGCAAATGAATGGATAACACGCAGATATTACACCATAACATTGATTTTTTGTAAATAATGTTTAATTTAAACCATTCATTATATGCACATGTATGCAATGTTCTGACTTTAGGATAAAAATCCTTTCATGCTCCAATGGTAATTCATTTGTCTACCTACCCTTATCTTTCCTAACATTTTTTCACAATCTTAGTCACCTGAGTGCATTTAGACTAGCAACTCAACATTTTCCTTTTAATGATTAATCTACTTCTATCCCTTATTGCTTCCATTGGCTCAGATTAAACTGTTGAGCCAATTTTATTTGCTACCTATTGACAAAAATTTAAATCAAATCCAATCATGATTAAACTGTATAATTGGATTGTATGAACTAGTGTGGCATTTAAACAATTTGCACACAATTTTGTATTTGCAAAAATAAACTTGACTAAGAGTAGTGCATTGGATTTGCAACACTTTCAGAATTCATTATTTTTTCTTTTATTTCTAGTCTAACATATTATTTTTCCTTCCTTTTTTAGGGCATCTATTCTAACATTTTATTTTATATGGACTTTTTCATCAAAATATGCCTAAAATTTTTTTATTCAGTATTCTTTTTGTCCATAACATAGCTTAACATTTTTTTGAAATATATTTTCATTTTTTCACTAATTGATGCTAACTTACCAAAACCAAAAAATGCTACAACATCGGCTCCAACTGGGGACTGATTTCTCCTGTATAATGCAGAGAACCTACAGATCCATGTGCCTTCTCCTCGGGCTATGGAGTCTTTGCTGTGAAAAACTCACACTGACAGTCTGAAAAGTAAAATAAACTGGATTTTTTACAATGATAATAATGAAATCTACTTCAACTTCTTAGTACTGAATGTAATGTTTGAGAAACCTTCCATTAACAGGATAAGTGGAATATATTCCCTTAAGATTTTGTAGCACAAAAGTGTTGTTTCCCTTTACTTCAGCAGTAGCTGGAGGTCCAAACCATAGGTTGTCAAACTTGCCATGTTTTCCCTTGTCTTATCTTCTAGAATCCCATATTAGGACTAGATCACCTTCCTTGAAGTCCCTTTCTCTGGCTCTTCTATCAAACAGGCTCTTCATCTTATTCTGATACTTTTTCAATTTGTATTGAACTTCATCTCTGTTTTCATTTAGTTCAATAATTTGATTTTTTCTCCTTGAAAAATCATCATGTTCATCAGTTGAATCCTGCAAAAACTTCAAAACAAGGAAGGCCAAGTTGGTAGGGAAAATTGCATCTTTCCCATCGACTACCTGAAAAGGAGATTTTCCAGTAGATCTCTTTGGAGTAATCCTGTTTGCCCAGACTGCATAAATTAGATGAGAGTCCCAACTCTTTTTATGATCTGCTAAATTCTTTTTGATCACCTTTACTAGACTTTTATTGGACGATTTTGCACGACCATTACCTTGAGGATAATATGGAGTTGAATGATGTAGCAGAATCATATATTTTTGGAAAAACTCAATCATTTTAACACTAGAAAATGTTGTGGCATTGTCAATAACAATTTGTGTTGGGCTGCCGAACCTAGATAAGATGTTTTCTTCAATGAATTTGATTACTACTATATCAATAACATTTCTTAATAGAATTGATTCCACCCATTTAGTAAAGTAGTATGTTGCAATGAGGATCCATCTATGTTGATTGCTTCAAGTAGGATGAATCTCTCCAATAAAATCTAATCCCCATTGGAGAAAAGGTGTTGAGACTATTGTAGGGATCAGTGGAAGAGATGCTAGTTTTTGCTTACCAGCAAACGTTTGACAAGGAACACAACTCTTGACTTTTGCTCCTACTTGTAAGAACAATGTTACCCAATAAAATCCTACCCTTACTATTTTATATGATGTTGCTCTCCAAGCATAATGTCCTCCACAAAATCCTGTATGAAACTGATCAATGATCCCTTCAGTCTCTAATTCTATTAAACATAATAATAAGATATTGAGTGGGTCTTTCCAGTATAAATTTGCATTTATGATACAATATTTGACTGCTTTCAATTTGAGAGTTTTACATTGACTTTTAGAGAATGAAGCTGGACATTCAAAATGGATTAAGAAATTTACAATATCTTGATACCAATTTGATAAAAGATATTTCTCATCAATGTGTAAAGAGATAGTCTGATCTGAAGGTAAAGGTTCTTGTGGATTCTTTTCTTGAGGATGATAGGAAGGTTCTTGAGGATTCTCATCATTCAGATTTTGGGAAGGTTCTTGTGGATTCTCCCCTTCTGCATAGACAAAAGGTTCTTGTGAATTCTTTGTATCTGAACTCTGGGAAGGTTCTTGTGGATTCTTCCCTTGTATTTCCAAAACAGAGTTGATGTCCAACACTTTACAGTTGGATTCAGCTAGAAGCTTAGCTAATCCTTGACCCTTTACTAGCTTTGTGTTTTTGATAGCTAGATCAAACTCTAGTATCTGAGTGATCCATCTACCCATCTTGCCATCAATGTCTGGTTGGGTTAAAACAGTTTTTACAATACATCCTGAATGATTTGAGGGCTTGTATAAGGGCATAGGCTTGCTTCTCAATTATGTCATACTTAAGCTCGACATATCTCATAACCTTACTGAAAAAGGCTATAGGTTGGTCATGGGAATCTTAATTCTTTTGTAATAAAACAACAACAAAGGTTGCTTTAGAGGCAAAGGAAAAGATACTGAATGGTTTGGTATAATCAGGGCTAGCCAAGGTTGGAGCTTCATAGATAGTTTTCTTGATTGGATCAAATGCATACCTGGAAGAGACAGTCCATTTAACTTCATGATCCTGTTGGAGCATATCAGTTATGTCTTTTACAATTTCAGCATAATTCAGGATGAACCTTCTTAAAAAATTAATCTTGCCTAGAAAAGCTTGAATCTCTTTCTTATTTCTAGGTAATGACAATGTTTTTATAGCAAAAACACGTTTGGGATCAATCACTACCCCATCTTTTGAGATTATATCACCTAGAAACTTTCCTTCTCTGATAGCAAATAAAGACTTTTTAGGATTAAGGGAAATTCTGAATTTCCTACACCTGTCAAAAACCTTCATCAAGTGTTTTAGATGTTTCTGATCAGAATTAGAAAAACAGTTATTCCATCAAGATAAATGACTATAAATTTGTTTACTTGACCCACAAAAGCTATGTCCATATCTCTCTGAAAAGTTGCTCAAGCATTGGAAAAGCCAAAGGGCATTCTAGAATACATAAATGTAGCCCGGGGTGTAGTAAAAGTTGTTTTCTCTTTGTTTGCTGGATCAACATTTATCTGATTGTAACCTGAAAAGCCATCTAGCTTGGAAAGTCTTTGTGCTCCTGAAACCATCTGAAGTAACTGATCCATTTTGGGTAGAGGGTAGTTATCTTTCAATGATGCTTTATTCAAATTTCTAAAATCCACACAAAGTCTAATTTCTACATCCTTCTTTCTAACAAGAACTAAATTGGAAACCCAATTAGAGTATCTAAGAGGCACAATAATATGGGAATATAGCATTTTCTTGATTTCCTTTTCTACAATTGGTAGAAGAACTAGATTAATCCTCCTAAGTTTCTATTGATAAGGCTTAGCTTCTGGTTTTAAAGGAATCTTATGTTGTATTAGTGATGTATCATAAGTTTTTAGATCAGCAAAGGTCCAGGAAAAAGCATACTTATATTTTTCAAGTAACTTAAGGTATTGAGTTTTGATTTGAGGATTTAAGGACACACAAATTTTGATGTTCTTAACCTCATCATTTGTTCCAATATTTACTTCCTCTATGTCATCTTATGGAGAAATTGACTGTGGGTTTCTGAGGACATCATTTTGATCAAATAATTTCTCTAAAGGAATGAAACCTTTGGGAATAAAATTGTTAGACAATTGTATGATGTCATGATTGCCAAATTTTTAATTGAAACTTGAACTGTCATTTTCATTTGTGTTTTCATTTGTTTCTGTTTTATCTTCATCAATTTGTAGAACTAAAAATTCATCTATAACCTGTAGAAAAGATTTTAGTTGTTGATCATCTTCAAATATCTGCTAGTATTTTAGATTTTCTGCAGAGATAGCTAGGGAATCTACATGAATATTCTCATCTCTTGGGATATAAGTCAAATTAAAAGCATTAAATAAATTTTCAATTGAGTCCCAAACCTCATTTCGATATGATCTAACCCTAGGATGTTTTGTTTGGCAAATATTTCTAATTTGTTTAACAATGAGCTCTGAGTCAGTGAAAACACTGAGATTATGTACCTTTAAACTTTTGGCTAACTGCAGACCTATGAGGAAAGCCTCATATTCTGCTACATTATTAGTAACATCAAAATCAATTTTAGATTATTGTGTAATGTTTTCCTTTTCTGGTGAGATTAATACTACCCCAGCTCCTGCTCCATCTTTTGTACAAGAACCATCAAAGAATAACTTCCATACATCAGATTGTTTTGATATAGGGTTTTCAATTATATCTTCAATTTTTACTTGAGAGTCATGTGTTTGGTTTGAAGAGAGTTGAAAGCAACCAAAATCTTGATCAATTGCATAAATTGGATGGTTCTTTGGTTGATCTATTTTGCAGATAGTGTGTGTTAGCGCTTGGAATTCACCTAGGCTGAGATAGACAAACTCTCAAGGCTACATCAAACCATTTCACCTCGTAGCTAGCCCTACGAGGTATGAGAAGGCTCTCTCGGGTCAGATTCGATAGATCTTTCAATATGATTAGGCTGACCAATTAATAATAAAGATTTTAGGCTAGTAAATTGATAAGGGGGTTGATTTAATGATTTTTGGGGTTTTTGGTGGCAATTGGTGGAAGTGCAATTCAAGGTGCGGGGATTGAGCACAGTTTTCACAGGGGGATCTAAGGGGCAAGGTAGGAATGAGTGCTGATGCCTTAATCTGAGATGGATGATCAGAGATGATAGAGGAGAAGCTAAAGAGGGCAAACACATAATTCGAATCCTCTCTAGACAGTAGAAAACATTAAAATTGAACAAACTAAAAAGCTGAGCATGTCAAAACATGAATTCAAACTTTACCACTTCATCTGTCCAATTTAGAAGCATAAGAGAAATGTGAAACACATAAACAAACTTACAAGAACATGTAGAGAACACACCATCAACAATCAGATCCACAAGAATCCTCAAAGATGTCTGTAAAACCCTGGCTTTCCTTGCCTTCAATTGCAGAAATAGATGCACAATATACAATAAAGCTTCCTTACACAAGAGTCCAAACATCAAAATGAGAAGGAGAGAGCATAATATAGACCATCTAGACCATCTAACTCCTTTCCCCACCTCTAGGGGTCGAGCTGAGCTTCCTAGGAGCAGTTTGAACTAATTCTAAACTAAGAACTAGAAAATAGGCAGCCAAACAACTTGCCTCTATTACTTAGCTAACTCATCCATGCATTAATTTTTCACTTTTTACATCATGGAAGCTTCTAGAAGGGTAAAGAGAGATAAATCTATCAAAGTGCCATGAAAATATTACATTTATCCATCATCTACAAGTAAAAATTGTCAACCATAGTCAAAACAGTGTTTTTGACCAAAAATGTGAATTCTGGCAAATCTGGAAGTTCTGGTCGCGCCCCTGGAAGTTCTGGTCGCGCCCCTTCACAGCTGTTTTTGAGTGAGTTACACTGATCCAAATCAGGTGCAAGATGGCTCATTGGAAAGCTTGGCCTGTCTACTTTCCATCCCAAGTGGAATTTCTGAATTTGGTGTTGATTTGACCCCTCAAAAACCATTTCTCGCAAGGTCACTTTCTGCAACTCAAAAAGTGGGCAGAAAGTCATTTTTTTGATGTATTTTGAGCTTTTGGAGGCTCAAAACTCAAAATCAGGCTTCTCCCAAGTATTGGTAATTTTTCTTTTTGAATTCCCTTTCCAAAAATGCCAAGTTTGCAAAATTCCGAGCAGCCCTTCAAACTGGTCTCACCCGGGGTGAGACCAGTTCTTGGGAAAAACCTGTAATTTTACCAAAAAATTCACAAATGACAAAATTTTCTCCAAATTTCTTGAAATTTGGGCTGGGAGTCCCCAATCAAGTACCATGCTCATTCAAAGAGGCTTTGGCCAAAATTTGGAGTGGATCGGGCGTTTTCCTTCGTTTTTGTGTTTTGGCCAACCGTCCTTGGAGCACCTTCGTTCTCGCCGGTATTTTTGACATTTCTCTCAAACCATGACACCTGTGTAAAAAGTGAAAGAGGTTTTTCTTCCTTGGCATGTTGTGGACAAAAACCTCTCTCAGTTTTGCAAAATTCATCTTTTATTGCTCTGAAACATCATTTGAGTGCAACTTGTCCCGATGTGTGAAACAAGGGATTTTGTCGAAATGGAGCGAAATGAAGGGGATAGAGGGCTTCTAAATTCTTGGGGAAATTTTTGGGAGTGGGGAGGGATGTTAGGAAGCAGGGGAAAGTGGAATCTCAGAGATTGAGTGAGGAGAAGGGGTCGAAAAGGACAAAACACAGGCCAAACCTAGAAAATTGCCAGCTTGTAGCGAGAAACTAGGGTTTGTGCAAAAATGAGGAATTTGGCGGATCTAAGGGATGGGAAGTGTTTGATAAGGTACTTTAAGGATAGGGGAAGGTGTATGAACATCTGGAAACAAGTTTTGCCGGTGATTTGACCATCCAAGAGAAATTGCCTTCAAAACCCTAGGAGAGGGAAATGACCTTGCCTAGGCACAACTAAAGCATGAACATGGTGTAAAATGACCCATTAGACACTGACATGACGATGACAAACCTCTGAATGATGATAGGCTCAGCTGAATGATGACATGGACTGACATTTGGGCAAACCCTAGACCTAATGCCTAGTGACCAAATTTTGCTTGAAGACTCATTGAAATGACAAAATTTGACCTTGACACTTCAAAATCACTATGTAAGAGCACATTTGATCACTGGAGGAAGGCTGTAAAGACTGACACTAACAGTGTGCACAAATCTTACCTCTCTATACAACCTCAGTTGTTCTCCCCCGTAGAGGGAATAGTGGCATAAGACATGTCCATTTGAAGATTTCCCCCTAATTTGGCACAGCAAGACCTTGAAAGGAGCATTCCAAATTTGGGAGGGATATTTGTGACAACTATATCTAACACTACACTTTTTACTGGGATTTGAGCAAGAGTGACTACTAAATCCTTAATTAGTCCTAGACAAGGCACCCTTTTTGAATCAAAGGTGTAAAAATCATGATAGGATCTAGTTATGATAAGATTTAAATGATCCATGATGGTATTTGGCATGAGATTATGTGATGCTCCAGAATCAAGTATACAATTGTATAACATTGAATCATTTTTCTTTAGAGTCACATAGAAAGGGGGCACTATTTCATCTATCATATCTAAGCTAGGACCAAAAACCATTGCTGGTTTTTCATCTTGAAGACTAATAACATCACTTTCAACATCAACTGAGGTGTTATGTATCCATTTGGAGAATTGATTTTTGTATCCATGGTTTTTAGTTAGTTCTGAAAGTGGTATAGGAATTTTAACTCTTTCTAACTCCTTTTCAACATTAAAAGCAGTTAAGACATTTTTTTCAATTGGGGCTATATCAGTTGTATGATTTAATGGTCAAATAATAGTTGTCTGAGTTTCAACAGATTTAGTACGAGGTTCAATTGTTGGAGTTTCCTTGGGAGGTCTTCCAGGGCTAGGTCTAGGTCTAAGATCATATCTTTTGTTTAGCTCTACAATTAGGAATTCAGAGAAGGAATGGTATTTGGAAGTCTTTGAGGAATATTGGTCTTCTTTAACCTGCTTTTGTTGAGAGAGAGGAATAAAAACGGTCTGACCAGAAGAGGTATTGTTAATGTCTTCAGTAATAGCCATAGTATTGTCATCATGTTGTTGATCATCTATCAGTAAACGAGTTGGAACCTGCTGATCATTACTAGGCATTTGAAGAATTTGTAATGGTGGATTTCTTTTGTATTGACCTTGATTTTGATTTTGAGGTCGAGGGACTATTTGTTGAACTGTTCTAGGTTGAGTCTCAATCTTAGAAATTCTATTAGATAGATTTCTAAGAAGTGATGTTATCTCATCTATTTTATAATATTCAGTTTTAGTCTTAAATGAAGTAGAGGCCTCTTGACTAGATTTAATTTTTCTTTGGGCCTTTTCCTCTTTAGATTTTAAAGTGGCTGAGGCTGCCCTATTTTCTTCCACCTCTATAGCATTAGTTTACATGTATTCAAGAGTTCTTGAAGTTATTTCTCTTAACATTACAACAAAATCATCTTCAAAGGCTTTTGAGAACCTAGATTTGGCTACTGCTACAGGGGGTTTACTGTAAAAAATTTTCTACAATTATCTAGCTCTGATACCATGTAGAAATTTTGAATAATATGACACATATTCAACAGAGATTATCCTGATCATACAATTTAAGCGGAACATGTATAATACATAATCTCCTCTACGTTGATCATCAAATTACAGAAGCAGAAAGATCCACAGGCACACATAGAAGCATCAATCAAACTCATAAACACAGTATGTATCCCGGGGAAAGCATCTCGCTAAAAACCCCAACTATCTATATATTATATTGATTGAATCATGTAACATTACAAAGCATAATACTTCTCACAAGTATCTCCACCTGTTACACACAATACAGCTCAGATTTGATCTCCAAATCTCTCCCGCTGCTTGCCTGCCTCCACTGCTCAAACCTGCTCGAGAACTGATGAGAATAGCTTCCCAAACTCGATTTTACACTGCAAAATAGTCACCCACACTATGTTGGACGTGAGCAACAGCTATAATATCATGAAGATACGTGAGCAAACTCATTGGCATACTCAATCCTTTGATTGTGCAAATCATCATGCACAGCTATAGTCACAACTGATAGCAATCTGATCCTCTAACACCTGTCCCTGCTGAACTGAACATGCACTGACATGCAACTGAGTTAACTGATGTATTCTATAGTTGCATTATGAGTTAATAACTTGTGAATTAATTAATAACTAATTCACCCAACTCATCTTTAGTCTATTGATCAGTTAGACTAAATACAACCAGTTTAACAAAGCTAAACTGAACACAACTCCATCAACTGTACCTCCAGTCCACTAAACTCAACTCACTTGAGTTCTAACTGAAGTCATGCATGCAACAACTCAACTGAATCATAAGAAAAACGAATTTCCTTCTGACAGCTGCATGTGCCACTTCCGTAGCTCAAACTGAAGTGCTCCAAGAGAATAAGATTAAGTTTATAGTCCAAATATTATTGTGAGATAATAATATTTGACTTTTCTATTTTTGACTTTGATCACTCACACTGTGATCACTCACACTGTAATCACTCACACTGTGATCACTCACACTTTCATCAAAAATAGAAGTCCATCTATTTTTCCCAACTTGACCAATCATCCATAGACATGATCCATATGTCTAAAAATAGACATAGTCTAAAAATAGACTTGCGCCAAAAATAGCTTGCGGGCCCACTTAGTGAAGGCGACTCTTTTCACTAAGCTCCATCATCTTGTTGCACTCTCAACAAGCATTTCTTGTTGCACACTTTTCAACACTCCCTCTCAACAAGAAAGGCTTCCTCTCAAACCCGATCCTGTAACTCTGGAATGTTCTCCATGCAACACATTTGGCCGGTCCACTTGCTCTGTCATCAAAGTCTCTGACTGCTATTGCCTCTGTCAACTGAAACTCTGCATCTCTGTGCTCTTCAGTATCTGACTGCTCTAGCCTCTGTCACTTTGATCTCTGACTGCATCCATGCTGCTGCTGGTTCTATCTCCCAGCATTGCATCCGCACTGCACCTCCCAACTGACCTCCCTGTTGGGATAGAAACATCCTCTGATGCTGAAGCTCTACCTGCTGCTGACAAGTGCTCCCTCTCTGACATCTGCGCTACTGCAGCATCTCCATGCATCTCGCACCATTGCACACCTCTCTGTGCCACCTAGCACTGTGCAAAACACTTGTGCCTCTCGCATTGCTACAGCCTGCTAGCTATGCGCTGTCCTGGGATTCCCTGCACTGTCGCTCTCTCTGCCGCTCCATCCGCATCTGTCTCTACCCAATCAGTCAGTTCCTGCTACTACACATCGGGGCTCCCGTAGCAAGGTCTCATCCAAGAGGTTGGGTACCTCAAGGATCTTGCCCCTCCTCCTTGGGACAATCAATCCACATCACCCCACCTCCTACCTGGAGGTATGGATGCATGCGATCCCTCAGCCCACCTGGCTTGAAGTTTCCCCCTACTGGAGGTCTCTGGATGAGTAGATGTCTCTACTCGATCTCCTCTCAGCTTCCCTTGTTGTGGCTGCTCCACAACCTCCTGAAGCTGCTGCACCAATCGTGGCTCCTCCACAATCGTCTGAGACTTCTTCTGGCTCTGCATGTTGAGAGGTAATATACGCTCCCTCTCAACCACCAAGTCTCCATCAGTTGCCTTGCTGCTCAAGGCTTTGCATGCATCTTGAACCTCAAGAGCATACAGGTTCTTGACCCGTGAACCAATCTGCTTCACCTGTCTAGTGATGATGTGTCTAAGGAAAACCTTTCCCTTAGTAAAGACCACATCATATCCTCTGTCTTCCAACATCGCGATCGACACCAAGTTTCTCTTCAGTCCTGGTACATACTTGACATCGGTCAAGGTAAGGCGAGCTCCATGCTCCCTCTGAAAAATAACCGTGCCTACACCTGAGACACTATACTTCTCATCATTACCCATCCCTATGAGTATCTGGAGATCTTTCTCCTCCAAAGTACTGAACAAACTTTTGTCACCGGTCATGTGGAAAGAAGCTCCACTGTCAAGAAACCAACCACTTCCCATCATGGATGAAACCATGCATGCGAAGAGTGTGAAGTCCAACTCAAACTGTGAAGCAAGTGAGGCTGCCTCACCTTCAGATCCTTCCCCGGATCCCTTCTTGGACTTCTTCTTTGGGCAATTAGTAGCATAATGACCCAACTCATGACAACGAAAGCATCTCACCTTCGCCTTGTCAACCTTCTTCCCATCATTGGAAGAACTGGATTCGGAAAGAGAAACCTTCCCCTTCCCCTTCCTCGCCTTACTCGCTAAGGCACAGTTCTCCTCATCCTGCATGGATGAAGAACTGTCTCTGGTGCGCCGTCTAATCTCCTCCTGCATCAAATCCGACCATAGTCGTTCCCAATTTGGCATTTTCTGCCTTCCATTCACCGAGTCCTGGTAGCTATGCCAACTCTTAGGAAGGTCAAGGAGTGCTAGACTCACCATCCTCATCATCAACAGTAACCCCCACACTTCCCAGCTCATCTCGACACTGAGTGAACCTCGTGAGATACTGGGGCATACTATCTCCATTCTCGAACTGAATGTTTCTGAGTTTTATCTCTTGCTTTGGAATTAAATTCGAATTCCACCAGCACAAAAACTCAACTGCTTCCGATCTAGAATTCGTGATTGAATAGTAGATCTGATGATCAATCCTCGCTTGATATCCTGTAAAAATCTCTTCTACAAATCAAGCAGCTCCGATACCATGTAAAAAAATTTCTACAATTATCTAGCTCTGATACCATGTAGAAATTTTGAATAATATGACACATATTCAACAGAGATTATCCTGATCATACAATTTAAGCGGAACATGTATAATACATAATCTCCTCTATGTTGATCATCAAATTACAGAAGCAGAAACATCCACAGGCACACATAGAAGCATCAATCAAACTCATAAACACAGTATGTATCCCGGGGAAAGCATCTCGCTAAAAACCCCAACTATCTGTATATTATATTGATTGAATCATGTAACATTACAAAGCATAATACTTCTCACAAGTATCTCCACCTGTTACACACAATACAGCTCAGATTTGATCTCCAAATCTCTCCCGCTGCTTGCCTGCCTCCACTGCTCAAACCTGCTCAAGAACTGATGAGAATAGCTTCCCAAACTCGATTTTACACTGCAAAATAGTCACCCACACTATGTTGGACGTGAGCAACAGCTATAATATCATGAAGATACGTGAGCAAACTCATTGGCATACTCAATCCTTTGATTGTGCAAATCATCATGCACAGCTATAGTCACAACTGATAGCAATCTGATCCTCTAACACCTGTCCCTGCTGAACTGAACATGCACTGACATGCAACTGAGTTAACTGATGTATTCTATAGTTGCATTATGAGTTAATAACTTGTGAATTAATTAATAACTAATTCACCCAACTCATCTTTAGTCTATTGATCAGTTAGACTAAATACAACCAGTTTAACAAAGCTAAACTGAACACAACTCCATCAACTGTACCTCCAGTCCACTAAACTCAACTCACTTGAGTTCTAACTGAAGTCATGCATGCAACAACTCAACTGACTCATAAGAAAAACGAATTTCCTTCTGACAGCTGCATGTGCCACTTCCGTAGCTCAAACTGAAGTGCTCCAAGAGAATAAGATTAAGTTTATAGTCCAAATATTATTGTGAGATAATAATATTTGACTTTTCTATTTTTGACTTTGATCACTCACACTGTGATCACTCACACTGTAATCACTCACACTGTGATCACTCACACTTTCATCAAAAATAGAAGTCCATCTATTTTTCCCAACTTGATCAATCATCCATAGACATGATCCATATGTCTAAAAATAGACATAGTCTAAAAATAGACTTGCGCCAAAAATAGCCTGCGGGCCCACTTAGTGAAGGCGACTCTTTTCACTAAGCTCCATCATCTTGTTGCACTCTCAACAAGCATTTCTTGTTGCACACTTTTCAACACAATCAGGGGGCATATTATGATAAAGTTTGTTGTACCTTTTGATAAAATCAGAGATAGGTTCACCAAAGTTTCTTTTAAGTTCTTCAAACTCAGTCAAAAATTAAAGAGCATATTTCTTCACTCCCCATTGATTTTTGAATATATTTGTTAACTCTTCCCAATTTCTAATGGAATTTGCAGGTAACTCCCTAAACCAAGTTCTCACAGTTCCCTCAAGAGACTGAAAAACAACCTCATGTAAACATTTTCTTGTTCTATGTTCATGTTATCTACAAACTCTAGAAATTCCTGAAGATGGTCTTTAGCTGAGGGACCAATTTCTCCATTATACCTATGAAGGTGCTTTAAATATCCAGGAGGGAAAGCATCAAGGTTTGGAGGTAAAACTAAAGCTGCATATCTTGCCTGTACAATGGGTTGGAATTCCATAGTAGAACGTGGTGTATGAGGTGTTTATATAGAAGAAGAAGAAGAATATGATGATGATGATGGTGATAGAGAGGGTGAATGACTATGTGGAGGTGAAGAAGGAGGAGACATCCTAAAGGATTTTAAAGGAGTTTTAATAACTAACTTATGGACCTGAGAATGAATATCCTCTTTTGTTTCAAAGAGTGGATTTGAATATATAGCAAAGGTCCCTTTAGGTTTTTTAGAAGGAGAAGATTCAAGGCGTTCAGAATTGGTAGGGAATGAATAAGTAGTGGGGGATATGAAATCTGTAGGTTTGTATTCAGGCAAATGAACACCTAGGTCAGACTCAGATTTAGGTGATCCTGGTGGAAGTAAGGGTTCTAGATGAGATTCAAGTGAATGAACAAGGAAATCTGATTTAAAATCAACTCCCCTATTTAAAAGTTCAGCAACCCTAGGTGATAAATGACTCCAATCTGGATTGGATGGAATATTACTATAGGGATCAAATTGTAATATATCTTTAGACTACAAGGATGAAGTGGAAGAAGATGGCTCATGTCTCCTTCTAGAACTTGCATTTCTCACAAGTCTTTCTGGATCTATCAGAGGACTAACTGTGTTAGATTCAAAATGGGATATAGTGTGCTTAAAAGGTGCCAGCTTGATACAGTGGAGTCGCCAGGTGAAGGATTTTGACCTATCTAGAACTTTAGTCACCTTAAAGGAATAGGATTTATATCGTTGACCCAAGAAAACTAATCAAATTCGAGTCCCCGACATTAGCGCTAGATTGATGTTGTATCTCTGAGATGATAATGGTTAGCTATCATGCCAAGGCATCTAAGATATTTGTTTTGGGGGTTTTGTTTTAATTTTTAGAGGACCAATGTATGAAACGGATTCAAAACAGTGATGACTAACCTTCTTGAATAATACTAATATTAAAAAAAGGGCTACTATTACAATCCACACAATGATTTAGCTTATCTGGTGATGAGTAGAAACAAAAAGATAATATGACTATTATAGTTTTCAAAAAGAAAATTAAATAACCATAAGTAAGAAAACCTTCAAACAATGTTCAGAAAGTTTGAAAAAATATGCCTAAGATTACAAAGATACTGATGATTTTATGATTTAGAGGGAATTACTTAAACAAACCATTTTTATAATTCATTCTCTTTAAAGATGATCACTTCGGAAAGCTTATAAGAGTGAATTGAAACTCAACTACTCTTATATGGTTATCTTGATAAAACTTAAGAATGTGAAGAAAACACAATGAATGAAAAATGGAAAACATACAAGGAATACAAAATTATATGAATCAAAATTCAGAATCCTTTGCTTTGGTATTAATGATTCAGAAAAGCTATGTACATTTAGTGCTTAAAAATGTTTCTCCAAGGGTGCAACCCTTAATAACTCTTTAAAGAGAGTTATTTATACAATCTTAGAGCTAAGAAAATATCTTAAACAAATTAACAAAAATAGATTAATACAAAATTAGGAATATGAATTGATAGTGGATCTGTCACTATTTTGGTGTTGAACTGTTGATGACTATTCCTGGAAACACTAAATGCTGCTGAGTTGTTGATGACTGTTCCTGGAAATGTTGAATGTTGTTTGATCCTCCTTTAGTCAAGTAAATAAGTTAACTATTCCCAGTGTTTCTTATCTAGGGTAGATAACTTAGTCACCCTTCAATAAAATTCATGTATTTATGTATATTTAGTAAAAGTGGGTTTCACTAAAAATATATGCCTGATTTCATTTAGGATGAAAAAGTTATCTCTAAGTGCATTTAGCACAACCCATGGTGTTGTTGCACCTTTTATGTTTGAAACTGTAGCTGCATTAGTGCTGACCTCTGCAAGTTTTCAGACATAGTCTTCAATGGGCATTAATTTATCATTTATCACTAGCATAGAGGGAAAACCCTTGCTGGTCAAGGGTTCCAACCTATTGAAAAAATGTTGAACTATGACATTAACACTGATGCATTTCTCCTCCAACTAAAGAATGAGATTTTTCTTTGTAATAATCTTCTTTACTTCCAGTATGGTTGTTGTCTTGTCATTAATTCCTAATTCTTCAAGCTCATAGTTGTCTTTAGAATTCAAAAACTTGATTATTTCAGTGGAAACTTCTGGCATGTCCTTAAGTTCCTTGGAGATGGTTTCAATAGCTTCCTGTGCTTTCTCCAAAAAGTCCTTTTGATCAAAGATTATCCTGATAAAAGGGCAGATATCTTTGATTGCTTCAATGGTCTCTTCTCATAACATTTCCTTTACCAAACCTAGTTTCTTTTCAAGGTAAGATTCTTTGATTTCTTTCTAAAATACCTCAATTTGACTTTTTTCCCTCTGCAACTCAGCTGCATGTGAACTATCTGCAACTGCTTTGAAGTGTTGTAGTGTCTTCGGTTGATCCTGAAATTTCTTCATTTCCTTTGTCTGAATAGACAGATTCTGAACAGCTTCAACAAGTTGTTCAACTCCTACTGTTGTTCCTGTAGTTGATGTTGTGCATGAGGCAAAAGATGTAGTTATAGGGACTGTTGTAAGAGTAACTACATCCATTGGAATATTGGCCCTTTTTACAGTTTCCTCTTTCTCTTTGACGTTTCTCCATTTGCTCCTCCATCTGTTTTATTTTCATATTTTGTTCCATGATGAGCTTCATCATGTCAGATTTCTGAGTTTCAGTTTCTTCAATCTCTTTAGTCATTGGGTCCTCTGAAGCTGGCAATTTTAGCTGCTTCCTGAACGCTGAAATCTCCGTATTTTTTTGTCTTGACAAGTTCTTCTATAGCGTTTATATTAGAGGGATCATATCCCATCTTCAATGCCAGATCTTCCAAAGCTTTGATCTTGGTGTCTTTGGCCAATGATGAAACTTTCTCAAGCTTAAGTTGTGACTATGTATTAGCCAATTTAACCTGCATTTTGGACAGCTCATGGTAGTGCTAGATAAAGTAGAAGTAATCATTTGGCCAATCTGTTTGTGCATATTGATTTGTTCAATTGGATGTACATCTTTAACATCAAATCCAAAGGAGGTTTGCTTCTGGTAATGTGAAACAGTCCTGGGCTGTGGAATCTGAGCTTGTAAGAAATCCATCTACATTTTATCTTTCTCAGAGTCAAAGACTGAAAGAAGTTTGGCTTGAGAACTAGAAGAATGTTTCCAAAACTGAGGATATTCAACTTTAGCTCCTCATTTTTCTTATTAATTTCACTGAAGACATGAAAAATGTCATCTTATTTATCCTTCTGACTGCTTTCATTGGTTTGAATCACCCACTGTTCATGAGATGTGGTAGAATGGGTAGGAAACTGAATAGTCTGTCCACCAGATTGTGTAAAAAGAGAGGTTTCTCCAAGTCCATCAAATGTTGTTTTCTGTAACTCAATAGTTGCACTAACCTTGGAAGCGAGCCTAGGTCTCTTCTTTCTATGTACAATTCTAAAACCTTGACTTGATGCTTCAGTTGTAGGGGATGACTGTTCTTCCCTCCCTTGTTTATATGTTTCTTCCTGTGCAAGTGGAGTTTGTACATTGGAAGTAGAGACTACCTATTCTTTAGCTTCTTTTCAAGGTGTTCTCCTTCCACTCTGATTGATTTTTGTACTGCTCTATTTTAGGCCTGCAAGTATGATGGTATGCAGTGAACTTGTTTTCAACTCTGAGCCTAGAAATCACTCCCATTGGGTGATAAGACCAAGCGAAGCTAAGGCCAAACTTCATTTTCTTCAATAACCTGTCTATTTTTTCTCCTGCTACTCTAGTATTACAGATGAATGGACCAACCTGAGCCTTTAGCTTGAATTGTGATTTCTTCTTTGCAGCCACAAAATGTATTTCATCTACATTTAACCTCTTCCTAATATATTCTAATGCAAAAATTCTGATAGGGAGGTACTTAGGAAGCTTGTAGGGTGGAAGCTCATAGCCATAGACTCTGATCTCTGTATAATTTTGGTAAAGATACCAATCTCCTGTTGTGGCTTGATCAACTAGCTGCAACACTTTCACAATTTCATCACTTATTCTTGGTACTGGAGTGTTGCTCATAAGATTAATGGTTGGATGAACAAACAATTCTATGAATTGTTTATATGTAAGTTCTTCCCTCTCCTTCATTCCCATAGAATTCTTAAAGATCAAAGATTGTTGGTTGCCTTCTTCATCTAGCTTCTGCAAGGTGAATGGAAACTTGTCTCCCTGAGAATATATAAAAAGATACAAAAGTACTAAAGCATACTTGAATACCTCTTTAGTATTGAATTGGACAAATTGTTCATGAATGGCCTCAGCTAGAAATTGGCTAAAGTTATAACGAATAGTTGGTCTCGGACCAGTAGAAAAGATAGATAAGAAACCAATGATGGCTTCATTTACATATTGATCAGAATTGTAACCAAGAAGATAAGAAAGAATGGTGGTAATTTGCTTGGTTTTGTCTAGGAATATAGATGAATCATAGGGAGGGCTTCTTTTAGGCAGAGGGCTATCTACAACTAGGAAGAGTTCTAGAGTTTGAGCTCTTTTAGTGAAATATAGCTTTTGATAGGCCTATGTTAGGCTTTCATGAGAAAATGGATGGGTTGGCGCAATAGTTGGGGCCTGCAACATCTGTTCAACAGATTGAGCATTGATGGAGCACATAATTTCCCATGTAGGTGAGATGATAGCTCTTTGAATGGGGTCATAGGATTCATGGCATTTCTTGACAAATCAAGTGCTCTGTGTATCTGAGGGAAGATGTAATGAGGAAGGTGGGATTCCCAAAGTCCTATTCCATTTGTTTGAGTAACTAATTGATCCTCCATCCAGCAGTAGATTTCAAACAAATTGAATTCAGACAAAGACTCATTGATTTTACAGTCTCTGTTGACCAGGAGAGTATGATGGAATTCAATTTGTGGATGAATGAGAGGGTTTGGGGTTTCTACAACTTCTTTTCCTTTAGGAGGCATTCTGTTAATTGAATTCAAAGCTGAAAGTGACAGAAATTGGAAGAATTGGGCTGAAACACAGTGATAATAGAATAACAGTGTAAGTGAAAATGGATTAGGTGGACTTGGATGTCGACTTGGTTTTGAACAAAATTGAAAATTTGGTTGAATGATGAATCTGTCGTTTTGGCTGCAAACAACAAGTATCCAGTGAATTATGGGAATGCACTGTGTAACGGTTTTTATGAAAATCAGGGCTTATAATGAATAAGATGGAGCAAGTCTGTTAATCAATGGTTAAATCCTCATTAATTCTCCAATGGGGCTGATAAACGGTTAAGTGGAATATTAATGTGTGAGGGGTGGTGAATTAATGGATAATGGGCAAGAGATGACAGCTGATTGGATAGAGGAAGTGACATGGGAGCGGACGTGGATGACGACGTAGGAGCGGCGGTAAATAGTTGAATGAAAACCGTGTTCGGGAGTAAGTTGGAGTGGTAAGTTGTTTCGGGATTTTAAGTCCTAAATAACTAGGATGGGGGAAAGTAGTTTTGGAGGGTGGTTTCCAAAACTGTCGACTTCAGACCCTACCCCACCGACAACATTCAGATGGAAAGGGAGGGCCGAGGAGTGATGTAGGTCATCAGATCTTAGGGGAATGTGCGGGATGAAGAAGAACATGAGTGAGGTTTAATATCGTGGTGGAAAGTGATGGTGGGGTCAAGAGTTATGACGGATGTGACATGCGTGGGGTATTGGTGAATGAATGGATAACACGCAGATATTACACCATAACATTGATTTTTTGTAAATAATGGTTAATTTAAACAATTCATTATATGCACATGTATGCAATGTTCTGACTTTAGGATAAAAATCCTTCATGCTCCAATGGTAACTCATTTGTCTACCTACCCTTATCTTTCCTAACATTTTTTCACAATCTTAGTCACCTGAGTGCATTTAGACTAGCAACTCAACATTTTCCTTTTAATGATTAATCTACTTCTATCCCTTATTACTTCCATTGGCTCAGATTAAACTATTGAGCCAATTTTATTTGCTACCTATTGACAAAAATTTAAATCAAATCCAATCATGATTAAACTGTATAATTGGATTGTATGAACTAGTGTGGCATTTAAACAATCTGCACAAAACTTTTTATTTGAAAAAATAAACTTGACTAAGAGTAGTGGCATTTGGATTTGCAACACTTTCAAAATTTATTGTTTTTCCTTTTATTTCTAATCTAACATTTTATTTTTGCTTTCCTTTTTTAGGGCATCTATTCTAGCATTTTATTTGATATGGACTTTTTCATCACAATATGCATAAAGAAATTTGATTCAATATTCTTTTTATGCATATCCTAACTTAACATTTTTTTGTCCATATCCTAACCAAAAAATGCTACAATGCAAACTAAAACAAACTTGCATAAAATAGAAAAATTTTACAATTTGAAAATAAAGGATCAATTCAAGTGTTTTGTTGTTGATGTTGAGCTAGTAAATTGTTGCCATTGCCAATGGAATTCTAGAAAAGGTGCCAATTTGTGAGGAGAATAAGGCTTAATTCTTATCTAGAAACTGAAAACACAAGCTTGAAGAGGTGGAAACAATTTAGTTTATACTTCTATAAGGTTCTTGAGTACATGTAAATAACTGTGTGGATTAATTAAGAGTTCCCAATTTAAATCAAAATTTACCTTTGACAACTACTCTATCTTTTTATCACATTCTACCATGTTGTCCATCTATCTCTTCTGTAAATAATCTATATCTGTAAAAACATCTTCTTCACAACTTGATATTAAATTTTCCTCCAGTAATGACTGGGTGATAGACTGAATGATGGAATTTGAAAGCTCTTGAGCATTAATAACTATTTTCCTTACCAAACATATCCTATCTTTCCAATTTCCAAGAATGATAAATTTAGGCATGTCATCAATTTTTTGAAGATTTGGTTGTATTATTTTTGAGTTAGTTTTCCATTCCAGGAGATCATGAAGGTTACATTTGGCTTCATCATATTGAGTTTCCAAATCAACCAATTTATCGATGAATGAATTAACCATTTTTCATTGCACTTGTATTAGACTTAACTTATCACAAAGAATCTGTTGTTGTTTCTGGAGCTGTGAATTAAGTTCATAAGGTTCATGTTTGAATTGGGCCATATCTAAAGCTTCTGCTCTTTCTCTCTCAAAAATATATTGTAATTATTTTAATTGGTCATCTTTTCGTTTAATCTTTGTAGAATGTTGACTCCTGACTAGGGTAATCTATGCCCAAAATTGTGCAATTTTCTATTCCATTTGTTGAATTCTGTCAAAGTTTTGTTTGATGAATTATTTGACATGGGTTGCTTTATCTATGCTAGCTAAAGCATAAGCCCTTGCATATTGAGCCAACTCTTCAAACTCTTCACGAGGAGTAGTTGTGTTAGGGTCCTATAATTTATAGGATCTCAAGGTATTTGAGTATTGTATCTCAAGAATCTTATATTGTAAATACATGTCAATCTGTCAATGATTTCCAAACAAAAGAAAAAATAGAATAAAAAATGAAAAGATGGTATAAATAACAAAAATAGAAAAAACAAAAATATTAAAAAAGAATGAAAAATAGAACCCCATCAAAAGAAAAAAAAAAGGAATAATCCTGAAAGTGTTGCAAGTCTAAATGGCACTATTGATAGATAGTTTTCTTCATCATTGTAAAATAAATATTGTGTGCAACTTGTTCAAAATGCCACAATCACTAGTTATTTGTTTAATCATATAGTGTAATCATTATTAAACTTGTTTAAATTTCTGTAATTAGGTTAGAGAATAAAGATTTTCCAAACAGTCTAATCTTGGAAAATCAGTAGTTAGGTAGAAAATGACATTGATTCAACTATTTAATCTAAATCAATAGGAGATATAAGAGATAGGCTAGACAATTTTTCATTCTGCATAAAAGAGAATAAGGTGGGTTTTCTAGTCTAAGTGCACCCTTTAGAAAAAATAAAATGTTAGTTTAGTTATGGGTAGGTAAATTAGATGGTTTCGAAAATACTTGCCTATGTCATATTTTATCCTAATTTTTAATCATATGCTAAAAAGGAAAATGGGCGCAATGGGATAAAGTGTTGTTTCATGATTTTATTCATAAACCATTATCCTAAGTCAAGAAGGTGAAAGGATAAAGCGCATGGTGACAAAGTTTCTCTGTCGTATATGGTTAAAGGATAACGATCTCGAAGCATCGAGATCTGTTCCCACTCAGCATCCACGACCTGTATGATTCTTCGAACCCCCCTCTCCATCCCACCTTTACTACTGGGGGGGGTTCCGAAAAGGTTGTTTACCCATCGAGCCCCATCCCTTATGTGGCAACTTCTCATGATTTCGCACCCCCCATTGCAATCTCGCTTACCATTCACTACCCCCTCTGAAACCACCTATCCTTTCCCCCGTTTTACCATCTCCCCTCCACGACTCCTCTGCCACTGTCCTCCTACCACCTCACCAAGCCATTGTCTAATTAAATGTGTTCTCGACAAAAATGACCATTCCACATTCAATTCAGTTCCCAGGTAATTGTTCAAACTTAACGGTCCCACGCCCTTTTCAACATGATTTTCACAGCGTTCAAAAAACTTCTGAAGCCATCACTCTCCTTCCTTTACTGCTCATCCTATCGCTCCCCTCCCTTTTCACTTTTGTTTCTCTCTAAACTGACAGCTTTGCACAACGACCATTCTAAGAGTTTTTCCGCGACCAGACCAAGACATAAAATTAACAGTTGATAGTCCTCTGTTTCTTTCACCTGACAATTCGTTATCCAAATTGTTTCCCGGTAAGCTCTTATGTCAATTCCTCTTGTTTTCCACTAATATAATCATGCCTCCTAAAAGAAAAACCCAAGATACGCATGTTAATCCATTAATCCCTCCCTCTATAGATTTAGATTAGATCCTTTAGCCGACATGGATTATAGGATTAATGAAACCCAATGTGACAGTGATTTTTTGGAGTTATATTGTTGGTTGGAAGATAAACATGCAGATAAAACTGATGAAATTGGGCTCTGGGAGTCCAACATTCCCCATTACATCTTCCCCTTGACCTTCCAAACCCTTGAGTTTACCAGAAAATGTCAGGAATGCTATGTCCTTGCCCAAAGAGCTATCATAGCCCCATTCAGTGACATTCTCTTTGCAATTACTGCCCAATCCATTGACCAAATAATGCTAGCTCCATTTGTGGAAAATAATACTCCTTTCTCCTTAGAAGCCTTCACCTACCTTTATCAAAAGCTAGATTTCACTAACAGAGCTAAAATTTTCGAGATCTTCTTCCCTGAGAATGCCCAGTTACCCAAGAAGAATCCTCCATATCCTTCCTCCATCTTCCCTGATCAAACAAAGAAAACTATATCCATGATTTCCTATATTTTGGGTTATTATTATGATCAGTGGGTAGATGAGCCCATTTTAGGTTTCCTCTCCATATTTTCCACAGACAGTGAGCCTTCCATTGTGTTCAATTTTAGTCAAATCTTGGTTGACAACATTCATGAACAATCTATAATGTTTCCCATAGAATAGGTGTTTAATTACACCTCCATTTTAATCTATATGTTCCTTTACTATCAGGCAGATAAATTCAATTTTGCAATGCAGAAGCTCGATGATGCAAGAAATCAACAACCATTGATTTTTTGGACATCATTGGTCATGAAAGAACATCAAGAGTTATTTTATGAGGCTTTTGTTCACCCAGCCATGAACATCCTTAATAGTTCCACACAGCCCAGAATCAATGAAGAAATCAAGATAATTTTGCACCTAACAAATCAGGCAAATACTAGGGATTGGTATTTATACCAAAACTACATTGAGATCAGGGTTTATGGTTGTGAATTGGCACCATATAAACTCCCCAAATACATCCCAATGAGGATTTTTTCCCTAGAGTTTATTAGAAATATGTTGAATTCTGATTATATTCATTTTGTAGTGGCCAAGAAGAAATCACAATTTCAAATAAAGACACGGGTGGGCCCATTTATATGTAATACCAGGACAGAAAGTGAAGAAGTGGACAAGATGCTTAAAGAAATGAAGTTCAGTCTAAGTTTTACATGGTATTATGACCCTTGTGGCATTATTTCAAAGCTCATAGTGGAGAATAAAAGTACTCCTTACATCCATACTTCAAGGCCTGAAATAGAGAAGTATGCAAATCAATTGGAATGGACAGAAAACACTTTGCAGGAAGCTGAAGAACAACTCTTTTCTACTTCCAGTTTGCAGACTCCCACTCCTCAGGAGAAATCAAGCAAAATACAGAGGGAGGAAGGATCATCATTGACAATAGGAAGTGAAGCCAAAGAGTTCAGGATCAACTACAGGAAGAGGACAAAATTGACTCCTAGGACAGAGGTGGACAAAGGGACAGAAGAGTAGGATGCCATCATAATTACAGACTCACCACATGTAAGCAGAAAATTTGCAACAAATCCTACTGGACCTTCATCATCACAAGGTCACAAGGAAACAGAGCTAGAATTATAGAATGTCCATGGAGAGAAAGAGAAGACAATTTTTGATAGGTACAGGGAGATTAAGCTTAAAAATGAGATTCTTAAAAATAGTACCTATAACCAGTTTTGGAAGCAAGCCTCCAACTCACAAATTAGATTAGTATTTGTTTTTAACACGGAGCATGGGAAGATGAAAATGGCCTTCCTTGAGGCCCAAATTCCACAGCCAAAAATAACGGTAGACTACAAGAGCACTACATTTGAGTTCAACACCAAGGACATTCATCCCATTGATCAAATGGAGATGCACAAGAAAACTGGTGAGATGATATCTTCTACATTGACTAACACTGCTATGTCATTATCCAAATTGCAGGTTTCATTTGCTAATGTTCAATCTCAGTTGAAAATGGAGAAGGTGTCCTCCTTGGAAAAAGATAACAGGATCAAGTCTTTGGAGGATTTGGTGGTAAAGATAGGGTATGACCCTAAACATGTCAATGCTTTAGAGGAAATTATCAAAAAGAAGAATCTAGACATTACAGCCTTGAGAAAGCATCTCAAGCTGCCAGCCGCAAAGGACCATTGACCAAGGACATTGAATAAAATGAAGCACATAAGGAAGACATGATGAAGCTGATTATAGAGTAGAACATACATATTATATAGATGGGTCGAGATGGAGAAGATGATAAAGGAGAAAGAAAGAGTTAGAAGATGGCTATTAACCCCTTGGATGCCATACCCATTTTTCAGCTTCCAGCAATTGGAACAACCACTGCGACTACTTCTTCCACTAATATTGCAAGTGTTGAACAGGTGACAAAGACACTAGATAACATGTCCATCCAGTCAAAAGAAATCAAGACTTTGCAGGATCAACTCAAAGCTTTAGAAGTACAAAAGGCCAAAGCTGAAGTTGTTTGTGTTATTGAAATGCAGAAATCAGAGAGATTGTTGGAAAAGTTGCGGAATGTAGAAAGGGATACTTCAATTGGTTAGACCTTGGCCCAAGCCATGAAAACCATTTGGATGAATATTCTAGATTCTATGAATGAGACTTGGCCATCTATCCAAATCACATTTGAGCAAAAGGAATTAATAGAAAAATCTACAAAAGCCATTGTTTAGGGAAGGGAAAAGCTTGGAGACATGCCCACAAAAGCCTCCAACATTATTAGATTCTTGGATTCTAAGTCCAAATATGAGCTTGAAGAATTAGGAATTAGTGACAAGATTTCTAATATTTTGGAAGTCAAGATAGTATTGCCTAAGAGGAATCATATTGATCAGTTGGAAGAAAAATGTGAAACATTGGAGCTGGGAGTAAACAGGTTCTGCAACAGAATTGAAACATTGATCCAGAAAGGGTTGCCCAACATTTATGTAATAAATGATAAACTGATCACTCAGGAAGATTATGTCTTGAAGATGAAAGAAATGGCCAGAAGCAGTATCAAGGTCAGTGGAATAAAAGGCAGTATGACAGCAAAGGCATTTTTGGAAACCATGTCAAATGACTTCCACATACAGAATGAGGTAAAACATATTTTTACTATGAAGCCGACTTTTTCCAAATACACAGAGGTAGATGAAATTTACCGGAGGGTAATAAAATTGACCATACCCAATGAAAAGAGATGGGAAGAGCTTTTTGATTTACTAGACTGAAGAGTAATTCAGGTGCAGTAAGATGACAACCAGCACATCAGCCAACACGACAGTCAGTACACCAATGCAACATAGTTTCATGTTGACTCAACAACCGAATCCACCAAAAGAGAGCCACCTTGCCTTCCAGATGTCTACGTGGCCTATTTTTCTGCCAGGAATGAATCATATTGTTTGTAATTAGGCTAATAATACACTGTCAGTTTGACAACGATTTTGTAAAGGATTTTTGTAATTATTAGTATAAATACTTCATTGTTTGAAGTATTAAGGGTTGATTTCTGAATGTAATTTCTTCTGCATATTGTATTTTTCAAAGTACTGGAGCATCAATAATACAAGGACCTTTCACAGGATTCATGTGGTGTACCAAATGGTGATGTGTTCCTCAGTTTATTTGTTTAAACATTGTTTTTCTTCCTCTATTATTCTGAATATCTAAATTACTTAACAGAAACTGTGATAAATAGGAGAGCACCCTATTTTGGTTGTTGGTAATTTTAATGTTTTCCACTGAATTCAAATTAAGGAATTCTTAATTGCTCCTTGATTTCTACTGAACCTTACACTTCTGCTATTTCACCATCCATTTAATTTTTTAAAAGAACCAAATAGTGCAACCTATCTTTCCCTATGAGAACTCCTCTAAAAATTGATACAAAGTTTAGTTTAATTTATAGACTCCATATCCCAATGGAATTATAGCAGTTAAATCAACCAAACCAATCAAATCAAAACAATCAGTACAGTCATAACTAGCCTAAAATTCATATCTCAAACATAGCTAAAGTTTACAGAGAGATCCCTCTCTGAAGGTGGCAGGGCTAGGTCCTAGCTTCCAAAGTGGTTTTGATGCGGTCCTATGTGTTTACTCCCTCAACCTCAAAAATACAGAACGACAACATAGTGGCAACCATACTGGGGAACAAAAACCCTTTAGATTGAAAAATCATAATTTCCTGGTATTTAATCAGTATTTCAATTAAACAAAATATGTTATTATCATAATGAAATACATGATTTGAGGTTGTTATCTTGTATATATTTGAGTGTGTTTTTAATTTTGATTTTATTATTTGTGTGATGAATTTTAATAGACCTGGCTCCCAAAAGAATTTTCACTAGAGCTCACCCTAATCCCAACCCTGCTGAATTTGTAGATAATCCAGAGAAATTGGTGAGAAAGAAAAGTTTTACAGAGAGTCAAGGTAGTAATAGTCCATTGTCTAGGTTCAATTCTCTTCCTGAGAATAGTCCTTTGTCAAGGTCTAACTCTCTTCTAGAGAAATTTGAAACTATTCAAGATATAGAGTTTGATTTTCCTTTCCAACATAGTTTATTTAAATCAAAATATGAGACTTTTGTAGATTAGACTATCATTGAAAAAACCATACTGCAACCATATATACCCCAAACCCAACCTTTTGAAACAGATCCTGATCTTGAATCCCTACAACAATTTGATAAATTACAAGATCTGGTTTCAGTTTTAAACCAAGCCATTGATGAAGCTTATATTCAACAATCTGTTGAATTTTCAGCTTTAACTGTTGCAGCAGCTTCTTTGTCCAACCAATCTTCCCAGTCTGTTAATCTACAACCCCCTAGTCCTACTCATTCCATAGTTTCTACTTCCTCACCTGTGATATCTCAGACTGTTATTCCTACTATCCCTGTAGTTATTACAACTACACCTACCACAGGACCAACTTCCAGTCAATCTTTTAAACCAGCTATGGCAGGTAGGTATGCACCTTTGGTGTTACCAGGCCAGCTAAATGTTATGCCTAGATATATCAATCTAAAATTCTGACCTTTGATAACACTGGTTCTCATACTGCTCAACAACATGTGGATAGAATGAATGATGTGTTTGACCTTCAAGAAGTAGATGAAGCTGATGTAAAAATGAGATTGTTTTCTCAAAGTTTAGGAGGTGATGTCAAAAAATGGTTTAGGAGTTTACCTGCAGGAAGTATAACTAACCTTGATGCATTCCATCAAACTTTCTTAGCGAGATGGGAAATCAATAAAAACCCACTTCAACTCCTAAATGAATATAAAAGACTGAAAAGAAAACCAAATGAAAGTGTGGAAGAATATTGTGAACAGTTTAATACTATTTACAACGCCATTCCTACAAACATCAAGCCCTCCCCTTGCGTAGCTTTAATTGATTTTCCTTATGGCTTTGATGTAGACATGAAATATCAAATTAGAGAGAGAGGCCCGACAATTTTGGAAGAAATGCAAGCTAATGCTATAAAAGTTAAAGCTAACATCTTAGCCAAGAATGCCAAACTAAAATCTGAACGCAGGGTTACCATTAAAGAAGAACCTTCCACTTCTTCCTTTGATCATAAAATTGATAACTTAGTGAGGGTAGTGGAAAAGACTATGCAAAGAGTAAACATTAATGATCAAACTCAAGTGAGAGAGAACCAAAATTGTCCTCAAAATAGAGACCAAAAATTTAGAAGGAATGTTCCCCAAATCAAACAACGAGAAAAAAGGGTCCAGACCAGCAGGTTTGGCCTCCTTTTTAGGAAAATTACACCATTGACGAGGGAAATATTATTGAAGATTTGGATGATAATCAAATAAATCTGATGGGAATAAATGATGATGAAATAGTTTTCCTCACTCAAGAGAAGAACTTTTTCTCCTAGCTCAAACTGAACTAGACTCTGAAGAATCAGATGAATATAAACAAGGTTTTGAAAATGCCATCATGGAAGTCCATAGGCAGTATAAACTTAGGAGCAAAAAGAATCAAGACACTCTCAACAACAAAAAATTAGATAATCCTGCTAAAAAACCCTCTGAAACTGATCTTAGGAAAACCACAGAAAGCCTTCCTAAGAAAATTGTTTACAATTCATGTAAAAAGAAAGTGGAAACTCCTGTTAAAAAGATAGTTGACAGTGTTTCTAAAACTACTCAAACAGATACCCCAACCACAAGTCAGAGAAAAGAGCCTATGTCAAAAGAAATTAAAGATCAATCTGAACTTCCCAACCTGGTTAAGATTCAAACATCATTCAATATTGAGAATGAATTAGCAAAACTGAAAATTCCTATTCCTCTAAGAGAGCTAATGAACAAAAACATGTACAGACCCAAAATGATGAAAGCTCTAAACATAGGGGGGAAAAATGATTCTATAAATTTGAGTGATGACCAGTTTGAACTCTTATCTGGATCGAAAGTTGAGGGAAAACCACAGGAAGGAGGAGTTCCTCCATTCTATGTTAGCATAAATATTCATGACAAGATTCTCCATAATACTATGTTGGATTTGAGTGCCTCCCAAAATTTAATGCCTAAAGCTATTATGGAGAAATTAGGACTTGACATTACCAAACCTTATAAAGACTTGTATTCCTTTGATTCTAGCAAAGTAATGTGTCTACGTCTCATCAAAGACCTATGTGTTACTTTAGCTCAACTCTATGTGAAAAGTCTAGTAATGGACATAGTAGTTGCTGATATTCCCTCTAAGTATGGCATGATGTTGTCACACTCATGGGGAGCAAAATTATAAGGTACCCTACAGATGGATATGACCTTTGCCACCATACCAGTTTTTGGGCAGCAAAGAAGATTATATAGGGAAATTTTGATGAAATTCATGGTGAGTAGTCAAGGGAAGCCTCACAACTATCCACTTTACTCTGTCCACAAGATTTATGCTCTTTCATTCTTTATAATGGTGGAGAAATTAACACTTAGGTGATCAATGCTGAAACTGAAATTTCTAAAACAGACCCAAACCAAACACAAACAATAGAACCAAACACTCCTCATGAACCTCTTTGGAACATGAGATTTGATGGCTCTTGTAGCAAAGATGGTTATGGAGCAGGAATATGGGTGGTAAACACAGGAAACAATCATGTTGAGGGTCATTCATACATGCTCAACTTTCAATGTACCAATAACATAGCATCGTATGAAGCCCTTATATTAGGATTGCAATTGTAGAAGAAATTAGGTGCCAAGAGGATCTCCATTCAAGGGGATGTTGAATTAATTATAAAACAAATTAAAGGAGAGTATCAAGCTAAACACCCTAGAATGAGAGCATACATAAATGTTGTGTGTTGGGTAAAATTAATTGCTTAGTAAATAAATAAAACAACTAATCACCTAGACATTAATTATCAACCCAAGGAGCGTCTTTTTATTTCAAGGCAATCGACAAAATATATGCATAACAATACCAATAGATAACATTGATTTTATATGATTGTGTTCTATACTATCAAGCTTATTCAACAAGAAATAAAATGTAAGACTTGAATAACAATAGTAATTTAAAAAATAGAAAGTAAATGACAGGAAAATAATTATGCTAATAACACAACTTGAATTATTGCTAAATTAAATCACACCTTGCTGAATTGGAAATTTAAGCTATTGCACTCAACATATTTCAAATGCTAATCTAGAGCAACAAATCAAATGAAATCTAGAAGTTGCAGGAAATAACAAATATGGAAAGTGCAGCAACTTAACAAATTACTTGATTAAAATGGAAATTTACTTTATAGAACAACGATTGAAATTCAAAGAAACAAGCACGCAACTAAACTATATTAATTTACATGTTCAAGGCAGCACCTCGTCCAAGGTAGTTGGTCCAATTGCTCAAGACTCAGTTCTTCCTTGAGAAATAACTTAGATTAGATTATAAATAACAGATGTATGACTCAATGGATAACTTCCTTCATTAAAACATATGAGAGAAATAATTACAACATAATGAAACTCTTAGCTTTGCCTCAAATTCAACAATTATTCATCTCCCATCTCTCATCTCTTATATCTTCTCCTACATCCTATCTAAGAATTTTCCATCTCCTATCTCCTAATTATCCTTCCATTATCCCCCAATTATCCCCTTAATTCTCCTCTAATTCTCCTCAATTATCCTCCATTATTCTCTAATTCTCCTCCTTCATCTTTGATCTATGTTTTCATTTAAATACATAGAGAGCAAAGGAAGTTACAACAAAGTTGATTACAAACTGATTTCCATTAAAAATTTGGATTGTACAAAACAAATTGATCAGCAAGATCATATCTGAAAGATCTTTCCATCAACATTCAGTAGGAACAAGTCGAATTTGGTATTGTAATTGGAAGAATTTGGAAAATGGCCGCAACAGCAAATCTGAGAAAATCATCTTCGAAGAACCTTCTATTTCTCTTAATACAGACCGAATTTTGGAAAAAAAAATCTCATTTCAAAACTAACTCGGTCCGTTCTGGACAAAACCCATGTTTCGGATTTTCTAGATTCTCCTTCATTTGTTTGAAACGTCCAATGAAAAACTATCACTTCTTATTCCAGTGAATTTCTGAGTTGGAATATTTAATTATGAGCTGGAGATCAAATTTACAATCTGGAAAAGGTATTGGAGGCTAAAATTGTGAGTGATGTTACAAAAAATCCATTAATAAACCATCGTTGGTAAAATCATGCATATTAATCATCAATTTATTAAAAAAAAAAGGAGAAGAAATAATATTTATCCATAAGAGCATAAATAATTATAAAATGGAGTTATATGATAAATGACATGATAAAGAAGAGTAGAAATGGATGAAATAGTTGTTAAAAAGTAATAATAATAATAATGACAAATTAGCGGCGCAACATTGTGCTTGATTTTCTAGAAGTTTTCTTGAATATGACCTTTCTGCAATTCCTAGAAAACAAAACATCATTCCAAATAATCTGGCTTTTTCAGCCAGCTCCTATAAAATTCCTTACCCTAATCAAGAATATACAGTGGAAGTGAAACATCGACCAACTGTACTAGATAATATGAGGTATTGGCAGGTGTTTGGCAATGATAAACAAATTGAATTTTTTTTGCAATCTGAAGATGAATTTCAAGATGATAGTATAAATTTGGAATCTAAATTAGAAAATTAGGAAATTATACATTCTAGTTTAGAAAGACAGTCAGAAAATTCAGATATAAATACACCCATAGATAAAGTTGTAAGTAAATTAGAATTGCTTGAAATAGACCCAGAAAAAGAAGAATTTGAAACACTTTAGCTAAAGGATAATGTTTTTCCTAGAGGTCTAGTTCCATTAGAAGAATTATTTGATTTCAATGATGTGGCTAAAAAGCCTAAGATTGAGCCCATAGGAGTAGCAGTAGAAGACTGTAACATAGGCAGTGAAAAAGACCCCAAAATCATAAAACTATCTAAATCAATCCCAGTTGCTGAAAAACAAAAATACATTGCTTTATTCAAGGAGTTCAATGATGTTTTTGCGTGGAGCTATGAAGATCTTAAAACATATGATACAAAGATTATACAACACAAAATTCCAATTAAAAGGGACCAAAAACCATTTAAACAAAAGCTCCGAAGAATAAATCCAATTCTAATGCCTTTAATTGAGAAGGAAATTAAGAGAATGTATGACTCTAATATTATAGTTCCTCTTAGGTACTCTAAATAGGTTTCCAATATTGTGCCAACTAGGAAGAAAACAGGTGAAATCAGATTGTGCATAGATTTTAGGAACCTTAATAAAGTCTCCCTAAAGGACAACTACCCTTTACTAAAAATGGATCATATTCTACAAAAGGTAGTTGGCTCTTCTAGGATTTCTTTGCTAGATGGTTTCTCAAGTTATAATCAAGTTTTAGTACACCCTGATGATCAAGATAAAACAACCTTTACTACTCCATGGGGTACCTTCATGTATGTGAAGATGCCCTTTGGGTTAATGAATGCTGGAGCCACATTTCAAAGAGTAATGGATATTGCTTTTGCTTATGAAATTGGTAGGTTTATAGTGATCTATCTAGATGACATCATTGTTTATTCTAAAACTGATTCAAAACATTTGTCACATTTGAGAAGAGTATTTGAGAAATGTAGACAGATTGGGATTTCATTAAATCCTAAGAAAACACAGTTTTGCCTTGAAGAGGGAACAATTCTTGGTCATATCATATCTAAGGAAGGTATTAAAATTGATCCCAAAAGGATTGAAGATATTATGAAAATAAATCGTCCAAGAAACATTAACTTCAATCATTTATTAGTAGAATAAACTTCCTAAGAATATTTATCCCTAATATTGACAAAAGCACCAGTCCTTATTAGACCAGATTTTACTAAGGATTTTATATTTTTTTCATTTTCTTCTAAACATACTATTGTAGTTGTCCTTTTACAGAAAAATGATGATGGATATGAACAACCCAATGCTTTCTTTAGCAAGGCTTTAAGGGATGCTGCACTCAAATTTAATATAATGGAAAAATAGGCCTTTGCATTGATAAAAGCAATTAAAGACTTTAGAGTATATATCCTCCATTCTCACATAATTTATTATGTACCAAATGTTGTAGTTAAGGATATTTAGACACAAAATGGACCAGATGGCAAAACATAAAAATGGATTTCCATGATCCTTGAGTATGACATGGAAATCATGCCAACCAAGCTTATCAAAAGACAGGGATTAGCCAAATTGATGGATGAATCTAACTTTAATGCTTTGGATATCAACTTTGTAGCTGCATTGGATGATCAAGAGGAACATGTGACTCTACAATTAGATGAGGCTTTCATGACCTCACCCTGGTATGTAGAGCTTATTTATGTTTCATTCAATTTAAATGCTCCTCCTAGTCTAACTAAGACAAAGGCTAGATTTCTGAAGTTAAAAGCAGTAAAGTTTTGCATCATATATAATGTTTTATATTGGAAAGATGCTGGTGGTATTATACTAAAGTGCTTGTTAAAAGATGATGCAGGAGCATTCGGACTTAGCCAGCAATGTGAAAGTTTGTTCACATGTTGTCGCTAAACAAGTTGAGTTCCATTGACTTGATTGGTCAAAAGTCAGCTTTACTAAGAGGGTTGGATCTCTCTAGAAATGAGTTGTATTTCATTATTGTAACAGTTAGAAATTGTCTTATTTTAGGTTCAAAGATAAGTTGTTAGCATAGGTGTGTGGTAGAGCTAAGAATTAGAGATTTGTTGTTAGATTGATTAAAAATAGGGATTGAGTTGTTAGGCACAAAATAGAGTGATATTTGATTGGTAAAAAGAAGGAAAAAAATGTAATGAAAGGAAGATTGAGTGGAGCAAGAGCAAGAATAGTGTGTGGATTGTATTTTGAAACAGAGGTCTTTTATTTGTGTAATCGGGCCAAGGCCGAGACTCTATAACAAATATTATATTAATGAAAATGATCCAGCGTGTATTTGTTTTGTATCCTAGTGCAAACTCTTGTTTCTTTCGGTGTGTCTGCGTCCAGACAGTTAACCGTGTATTTTCTGTAATCTCACATTTAACGCAAATATCAGTGGTTGTGGGTTTTCTGCGTATTGACAATAAATCAGGTTCAATTAGAATTAAGGGTTAATTTCATGATGAAGTACTAAAATCAGTCATTAAGGGCTTTTCTTAATTTAACGGCATGTGGTTATATCCAAGAGCGGGATTTAAACAGTGAAGTGGTATTTCAGGCGGCCTCAAATCCATAAGTGGTAAAAAGGAGTAGTCCCCCAATTCCATTCAGTGGAGGACACGTAGCAGCGAGGAGGTGAGAGGAAACCGCTTTTCGGGTGGGTACTCTCTGTGCAAGTTGTGCCCCCGATATCCTTGTGAACCGTTGGATCTGTCGCGAGTTAATCGACGGTGGAGGATCAGCAATTAGTTTTGTTGATCGAGTGTAATGTCAACCGTTGGATCAGTAAATGCAATGGACAGTGAAGATTGATTTGTTAGAGTTCGGGTGAAAGAGCGGACCCGAAAAATTTATAGATGCAGGCATAATGAATTTGAAGTCTGGCCTTACGTGTTGAAGCGCATTTTTCCTGTGTTTCCCGTGTGGGTTTGATTTTATGTGTTGCCGAGGTTTAAAGCCAATAATGCTTCCGATAGGTTTTGTGGGCCCATAACCCACAGGTCCGTTCATATTGATTTCAGATTGCAGCTTTGTTGCATCATTTGTGGTATCAAAGCATAGAGATTAAGGTTGATTGTAGAAAAAATGTCGTCGAGGAGAGGAGCTAGCATCGGTCGAGGAAGACCTGGAACAAATGCAGTACTACTGGAAGAGATTTGGAGTCTGCATACGAGAGTGGAAACAATTGAGACTGCTCAGAGAAGAACGCCTGATGAAGGAGCTGACAATACTAAGGAAGAATCTTCTGAGGAAGAAGAAGAGGAGGAAAATGAAACTACCAGAGTTATCAAGATGTTGGTGAAAGTAGGAGGAAAACCAAAGATGGAAATTCCTACGTATGAAGGGAGTCTGAAAGTAGAAGAGCTAATGGATTGGATCAATTCATTGGACAAATATTTTGACTATGAAGAGGAAGTTGACGACAAAAAGAAGGTGAAATTTGCAGTTACTAGATTGAAGGTTCATGCAGCTATTTGGTGGGATGAATTACAAACATCTAGAACGAGGAAAGGAAAGTCCAAGATCAAGCAATGGGACAAAATGGTGAGTAAAATGAAATCCAACTTTATGCCTAAAGATTATTAGTTAAATTTTTTCAAACAATTGCAAAATTTAAGGCAAAAAGGAATGTCAGTTAAGGAATACACAAAAGAGTTTTATAGATTAAGTATTAGAGCAGGACATGGAGAAGTAAGCTAGATATATCAATGGCTTAAGGTATGAAATCCAGGATGAGATCAGCTTGTTGAGTCTATAGACTATCGAAGATTCCTAACAAGCAGGTTTGAAGGCAGAAGAGAAGATGTTGAGAAAACAAAATTAGAGGAATAGAAGAAGAAGCTCAGTAAGAGGTAGAGGAACTACCAGACCAAGGGATCAACAGCATCAGCATGAAGCAAGTAGCTCAAGTAGCAGACCACCACAGAGGGGAGAATTTAACAGAGGAAGATTTGCACCTAGAGGAAGAGGCCGAGGAAGAGATTGTCGGTGTTACACATGTGGAGAATGGGGACATGTGTCATGGGATTGTCCTCATAATAAACCAACAAGTCAGAGGAATGAAAATGTGGCTGAGGCAAAGCTAGAACCACCTCGACTTATGGAAAAGGAAGAACCCCCTAAAGTAGGAGAATCCCTGTTATTGAGAAGGACCTTGCTTAAGACAGAGAAGGAGATTGAAGAACCAGTGCAGAGGAAGAATTTATTTAGAACTACCTATAAATCAAAACGTAAGTGTTGTAAAGTAATAATTGACAGTGGAAGCACTGACAACCTTGTTTCTACAGAGATGGTGGATAAGCTTGGACTAGCAAAGACAATACACCCTACTCCTTACAAAGTGTCATGGTTACAGAAAGGACATCAGATTATTGTGACAGAACAATGCAAGATTGAGATACAAATTGGTACGTATAAAGATGTGATATTATGTGATGTAGTTTCCATGGATGTATGCCATGTATTACTAGGAAGACCATGGAAATTTGATCGAAAAACTATTCATGATGGGAGGAGAAACACTTATACTCTGGAGAAGGATGGAACTAAACATACATTGCTGCCATTGAAGGATGATGCTGACAAAGTAACACCTAGAAGTAGTGTTATGCTGATGAGTGGGAAGGAGCTATTACAAGAGGTTGAAAAAGGTGAAGAAATGCATTTTGTTGTCATAAGGAGACATAAGGTAATTTTTACTTCCACAAACTTAGACGATTTACCTGAAGAAATCAAAACTTTGTTGAATGATTTCGCTGATATTGTTGTGGATGAGTTTCCAAATGCATTGGCACCGATCGGGAGTATTAGTCATCATATTGATCTAATACCAGGAACAAGTTTTCCAAACAAAGCAACATACAAATTAACTCCTCAAGAGAACGCAGAAGTTGGAAGACAAGTGTAGGAGCTGATGGATAAGGGGCTAATCAGAGAAAGTCTTAGTCCATGTGCTGTACCAATAGTACTCAGTCCAAAGAAAGGAGGTGAATGGTGAATGTGTACAGATTCCAGAGCTATAAACAAGATCACTATCAGGTATATATTTCCTTTACCATGCATGGATGATTTGATGGATTGTTTGAGTGGATCCAAATATTTTACTAAAATATATTTGAAGAGTGGATATCATCAAATAAGAATTCGAGAAGGCGATGAATGGAAGACTGCATTTAAAACAAATAGTGGGTTGTATGAGTGGTTAGTGATGCCTTTTGGACTCACTAATGCACCTAGCACATTCATGAGATTGATGAATGAAGTTTTGAAGGAATATGTAGGCAAGTTTGTTATTGTTTATCTTGATGATATTCTAGTCTTTAGTAGAAGTAAGGAAGAACATTTAGAATATCTTAAGTTGGTTCTAAGAACTCTGCAGAAAGAGAAACTACTGATAAATATGAAGAAATGTAGTTTCATGAAGGAAGAATTGACTTACTTGGGATTTGTAGTTTCCAAAGAAGGATTGAAAATGGATCCAGAGAAAGGCTAAGTAATTTCGAACTGGCCTATTCCAAGGAATATATTCGAGGTAAGAAGCTTTCATGGTCTTGCAAGTTTTTATAGGAAATTTATCAGAGGTTTTAGTTAGATTTGTGCACCAATTCTTGAAACAATCAAGGAGACTAATCAACCATTCAAGTGGACAGAAGCAGCAGACACGAATTTTAAATTGCTGAAGGATAAAATCACTAAGAAACCAGTTTTGGCTTTACCTGATTTTGAAAAGGTATTTCAAGTTGAAACAGATGTTAGTGGAGTTGCAATTGGAGCAGTTTTGAGTTAGGAACATAGACCAATAGCATACTTTAGTGAAAAACTAAATGAAGCTAAGAATAAGTATTCTTCTTATGATAAAGAATTTTATGCTATTGTACAAGCCTTGAAAAAATGGAGACATTATTTGCTGCAAAAGGAATCCATATTGTATTCGGACAATCATGCCTTATAGTTCATCAATAACCAGCTGAAGTTGAACCAGAAACATGCCAAGTGAGTAGAATTTTTGCAAAGCTTTACTTTTGTGATAAAACACAAGATTGGTAAGTCAAATAAGGTCACTGATGCATTGAGCAGGGTAAGTTTTATTGTGCAAGAATTCAAAGTGGGTGTTGTAGGATTTGAAGAAATGGTTGAAATGTATAAAGATGATGCAGATTTCAAAGATATCTATATAGCAATTCAAAATCCAATAGTTCATAACAGAAGTTAGTGGTTGGACTATCTCATTCAAGGAGGCTTATTGTTTAAAAGAAACAAGTTGTGTATTCCCAAATGTTCTATGAGGGAAAACATAATAAAGGAGAAACATAATGGAGGATTATCTGGTCACTTTGGACAAGATAAACCTTTGCATAGGTAAATTCTTTTAACTATTAGCCAAAGATGTAGACTAATATTAAGAGATTTGTTGAGAAGTGCAGGATATGTTAGCATGCTAAAGGGAAAAAGCTAAAATATAGGATTGTATCAGCCATTGCCAATACCAAACCAACCATGGGATTCAGTTAGCATGGATTTTGTTTTGGGCTTACCTAAAACTCAAAGGGGGAATGATTCCATTTTTGTTGTAGTAGATATATTTTCCAAGATGGCACATTTCATTGCTTGTAAGAAGACTAGTGATGCAACACATATAGCTAATCTATATTTTTCAGAAATTGTAAGATTGCATAGATTTCCTGTAAGTATTGTGTCTGATAAAGATACAAAGTTTGTAGGTCATTTTTGGAGAACTCGTTGGAAGAAATTGGGAGCTAACCTTAGTTTTTGTTCATCATACCATCCTTAAGTAGATGGGCAAACTGAGGTAGTAAATAGGAGCTTGGGAAACATATTGAGAAATTTAGAGTATCAAAATCCTAAGCAGTGGGATTTAGCACTAGCTCAGGCTGAATTTTCTTATAATGATACTCCAAACCGAAGTACTAGAATGAGTCCATTTCATATTTTTTTTGGGATGAATCCAAGAGGTGTGTATGAGCTCAGAAATTTGGGTAAACAGGGGACAAGAAGTGCAAAAGTTGAAGAGTTTGCAGAGCAGATGCAAAGACTACAAGAAGATGTCAAAGGTAGATTGCAAGAAAGCAGCGACAAATACAAACAGAGGATAGACATGAAAAGAAGAGAGAAATAATTCCAAGTGGGAGATTTAGTGATGGTGTATTTGAGAAGAGAAAGATTTCCTGCTAAAACTTACAATAAACTGAAAATGAAAAAGATATGACCATGTAGAATAAAAAGAAATTTTTCAAGCAATGCTTATGAAATTGAGTTTCCAGAAGGGATTGGGATATCACCTATATTAAATGTTGCAGATTTGTATCCATACAAAGAGGCAGAGACAGAGCTACAGGAGGAAACTACAGGAGATGAATTTCAAACTGTAAACTGGGAAGAACAAACGCCAAAGACAACTAGGAAAGAAGTGGAAGTTATTTTGGAGAAAAGAGCATCCAAAAGAACCATAGGACAGACTTATTTCCAATATCTAGTCAAATGGAAAGGAAATCCAGCGGAGGATGCTCCCTGGTTGACAATAGCAAAACTGCAAAAGTATGGAGTAAGTCCTGAAAGTTTGAAGGACGATTCTTTTCTTCCCTGGGAGTCTGATGCAGAAGCATCCAGACTTAGCCAGCAATGTGAAAGTTTGTTCACATGTTGTGGCTAAACAAGTTGAATTCCATTGACCTGATTGGTCAAAAGTCAGTTTTACTTTGAGGGTTGGATCTCTCCATAAATGAGTTGTATTTCATTATTGTAATATTTAGAAATTGTCTTATTTTAGGTTCAAAGATAAGTTGTTAGCATAGGTGTGTGGTAGAGCTAGGAATTAGAGATTTGTTGTTAGATTGATTAAAAATAGAGATTGAGTTGTTAGGCACAGAATAGAGTGATATTTGATTCATAAAAAGAAGGAAAAAATGTAATGAAAGGAGGATTGAGTGGAGCGAGAGAAAGAATAGTGTGTGGATTGTATTTTGAAACAAAGGTCTTTTATTTGTGTAATCGAGCCAAGGCCGAGACTCTGTAACAGATATTATATTAATGAAAATGATCTAGCATGTATTTGTATTGTAATCTGTAGAATTTTGTAGAATTTTTCCTACAAATCAGCTAGCTTTGATACCATGTAGAACTTTTTCTACAAATCAGCTAGCTCTAATACCATGTAGAAATTTCCCACCTATAGATCAACCTGGTAATGCAATGTACTAAAGCAAAATACTTGATCTAGTTCTACAAAAAAATTAGCGGAAGCTTAATCAACCATGAGCAACATCAATAAGAACACATATAACTGATAAGAAGGAAACAATCACACATAACACAGAAGAATTTACCCAGGGAAAGCACCTGCCTAAAACCCCATCTCTATATTATCATACAAGTGGAAATATAGTCTGAATTACACAAAGCCTTAGCTCGGAAGCTATCTAGCTCTCATTACAATCCCTCTACTGCTCATAGACAGTCAAAGGCTTCTCACAAACCTTCTCCTCTGCCCTCCAAGCCTCCTATTTCCTTGTGCAGTTTCCTTGGGGTCCAGTGCTGCCACCTGTGTGAATTGGCCTCTTCACACACTCACTAACCTTTGATCTAACTGCACAAACTTGAAGGAGATAAATCCTCATCATGGATGAGCTTCCTTTATAGGAAAAATATTCATCCAACTGATAGTACACTGTCCCTTCTCTAATCTCAACTGGGTCTTTGTCTGAACTACCATGCATCAGTTATCCATGAGAGAATACTCAGTTATCTGAAAATAACAATTGTCACATGCATGCAAGCATTAACAAACTATATCTCATTAATTTAAAAACTTGTTAAATTAATCTAACTAAACTTGACTAAGTTAAACTAAGTCAACTGATCCTCTCAATATAGAACTCATCCTTAATTCCTCAATCAGTGGAGCAAATCAAGGAAACATTCCCCAATCAGCGGAGAAATTATTGCATGTTCTCACAAAGACTTCAAGTTTGATTTTCCTTAACTAATTAACTCATGGAGAATTAATTAATTAATATTCAAACTGCTGGTAAGACCAAATTCGAATTTTACTTCCTATTTTAGACCACGGACTGTCTAAAAATAGGAATCCAACTTGAACTTCTAAAAATAGAACTTCTATTTTTAGCACTTCCATTTTTCATTCCCTATTGCCCAATCTAGCACTGATGCCCAAACTACTATTTTTAGCAGTGCTACTTTTAGCACTTCTATTTTTAGCAATTTCTTGTTGCCAATTTTTAACACTCTCTCTCAATAAGAAAGGCTTCCTCTCGAACTTGATCCTATACCTCTGGAATGTCTTGCATGTAACACATCTACCAAGTGTGGTTGCTCCAGTAACTCTCGGAACAAAAAAACTCCCAACTGACCACTATGTTGGGCTAGAAACATACTTTGATGCTGAAGCTCTACCTGCTACTGACAAGTGCTCCCTCTCTGACCTCTGCGCTACTGCAACATCTCCATTCATCTCGCACCTTTGCACCCTTCTCTGTGCTACCCTACACAGTGCAACACACTTGTGCCTCTCACATTGCTGCAGCCTACATGCTCTGCGTTGTCCTGGGATTCCCTGCATTATAGCTCTCTCTGGCACTCCATCCGCATCTATCTCTACCCAATTAGTCAGTTCCTACTACTCCACATCGGGGCTCCCGTAGCAAGGTCTCATCTAAGATATTGGGTACCTGAAGGATCCTGCCCCTCCTCCATGGGACGATCACTCCACATCGCCCCACCTCCTACATGGCCCCACCTCCTACATGGAAGTATGGCTGCATGTGATCCCTCTGCCCACCTGGCTTGAAATTTCCCCCTACTGGAGGTCTCTGCATGAGTAGATGTCTCTACTCGATCTCCTCTTAGCTTCCCCTATTGTGGCTGCTCTACAACCTCCTAAAGTTTCTGCACCAATCATGGCTCCTCCACAATTGTCTGAGACTTCTTCTGGCACTGCATGTTGAGAGGTAATATACTCTCCCTCTCAACCACCAAGTCTCTAACCTTTGCCTTGCTCCTCAAGGCTTTGCGTGCATCTTGTACCTCAAGTGCATACAGGTTCTTAGCTAGCACACCAATCTATTTCCACTTTCTCGCCGTCACGAAATTTTCTAGAAAAAGAGTTGATTTTAAATCAACGATATCTCCCTCATCCGAACTCCGATTCAGCCGATTTTTTTTTTTTTTTTTGGGTATTTTTCCACAAGGAATCCAAATCTGCTATTTATTTCTGAAAATTTTGTACATAAATTTTCAAATCTACTCTACAAACTCTCGGCCCAAAACTCATAACTTTGAAATCTCCTCTCAATACATTGTTCTCTCCTTGATCACCTGTGCTCCGAAACCATGTAGAATTTTTCCTACAAATCAGCTAGCTTTGATACCATGTAGAACTTTTTCTACAAATCAGCTAGCTCTGATACCATGTAGAAATTTCCCACTTGTCGATCAACCTGGTAATGCAATGTACTAAAGCAAAACACTTGATCTACTTCTACAAACAATTTAGCAGAAGCTTAATCAAACATGAGCAACATCAATAAGAACACATATAACTGATAAGAAGGAACCAATCATACATAACACAAAAGAATTTACCCGGGGAAAGCACCTGCCTAAAACCCCATCTCTGTATTATCATACAAGTGGAAATATAGTCCGGATTACACAAAGCCTTAGCTCGAAAGCTATCCAGCTCTCAGTACAATCCCTCTGCTACTCATAGACAATCAAAGGCTTCTCACAAACCTTCTCCTCTGCCCTCCAAGCCTCCTATTTCCTTGTGCAGTTTCCTTGGGGTCTAGTGTTACCACCTGTGTGAATTGGCCTCTTCACACACTCACTAACCTCTAATCTAACTGCACAAACTTGAAGGAGATAAATCCTCATCATGGTTGAGCTTCCTTTACAGGAAATATATTCTTCCAACTGATAGTACATTATCCCTTCTCTGATCTCAACTGGGTCTCTGTCTAAACCGCCATGCATCAATTATCCATGAGAGAATACTCAGTTATCTGAAAATAACAATTGTCACATGCATGCAAGCATTAACAAACTGTATCTCATTAATTTAACAACTTGTTAAATTAATCTAACTGAACTTGACTAAGTTAAACTAAGTCAATTGATCCTCTCAATATAGAACTCATCCTTAATTCTTCAATCAGTGGAGCAAATCAAGGACACATTCCCCAATTAGTGGAGAAATTATTGCATGTTCTCACAAAGACTTCAAGTTTGATTTTCCTTAACTAATTAACTTATGGAGAATTAATTAATTAATATTCAAACTGCTGGTAAGACCAAATTCAAATTTTACATCCTATTTTAGACCAGGGACTGTCTTAAAATAGGAATCCAACTTGAACTGCTAAAAATAGAACTTCTATTTTTAGCACTTCCATTTTTCATTCCCTGTTGCCCAATCCAGCACTACTGCCCAAACTGCGATTTTTAGCAGTGTTATTTTTAGCACTTCTATTTTTAGCAATTTCTTGTTGCCAATTTTCAACATAATCCTGGTGCAAAATCTTGTTTCTTTCAGCGTGTTTGCATCCAGACAGTTAACGGAATATTTTCTGTAATCTCATATTTAACGCAAATCTCAGTGGTTGTGGGTTTCTTGTGTATTGACAATAAATTGGGGTCAATTAGCAATAAGGGTTAATTTCGTGATGAAGTACTAAAATTAGTCATTAAGGGCTTTGCTTAATTTAACGCACGTGGTTATATCCAAGAGTGGGATTTAAACAGTGAAGTGGTATTTCGGGCAGCCTCAAATCCATAAGTGGTAAAAAGGAGTAGTCCCCCGATTCCATTCAGTGGAGGACACGTAGCAGCGAGGAGGTGAGAGGAAACCACTTTTCGGGTAGGTACTCTCTGTGCAAGTTGTGCCCCCGATATCCTTGTGAATCGTTCGATCTATTGCAAGTTAATTGACGGTGGAAGATCAACGATTAGTTTCGTTGAGTATGTGTAACATCAACCGTTGGATCGGTGAATGCAATGGACGGTGGAGATTTATTTGATAAAGTTCGGGTGAAAGAGCGGACCCGAGAAATTTATAGATGCATGCATAATGCATTTGAAGTCCAGCCTTATGTGTTGAAGCGCATTTTTCTTGTGTTTCCCATTTGGTTCCAATTTTATGTGTTGCCGGGGTTTAAAGCCAATAACGCTTCCGATAGGTTTTGTGGGCCCATAACCCACATGTCCATGCGTATTGATTTCAGATTGCAGCTTTGCTGCATCAAAAGATGATGCAGAAAGAAAAATACAAGAATTCCATGAAGGTGACTGCAGTGGCCATATGTACTGTAAAACCACTGCTAATAAGATCCTTAGAGCTAGTTTTTACTGGCCTTCCCTTTTCCCAGATGTTCATAAGAAGGTAACCTCTTTCCATAAATGCCAAATTTTTTAGGGGAAAAGAAAGCTATTAGATTTACCTTTGAAACCCATATCTGTTGAAAGTCCTTTCCAACAATGGGGATTGGATTTCATTGGATAAATCCATCCACCATCTTCTGCCCAACATAAATGGATCCTCACTGCTATTGACTACTTCACCAAATGGATTGATGCCACACCTTCCAGACTAGCTGATGAGCATGAGTATTGCAATAAGAATGCTACAACTCTTGGGGCTACCAAACTTACTTTATCAACCCGGGGTTCATACGAACTTGGAGCTGACAGTGATGTATACACAAGTAAAAGTGATGGTTCTACCTTTTGTCACTCTTCAGCTCGCGAGAGACCACTAGGGTTTTTCAAGCCAAACTTCTATGGATTCAGAAGAAGTTTGATTACTGATGAGGGAAAAAGAAATCTACTCTAAGAGAAAGCTCGTCTACTGCAGTAAGGAAAAATACTAAAATCCAATGCTAAAACACAACATTTCCTACCTAACTGCTAAGAGACTATGTTTCCGAAAGAATGTTAGATTAACATGTATGAAATTCTACTGTCTTAAGCATGTAAATTCAAGACATCAACATCCTACTACTGTGCATGCAAATGGCTAAGATAAATCTGTTTTTTTCCTTTTTTCCTTTCTCATTTTTTGGAGGAGTGTGAAAGCTAATATCTCTTTGTGATGTGGCAAGTGGCTTAGGGATGCTGGTGGATGGTTGGAAGTCTTGGGGGACCCTTAGGTGGCCTTGCCTATCTTCCTAGAGTTTTTCCCTCAATTCGGCCTCAAAATAGGCCACTACAGGAAAACCTACAGGATGTCCTAAAAACCTACAGGATTCCCTGTATTTTTATAGGATACAACCGAGAGAAAAAAGATGGGTGTTGAAGGTGATGGAGGGCTTAGGGAAGGTGGTTGGTGGATGGAGTGAAGTGAGAAAATTCCTGGGATCACTCAGAACTCAAAACTAGGTTGGGAGATGGTTGGATTTGCTCAACATGCTTGGAGAAGTTTCGTTGAAAAATGATGAAATTGGTGAGAGTCTTAGTGAAAGCAAGGAATGATCATGGATGGATGAAGTTGGGAGGAGGTTGCTGACTATGAGATCTCTCTTTGCTTCTGAAACACTTGAACTGCATCAAACATTGGTATTTTTCCAAAATCATGTAAATGAAAAGAATTTTAATAAGTTAGAAAAACAGAGTTTAATGCGCTAGTTGTCTACTTCATGAATGAGGAAAATTTGCAGAATAAGATGAAATATATTGTAAGACTGAAGATGGAAGAAATGATAGCTAAATCATACACTTGCAAATTGATCAAATGTTGGCTTAAGCACAGTAAACTCTAAATTCTATGAGAAAGTAGAATTCTGTCTTTTTGGGGCTGCATAAGGGTCCTTTCCTCAAGTCATGATCCCTGAAGGAAGAAGTGAGGCCAAAACACCTATTAACGGATTTTTGATGGCTCTTTATCTTTTCTAAACTATTGTTGAAGTAAATCACAAATGGAAGCAAACTAATAAACAACTAATCAAATGTATACTACTTCTAATGAAATACTTCTAAGGACAATTTAACCATGAATCTATGAAATTAATCTAAGCATGCAGATACAAGAAGAGGAGACTTTGCTGCTAGGGTTAGGCCCTAACCCAAGAGCTTCAGCCCTCTGAGTTAACTTAGTACTAGATCAAGAAAAATCTCATTCTCATTATCAAAACAAAAATTTACATCAATGTCTTCCACAAGTCTGGAGCTCAAAAATAACTAGTGCTTTTACAACAACAAAAATGAATCCTAAGGAGGTTGTAGGCCTATTTATTTATACAACTGAAGTCCTCAACGACTTCCTTAAATTTAGGGAGGCTCGGCTCTCAAAATCTAGATAAACTAACTCTTTGAATGTCACTTGCTCAGCTGCCTTTTGATCTTCATGGCTTGGCTGCTTGTAATCCGAGCTAGTGTGATTGATGGAGGAATATTCGAATGAGGGAGGAGTAAATGAGGAGGATTTACCTCCTACAATATCTCTTCCTTGTCCCATTCGAGTTTCAGCCTTTAATATTGCCAAAATTCCATGATTTTCTCTCACAAACCTGCATTCAATGCATATTAGTCCACTAGGCATGATATCTCACTTTGACTCATCTCATTAAACAAAATACAATCAAAACATGTAATAAATTGTTAGAATATTTGATTTGACTAAGGTAGGAAGTGAATTAAGGTCCATATAGTTACCCAATGATGAGTCTCATCATCACACCCCTAATGAAAGTGTTTCTCATCCTCTGAGCAACTCAATCAATGTCCATATCTTTCATAGCCTTGGTGGCCTCACTGACATCCCATGCTTTTGTTGTGGTCTCTTCTTCTTGTGCATAGAATCTTGCCTTACTTTCTATCTCCTCCCACTACTTTCTTTCTTCCTCTTCCTTCTTTCCTTCTAACATCCCCTTCGTCCCTCTCTGCTTCTTCTTCATCTAATTTAGTCTCTTCTTCATCCCTTTCACTAGTAGTAGGGCTCTTGTCATATTGGAGGGCTTTTATATCCTCATATGCATGCATGTCTCTGAAAATTGTCCATGTGATAGGAATTATAAGGTTGTGGAGGGCATCTTCTATGATGAGTCTAATTAACCCATGATGGGCCAGCTCCTGGTAGTTTCCTTCCTTCACTTTTATGATCATATCTATCAGGGATTGAAGAAAGAAGTAGGGTATGCTGAGTTTATGGTGAGGAGGTGTATCTACTCCAAACCTCAATTCTTCAAAAAGCCTAAAGTGGTATCCATAGACCACACTATACCTACCTTCACATGATATGTATTTTATAAGGTGGTAGCTTATTTCATTCCAGGGGTATGGTAGGATTTCTCTTCTCACTCCATTCTTGTCTTCCATGGCCTTCTCTCCCTCTAAAAAGAATTTCTTCTTCGCAGTTTGGCTATTTCCCTAGTCTTCCTTTATCCAAGGCACTCCTAAGGGAAGTGTGGTAGTTCTGCTTATGAGTTCAAGGGTGGGCTCTATGGAGAGGCCTCTCACCACAACAGTGGCATGGGTCCTAGTCAATGGAATGAGGAAGAGAGCAAAATCTCTGGCTACTTCATCATCATACCCTCTCAATTTCTCAAAGTACCTCATCCAATTATGCCTTGTGAATATTTCTAGCATAGGAGGGTGTTTTGGCGAATCCTCACAGCGTTGATGGGCTCCCTTCTATTAAACCCCCCTATCATTTTGTCTGATGAATGGAGGAGCAAATACGTTTGATACAAAATTTTAATGAAGGAGGAAATGGAACTGAAATTTCTATGGATATAATTCCCTTATACTGCAATAAATTTCAATAAAATAGAAGATTTTTGTTCCTTTTACTTGGAAAAATAGGAGGAAATGTAGAGCCTACCTCCTTGCAATGCTTGATGTAGCCAACCCCTATGTTTCCTCCTCTAAAATTGCTCACTGCCAATCCTTTATAAAGCATGATTGTATCCTATAGGGTTCCTGTGGGATCCTTTAGGAGGTCCTGCGCAGGAAAAAAATGAATTTTACCTCTCCTGTAGGTTGTTGGAGGGCCGAGAGTGACTTTGCTAGTGTGAGCCTCGAGAATGTGAAGGAACCTATGCATGGGGATCAACATTTATTTCCTCTTATGGTTGATTCGAGTGAGGTGGTGTGCTGGTAGCCGAGGTACAAATATCTATTTTTGGACCCTTGGTCCCACTACCACATCATCATTCCCCTCACCTCGTAAGCAACTCCCACTTCGGGCATCCATAGTCTTAACTTCCTTCGACCTCATCCTCCTTTTCTTTGACTTGAATGTTGCCACATGTGTGAGGACTAATTGTTTTGTCCTCATTGACTAAACGAAGGTGGCCAAGTTAACTGGCCACCTTTCGCTTATAAACCAACTCGTTCACAATGTTCACGTCTTTTTATTACATTATGCAAATGAGATAATTACTTGTGGTAACAATACCTTACTGCAGTTTGTTGAAGAGATGAGGTTTTTGCTGTGTGTTGGTTGCATGTGATTTCTCCTCTCTTTTTTATTGTCCTTTGATGACTTTATTTGTTGTGTAGATACCCAGTGTTGATGATGATGATGTTGCTGCTACTGCTAGGCTCTGGAGGAGCCTCTTCTACCTTTGGATCTCCCTGCTTGAAATTTGATGCACCCTATGATTTATGTCTTGTAGGATAGGTTGCTACAGGATTTCCTACAGGATGTCGTGTAGCTGCTTCTCCCTCAAAAAATTTAATCGTATTCTACTGCTGGGACCTGAGGATGATGAGCATGGACAGAGAGGGGGTCTAGGGGTTTGTGAATGATGAAAAATAACCTCCGGGTGATGTCCCCTTGCTCTCTGTCTCATCCTCTTTCTCTGTATTTTTTCTTGAAAACTGTAAAAAAAATTAAAACTGATTCTTTTTTTTATGATGAATGGAGAGGTGATCAAGGTGGAGAGAGGTATGGAAATGAGATGGTGATGTAGTAATTTATTCTTTTGAAATGGGAAGGTCATTTACTTGCTTTAGGGTTACTTCCTTTAGGATTTCCAAGCCACTATAGTTTCTATAGGATCATCCTGTAGGTTTTTAGGGGATCCTGTAGGTTTATAGGGAATCCTGTAGAAAACACAGAACCCTTGCAAACTGAGGAAAATGAGTGTAAAAATGAAAGGAATAGTGGAATGATGAAGGATAATGAATGGAGAAATAAAAATATGAGTTGAATAGGTCCCTTTTGATTCTCCATTGTTGCTCTGATCGTCCTCCTGCTAATCTGCAAACAATATTTTCATAAGTTTCCTTTTCTCGCTCTCTTTTTTTTTTTTTTTTTTTGAAAACAACTAGTCTACCACCAAGAGGTTTTCATCCTAGATACTTTCCCTGGGCACCTTAAGAGAGGTTTTCATCGAGATATCTTTTTATTTCTATTTTTTTTTTTTTTTTTGCTGACACCATTGGGCCGTCTTAAGAGGTTTGCAACCCAATAGTGGGACTCAGGCGCCTCATGGAGGTCTTCACCTGAGTCTCCTTATTTTTATTTTTTTTCTTTCTCTCAGTGACTTGATGAGGTAAGAGCTAAGACCTTCTCCACCACCATCACTATTTTATTGATACCATCAACGAACTCTTGCTTTGACAATGGCCTTTTGTAAACTTTCAATCTGTGCCCATTAACAAGTAAAGGAATGGCTTCTGCATCTATGGTCCTGATCTCCACTGAACCATTATCATGACATTTATCTATGACATAGGGCCCTAACCATCTAGTCCTTAACTTGCCCTTAAATTCTTTATATCTGGAACCATATAACAATTCCCAATCACCTTCTTGAAATTGCTTATCCTTGATGTTCTTATCATGCCAGATCTTCCTTTGAATTTGAGTTACCTCTATGTGTAGGAGGGCTTGCATTCTGAACTCATATAAACCATTCAATTGGAAAAATCTCTATTTTTGTGCACTGTTGAGATCTAGATCTAGTTGGGTTGCCATCATCAATGTATTGTACTCAAATTCGATGGACATCAAGGCCTTTTTCCCATAGACCAACTCATAGGGTGTGAATCCAGTGGCGGTCTTCCAGGTGGTATTATAGGCCCAAGTGGCCTCAACTAGTCTATCTACCCAATCTTTTCTATTGTATCTAACCACTTTGGTCAGGATGCCCTCCAGCGCTCTGTTGGTCACCTCCACTTGCCCATTAGCTTGTGGGTGATAGGGAGTGGAGGTTCTATGCTTAATCTTGTGCTGGCTTAACAAGTCTTCAATCATGTTGGAGGTAAACTGGTTGCCTTGATCAGTGACTAGTTCTCTAGGGTACCCAAACTTGTAAAAGACATTTTCCCTTAAGAACTCAACCACCTTCTCCTCTGTTTCTGCCTTGATTTCCTTGGTTTCAGCCCACTTAGTCAAATAGTCAGTGCACACAATGATATATTGTTTTTTCTTGGAAGGAGGGTCAATAGGTCCAATGAAATCCATGCCCCACTTTTCAAATGGCTCGAAAGTCACTCAAGGTTGCAGAGCTATTTCATCCTTTGGAGTAGGCTTTCCCATCCTTTGGCACCGATCACACTGACTAGTATATCTTTTCACATCCTGATGAAGAGTGGGCCAACAATAACTAGCTTGTAACACCTTGAATGTTGTCCTCTTTACTACAAAGTGACCTCCACAAGGCCCATCATGACTATTACTGTCGAACAAGTACATATCTAAATATCACATATAAGAAGATGATCAATGAAGTTGAAAGATGAAGCTGATCACTCATGTCAAAAACTGATCCCAATAGTACCAAATGAACATTATGGAATGAGATGATACTACATCGCAACTCGGATGCCAGCATATAAGATGTCGTTGTAAAGGATTCCAACATATAATGTGGAATGGTGTCGACAAGCAGCAACAGATGCAACTGACAAGTGAACCAAAGAATGTTGATGCAACCCGAGGTCTTCACCGACTGCCGTGGTACATTTCTACACAATGGGAATAAATGATCTGAAGTCGACCATGTGAGAAATTGTTTGATTATCGGTCATTGATGTATATTGTTAACAAACGCGAGACTACTCACCAATAATGATAATGATAGTCAAGGTACCCAGTACAATCTAACAAGTGTGAATGAATGAGTTGAGGTCGAACACCTGGAAGAATCTATCAATCAAGGGACAATGATGGTTTCCCACTGTCGATAGCAAAGGATCTGCCACTGATGACTGTAAGCCCCAAGGTACTGCCAAATGGACTCTAGATCTTTGCCCTAGAGCAATGAGTCGTAGTCAATAGGAAAAGATCCACTAGAAGGAAGGCATTAAGGCATCGTTCATCAATCTATCGCGAGTGTAACCCGTAAGCCAATAATGTGGATCGCAACATTAGGGATGCAGCCCTTAAGTACAACATCATTGAGAAATAGGCCTTGGCTTTGGTAAAGGTGATCAAAGATTTCAGAGTTTACATTTTACAATCGCACACTCTTGCTTACGTGCCTAATGCAGCGGTAAAAGAATTTCTTGTACAGAATGACCCGGAAGGTAGAAGAGGTAGATGGATAGCAACATTATTAGAATATGATCTTGAGATCAAGCCTACCAAGCTGACCAAGGGTCAAGGCTTAGCCAAACTCATGGTCGAGTTAAACCTTCATGCTCTAGATATCAACCTTGTAGCAACATTGTCTGACAATCAAGAAGAAGTGGATCTCATTCAGGTATCTGAAATCTTTCTATCATCCCCACGATATTCTAATAATATTTATGTGCTTCAACATCTAAATACCCCTCCAGGCATGTCTAAGGCTGATCCAGGTGGATGTTGGTGGCCACCCACCTATCCCACTTGGACCCCCACAACTGTCTCTTTCAGTTTTTTAGTTTCCTTAATTGTAGCACAATTTACTATTTTTAGCAGTTTTTCGGGTCCTAAACTTTCGGAGTCGTTTTGAGGCCCTAAACGACGTTTTTTGGGATATCTGGGAGCAAGATGCGTCCATGGACTGATGTTTCGCTTCCCAACGTTGTAGTGCTCGGATATATCTTTCTAATGAGCTATTGTACGCATCAAACGGAGATCGTATGCCAAAGTTACAACCCCGGGAAGTTGATGTACCAATTTACCCAAACGGGGCCCACAGTTTGGCGTTTCATCTTCTAGGGTTAGCTTTTTGGATGTTAAGGGTTTTCCATTGTTTCTTAATAATAAATAGGCCTTCGAGCCTCATTGTAACATAGTTCAGAGGCATGTAGCCGCCACATCTCTTCTCAGAGATAAGCTACCATCACCCCAGCTAGTTTATTTCCATTCCTATTTGTAAGCATATTTTAGTATTTTACATTAATGAAATGAAGCATTATTTCCGCTGCATCTCTGTGTTTATGGTTATGTCTGTAATTTGGTGCGTTCCTGTTTAAATCTGAATCAGTGGTATCAGAGCGGTCTGCTTTTTTTCTCTGTTTTTCTTTGCATGTCCCCAACGAGGTCGGGATATAAGGAGTTAGGGCTTGAACTGGTCGAACCTTTACAAGACTAGCCTCGCAAATCCCAACGGCCTCCCCTGGCGGATGAAAAGAAGGATGAGGGGGCAGAAGATCCTATCAAAATCTTGCTTGAAGAAGCCCCCGAGCGACAAAGGAATGCGATGATGGACAACTTTGCCCAGATCCTTTAGTGGCTACCCAGGGGCGACGCATCGGCTTCCAACAGCTACTCTGGAAACGCCACACTGCTTAAGGTAAAAGTTAATTTTGAAATCCCCATATTCGAGGGTCAGATAGATGTAGATGTCGTCGATAAATGGTTAAATCTACTAGAAGGTTATTTTTATGTTCATGATTTTTCCAGTAGGGAAAATATTATTTTCGCTCTTCTCAAAGCAGCCCCCCACGTCAAGAACTGGTGGGAAACCTACTGTGATCAGAAGGATGAAAGAACGGGCTCACTATTTTCAGCCGCACCCACTTGGAATTCCTTCCGAGATGCCATCAAGGAGCAGTACTACCCTGTCAAAAGATATGAGGACAAATACATAAAGTGGACCATGTTGCAGCAGGGAAGGGACCAAGTATGTGCTGAATCACAAACATTTTTCATACCCTTCACACACAGTTGGGTATCAAGGACTCTGAGCTACATTTGGTACTCAAATACTGCGGCTACCTACGCAGAGACATCCAGGAAGAGATGGAATTCTTAAACATCTCCTCGCTCGGCACGGCGTACCGATACGCTGTCAAAATCGACCAGAAGTTTAAACAGAAGAAGCGAGACTTTGGATCTGCAAATCCGAAGACCAAAGGACAAAGCCAAGGCGGGGTGACCCAAGACAACCCGTTGAAGCTGCAAGAAAAGAACAACACCACGAAGTCGGAGAAGGACACCGGAAAGTGGTGTGAGTTCCATAAGAGCCCCACTCACAACACAAGTGAGTGTCGGACCAAGCAGTCGTTGGTGGCCGAGTTGAAGGCTTCAGAATTAGATACATGCTCTAACCCTGAGTTAGAACCCGACAAGGGGAATGGCAAAGGGAAGCAAATCATTGACGCGGAGCCCAATGCCACTATTGCCACCACCGAGATCCAGAAGAATGAGCCTAGAGGAGGGGGAGCATCTTTTCCACTCATAGACGTGGGTGAAGGGTTCGCCACTGCAATTCATTATCGACAGTGGCAGCCAAAAGAACCTCATTTCAGCAGAGGTCATGAAGTAGTTGGGCCTACCGACTACACCATACCCGCAGCCATATAGTATCGGGTGGCTTCACCAAGGACGGGATCTTCGAGTTCGCCAGCAGTGTCGCCTTCCCTAAAGCATCAAACCCTTCACAAACGAGGTATTGTGTGATGTTACACCTCTGGATGTTTGTGATGTATTATTATGCCAGCCATACTTGTGGAGGCAACATGTTGTGTATGAGTCAAGGCCTCGCGCTGTTATTATTTCTTTGGGTAATTCATTATACAGGATACCAGAGGTAGCCCCACCTACCACCACTTCTTTGATCGCTGCTAAGAAAGGCAGCAATCTCATCCCATCGACTAGGAAATTTATTTTTTGTCTGGTTCGCTCCCAAAGTAAGCAGAAGATCGTCGCCACATCCATGACCCCCGCGAAGGGCTCCTCCACGTAGCAGTAGCAGCAGCAAAGAGATATGGTCATGATAGGACACGGGAACAGATTCTCCTCACCCACAGGGGTACCACACAAGTTTCAGGTGGGAAACAAAGTCTGGTCACCTCAGCAGAAAGAACACCTTACCAGAACCCATCAGAAGCTCAGATCACTCTAACATGGTCCTTACACCATTACCAAGGTTGTGGGAAACAATGCTTTGGAGCACAGCATTCCCCCATTCCTTCGCATGCACCAAGTTTTCAATGTCTACCACCCTTGACCATGCTTCCCACCATTACTGGACACATCCGAGATTGTAGAACAGCTCACCAGGGACCAAGTTCAGTAGATGGGGGAACTCAACACAATGGGGACCATTGCTTCCTAAGGGGGGAGGAATGATCCAGGTGGATGTTGGTGGCCACCCACCTATCCCACTTCGACCCCCACAACAGTCCCTTTCAGTTTTTCAGTTTCCGTAATTGTAGCACAATTTACTATTTTTAGCAGTTTTTCGGGTCCTGAACTTCCGGAGCCGTTTTGAGGCCCTAAATGATGTTTTTGGGAAATATGGGAGCAACTTGGGTCCATGGACCAAAGCTTCTCTTCCCAAAGTTGTAGTGCTCAAATATATCTCTCTAACGAGCTATTGTACGCATCAAACGGAGATCGAATCCCAAAGTTACGACCCCGGGAAGTTAATGTACCAATTTACCAAAACGGGGCCCACAGTTTGGAATTTCATCTTCTAGGGTTAGGTTTTTGGATGTTAAGGGTTTTCCATTATTTCTCAACAATAAATAGGTTTTCGAGCCTCATTGTAACATAGTTCAGAGGCATGTAGCCACCACATCTCTTCTCAGAGATAAGCTACCATTGCCCTAGCTAGTTTATTTCCATTTCTGTTTGTAAGCATATTTCAGTATTTTACATTAATGAAATGAAGTATTATTTCCATTGCATCTCTTTGTTTATGGTTATCTCTGTAATTTGTTGTGTTCCTATTTAAATCTGGATCAAAGGCTAAGAGTGGGTCATTGAAGTTGAAGGCTTCCAAATATTGTATCATGGACAACGCACTTTATTGGAAAGGTCCTAGAGGTGTGTTGCTAAATTGTTTGACTGAAGATGAGTCTAAAGAGGTAATAAATGACTTCCACAAAGGATATTATGGGGGGCACTTGTATTGGAAGACCATAGCCAACAAAGTACTGAGTGCTCGCTACTATTGGCCTACACTTTTTGCAGATATCTACAAGGCTGTCATGAGTTGTCACGAGTGTCAAGTTTTCCAAGGTAAAAGAAAGCTTCTTCCTTTGCCCCTACAACCCATATCAGTTAATGCACCTTTTCAACAGTGGGGCTTAGATTTCATAGATGATATCAATCCATCATCATCTGCACAACACAAGTGGATATTGATAGCTACAGACTACTTTACTAAGTGAATTGAAGCAATCCCAACCAGGCAAGTAACAGATTCAGTTATCATTCAGTTTTTAGAAACTAATATCTTGTCCCGTTTTGGTTGTCCTAATAAGATTATCATAGACAATGCGGCAGCATTCAAGTCCAAAAAGATGACTGAGTTTTGTGACAAATACAACACTAAGTTGGGACATTCTACAGCATATTATTCGCAAGGAAATGGTCTGGCGAAGTCCTCCAATAAATCCTTAATCAACATCATGAAGAAAATGTTGGAGGCCAACGAAAATAATTGGCACAAAAAGCTAATCAATGCATTATGGGCAGATCGGGTGAGTAGTAAGAAATCTCTTGGGCTTTCTCCTTTTCATATTGTGTATGGAGTAGATATTGTTTTTCCTTCATCATTAGCAGTACTGGTCATGAAATTATTACAAGAAGCAGGAAGTGAAGAGAATGATATTCAGCGTCGGATCAATCAATGATTCACCTACAGCAGGCACGGGATGAGATATTTTAGAACACCTCTAAGCTTCATGAGAGGATAAAGAGAATCTATGGCCGGAAAACAAAGAAAGATGACTTCAAAATTGGAGATGTGGTGCTTCGTTGGGATGCCAGAAATGAAGACAAGGGTAAGCATGGTAAATTTGAAAACATATGGAAAGGCCCTTATCAGATTTTAGCTTTCCGAGGACAAAATGCTTTCTTGTTGGATGAGATGAAAGGAGAACCATGCTTAGGAGGACCAGTCAATGGTAGGATCCTGAAGCACTATCTTTTCTGAATTGTCCTGGTTTCATTGTACATACAGTTTAATTTTTTGCAAGTGTGAAGTAGAAGATCACTGGAGTTCGGAGCCTGAAGTGAAGGCCATGGAGCTTCACTGATTTTCTACGATTTTTAGTTCAGTCGTCAATTAAGTAAGTCAGTTTTGAGGCAATTTAAGTTATTCGAGTTGTCAGCATTTACTCATGCTTTTCAGTTTAAGTTTTTGACCGTATTGGCCCATATGGTTAAGCACTTGGTCTACGATATTCTTGACACCTCCAAGGAGCTTCCATCCCCAAATAAGGCCGATGTTAGATTCAGTGTTTGCATACTACCATCAGTGATCAAAACTCCTATTTTATATCATATTAGTGTCCCATGTTGAATTTTTTTATCATTCCACCTAGGTCCTCATGCAAAAATTTACTCATTGATGGTAGCCCAAGTTAAAATTCCACTCTCCCTCAAAAAAACAATATTTGTTAGCCCACCTTCCTGTGTCTTACTGAGCATACATTCATTTTTAAAATCTCATGTCATCATGTCTTGTGTCAGTCAAGTCTACATCAAGTCTAATTATTCAAGGTCCCATTAGGTCACTAGGTTTCATTCCTCCAAGGTCCAATAAAAACACCATTCACTGCATAAGGCCAGAAAAAACGTGAGAGTGAAAGAAATAATATCCCTTTTTCATTCAAAAAGGATTTGCAAACATGTAACTATGGTTGCGAGAGCTCTAATTTTCATTCCAAAAGTAAAAGTTTTGTTTCAGATTGTAATTTTATTTCAAAAAGAGAGATGTAATAATTTTATTTATTTATGTAATTTTATGTTTATCATATGTAATAAGTCACTATTCCTAGTTGTTTACTCAAACTCTATTTCCAATATCATCTAAGAAAAAGTCAAAAGTAAAGATTGCCAAAACTTTAGCATCATCCACCTGCAAAGGAAAAAGTCAGAAAGGAAATTAGCAAAGAGGTCAAAAAAGTGAAATGAAACATTACAAAGTGGGTTTTAAATTTAAAAGATAAAATTCACTTAGCTATAAAGGACTTATTGGCTTCAAACTCAGCTTCATTTGCCTCTTACCGCTGATTGAGAAAACCCCAAGAGACACTTTTTACAGTCAAGGGCGAAAATCAGCAGAACAGAGCAAGTGTTGTGTGTTCCCTTAAGGTGTTGCACACTTGCCTGAGGAGCTGTGCACTCTACATTGGCGTTGCGTGTTTGTCTAGAAAGGCTATATTCACCTCCTCAACTCCTCCAAAGTGCATTCAACCTCCAAACAAGTAAGTAGCAGCTAAGGAATGTGTTTTTCTTCCTCCTCAAGTCACTCCCAAAGTGTTTTAAGGGTTTAATTGAAGATTTGGTGTTTATTCCGTATCTAAACCCTAGATTTCCCCAAAAACTACCTTGCACTCTCAATCCCTTTTATACACTCCCCTACACCTTCCTTCCCTTTCCCTAAACCTTTTTATCCCAAATACCCTCTAACCCTTTGTCCCAAAACCCTAAGTCCTAGGTGATACAACTACCTAGGCTCCCAAACCCCCTATATTGCAAACAATTTCCCCCATCCCCAAGCTATCATACTACTACCCTATATCCCCCTCCATTACATATATCCCTTCACCCATCATCTTCATATTTACCCTTCCCCATTTCCTATTTCCAAAAAACTACATTCCCACTACCTTATACCTCCCTAGGGTTTGATATTAAACACCATGGCCGATGAGGAATACAAACCACACAGTGAGGAAGAGGAAATAGATAGAGAAGAAACAAAGGTCAAGAAAATACACAAAGGGAGGAAAATACACAGATTTGAGACCACAAATCTCAGGGAACTCTTGGCATCTCCTATGATTGTGACATCCTTCAAATGGCTAGGCTGTTATGATTTCTATGAGAAAGTTCAGGCAGTCCAACACCATCCTGAGTTGACTAGGCTCTTCATAGCTAAACTCCAAGACAACCAAGTCACTATGGTGGGTATCACTTTTACTTTATCTACTGCCATTATATCAGCTCCCACTAGGATTCCAAATGTTGGGAAGAAATGGTTTAAACAAGGTGATTTGGAGATACATTATTATGAGCCTTACATGAAACCAAGGTACCGAAATGAAAGAAGGGGCTATTTTCCTTTTTCACACCTCCTTGACAGATATGCCCCAATGATGAATATTATTATGAAATATTTTTCATGTGAAGGTATATTTTCTAGGCTCTATTCTTATCATATCCGGCTTTTAATGCATTTCACTAGGGTAAAAATGCTCAATATACCCTACTATATTTTCTGGAGTGTTGAGAAGATGGCCTACATTTCCCAAAAGAGGGAGTATAAGATCAAATGAAGAGTCTCTTTCATCATTCCCTCATCAAAATTATAGTCCTTTATCATCTCAAGGAACTCAGCATTGCTTGGAGCACCTTCATAGCTAATCCCATATTCACTCATTCATCTACTCAAAATGTTCAAAGCATCCCTTCATCATCTCATCCATCCACCTCCATTCCTCCATATCAGCCCATATATCATTCATTCTCACTTGATGAGTTAGCCTCACCATCACCTCCATCATCACCATTCCATGAGCATATTCATTCACCTAACAGAGATGAAATCAGAGAGCAAGAGCACATTGAATAGGGTGAGGTCATCAAGCCTAAAGGGGATGATTTGGGCATTTTGACACATACTTATCATAGAGGACATAGGAAAGTGTTTGCCCCACAGATTGTGGGAGGTGCCTTCCCTTATTCATCAGTAAAGCAAGTATAGAAGGGCAAGGAGAAGATGACAGAGATAGAGATCCAGCAGCAGCAGGAGGACCTCCATGAGACAGAACAGGATTTTGACTTAGTTGACCTAAGTGAGCATGATGACAGTGAGAGCACAAGCATTGTCATCAAAGAAAAGGATTCACTCATCAGGGAGCTCCAGGTCAACTTGTAGAGGGAAAAATATATCATCTCATATTATGAGCAGGAAAACAAGCAGTTTGAGACCAAACATGAGCTCATGGAGATTCAACTCATCAAGGTAAAGAGGGAGGCTGAAAAGGCTAAGGCTTTACTTGATGAAGCATATGGAGAATATATTGACCAGCTGGGGGAATAGTTGCCAAGAAGAAGGCCAAGGACCGGAGGCCTAAAAGGAGCACTGGAGCTAGAAAAAGAAAAAGAGGTTGAACTAGCTAATGAGCTCACCCTAAATGAACAATTTGCCAAAATGATCAATGAGAACTGGGAGCATTGGCTTGAGAGGGTGAACAACCATCTTGAAAAGCTCCTAGACAAGGCCAAAAGGGACACTGACATTTAGAGAAAGATGGCAAAGTATTATTGCCAAAGAAATCAAATAGCAAGGGCAAAGCTCAAGGCTACTAGGGCAAGAATTGAAACCCTAACTCACCAAGGAGAGAAGAAGAAGCTTGATATACTTGCAGAGGCTTCACTCCATGCCTAGCCACATCAAACATTAGCTCCTTGGCCAATTTTGAAGACTCTTGGCTCATTTTTTGTAAAATTGTCTTTCCTGTCTTTTTTGAGGCAATTTCATATCAGTTGTTTGGTCAAACGCGCAGCGTCCTAGGCGTTGCGCACTTTTTTGAGGAATGGAAGCCACCAGTGGATTTAGAAGGACCAAGAAATTCAGGAAAACCATGTTTCCAGCCTTGGAATACAAAACTGGCTGGTTGAAAAGGCAAAAAAACTACCTAAAAATCATGTTTCTGCCTCATTTCTGGACCAGGCGTTGCGCGTTTGAGTAGTCTTGGGAGAATGGTGTTTTGGAGGGTCAAATCAAGCCCATTTTGAAAACCAAGGGCAGTTTTGGAATCTAAATAGGATAATCTTTCCAATGAGCTATCCTAGGTTAAATTTGGGCATCAGGAAAGCAGGTAAAAGTGAGTTTGAAGATGGCGTTGCGCGTTTGACATTGGCGCTATGCGTTTGACACTGGTGCCACGCGTTTGACAGTTGGCCCAGTTTTTCACTGTTCTTCTACAAAATTGATTTTTAACTATGGGAAATCATTTTTTTACTGATGTAATTTATGTGGTTGATGTAATTATTATGTTTTTATTGTTACCTAGGGCAAGTACATTAGGTAAATTGCCTCCATGACTTGTAATGAATCAGTTTACTAAACTTAGGGATGAGTCACTTTGACCACCCTACACTCTAGCTATCAGTTCAATTTTTGTTGTAACTGCTCCTCTTCTCAAGGATTCGACCCCTGAGGCTAGGATGAGTTGGTTTGAGGACTATATCATGTAATTTCTCAGTCATTCTACAAGTTGGACTCTATTGGAGGTTGTACTAGTGTTTCAGACTTTGGCATGGAATATATTGGATGAGTTGCAGTTATTTTGGTGGGATTCTTGTGGCAGGGTATTTTGATATTGTTTCTTCTTTAGTTACATGTGTGTGAATGGTTTGTACCTTTCATGATCCATTTCACTTTTAAATATGTTTGATTTTCAAGGTGTGATAAGCAGAATTCCTCTTCTATGCTTTGTTTTGGGAAAATCATCATAAATTGTTTCAATTTTTCAGTTTAAAAAGAATTCATGGTTCTCATGCTCTTTTTAGAACCTCACCAGTCTAAACCATTTCATAACTATACTACAAAGTGTTAAAGTAACTTTCCTACCTCGCCCCATTAGATGTCTGCAATTCTGATTCACTTTTTCCCTGACCTAGTTCATTCTATGACCTAATTCACTCATCCAGTGACTACCCCAATCAAATTAAATCAAAACCCTAAGCTACTATATCTAGAATAAAACCCTAATCCATTCAGCCTCCTGGTTTTAATTCATTGGAGAGATCCCTCTCCAGCTTGGTAGGGCTAGCTACCAAGTCAAAAGGTTGGTTTGTGGTTACCTCAGCTGGACTCTTCCTCAGCCTTGGAAATCCGGAGGAGTGATAACAATCCATATGCAAGTGCATTCGATAACCTAATGTATACAATGGTGTGTACTAGACCAAAAATTGCACATGCAGTGGGAGTATTGAGCAGGTTTATGTCAAAAACAGGGAAGGAGAATTGGACAACAGTGAAGCGGGTTTTTCAGGTATTTGCATGGCACTAGTGATTATGATCTGTGGTACCAAGGAATACCAGGATTGGACAGATTTTTGAACGTTTGTGGTTTTGTTGATGTAGACTTGGCTGGAGATCTAGATTAGAGAATATCTATAAGTGGGTATGTGTTTAACCTATTTGGACGTGCAGTAAGTTGGATGAGCGAGTAACAGTCTGTAGTGGCACTTTCAACTATAGAGGCGGAATATGTTATGAAACCAGCTTAAGAAAAGATAGAAAAGATAGATCAACGCCTTAGAATTCAGCCTCTTCGAGGGGGAAACCTCCTTTACATTACATAAATGAACAATTCTTGGATGATTCAAATGACAAAACCTCCTTTCTATATATAGGAGTCTAAGGAGTCACAATATAATCCAGTCGACCTAACAATAATAATATAAAAGCCACAAAAATAACAATAGAGGGATTCTATGGGGCACAGAAATAACAATATGGGGGTAATAGGGGCACAACAATATAAATAAGGGGTATAACTACAATAGTAATGGGGTAATCACTAGTATTATAGGGACCCAACATGCCCCTCTCCTTCAAAAAAGTGTTGTCCTCAACGCTTGAGTAGTTCTGGATACTTCTGCATAAAATTCTCATCCTCCCATGTGGAATCTTCAGCGGATAAGTTCTTCCACTTGATAAGATACTCTGAAATTGATCGATTTCGTAGCTGTCGAGTTCTTGTTTCTGTGACTGCTTCCGGTTCCAATATAATTTTTCCTTCCTCGTCAAGTTCTGGCAATATTGTTTGAATTGGGAGCTTGTCGCCTATAACCTTCTTTAAACATGAAACATGGAAAACTGGGTGCAATCGAGAAGCTGCAGGAAGCTCCAATTTGTATGCCATAGTACCAATCTTTTGCAACACCTTGTACGGACCATAATACTTTGGTGATAATTTATTATCCTTCTTAGCTTGCTTTAGGGACATTTGCTTATATGGTTGTAGCCGTAGGAATACCCAATCACCTACATCAAAACTTCTTTCACTGCGATGTTGATCTGCCTGTTGTTTCATTCTATTTTGTGCCAACACGAGGTTATCCTTTAAGAGTTGGAGGACTTGTTGTTGATGTTCGATGTGATGTTCCACTGCCTGAACCTTAGAATTTTCTCTTAAATATGATGTGATGGATGGTGGTTGATACCCATAAAGTGCCATAAATGGGGTCATTTTTGTTGCTGTATGGAAGGAAGTGTTATACCACCATTCAGCCAGAGGCAACCATTTGACCCATTGTGTCTGTTTATCAGATACAAAGCAACGAAGATATCCTTCCAAACATTTGTTTACTATCTCAGTTTGCCCATCAGATTGAGGATGATAAGATGAGCTATGAGCTAACTGAGTACCAAGACAAGAAAATAATTATGTCCAAAAATTTCCAGTGAAAATGGGATCTCTGTCACTTACAATAATCTTTGGGTTTCCATGTAGCTTTTGAATTGTTTCCATAAATGCAGTAGAAACTGTACTGGCTTTAAATGGATGTGATAATGCACAAAAGTGTGCATACTTGGTAAGTCTGTCAACTACCACCATGATGACACTCTTTCCCTCAGACTTGGGTAAACCTGTGATAAAATCCATTGAAACCTCCTCCCAACGTTGGCTTGGAATGGATAAAGGTTGTAATAGACCCGGTGTCTTAATTGTTTCAACTTTATTTTGTTGGCAAACCAAACATTCTGCCACAAACTTTTGAATATCTGATTTAAGGCCATCCCAAAAAAATTCCTTCTTAACCCTGTGGTAAGTTTTTAAAAATCCTGAGTGCCCTCCTAAGGGAGAAGTGTGCAATTCCATAAGAATCTTTTGTTTTAGCTGGGAATTCTTACAGAGGTATAAGCGATCTTTGTACCATAACAAATCATTTTGCCAGCTAAATGTATCAGAAGTACTGGAATCTTGTTGTAGCTTTTGAATAAGTGCCCACACTTCTTCGTCATTCTTCCATTCCTCCCTTGCTTCGTTTATCCAATCTGGTTGGATAATAGAAATGGCACACAACAATGCTTCCACATCCTCATCCTTTCTTGAGAGTGCATCTGCCACCACATTTTGCTTCCCTTTTTTGTAGATGATTTCAAAGTCATAACCCAACATCTTTGTGACCCACTTTTGTTGCTCTTCAGAGGATAATCTTTGTTCTAAAAAGTATTTAAGGCTATCATGATCCGTTTTTACCTTGAAGTGTCTTCCCATTAGGTAGGGTCGCCATTTCTTAAGTGCATGGAGTATTGCCAACATTTCCTTCTCATAAATAGCTTTGCTTAAAAACTTTCCCTTGATTGGACGACTTTCAAAAGCAATGGGTCTTTCATCTTGCATTAGAACAGCACCAATTCCATTTCCTGAAGCATCACATTCCACAATAAAGGTTTTTGTGAAGTCCGGTGTAGCTAAGACCGGTGCTTGGCACATTGCCTCTTTAAGATGTTCAAAGGCCTTTGTTGCTTTCGGAGTCCATGAAAATGAATCTTTCTTCAATAATGTTGTTAGAGGTGCTGCTATTCTCCCATAATTCTTAACAAACTTGCGATAATACCCTGTCAACCCAAGAAATCCTCGCAGATGCTTTATGGATGTGGGGATTTTCCATTCCTTAATGGCTTTAATTTTGCTAGGGTCTACCTTAACTCCTTCATGAGATACAATATGACCCAAATATTCCACCTCCTGGACTCCAAAGAAACATTTGGATCTTTTTGCATATAATTGTTTCTCCTCCAATAGTTGTAGCACCCTGTCAACATGTTCAACATGATCCTTCCAAGACTTGCTGTAGATTAGTATATCATCAAAAAATACTAACACAAATTTTCTAAGGAATGGTTTGAAAATTGAATTCATCAAACCTTGAAATGTTGAAGGTGCATTGGTAAGGCCAAAAGGCATGACCAAAAATTCATAATGACCTCATGAGTTCTAAATTTCGTTTTCGGAATGTCTTCAATCTTCATTCTGATTTGATGATATCCCGAACGAAGATCCAACTTGGTGAAGTAAATTGATCCATGCAATTCATCCAGTAATTCATCAATGACAGGAATGGGGAACTTATCTTTAATAGTGAGCTTGTTGAGCTCCCTATAATCCGGACACATGCGCCATGATCCATCCTTCTTGTGCACCAATACTACTGGAGCTGAGAAAGAACTTTGACTCGGTTGAATTATACCAGCCTCTAGCATTTCTGCAACCATACGTTCAATTTCACTTTTTTGGACATAGGGATATCTGTACGGCCTGATGTTTGGAGGAACACTTCCTGGAATTAGATGAATAGCATGATCATGATCACGCATAGGTGGGAGACCTTTGGGAGTCTCAAATACCTTGGAATGATTGTCCAGGACTTTTTGGAGATCTGGAGAAATAGATGATTCCAATGTGGAAACATCTAGCGAACATAATTGTGCAATTACACCTCTTTGCTCCTTTTTTAGAAGCTTTGTCATGCCATTAGAGCTGATTATCTTTCCTGGTTTCCCTGCAATACCCCTTAATTCAACTTCCTTTCCTTCCGTAGAAAATTTGATGAAAAGTTCTTGAAAATTAAAAGCTATTGTACCCAAGGATTGTAGCCATTGGACTCCTAGTACAACATCAGCACCTCCCATTGGAATGGAAAGCATTGGGCTAGTCAATACATATTCTCCCATGGATAGCTTGATATTATGGCACTTTCCAGAGCAATTTATTGTTCCTCCATTTGCAATCATCACTTGACACTCTGGTGCTGGATATAGGAAGCAATTCAATTCTTTTGCTACCCTACAATGAATAAAATTGTGGGTGCTTCCTGAATCAATCAACACTATTACCTTTTTCTTCTTGATTTGTCCTTCTATCTTGATGGTTTGAGGAGTGGTAATTCCCGCCAATGCATTACAAGATATGGTCGGATTTATTTTTCTTCATCTAGGCTTTGTTCCTGGAGTATATCCTCTTCTTTTGACCTTTCTTGCTCCTTTTCTTCTTCCTCTTCACAATCTATGTAGAATAATTTCTTCTCAGCACACTTATGACCTTTTGTGTATTTGCTATCACAACTGTAACAAAGCCCTTTTGCTCTTTTTTCTTCCAATTGTTGTGGTGTCAACCTTGTAGGTTGTGGAAGACTAGGGGCAAAAACACTTCCGTCTTTATAGTTGTGAGTGGTATGCTTCCTAGTTGCCATAATTTTGCTTTCCATTTTTCTTGCTAACCTGAATGCCTTCTCTAATGAATCAGGTTCCCAAAGGCGAACATCATGTTGGATATTATCCTTTAAAGACCCTATGAACACATCAATCCTATGCTCCTCTGGAATATCTTTTACCCTTATGTTCAATTTTTGGAACTCCTCAATGTGCTCCATTATTGAACCCTTTTGTTTGAGACTTATCAATTGGCTAAAAAAAGTGTTGCTTTTTGTATCCTCATAATGTGCTATCAATTCTTCCGTAAAAATTGCCCAAGTGATAAATTGTTTACGAGAACAAAGCCATTGATACCATACAAACTGATTTGGTTCCAAATATATAGTTGCCATACGTACCTTTTGTGCGTTTTGCACATTATTGAGATCGAAGAATTGCTCCATCTGTAATATCCATGTGGCAGGATCCTTGCCATCAAACTTCCGCATATCGATTTTTGGAACATGGTGAGTCTTTGATCCAACATTAGAGTCTATGGAATCATGATTAACATTTCTTTTGTTCTCATCATGAGTTTCCTTTAGTACCCTTTCACCCTTAGTGACCATTTCTTGTAGCAACTTATTCATATTTATCTTCAATTCTTCCATCTTATCATCCATGCCATCAATTTTAGCGTCCATGCCATTCACCTTAGCTTCCATGCCATCCATATTAGCTTCTACACCTTTCTTTAAACCATCCATATTAGCTTCTACATCTTTCCTTAAACCATCCATTTTAGATTCTGTTGCTTTTTGTGCAAGTGACACTTGTTGCACTTGTTCTTGTAATTTTGATATATCATATAGCATTTCTTCTTCTTCTTCATGAGTCATGCTAGAGCTTTCAGGTTCCTTACTAGGTGTTTGAATTTTCTTTCCTCGGGGCATCAGTTACTGATAATAATGCTCTATTATGCCCTTTGAATTCCTTCAAAATAAATTTTCAAACCAAGCTTAAGCAAAAATTTAAGAAAATCTACACACCTTTTTTCACTTTGTAGGAGCTCGATATTGCCTCTGATGTATCTCTGTACTTTTCAATCATCTAGTTCTGAATTTGTGACCTACAGTAGCCCTCTGTGTCCTCTTTCCAATGCCACAAGTCTAACCCAAATTGGATTCTCCAAGGAAGAGTTATGCGAAATCTCCCACAGTGACTTGATTATAGACTAGTTCAGTAGAGCGAACTTGTACGACGTGCCACGAGTCACTGTTTCGATCTTTGGATCTGAAAAATGCATACAAGAAACTACAGTCCGTCCTCTTTCTGTAACTTCTTACGAAATTTCAATCCGATCCCCAGAGAGAAAGTTATGACGATTTTCCCCAGGTCATCTGTTTTGAATGTAATTCAGGAGTCTGCAAAAAGACCAACTTCCTCAGATCATATCTCCGCAAATATCACGCGAAAATCTCTAAAATTCAGACCCAAGGTTCAACGCGATTTCTTCTCAAATGGGTTTTTTTTGCGACTTTTGAAACGTCACAGAAAAAAATTTATAGCGTAAATGCCACGATGACCTGTTTGGAGCAGCGAAACCCTAGAATCCAAAGCTCTGATACCAAATGTTATGAAACCAGCTCAAGAAAAGATAGAAAAGATAGATCAACGCCTTAGAATTCAGCCTCTTCGAGGGGGCAACCTCCTTTACATTACATAAATGAACAATTCTTGGATGATTCAAATGACAAAACCTCCTTTCTATATATAGGAGTCTAAGGAGTCACAATATAATCCAGCCAACCTAACAATAATAATATAAAGCCACAAAAATAACAATAGAGGGATTCTATGGGGCACAGAAATAACAATATGGGGGTAATAGGGGCACAACAATATCAATAATGGGGTAATCACTAGTATTATAGGGACCCAACAGAATGCATGGGAACCACTCATGCAAGCAAGGAAGCATTTTGGTTGTATATATTGTGTTCAAGTATGGGGTTAGTACAATGAGCTATAAGGATAGACTATGACGGCCAAAGTGCAATTTTATTGGAAAAGAACCCTGCTTATCATTCAAAGACAAAGCATATTGATGTTTAGTATCACTTTGTGAGGGATATGGTTAAGGACAAAAAGGTGTTGCTGGTAAAGGTGGATACTTTGAAGAATATTGCAGATGCATTGACAAATTCTATGAGCACAGAGAAGTTTTCTTGGTGTAGAAAAATAATGGGTGTTGCAGGGATGGACCAATGACTAAGCTCTCATGTGACCCCCTGTGTAGAAAGAGAACAATAAGTAGGAGAATGTTGGGTGTGTGTTATATTCTTTCCACGACTAGCCCCACGTGTGAAGCAGAGGGTTTGGGGGGGGGGTGGTGTGTGTGTGGTAGTAACCCCTTCATCACGCAAGGCGCAACAAGGGGGTCATGAGGGGTAGGGGCAACCCCCCTGTCCACCCCCCTGCACGGGATATGGGGCAGCACCTCGAGAAAAAAAACTTGGACCCTATATTAGGTGGGCAGACCTACCTATGGTTTTGTGCATGGGTTTCGTAAATGGTTTTTGGCATGATGGTTTTTTGCCCATGGTATTTTGTAGATTCGGTCAAGGGAACTAAAGTTATGTTATAATCCAAGGTTAATGGATTGGGGTTTATGAATGCTTCGACATGTATATATATGTCTTATAACATTGAAAGGAAAATAATGAAAAATCAATCTAGTAGTCTCAGTTTTGGGATCCAGGGGAAAATCTTTGTGCATTTGTTCTATATACTCATCATTGTTTATTTTCTATTTTTTTAAGAATTCACTTGCAGATAATCTTTGTACAAAGTTAAAGCCTACATTTTCCATGTGTATATTTTATGTGTAGATAGTAATTTTCTATGATTACAAACCTGTGATAGCCCTGGAATGAATTGAGGAATTATTTTAAAATTGTGCTATTTCAATATTATATTGCATTTGGCCTTAAGAACTATGGCCAAGCTACAACCCCACTGTTGGGCCGCCAAATTAGCATACAATTTCACTCCATTTTCACCTTTATCCTCATTTTGTCACCTCATTTAATCACATTATCATTATATTTCCATTACCAAATGAGTTCATATTTTTATTTTCCAAAGTTATTTATTTTATGTATTTAAAGTGAATTTATGATTAAAAGTTAGAAAAATAACATGTATTTTCTTATACCTAAAGGTGGAATGAGTTTGGTGACATGTGTAGGTGATTTGGAAGGTTCCAAGACACTTTTATGTGGCATCCACGACTCAAATTCGAATTCTCTTGAAGATTTGAAGGAGATTTGGGATAGGGGTCAAGCATATCTCATGGAGAAAAATCATGGATAATGGAATATGTGTCTCATATTGGTTGTAACCATATGAAGGATTTGTGGATCTGGGAGGGATTAGTGGATCCCCATTAATGAGTTAGTTGCTTATGTTTTTGTATAAATAGGAGTACCTCCTCCATTCCAAAAGGAGGACTCTTGGAGCATGTATCCTAACTTATGATGGAATAGAATAAAGGTTTCTTTCTACAATTTTAGATATAAATTGTCTTAATGCAGTATATGAATTTATGGAATAGTTTGTCACTTTGTTCTTAAGAGAATTGAGCTCACTCTAAAAGGATCAAAGAAACATTTCATTTCATCATATATTTTATTTCATTATAGATTTTATTTTTATTTAATTACTTAGATGTTTGAAGATTTTTCATTATTAATGAACGAATTTCAGTTTAAATCTTATCAGCATATGAAAGGACAAACGAGGGTCTAAGTTAGGCTCTCTTCCATTTGATATGAGTAATAATTGAAATTCACTCTCTTTTTCTAGTTTCAAGTTATTTATGAATTCTTGATTTTTGATGCTTATGAATGGATTTTAGTTGAGTTCTAATCAGCATATGAGGGGACAACCAAGAGTCTAAGTTAGGCTCTCCTTCTATTTGGTCTGAACAATAATTAAAGTTCATTTCCTTTTCTTTATTTCAAGTTATTTTTGAGTTTATGCAATGGTAATGTTGTTGGAATAGAACTATGAGGAAGGACAATCAGGACCTCCTAAGTTAGGAGCCTCTTCTCTTGCTTTCTATACATCACATAGTGTTGCTCTTTAGTTTCTCTTCTTGAGTATAGTACTGTGGGGAAGGACAATCGGGACCTCCCAAATTGGGAGCCTCTTCCTTTTCTTGTTGCATCTTGAACTAGAAACTTTTCAGTTTTAGAAGTTATTTGTAATATGCATTTCCATTCTTTATTTCCATTCTAAACAAACCTCCTACAACAGTCTCATATGAGATCCCATACACTTTGGTTTGCTTCTAAGTTTACAAAACCCCTGGGTTGACAATTAAATAATAGGGATTTAATAGACAATTAAATCACCCAACACCCACTATGCAAGGTTAAAAGTTATGATTCTAGCTAATTTTTCCACAGAGTATTAAGTCTGCTCAAGCCATCAATTTGTTTGTCATGAGCATGGACGAACAAGTCCACATTTTGAGGTATCAAACTAGTCATGTGAGGGTTAGTTTCCATATATGTACTCCCCATAATGTTGAACTATGGGACAATTATGTTTATGGAAAGATTCAAGCATGTGTGTGTGTGTGATACATACCCACCCCCTCCAAAATATCATGGGTTTTAGGTCGAGGTGATAATGCATGAGCACAAAATTAGAATGGCATGCAGTGGTTGTTGGGTGTTGTCGTAATATGTTCCATACAAGCAGTCACTCCCCACAAATGATCAACCACTTGTACATGCAGTGAAACACTCCATTATCCATGGACTATGTATAACCCTACATGATAATGAACTAAACCAATGATTAATCAAATGTGGACCTTGTGTGAGTTTGGATACAATGAGTAAAGGGCCTTGCAAACTCAAAACTAAGTGTGCAGTGCTACATTAACATATCAAAATTGGGTGCATCCATTCCTTTATCTCATAGTGTTGTCAAATAATCAGCACTTAAACACATGTTTGGCATCGAATATTAGTGAAACATTGAACTGAAATGAATCAATTCTTGTAGACACCAATTGGATGTCAAATTGGAGCATAGGAAGTTCACTGATGTGAGATGTGATAAATAAACCACTTGGATGCCAATTTGGTAGTTTTTGGGGGTTTGGTCAAGTGGTTTGGGAGAACATCCTAATATCCCAAGAAAACTATGGAAATTCCATGCATCCCAACAATGGTATCTTATTTTTGAAGCCTTAGGAAGAGTTGTCTCCTTCCCACTCCCAGCATCCAAAAATTATCCTATCAACCTCAATTAAATCACCATCGTGTGATCTCATGTGATGTGCAAGGATGATAGTGTGATAGAACGTGGGTATGCATCATTATATAAGGTTATGGGGAATGTGTATACTTGGGGCGTCGTGGTGATCACTAACCCCATGAGGAGTGTGGGCCATGGAGGGGTTCGACAATATATATACATAATTATATGAGCGTCTTATACATGCATGTATGCACTCATTACTTCATGGTGATCACTAACCCAATGACGAGTATGGACCAAGGAGGGTTTAATGATATATGTACATAATCATATGAAAGTATTTATACATACACAAATACACACGTATATGTGTGTGTATTCCCTGAGATTTGGCACATTTTCTATTTTTATGGTTTTCTATTTTTAGTAGTTCTATTTTTAGATGGGGATGCCACATAGTGACTGGACATTCGTTGGAGGATGACATGCTTAATTCCACTTCGTTAACTCCCATTCTCACATGTGTATGCCTCCCTATTGTGAATTCATAGTTCATCCCTAATATTTACCAGTTAGCCACCATTTTTATCTCTCCTCCCCTTATTAGTTGACTCAGTCTTATTGGAGTTTTACTAGGTTTAACTTGTTAGTTTATTGCATGTGAGAGTTATTAATAAGTTATATCTAATTTATAACTCCACTTACTTCCATTTCACTCTATTATTGGATAATTTTCTAATTTTGGGCCTCCTAGTCTAATTTTGACTCACTTACAAAGTAGGGAAAGTGATTTTATAGTTAATTGAGTACATGCTCTTTAAATCCCAAGACAATTCAAACTAGCTCTTCCTCCTATAGAGCCTATATATCATATCCATGCTCATCAATAAGATTTCATCATATTTTATGAGTAATTTGAATTGCTTCCTTCACTCACTAGTCAATATCTTAACAATTTTATTCTCTCTTCTTTCTTATTTTCCAAGTTGCTAGTCTAGTATTTTTTTTCACACTTAGATCTTGTGATTGTGCTTAAAATACAACAAAATATACACAAGTAAAGGGAAATACCATGCTACTATTAATCCTAAGGATTATTAGGCATTTATTGTAGAAATTTCCTGTAGATTCACAAGCTCATGTAATTTACTAAAGCACATGACAAGAATCTACTTGTACTCTCAACTAGCGGAAACCAATAGATCAATGAAAACAATAATAGAAAGAAGAAGATAAATCAATGGCACATAACACAATAAGTTTATCTGGGGAAGCCACTGCTCAAAACCCCACTATCTGTATTGCATATAATCATAAATCCAAGATGATAATACAATGCTTGTTCTCACAAGAACAATCCCAGCACTCAGTATGATCAATCTCCCTACTCACAAGCAAGCTCAAGCCTCTTCTGCTGCTCTCCAAGCCCCTATTTCTTTGCACAATTCTCATGGCTGAATAGCCCATATTAATGGGAGTTTAGTGCATCCAAAATTGTGCGATCCCTTCAAGGTTCAGTTCCTTATTACATGCACCATCTGTACAACTCAAAAAATTATACAACTAATAATACATTGTCCCTGCACTCTAGTCTCAACTGGGTCTTTCTCAAAATAGACATGCATGAGATTTTGATGAGGGAATCTTCAGTTAATTGGAGTAACACTAGTTAATGCATTAGTGCACCAACTAACTATTAACTCACTATTAGTTCCTCAAACAATTTGGAACTAATTTAACTGAACATAACTCAGTAAACTGAGTTATCTAATTGCAACTCACAATTAACTCATCCTGGAGCCTATTGTGCTATACAACAACCCCCCCATTTCAAAAAATTTATCAAAAACTTTAAATATAAATAGGTCCCTTTTTTAAGACTTAGTTAAATTCAATAATTCAACAATAAATCGCATGCTTGGATTTAGTCACATAGCACATGGAAATCCTTATCAAAAGGTCTGATCCGATAGAAATAATATCCAAAACCTTTTGTTAAAACAAATGTAATATAATATGTCATATCTTTTTGAGAAGCTCTCATAAGCAAATCTCCGATGCGATAATGCAATCGGAGATCGCAAATCGCAAGCTCAACAAACAAAGCATCCTAAAGGTCTATGCCAAACCTCCGATGTGATAATACAATCGCAATCGGCCATCGCAGATACCACGAGACACATAATGAAGCCCTTTGGAAATCACTGATGCGATCTTATAAAGGAAAGTGCGCTATGTGATAAAAGATTGTTAAACGTATATTGGTGGGTTTTAAACTTTAAATCAATAATAAATGAAAAATCAATAGATTCGTTGATTATCCTTCCACCTTATTATACTACTTACCTTTATCGCAATCGGGGCTACCAATGGAAAACGTTAAGCTTGACCAGTGAACCTCCCGATCTGCGATATGCGATTTATCGCTAATCGCTGATTGGGAAAACCAAAAGATTCATTTTAAAGGACCATCACGCATATGTGCAATGCGACGTATAATTATTACATTTATTTATCACGATCGGCAGTTATGGAGGTCATTAATTTAGCAGTTAAGGTTGAGTCCTTCGAGGATTTCATCCGTGGTAATACTTGATTATATTTCGATTATCATGCTTGAATTACCATAACTCTTTTCATTTCACATTGGCTTTGAATGGGTTTATTTCTCTATTACATTCTTTCATTGTTTTTGCAGAGCAACTCTAAGTTGATGAATCCAGAGAAAATGACGAAGAAGGTGAAGAAACCAAAGGCTCTTGTCGTAGCCAAAGAAGAACCAGCAAAGAAGGTTTTAATATCTGATACTACCTGCCTCGGTCTAGGCCAAGCTTCATGGGAGAGTATCTACAATTTGCTGGAAGCAGAGGATCCTGAAGAACTCGAAGTGGAAGCAACAGCAGATGGCACGAGTAAATCAGAGAATACTCTTAAGGAATTAGCCTACTCATATCTTCATAGAATAGCAGCTCACGCCAAAGTTTTACCCTATAATGACGTGGTCAGGTGGGTTATTGAGAGCATCGCAACCACAGATAGAACTTTCTTCACAATTGATGGAAGAATGTTTGGGTCATTCAGAGCAGAAGATATTAGACAAATGTACCATTTGCCTCAACTGGAGAAGCATTATAACAAAGCATTTTTGGAGGCTTTCGCCAAGGAGAATGCCATCGAATCCGACCCTATCAGACAATGGAGGCATTTTCCAACCAAGCACAAGCATGAAACATCGGGTATGTACTCCGTAGATTCGTTGGCCTCTCCTTATTGTTATGCTGGTGCAATGATGTGCAGACTCTTCGGAGTCCATGATTCTGCTAAATTTTCTATAGAGATGGTACCATTAATGGAGGCTGCAATTAATGGCTTTATCATGGATTGGGCAACCATCTTGTCTGATAAATTGGCCAACCAGATACTTGACTATAGAAAAAGCAGGGTTGTGTCTACCCGGGTGATACCCCTGTTTTACATGAGTGCCTATATTATGGACACTATCTATTTCAATTCCGAATATCCCATTCTAGGATGGAAATGGACTCCATAGGACCCCAACCCCATTCACCTCTATCATAAGGAACTGGAAATCCCATTACAAAAACCACCTTTATAAAATTTGTCATGGTTTTATCCTTCCCGTGTATTATGCCATACTTAATAAGCATGCTCCTATGTTATCCAAGGAAGCATCAGTCAACCTAACTGCAATTGGTAGTTGGTTTGGAGAAGAAAGATTCACCTACATAAGACTTTTCGGTAGCCTTGCCAACCCACATGTCCTTCCCCTTTATATCCCTAATAAACTGTTGGCCAGGGAATTAGCACATCAAATAACAGCTGAAGGGATGTCAAGGACTCTTAGGGATTCTAAAAAGAACATGTGGCCGACATTTCCCCTTCGATGCAGTGCTTTTACCCTGCATGATTTCAAACATGCAGAGAAGGAAGCCGAGAAAATAAAGCTGTTAAACCTCGCAACTATCCCAAAAAGGCAGTACGATCCTAGATCGATTGCCTACAATGTTACTACTCAGGCCAAAATTGCCAAATTTGATCATGAGAAGGATAGCTATGATGATTTTTTTGTTTCAGCAGAAGTATTTTCTCAAGTCAAACATTTGGCCAAAATCAAATTGGGAGCAAAAGGACTAGAGGAATTCTATAAGCTCAGGGCACATAGATTGGAAACCCTACCTCTAGACTTATTAAATACAACCTCTATGGTACAACCTCAAGGCCATAGTGAGGAGAAAATTACTGAGAAGACTCCTGAAATTGAAAAGATTCCTGAGAAGGAGAAGACACCAGAAAGGGAGCAAAAGCAGGTAAGAACTAGTGAACCCCTTGATATGGATATTAATATTGATCCCAAGTTAATCAAGGAATGGGAATAGTTTGATTCAATCATCAGTAACCCTCATAAAACCCAAGGGTTCACTACACCATAAGTCAACACAGTTCCAATTTTAGGAACAAGCAGCCCACCCAGGTTTCAGCAAGACATAAAGATAATTCCCGAAAATCCCACTGAGGCGATTGTACTGAAAATTCAAGAAATACCACCACTTGATGTCTTATACAGTCCAAAGCATAGGGTTGTAGTCAAAAGACAGAGGAAGAAGAGGAAAATTGATCAAAGTCCTCTTTTGACTCCTCAGGCAGAGATGATGAACGTGGTATGGAAAGCAGAGGTCAATCCCTCCGAAGATTTAACAAAACTATCACAGTATGCAGGAGCTTATACAGCAGCGACAATGGAAAAGGCCTCAGAGGTTAGCCACCTGATAAGGAAAAAGACCAGGCAATCATCCAACTAGAGGCACAATCGGCAGGACAACAACAAAAGATAGATCAGCTTGAGCGGCAGTTGATAGAATAGAGGCAGCTAAATGAACAATTAAAAGAGCAGTTAAAACTGGAAAAGCAAAGGATTGATGAACAAACCCTCCATAAACAACAAGATTTGTCTCAGGAGTTGAGTAGACTACAGTTGTTGAGTGAGAAGGAGAAGAAATCAAATGAAGAACAAATCACACAAATGAAAGACCAGATAGAACGGTTCAAAGGATATCCACAAGTAAATGAATTCAGAACAGAAGCCCTGGAAATGACCAAGGCTTTGTCCTGACAATTGGATATTCTATGTCATAATATATCATTGGCTGCCCCCTTATGTGATATCTCTACATCTATGATTGAAAAATTAGTGGATGAAAAATTAAACAATTTTCTATCATGGCAAGATTCAAAAGAAGGAAAAGCTGCCAATCTACCAAGGATACAAGAATCACATAAGGAAATCTTGTCTTCTGAATGGGAGTCTTAATTAATCAAAGCTGAAAGAGCCACGTCCAGATGCAGAGCCGCAACAAATAATCTAGTTGAATTGATCAATAACAGTTTGCATATGTCTAATCTGATTACAGATTGCTCTCCAGGTAAACTCCCAAAGGTAAAATTGTTGGAACAATATTGGAAACAAGAGCTGACACAAAGGGAAAAATTAATCGGAGGAATCCAAAGCCTAACATGGGAAACATTCTAGTTTTTCCTTGTCAAACCACACAGTCAGCAGATGGCAATGAAGTGTCTCTCGAATGCAATCAACTACATGGTCTCCGAACTCTTTGATGCCACCTATACAACTCAGCTACACTCTAGGATGAGTCAGCCACCGGAAATTCAGCCTATGCTCGCCATCTGTCAACTGCAATCACAGGAGAAGAAGCCGATACAGTGAATCCATTTGACCACCACAGTACTGCTATTTTCAGGATAAATCCCAGATTTATGTGTCTTTAGTTATACCAGCGCATAGTGATTTTCATTCATAGTTTGTTGTCATTATTAGTATTTAAAGACCCTTTCATGTTTTTAGAAAGGGTCCGCAATTTTGTATTAAAACTTAACTCGGAAGTTGCACTATTGTACTTCTGATATATATTTTTTTATAAAAGACTGGACCAGAGTTCTGCATTTTGACAAAGAGGCTCTTATGAGATTTGCACTATTGCGTCTTTTGAAGGCATTCCCAAATTAGAAGGCAGAATTTGAATGTTGTTTACATCGGGAGAATCCAAATGCATATGGTACTATTATCTCTGCTTTTGTATTATTTCTTTATGTGAATGAGCATTTATCAACTTTGCTATTATTGATATGTATATATGTTTTTAAAAGCAATTCTTTAACTTATCACTTTTGAATGTTTCAGAATTGTTATCTTTTGAATATATATGTCAGTGATATATTATGATCAATGCGATAATGTTTTTATTATTACTTTGTTTAATTAATTAAACAAAGTAATCATCATATGAATGCATATTTCTATTTTATGAATAAGTCATCTTTATGGTTATTTGTTAATAGAAACAATCAAGAATCGCGTTGTTAGAAGAACACCCGGGATAGATTAGTTATCTTTGTATATTTTTGCACTGTAGAGTAATGCACTTATCACCCTCATTATACATTACAAACCAATCACCCATCAACTCATATATCATTGGGAAACTGGTTCCATTACATCCAGTCGAAGCCACCACACCAAACGGAAAAGGAGCTGCACTAAGGTCCGGACTGGGTGGTTTTCCCCGATGTTGATGCAGCGATTTTAAAGGCATCAACATTTTTGGCGCTAGAAGGAGGGCATGAACTGTGAATGGCAAGTAAATCCAAATCCATAGCCCATTCCGAGAGTAAATCTCCCTCAACATCTCCCCCGACTTCTCCCTCGCATTCTAAATCTCCAATTTTTAAGAGAGAAGTTGAGAAAGCAACAACCACTGCTGAAAACCTGAACATATCAGACAAATCCACTCTTGAATCTCCTAAAGTTTAGTCTTTAATTCATAAACTTCAAGGGTTTTCAATATCACCAAAGAAGTTTGAGTTATCTCAAGGCAGTATAACTTTGCAATACATTCCTTCCCATCCTCTTACAAGATTACAGAGTTAAAAGCTTGGTATTGAACCAATAGAATTTCCTCTGCCTAAAAGGAAAAGAGCAAGGAAGACACCTAAAGAGTTTGATAGTGAGACTCTTTCATCATCATCATCCATTTCATCCAACCCATTGCAAAGTCAACCATCCACTCCCCAACTTCATATTATTGTCCAACAGGGTACTGGAGCTCCAACATCTTCTTCCCAACCACTTGTAACTTCATCTTCGCTTTCCTCTGCTATTAGCTCAACAATGGCACACAATCAACCACAACCGAGGCCATGGACAAATCCAGGGGCAGTCACAATGCCTGCACCCTTGAGTCAATTTCCAGCTCATCCTGAAAAATGGTTGCCAAAGTTTAACCCAGATATAGGCATACTGGCAGAAGAACACATAAACAACTTCATGTTGTCAATAAACTTAAACGGAGTGACAGAAGAAGATGTTGTTGTTAGGCTTTTCCCATATACCTTACAAGGAGCAGCTGGATCATGGTATTTTTCATTACCAGCAGGATCCATTACTAGTTGGAATGCTTTCCAAGAACAATTTTTGACCAAATTCAGTGATGATAGGTCTACAGCGACATTAATCAATGATCTCTCAAACCTTAAAACTGAATCAAGAGAACCTATAAAAGATTTCAACTCGCGATTTAATAAGCTCTTAAATAAGATTCCTGCCATGTCTAAGCCCAGTGAAGAGGTCCGAAGTGAATGGTACATTTCTGCCTTACCTTCGAATATAGCAATCTTTGTTGACAGAGCTACAAAGCCCACTTTAGCAGAGAATATGAAAGAAGCAATCGTTGTTGAGAAACGTATCATCGCTTTAGAGAAGAAAACCGCTCTTGAAGAGCGAAAGTCCAAAAAAGTTACTTTTAAAGATGATTCAAAGAAGAAAGTGGCTAAAGATCCATATGATATGGAGGGTCTGCAAAAGGTTTTAAAGACTATGTCAAATGAAATGGTAGAAATTAAGAAACAGGTAGCTGAGACCTCCACTAAGAAGCCATTTAGAAACTTCAAAAGAGTTGAATCAAAACCACCTAATGCTATATCTAATGTAGAATCAGATCCGGATAATGATGAAGATGAAGACACAATCTTGTCATCAGAGGAAACTGAGGAAGATGAGGTTGTTGAATGCCATGGTATGTGGGACTTCATTTTGCCCAATTCAGATACTGAAAGTGAACAGGAAGCTTTCCCAGTAAGTACCAGGAGTAAAGTAGCTGCAGAGCCTATTCAACCAACTCAAAAGAAGAAAAATGTAAGTCCTACTACCAAAGATAAGGCTCCCTTAAAGAAATCTACAACAGTGCCTACTCAAAATTAGCCATCATCTTCCAATCCACCCTCATCATCCAAGACATTGGTAGTCTCTGACTCTATGGATTACAACATTATAGAAGACATGAAGAAGACTAGAGCGAAAATTTCTTTGTTTGAGCTTAGCAAGCTTAAACATCAACAGAAATTGTTGCTTCTCCTCTTCCTAATGATGTACTCTCCAAGGCAACTAAAGGTACAGGTAAGCCACCATCCGATAGAGTAGAAGCTACTGAGTTGTTTTGATTGGAGATAGATCTAATTCTCACACCCCTCCTTTTCTCTTAACCTATGAAATTTACAATAGAAATCTGCATAATTGCTTAATAGATTTAGGGGCTTCATCAAACATAATGCCAGCTTCGGTTTGCTCAAAATTAAATATTGAGCCCCAAAAATCTGCAGTGCATATTGTTCAGTTGGATCGAACTAAGGTTCAAGTATTAGGAGAGATTAATTCAGTCACCATTAGGTTATCAGCTGATCCTAGAGTTGTTCAGAGAATTGATATATTGATTGCTGACATCCCTGAGTTTTATGGGTTAATTCTAAGCAGGGATTGGTCTGAGAAACTCCATGGTTACATTTCTACTGATTGGTCTCATATGTGGCTTCCCTATAAAGGGAAACCAAATCAAATTAAGATCGATCGGGAGAAGCACATGACCCATACTGTAACGGAGTTTGAGCAGGAAAATCAGCCCATAGCTTTCAATAATAACATTCTTGGAAATTACTCAGCCGAATCATTCTTTGGTAATTTTAATGCTCAGTCATCACCTTTCTCTGTCAATAGTTGCACATCACAAATAGAAAATTTTCTCATACAGATACATCAAGGTGTGTTACTATCACTGAAGAAATTGTAGATAAAACTGTAGATAAGCCTATATTTTGGTCTTTATATTTTGATGGGTCGAAATCTAATGACGGTGCAGGAGCAGGATGTATTTTAGTTAGAGGGGGAAAAAACTATGCTATCATGTAGACTGGAATTTGAGTGTACAAATAATACTGCTGAATATGAGGCATTAATTCAAGGATTGTACAAAGCAATAGGCCTGAAAGTGCAATATCTAAAAGTATTCGGTGATTCCGAGATTGTTATCAAACAGGTAAGGAATACTATTCATTGCCTTTCCGGACATCTCAAGCATTATCAGTCCTTGGTGCAAGACCTTATATCTCATTTTCTAGCATTTAATATCTCTCCCATTCCTAGATCTCAGAACGCAGCAGCTGATTTATTAGCCAATGTTGCTTCTAAGCTCCTCCCATCTGAGGATTACAACCCTGATAGGTTTTCAGTCGAATTGATTTTTAGACCATCGGTTCCAGACAATGTCACCAATTGGCGGGTATTTAATCACGACGAGGACATTTTGAATTTCTTAACCTCTGAGAAATCCTATGACGATCAGATTATTGATGAGAGTGATCATGATCTTCAAATAAAGCAAAGACCTGAGGAGAATTCCATACCTAAATCAGTAGTCAAGCTTGAGGATCTTTATGACATCAAGGATAGGTTTAAACAAGTTACTAATTCAAAACTTCAAAGTTCTACTTTGAGGTTTGAATTAATAAATCTTGGCAGTGAGGCCAAACCGCAAAATATTAATCTAGGATTAGGACTCACCTCAAAAGAAATATTTGTCTTTATCATACTATTGAATAGATACAAAAATGTTTTCGCTTGGAATTATGATGACTTAAAAACATATGATACTTCTATCATACATCACACAATTCCAATGATTTCTGAAGAGAAACCAATGCAGCAAAAATTGAGGAAAATTCATCCAAACCTAGAAAGTCAGATCAAAGCAGAGTTAAACAAACTCTTGAAAGCTAAGATAATTTTCCCTATTAGACATTCGAAATGGGTTTCTAACTTAGTACCTGTTAGAAAGAAGAACAGTGACATTAGAATTTGCATTGATTTCAGAAATCTTAATAAGGCTAGCCAAAAGGATAACTTCCCGCTACCAACAATGGAACAAACTCTTCATTCAGTAGTTGGTTCCAAATTAATGTCTTTTCTGGATGGTTTTTCTGGATATAATCAAATATTGGTGCATCCAGATGATAGATTGAAGACTACTTTCAGAACTAAGTGGGGAACATATGCCTACCAGAAAATGCCTTTCGGTTTGATTAATGTTGGAGCTACCTTCCAGAGAGCAATGGATATAGCATTCAAGGGTTTGATTAATAAGTCAGTTGTTGTCTATTTGGATGACATTATTGTCTTCTCCAAGAAAAGAGCAAATCATTTACATGATTTGAAGCAAATCTTTGAACGTTGTACGAGGTATGGGATTTCATTAAATCCCAAGAAATCATTTTTTGCTCTTGATCAAGGTAAACTCTTGGGGTTTATTGTGTCAAAAGATGGCATTTATATCGATCTAGAAAGGATCAAGGAGATTTCTGATATTCCTCTCCCACACAATAAAAAATCAATGCAATCATTCTTAGGTCAAATAAATTTTGTAAAAATATTTGTTCCATATTTTTCACAGATTGTTTTACCATTACAGACCATGATTAAGAAAAATTCAGTGTTCAAATGGGGGCATAAAGAAAAGGAAGCTTTTGATTCAATCAAACAGGAAATCATTAGTGCTCCTGCATTAAACACTCCAAATTTTTCCAATCATTTTATTTTATATACCTTAGCATCCGATACTTCCTATGCAGCTGTGTTGACACAAATCAATGATCAGCAAGTTGAAGCACCCATATCCTTTTTCAGTTCAAATCTGCAAGGTGCTGAACTTAATTATTCTGAAGTAGAAAAGCAAGCCTTCGCTGTGTTCAAATCTATTAAACACTTTAGGCCATTTCTCCTAAAGACTCATACAAAAGTAATAGTCCCATTCTCAGCAGTGAGACAATTACTAGTCCAAAGGGAAATGGGAGAGAAGAGGGCCAACTGGGTTACAACGTTACAAGAATATGATTTAGATATTAAACCAGCGAAAATTGTGAAAGGCCAAGGTTTTTGCAGGTTGTTAGCAGGAGCTTCTAACATTCAGGAACATGAAGGTTCGAACAGTATTGAGGAAATCAATGAGATAAGTATCATCAACCCTGAATCTCAATATGCGGATTTGTTATATTATTTGAAAAATGGATATGCTCCTTCTAATCTCTCTTACAAAAATAAATGTGCCTTAAGATTGAAAGAAAAACACTTCGAGATTATTGATGATGTGTTGTTTAGAAGGAATTATGATTCAGTTTTGTTAAGATGCCTTGAAAAAACTGAAGCACAAAAGGTCTTGCAAGAATTACATGATGGTCCAGCAGGTGGACATTTTGGAGGTGATACAACAACTCACAAAATTATACATGTTGGTTATTATTGGCCCACGTTATTCAAAGATGCCCATGAATATGTAAGGAAATGCAGAACATGTCAAACTTCCAGTGGAAGACAAAGAAAGCCAGCCTTTCCTTTGCAACCAGTCAACATTGAACAACCATTTGAACAATGGGGACTGGATATCATAGGAGAGATTATTCCACATTCCTCCAAGCAGCACAGATATATCCTTACAACCACGGATTACTTTACGAAGTGGGTAGAAGCAATTCCTTTGAAGGTAGCCAACTCTGAGGCAATTATTGAATTCATAGATCAATTCATCATTACCAGGTTTGGCGTACCTAATGCTCTCATTTTTTATAATGCATCTTATTTTTCTAGAAATACCATACTTGAATTTTCTATTAAGAGAGGATTTAAATTGAAATATTCTGCAAACTACTATCCTCAGGGTAATGGTTTAGCAGAATCAACCAACAAAAATCTTATCAAGATCATTAAGAGAACCGTTGATCAGAATCAAAAGAATTGGCACAAGTCTTTGATATTTGCATTATGGGCTGACCGCATAACACAGAAGGCCTCAATAGGTACTTCTCCATTCAATTTAGTATATGGGAAAGAAGTTGTGATACCAACAAACTTAGCACTCCCATCTCTGGCCCTAGTGCAATTTATTGAAGAAAATCCCTCCTCTTCCATTCAATTAAGATATGATCAAATCCTTAAATTAGAAGAGGAAAGGGAAAAAGCCAGAATTACACATGCAAAACATCAACAGATTATTAAATCTTCTTTTGATACAAATTCTACTGGCCCAAAACTTTTACAAATTGGTGATCTTGTTTTGAAATGGGACAAAGCGCACGAAGATAAAGGCAAACACACTAAATTTCAGAAGATGTGGCTAGGACCATTTCAAATCATCGAGAAGATAGGCCTATCAACGTTCATATTGCAGGATCTAGAGAGATTCTCTTCCTGTCAATGGGCTTATCTTGAAAAAATTCTTTACTTAAGAAGGTAACCCCTTCTTACTTGTAAATATTCAATTTGCAGTTTTGTTTGTTTGAATTTTTATATCTAGGAAATAAGGTTGTAAATAGTCTTCCATTGACCGTTTACTATTTTGAAAGTTATTCAAGAAAATAGTGTAAATACTTACTTTCGATAGATGGAAGCCTTTAAGAAGAAGATTACAGTTCTAGGAAGTTAGATAAAAATAAAACTCTGAAAACCTCTTTTAAATTTGTAAAACCTTTTACAAGCCCTGAAAATACTGTAAATCATTTCAAGTTTTAAAAGCCCAAATGAGGTTATCTGTAAAAATCAAACACTTATCCAAACCTAGCATCTACAACTCTTAAATTGTCGTTCATACACTCTTAAGCAGTAAATCATTCACCCCATCCACAAAGTTTATGATTTTTTCAGAGTGTAATTCTAAAATATATTTGATATAAAACATAAGAGGTCTCATTACGAGCCTGCTTACCATGATCATAGGGAACTAATTAAACTGACATTACCAATATTGCATATCAAAACAGGGTAATGGCTTATAATTATAAGACAAGGGGTCTCATCACGAGCCAGCTTGTTCAGTTCAATTATAACCAGTGAATGGCATTGTCAATAGCTGGCCACCAAACCAGGACAATGGCTTTTTATCTTTTGAAAGAAATAAAGAGGATAAAAATACAAAAAGGAAAAAATATGTGTAAACATATCTTTTTGGATTATCTCTCAAAAGTTATACTCTTAGATGGATGGGACAATGAATGATTAAATGGTTAAAAGGTAACCCTGTCGAGACTATAAACGTTTGCTGGCAGCAGAGGCACTACCTATGACAACAGAGTCATCATAAAAGCTAAGTTGGAGAAGTCCCCCTGTTTTATCTTTATCAACCAATCAAGGCTTAAATAAACTTAGAATGTTTTTATTTTTAAGATTGGAAAGAAATTGCAAAAATATTTTTTCATTATATTCAGAGTTAATGTTTATCTAATTATTCTTAGATTGACTTCTTTTTCCTCAAAGGTTTCCAAATTAAGAAAGTCATAAATATTGCATTACTTTCTCAGAGATAACTGTTTCTTCCAGTGAATCACCAATTGTTGTGCTGTACAACAACCCCCCATTTCAAAAATTTTATCAAAAACTTTAAATAGAAATGGGTCCCTTTTTTAAGACTTAGTTAAATTCAATAATTCAACAATAAATCGCATGCTTGGATTTAGTCACATAGCACATGGAAATCCTTATCAAAAGGTCTGATCCGATAGAAATAATATCCAAAACCTTTTGTTAAAACAAATGTAATATAATATGTCATATATTTTTTAGAAACTCTCATAAGAAAATATCTGATGCAATAATGCAATTGGAGATCGCAAATCGCAAGCTCAATAAACGAAGCATCCTAAAGGTCTATGCCAAACCTCCGATGCGATAATACAATCACAATCGGCCATCACAGATACCACGAGACACATAACGAAGCCCTTTGGAAATCGTCAATGCGATCTTATAAAGGAAAGTGTGTTATGCGATAAAATACTGTTAAACGTATATTGGTGGGTTTTAAACTTTAAATCAATAATAAACGAAAAAGCAATAGATTTGTTGATTATCCTTCTGCCTTATTATACTACTTACCTTTATCGCAATCGAGGCTACCAATGGAAAACGTTAAGCTTGACCGGTGAACCTCCTGATCTGCGATATGCGATTTATCGTTGATCGCTGATCGGGAAAACCAAAAGATTCATTTTAAAGGACCATCACACATATGTGCGATGCGACATATAATTATTACATTTATTTATCACGATCGGAAGTTATGGAGGTCATTAATTTAGCAGTTAAGGTTGAGTCCTTCGAGGATTTCATCCATGGTAATACTTGATTACATTTTGATTATCATGCTTGAATTACCATAACTCTTTTCATTTCACATTGGCTTTGAACAGGTTTATTTCTCTGTTACGTTCTTTCATTGTTTGTGCAGAGAAACTCTGAGTTGATGAATCCAGAGAAAATGACGAAGAAGGTGAAGAAACCAAAGGCTCCTGTCATAGCCAAAGAAGAACCAACAAAGAAGGTTTTGATATCTGATACTACCTGCCTCGGTCTAGGCCAAGCTTCATGGGAGAGTATATACAATTTGCTGGAAGCAGAGGATCCTGAAGAACTCGAGGTGGAAGCAACAGCAGATGGCACGAGTAAATCAAAGAATACTCTTAAGGAATTGGCCTGCTCATATCTTCATAGAATAGCAGCTCGCGCCAAAGTTTTACCCTATAATGACGTGGTCAGGTGGGTTATTGAGAGCATCACAACCACAGATAGAACTTTCTTCACAATTGATGGAAGAATGTTTGGGTCATTCAGAGCAGAAGATATTAGACAAATGTACCATTTGCCTCAACCAGAGAAGCATTATAACAAAGCATTTTTGGAGGCTTTCGCCAAGGAGAATGCCATCGAATCCGACCCTATCAGACAATGGAGGCATTTTCCAACCAAGCACAAGCATGAAACATCGGGTATGTACTCTGTAGATTCGTTGGCCTCTCCTTATTGTTATGCTGGTGCAATGATGTGCACACTCTTCAGAGTCCATGATTCTGCTAAATTTTCTATAGAGATGGTACCATTAATGGAGGCTGCAATTAATGGCTTTATCATGGATTGGGCAACCATCTTGTCTGATAAATTGGCCAACCAGATACTTGACTATAGAAAAAGCAGGGTTGTGTCTACCTGGGTGATACCCCCGTTTTACATGAGTGCCTATATTATGGAAACTATTTGTTTCAATTCCGAATATCCCATTCTAGGATGGAAATGGACTCCTCGGACCCCAACCCCATTCACCTCTATCATAAGGAACTGTGGAAAGCCCATTACAAAAACCACCTGTATAGAATTTGTCATGGTTTTATCCTTCCCGTGTATTATGCCATATTCAATAAGCCTGCTCCTAGGTTATCCGAGGAAGCGTCAGTCGACCTAACTACAATTGGTAGTTGGTTTGGAGAAGAAATATTCACCCACATAAGACTTTTCGACAACCTTGCCAACCCACATGTCCTTCCCCTGTATATCCCTGATAAACTGTTGGCTAGAGAATTAGCACATCAAATAATAGTTGAAGGGATGTCAAGGACTCTTAGGGATTCTAAAAAGCACATGTGGCCGACATTTCCCCTTTGATTTGATGCTTTTACCCTGCCTGATTTCAAACATAGAGAGAAGGAAGCCGAGAAAATAAAGTTGTTAAACCTTGCAACTATCCCGAAAAGGCAGTACGATCCTAGATCGGCTGCCTACAATGTTACTGCTCATGCCAAAATAGCCAAATTTGATCATAAGAAGGATAGCTACGATGATTAATTTATTTCAGCAGAAGTATTTTCTCAAGTCAAACATTTGGCCAAAATCAAATTGGGAGCTGAAAGACTAGAGGAATTCTATAAGCTCAGGGCACAGAGATTGGAAACCCTACCTCTAGACTTATTAAATACAACCTCTACTACAAATTGAAGAAATACCACCACTTGATGTCTTCTACAGTCCAAAGCATAGGGCAGTAGTCAAAAGACAGAGGAAGAAAAGGAAAATTAATCAAAGTCCTCTTTTGACTCCTTAGGCAGAGATGATGAACGTGGTATGGAAAACAGAGTTCAATCATTCCGAAGATTTAACAAAACTATCACAGTATGCGGGAGCTTATAAAGCAGCGACAATGGATAAGGCCTCAGAGGTTAGCCACCTGATGAAGGCAAAAGACCAAGCAATCATCCAACTAGAGGCATAATCGGCAGGACAACAACAAAAAATAGATCAACTTGAGAGGCAGTTGATAGAATAGAGGTAGCTAAATTAACAATTAAAAGAACAATTAAAACTGGAAAACCAAAGGATTGATGAACAAACCCTCCATAAACAACAAGATTTGTCTCAGGAGTTGAGAAGACTACAGCTGTTGAGTGAGCAGGAGAAGAAATCAAATGAAGAACAAATTGCACAAATGAAAGACCAGATAGAACGGTTCAAAGGATATCCACAGGTAAATGAATTCAGAATAGAAGCCCTGGAAATGACCAAGGCTTTGTCTCGACAATTGGATATTCTATGTCATAATATATCATTGGTCACCCCCTTATGTGATATCTCTGCATCTATGATTGAAAAATCAGTGGATGCTAGGCTTGAATTAGATAAGGCAGATGAAAAATTAAACAATTTTCTATCATGGCAAGATTCAAAAGAAGGAAAAGCTACCAATCTGCCAAGGATACAAGAATCACATAAGGAAATCTTGTTTTCCGAATGGGAGTCTCAATTAATGAAAGTTGAAAGAGCCACGTCCAGATGCAGAGCCGCAACAAATAATCTGGTTGAATTGATAAACAACAGTTTGCATATGTCTAATCTGATTACAGATTGCTCTCCAGGTAAACTCCCAAAGGTAAAATTATTGGAACAACATTGGAAACAAGAACTGACACAAAGGGAAACATTCTGGTTTTTCCTTGTCAAACCACACAGTCAGCAGATGGCAATGAAGTGTCTCTCGGATGCAATCAACTACATGGTCTCCGAACTCTCCGATGCCACCTATACAGCTCAGCTACACTCCAGGATGAGTCAGCCACCAGAAATTCAGCCTATGCTTGCCATCTGTCAACTGCAATCACAGGAGAAGAAGCCAATACAGTGAATCCATTTGATCGCCACAGTACTGCTATTTTCAGGATAAATCCCAGATTTATGTGTCTTTAGTTATACCAGCGCATAGCAATTTTCATTCATAGTTTGTTGTCATTATTAGTATTTAAAGACCCTTTCATGTTTTTAGAAAGGGTTCACAATTTTGTATTAAAACTTAACTCGGAAGTTGCACTACTGTACTTCTGATATATATTTTTTTATAAAAGACTGGACCAGAGTTTTGCATTTTGACAAAGAGGCTCTTATGAGATTTGCACTATTGTGTCTTTTGAAGGCATTCCCAAATTAGAAGGTAGAATTTGAATGTTGTTTACATCGGGAGAATCCAAATGCATATGGTACTATTATCTCTGCTTTTGTATTATTTCTTTATGTGAATGAGCATTTATCAACTTTGCTATTATTGATATGTATATATGTTTTTAAAAACAATTCTTTAACTTATCACTTTTGAATGTTTCAGAATTGTTATCTTTTGAATATATATATGTCAGTGATATATTATGATCAATGCGATAATGCTTTTATTATTAGTTTGTTTAATTAATTAAACAAAGTAATCATCATATGAATGCATATTTCTATTTTATGAATAAGTCATCTTTATGGTTATTTGTTAATAGAAACAATCAAGAATCGCGTTGTTAGAAGAACACCCGGGATAGATTAGTTATCTTTGTATATTTTTGCACTATAGAGTAATGCACTTATCACCCTCGTTATATATTACAAACCAATCACCCATCAACTCATATATCACTGGGAAACTGGTCCCATTACATCCAATCGGAGCCACCACACCAAACGGAAAAGGAGCTGCACTAAGGTCCGGACAGGGTGGTTTTCCCCGATGTTGATGCAGCGATCTTAGAGGCATCAACGGACCCCTATAATATAGGGAGAAAATATACATGACTTCAGAAAGACTTCCAACTCGAAATTCCTAAGTTAACTAAGTCAATTCACTCTAGTTAACTATTACAAGTTGCTATGGGAATAGAATTCAATTTTAATTCTTGGTTTAATTCAAGGACAAGTTAAACTAGAATTTCTGGTTTCTATTTTAACATTTCTTGTTGCTTTTTTCAACACTCCCTCTCAACAAGAAAGGAATTCAACTCGATCCTCATCCTACACCTTTGGAATGTTCTGCATGAAACACTTATCTCTAGTGTTGTTGCTCGAGCAACTCCAGAAACAAAAAAACATCAAACCTGAATCGGAATGATGCCTTTGTCATCAAAGTCTCTGACTATTATTGCCTCTGTCAACTGAAAACTCTATGCTTCTGTTGACTCTGCCTTTATGCATTGTTGTCAAGCCTTCTCTACACTTCTTTAGTATCTGACTGATCTAGCCTCTATCACTTTGATCTCTGACTGCATCAATCCCAGTGATTCCTCCCGCTACTATTTACTTTGGGCTCCCGTAGCAAGGTATGATCCATGAGATAAAACCTCTCAAAGGACCCTGCCCAATTGCAGCCCTCTTGGGACTATCACTTCACATCGCCCCATTCACACCTGGAGGTACGGTTGCATGTGATGCCTCTACCCACTTGGCTCGAAATTTCCCCCTACTGGAGGTCTCTGCATGAGTGGATGCCTCCACTCGGTCTCCTCTCAGTTTCTCCAATTTTGGTTGCTTCACAATTATTTGAGACTTCTTCTTCTCTACTTGAGTGGATCTCTCCACTCAGTCTCCTCTCAACTTCTCCAATTGTGGTTGCTCCACAATTTTCTAAAATTTCTTTTTCTAGGACTGCATGTTAAGATGTAAATTACTCTCCCTCTCAACCACGAAGTCTTTAACCTTTTCCTTGCTCCTCAAGGCTTTGTATGCATCTTGTACCTCAAGTGCATATAGGTTCTTGGCTAGCACACCAATCAGTTTCATCTATCCCGTCGTCACAAAATTTTATGGAAAAAGAGTTGATTTTAAATCAGCGATATTTCCCTCATCTAACTCTGTTAGGCCCCTATACTACTAGTGTAACTCCGATTCGGCGGATCTTATTTTTTGAATTTCGGTATTTTTTTGCAAGAATCCAGTTCTGCTAATTTTTTTTTTTTAATTTGCACAAAAAAATTCAGATCTGCTCTGCAAACTCGTGGCCCAAAAATATCTGGCTCTTATACCATGTAGAAAAATTTTAGAAATCTGGCTCTGATACCATGTAGAAATTTCTTGTAGATTGACAAGCTCATGCAATTTACTAAAGCACAGGAAAAGAATCTACTTCTACTTTTAACCAGTGGAAGTCAATAGATCGATGAAAGCAATAATAGCAAGAAAAAGATAAATCAATGGCACATAACACATTAAGTTTATATGGGGAAATCCACTGCTCAAAACCCTACTACCTGTATTGCATTTAATCAGAAATCCAAGATGATAATACAATGCTTGTTCTCACAAGAACAATCCCAGCACTCAGTATGATCAAACTCCCTAATCACAAGCAAGCTCAAGCCTCGTCTGCTGCTCTCCAAACCCCTATTTCCTTGTGCAATTCCTACGGTTGAATAGCCCATATTAATGGGAGTTCAATGCATCCAAAACTGTGCAATCCCTTCAAGGTTCAATTCCTGATTGCATGCACCATCTGTACAACTCAGAAAATTATGCAATTGATAGTACGTTGTCCCTGCACTCTAGTTTCAATTGGGTCTTTCTCAGAATCGACATGCATGAGATTCTGATGAGGGAATCTTCAGTTAACTGGAGTAGCACTAGTTAATGCATTAGTGCACCAACTAACTGTTAACTCACTATTAGTTCCTCAAACAGTTTGGAACTAATTTAACTTAACTTGACTCAGTAAGCTGAGTTATCTAATTACAACTCACAATTAACTCATCCTAGACCCCTATAATATAGGGAGAACATATAAATGACTTCATAAAGACTTCCAACTCGAAATTCCTAAGTTAACTAAGTCAACTCACTCTAGTTAACTATTACAAGTTGCTATGAGAATAGAATTTGATTTTAATTCTCAGTTTAATTCAAGGACAAATTAAACTGCAATTTTTGGATTCTATTTTTAACATTTCTTGTTGTTATTTTCAACATTTATTTCACATAGTTCTCCTTTACTTATTCAAATCCTCTTTGGCATGTAGAGGGCAATCAAGAAAAGTTATTGAGCCATTTTAGAGCATGATTGCATGGTTTACATTTTTCTTTTTTTCCCAAGGAAAAAATCGTAATTTTCATTATATTAATATTGAAAATTACATGTTGTATCAACTGTATAAAGTATTATGCATGTATCAAAGATGGACTGAGCCATCTATCCCAGTATATCAGTTGAAATTCATTCATAATTTACAAAATTAAGAAAAAAAATATATACATGTATGAGCAGTGTATAGATATGTCTAATCCATGAAATAAACTATGAAAAATATATTTGCCAATGATCAGAATGATTGATCAGTCGGAGTTGCTACCCCTATTTGCTCGATAAATGACCTGTGGTAATACTGGTAGTTGTCCTGGTCTCTGTGTTCCAATATTAACCATTGGTCGTTGGGCTGCTGCGCAACTTCTTTGGAAAGACCGTTAGAAATCTAGTCCCTTTCCCTGTAGATGTGGGAGCAAACAATTAGATCAAAATGTGATTTTAAAGAAATAATCTCTTCCAACAAGCCTCTGAGTGTGGGCACGTCACAATGAGTATGTGTGTTGAACCAATCGATCACAATTTTTGAGTCTCCAAAGATCTGTATCCGGGAGTATTTCTTCTCAAGTGCAAAAATGAGTAATATGAGGCTATTTAGTTCAGAATAATTGTTGGTGCCATGACCAAATCCCATCTTAAGTTTGAAATAATGGTTGTCTGTGAGGTATAATATAGCTCCACTGCCACAGCCAATTTCTTGTGCGTATCCATCAAAGTATGCCCATGGAAAGGATTTATCAATGTTTTCAGGTGTAATGATTCGGGTCCGGGACATTGGTTCCTCATCCAGGATTAGTTGGTACAAGGCCTCTATATTGGAGCGAATGTTGTTCCAATGGATGATAGAGTCCTGAAATATGATTTTGTTCCTAGTTAGCCATATGCTCCAACAGACTAGAAGAAGAAGGTTTCATATTTTCGATGATCGTGAGGAGCTCCACCACGATTGTCCTATGATTATGATATTTTCCCCTTGCCATCTATTATTAATATCAAGGGATATATACAACTTATTCCATACCTTTAGGGTTCATCTAGGTGGATATTTGGGGCCACCCACCAATTCCACTTGGACCCCCACCATTGTTTCTTTCAGTATTTCAGTTTCCTTAATTGTAGCACAGTTTACTATTTTTAGCAGTTTTTCGGGTCCTGAACTTCCGAAGCCGTTTTGAGGCCCTAAACGACGTTTTTGGGGAAAAATTGGATCAAAATAGGTCTCTAGATCAATGTTGGTCACTCAACAGTTGTAGTCCTCGAATAGATCTTTCTAATGAGGTATTGTGCGCGTCAAACGGAGATTGTATGCCAAAGTTACGACCCCGGGAAGTTCATGTACCAATTTTACCCAAACGGGGTCCATAATTTGGTGCTTCATCTCCTAGGGTTAGGTTTTTGGATGTTTAGGGTTTTCCATTGCTTCTCAACAATAAATAGGCCTTCAAGCCCCATTCTAAGACATTTCAAAGGCATGTAGCTGCCACATCTCTCCTCAGAGATAAGATACCATCGCCCGAGCTAGTTTATTTCCATTTTTGTTTGTAAGCATATTTTAGTATTTTACATTAATGAAATGAAGTATTATTTTTGCTACATCTCTGTATTTATGGTTATCTCTGTAATTTGTTGCATTCTTGTTTAAATTTAGATCAGTGGTATCAGAGCGGTCTGCTCTTTCTCTATTTTTCTTTGCATGTCCCCAACGAGGTCTGGATATAAACAGTTAGGGATTGAACTAGTTGAACCTTTGCAATACCAACCTCATAAATCCCGACGGCCCTCAAGTGATAAAGGAACACAATGATGGACAACTTTTCCCAGATCCTTCAGCAGCTACCCAGGGGCGACATATCTACTTCCAGCAGCTACTCTGGAAGTGCCACACCCTTTAAGGTACAAGTTAACTTTGACATTCCCATATTTGAGGGTCAGATAGATGCAGACGTTGTAGATAAATGGTTAAATCTGCTAGAAGGGTATTTTTTTGTTCATGATTTTTCCAGCAGGGAAAAGATTACTTTCGCTCTTCTCAAAGCCGCCCCCACGTCAAGGACTGGTGGGAAACCTACTACATGCAGAAGGTGAAAGTACGGCCTAATTGTTTTCAGTCGCACCCACTTGGAATTCATTCGAGAATGCCATCAAGGAGCATTACTACCCTGTCAGAAGCTATGAGGATAAATACATAAAGTGGACCACGTTGCGGCAGGGCAGGGACCAAGACGTGCCGAAGTTTACCAATATTTTTCATAGCCCTCACACAAAGTTGGGTATCAAGGATTCTGAGCTGCATTTGGTACTCAAATACCGCGGCTACCTACGGTAAATCCAGGACAAGATGGAGTTCCTGGACATCTCCTCGCTTGGGACAGTGTACCGATACGCTATCAAGATCGAGCAGAAGTTTAAACAGAAGAAGCGAGACTTTGGATCTGCAAATCCGAAGCAAGGGAAAGGCGCCCCCAAACCGCTGAACAAAGGACAAAGCCAAGGTGGGGTGGCCCAGGACAACCCACCAAAGCCGCAAGCAAAGAACAACACTGCGAAGTCGAAGAAGGACACGGGAAAGTGGTGTGAGTTCCATAAGAGCTCCACTCACAACACAAGTTAGTGTCGAGCAAAGCAGTCACTGGTGGCCGAGCTAAAGTCCTCGAAATCAGATGCATGTTCTGACTCTGAGTCAGAACCCGATAAGGGGAATGACAAAGGGGAGCAGATTATTGATGCGAAGCCCAACACCAACGTTGCCACCACGAAGATCCAAAAGGAGGAACCTGAAGATCCAGAGGAGGAGGAGCGCCTCTTCCACTCCCAAATGTGGGTAAAGGGATCCCTGCTATAGTTCATTGTCGACAGTGGGAGCCAAAAGAACCTCATTTCGGCAGAGGTCATGAAGCGGTTGGGATTAACGGCCACAGCACATCCACAACCATACACCATCAGGTGGCTTCACCAAGGACGAGATCTTCAAGTGAGCCAGCAGTGTCGCCTTCAATACAATATCAAGCCCTTCACGGATAAGGTATTGTGTGACGTTGCTCCCCTTGATGTTTGTGATGTACTATTAGGCAAACCATACTTGTGGAAGCCACATGTTCTGTATGAGTCAAGGCCTCGTGTTGTTATTGTTACTTTGGGAAATAAGTTGTACAAGATATTGGAGGTAGCACCACTTACTGCCATCTCTTTGGTTACTGTAGAACAATGTAGTAATCTCATTTCCAAAACCGGGAAATTTGTTTTCCTGGTGATACACCCTCAAGGAAAGAAGAAGAAAGTGGCCATAACCTCCAGACAAGGCCTCTCCGCACGACAACTACAGATGGACAAGGTCGTGGAGGAGTACGAGGACATATTCACCTCCCCCAAGGTTCCGCTGCACTGTCAAGTCAAGCACTCCATCGATCTGACCCTAGGTACGTTGCTTCCCAATGGACCAATCTATCAGCACTCCATTCTGGAGAATGATGAAATCAAGAGGCAGATTCAGGAGTTGCTGCAGAAAGGTCACATCTAACCAAGTTCATCACCCTGTGGGAGCTCGATCGTGTTGGTACATAAGAAGGATGGGATTTGGAAACTCTGTATTGACTATCGGGCGTTGAACAAGATCATTGTTCGTAATAAGTGCCTGATCCCACAGATTGATGACCTTTTGGACCAACTGAAGGGGGGAAAATATTTCAGCAAGATCAATTTGAAGTCAGGATATCACCAAGTACCAATCGAACCCTCCGATGTGTGGAAGACTACCTTCAAAGCCAAGGAGGGCTGTTTCGAATGGTTGGTTATGCCTTTCAAGTTGACGAATGCTCCTGCAACCTTCATGAGGCTAATGTATGACATCTTGCAGCCATTCACCAACTCACTTGTAGTGGTGTACTTGGATGACATCCTGATCTTCAGCCAAAGTTGGGAAGAGCACCTCCACAACATCCGACAAGTTCTCCAAACACTACGGCAACACATGTTATGTGCCAATTTGGAGAAATGCACTTTTTCCATGACCCAAGTTCAGTATTTGGGATACATTATTGATGAACGGGGGGGGCATGTGGATCCAGCCAAGATCCAATTCATTCAAGATTGACCATCTCCAACCACTCTGACAGAGCTCTGCAGCTTTCTGGGTCTTGCCAACTTCTACCGCAGGTTCGTGTTGGGATTTTCTCATATCACTTGGCCCTTGAGTCAAGTCACCAAGGGAGGAGTCAAAGCAAAATTCTTTTGGTCTGAATCTCAACAGAAGGCATCACAGAGTTGAAACATTGCCTATGCTCGGCACCAGTGCTCGCATTACCAAACTTGCAACCCATTTGAGATCGAGACAAATGCCTCTGACTATGTTATTGGGGAAGTCCTTACTCAACACGGGCATCCAGTGGCATATCACAGTGAGACACTTTTAGACACAGTCCGGAAGTATCCCACTTATGACAAAGAGATGTATTCCATTGTGTAGGCCTTCCAACAATGGAAGCATTACATTTCGGGGAAGGAAACTGTTAGTGTCAGTCTTTGCAGCCTTCCTCCAGTGATCAAACATGCTCTTACAAAGTGATTTTAAGGTGTCAAGGTCAAATTTTGTCATTTCAGTGAGTCTTCAAGTAAAATTTGGTCATTAGGTATTAGGTCTAGGGTTTGCTTTTACTCCTTTCAAAGTTGTCCAAATGTCGGTCCATGTCACGATTCAGCTGAGTGCACCATCATTCAGAGGGTTGTAATCATCATGTCAAGTTCCACTGGGTCATTTTACACCTTGTTCATGCTTCAGTTGCGCCTAGGTAAGGTTCATTTCCCTCTCCCAGGGTTTTGAAGGCAATTTCTCTTGGATGGTCAAATCATCAGCAAAACTTGTATCCTGATGTTCATACACCTTCCCCTATCCTTAATGTACCTTATTAAACACTTCCCATCACTGAGATCCCCCAAATTCCTCATTTTCGCACAAACCCTAGTTTCTTGCTACAACTTGGCAATTTTCTAGGCTAAACCTGTGTTTTGTCCTTTTGGACCCCTTCCCCTCACTCAATCTTTGAAATTCCACTTTCCTCTGCTTCCTAACATCCCTCCCAACTTCAAAAAAATTTCTCAATAATTTAGAAGCCCCTTATCCCCTTCATTTCGCTTCATTTCAACAAGTCCCCTGTTCCACACATCGGGGTAGGTTTTACTCAAACGATGTTTCTGAGCAAGAAAAGATGAATTTTGGAAAACTGAGAGACGTTTTTGTCCACAATAGGCCAAGGAAGAAAAACCTCCTTCACTTTTTGCACAAGTGTCATGGTTTTAGAGAAATGTCAAAAATACAGTTGCCTCAGGAGAATTGATGCACCTCTGTAGTGACCTTGGAAAAATCAAGATTTCTCCTAGCTTGGTTGGCCTAATGACTTGTTTGATGAGCCAAATCATAACTAGACACAAATATATTTCCAATGAGCTATCATGAGCTCAATTTGGAGTTGAGGAAGACCTTCAAAAGTTGACTGCAGCAGCACTCTGCCTTTAGGCAGTCTCATTTTGCACATTTTGACCAGTATTGGGAGATTTGATTTTTGATAGGGCAAATGAACTCCAAATTGAAAAATTCTAGTTGGGTTGGAAAGTAGACAGGTAGACCTTTCCAAAAAGAAAACCTAGAGATCATTTGGACACCGGGAAGGGCTCCAAAAGTGGGTCCAAACAGGCGCGATGCATAGAGAATCACGGGCAACGCATAGAGGAAAAATTGCCAGTTTGACCAAGTTTTGCTCTGTTTTTCACCCAGCTTTGCCTAGTTTGACTTTTTCACTTTCCTAATGGAAAATTTGTGATGTAATTTGATGAAAATTGATGGATCATGATGTAAATATGTTAAATTTTCACTTGTAGAGGTAGATTCATCAGTTTAAAGGTTGTTTAAAACTTAATGAATCAGTTCCCTTGTTTCTAGAGCCATGTTGTTCCATTGCCTGATTTCTAGTTCTCAGTTTAGAATTTGTTGGAACAGCTCCTAAACTTATGAGCTCGACCCCTAGAGGCAAGGATGAGCTATGTTTTTCTATATTATGTTGTTTTTAGTCATTAGCATGGTTGGACTCTTGAGAAAGAAAAGAACTTCATTGTACACTCATATTTTCATTTTGGCTAAGGAATTGAGACCAGGATTTGCAGCACTCTTTGGGATTCATGTGGAAATTTGTCTTGGTACAGTGATTTCTTTTGTAATTGTGAATTTTCTTATGTGTTATGTATGCCATTCTCTATCTTGTTTCTTCTTAACTAAACAAGCAGGAGTGTAAGTAGAATCCATTGAAATTGCAGTGCTCTACTTGAAGTTTGCTTTAGTTTCTTGATGTTTTCAGCTGTTTGGGGAGGATCCATGATTGCTCTTGCCCTCTTCAACACCCCACCTATCTATTCCTTCCATCTCATTCAATTTTAAGTGCCAAAAACCATTGCCTACCTTGCCCCATTGAGATCTCTGCAGGACTGAGCCTCAATCCCCGCACCCAAAAGCCATCTTTCCATATGAGCCAAAAAAACACCATTTTATTAAATCAAACTCTCTTGCACTTATACCTAGCCTAAGATCAGTATTTCTATCAGTCATCTCAAGCCCTCATCGATCATAATTTGCTGAGATTGACCCGGAGAGAGCCCTCTCCTAACCTGGTAGGGCTAGCTAACAGGCTGAGCGTGGTTTGATGTTGGCCCTGGATCCTACCTTTTCAGCCTGAGGTAGATTTAGGCACTAACAGAAATGGTCATCCACACAGACCACCGGCACTTGCAGTTCATACAGATGCAAGTGAAGTTGCAGAATGATCGCCATCAGAAGTGGTCCACATACCTACAACAATTCCATTTGAATATCAAGTATAAGAAGGGTAGCATCAATAATGTTGCATATTACTCCGATCATGGCATTAACCACCGTGCTCAACTCTTGTGGGCATGAGACTTCTGATTGGCCACTTCTCTACAAAAGCGACCCAGAATTCGGCCACACATACCAAACACTCTTGGAGGGTCAGCATCTTCCAGATTTTCACCTCCAGGATGCCCTGTTATGCCACCTGGGTCACCTTTGTGTTCCTTCAAGTGAGCATGTCAAGATGATTTGGGAAGCACACTATAGTCAGGCTACTAGGCATTTCGGGGTCGAGAAAATGGTGGTAGTACTGTAGAAGTATTTATATTGGCCAAATCTTCGACAGGATGTCAGGAAATACATCAGATCCTGCACTGCCTGTGCCATTGCCAAACCGACCATCAAGAAGCAAGGCCTCTATACTCCGTTGCCTACCTCTAGTCGACCTTGGGAATCCATCTCCATGGATTACATGTCAGGCCTTCCTTCTACTAAGCATGGAAACGACTTTGTTTTTGTGGTCGTCGACAGGTTCTCGAAGATGGCCATTATGGCGGCCTACAAGAAGAATATCACAGCAGAAGCCACTACTAAACTCTTCTTTGAATGAGTGTGGGTACACTTTGGCATCCCATAGTCTGTCATCTCAGATCAGGACAACAGTTTCCTCAGTACATTTTGGTTCAGTCTCTGGTCGATGCTGGACACCAAACTCATTAAGTCCACAGCCTTCCATCCCCAAACTGATTGCCAAACAGAGGTTGTCAACAAGATGATTGTACACATTCTGCGCATGTACAACTCATAGCATCCACACACATGGGATGAGAGCCTCCCCTATGTTCAGCACAGCTATAATCGATCTCTCCACAGCTCGATTGGCCACAGCCCTTTTCAGGTAGGCTTGGGATTCCAGCCACTATGTCCCATTGATGTGGCCATGCCATTTGCAGCTACTCAGGCAGATTTGGCTCATGTCGAGTCTGAAACAGATAAGGAAAACGACTTCATTGAGCACATCCAACATATCCACCAGTAGGTCCATGACATTCTGGAGAAATCAAATGCCAAGTACAAGTAACGATATGATCAACATCGGGTGCCACACAAGTTTCAGGTGGGCGACAAAGTTTGGTTTCATTTGCAAAAGGAACGCCTTACTGGAGCCTGTCGGAAACTCAAACCACTTTGATATGATCCTTACACCATTACCAAGGCTGTGGGAGATAATGCATTTGAGCTTAGCATTCCCCCATTCCTTGGCCTGCACCCAGTGTTCAATGTGGACCGCCTTCGGTCATACTTTCCACCATTACTAGACACATCCGACATTGCAGAACAGCTCACACCAACAGAGTTAAATCCGAAATGCATGGAACAAGCTGCAACTGATCGGATCATGGACATGCATATCAAGCACACTCACCAGCAGAAGATCCAACTGTATCGAGTTGTCAAAGCAAGCCAACTCCTTCACCAAGGCAAGTGGCTCACGAGGGACCAAGTTAAGCAAAAGTTTCCTCATCTTATGGAGTAACTCAATGCAATGGGTACCATTGCTTCCTAACGGGGGAGGAATGATCTAGGTGGATATTGGGGGCCACCCACCAATTCCACTTGGACCCCCACCATTGTTTCTTTCAGTTTTTCAGTTTCCTTAATTTTAGCACAGTTTACTATTTTTAGCAGTTTTTCGGGTCCTGAACTTCTGGAGCCGTTTTGAGGCCCTAAATGACATTTTTTGGGAAAACTAGGAGTAACATGGGTCCATGGATGCATGTTTTTCTCTTAAAAGTTGTAGTCCTCGGATAGATCTTTCTAACGAGGTATTTTGTGCGTCAAACGGAGATCGTATGCCAAAGTTACGACCCCGAGAAGTTGATGTACTAATTTACCCAAACGGGGTCCATAGTTTGGTGCTCCATCTCCTAGGGTTAGGTTTTTGGATGTTTAGGGTTTTCCATTGTTTCTCAACAATAAATAGGCCTTAGAGCCTCATTGTGAGACAGTTCAGAGGCATGTAACCGCCACATCTCTCCTCAGAGATAAGCTACCATCGCCCGAGCTAGTTTATTTCCATTTATGTTTGTAAGCATATTTTAGTATTTTACATTAATGAAATGAAGTATTATTTCTGTTGCATCTTTGTATTTATGGTTATCTCTATAATTTGTTGCGTTCCTATTTAAATTCAAATCAAGGGTCATAGGACACCATAGGAAGAGGTGATTAATTGATTCGGATTGTTCCTTGCAAAGGTAGCAGCGAGAGGGGCCATGAAAAGATCTATTGTGTAAGTCATCATCCGTAGGGGCTTTGTTGGTTAAAAGGCACCACATGAATAGTCGAGTTTTGGGTTGTGCCTTTAACTTCTAGATGGGTCGCCACCACTACTCGGCCACCTCTGGTTCATGCTCAGATACAATGAAGGAGTATCCTTGCTTGGCGGTGTATCATCCGTAAGGAGAAGCAACCCCTATTAATTCATCCTCACGATCTAAAATTTTGACATGGGATTCTTCCAGTGTTCTAATATATCCATTCCAATCATTTATCTAATTTTTAGGGATCGTGAGATCATGTGTCAATTTCCAAGCCTGTGAAAGCCAAGTTGTGTTTTCTTCATCATCAACCTGGGATAGATATTTTATGCTTGTTGATTCTAGGAATTGCCTAAGTTCGATCGGTAGCAGATGGGCATTCCCGCTACCCAACCAAGCATCTTGGCCGATACAAACTTGTTCGCCAAAGCTAATGCGCCATGCCAACCCATTTTTAATGACTGGTATGGAATGTGTGATTTCTCTCTAGATAGTGGAGACCCCTGGTCTGTTCCTGATTAGGCTTCAGATCTATTCAATAGTCGATTGTGGATGGATGTGCTTATGATATACCACCTCTTTCCATAAACTGGTGGTGGTGAGTATTTTCCAACCCATTTTAGCCGCGAGTTATTTTGAGAAACAATTTAAGTCCTTTAATCCCCAACCACCCCACTTTTTGGGTTTTGCAATACGGTCCCATTTGACCCAAGCAAAAGTCTTGCCATCGTGATTTCCTCTCCATAAGAATCTACGACAAATTTGTTGTATTATGCCAGTGATACCTTTAGGGATCCAAGCCAGTGCCATCCAGTAAACTGGTATGGCTTATAATACAGATTTTATGAGCACTAATCTGCCTGCTCGAGATAGCCATCTCTGCTGCCATATATTGATGCGGCGTTCAATTTTGGCTATGAGCCAAGTCCAATCAGCTATACGATAATTATTCGGCTTCAAATGGTATCCCAGATACTTGATTCCATCCTCCAGGTCCAAATGTCTGTATTGTAATTGTTGTATAGCATATCTTCTTTCATTGAGGGAGCAATTGACTGTCATAATGGAGGATTTGTTTTGATTCGCAGTCATCCCGGTGGCTTTACATAATAGGGTTAGTATTTGCAGGAATTTGGTGGTTTCTCTGATCGATCCATCAAGAAATATGAGTACATCATCAACAAATAATAGATGCGATATATAGATAGCATCAATCAATTTTACTCCATGTATATCCCCGACAGATCTAGCAGAGGAAATAAGCCTACTTAATCCTTCCATGATCAAAAGAAAAAGCAGGGGAGATAAAGGGCATCCTTGTCTTAGTCCCCTCTCAGCATGAAAGAAATTTGAAGCAGCTCCATTGATGAGAATGTTGTAGGAAGCAGATGTGATACAACACATGATCCAGTTTATGAATGAGTGGGGAAGCCAATGTGAGTGAGGATAATTTGTAAGTGGGTCCAGTTGGTACGGTCAAAGGCTTTTGATAGGTCAATATTGAGGATGATGCTTTTGAAGTTTTTGAGTGTGATGGAGTGGAGCCCTTCTTAAGCAGTACCTATGGCTTCATGAATCTGTTTGTGGTTGAGGAAAGCAGATTTCTCTTTTGAGATATGATGGGATAAAATAGGTTTTATGCGATTAGCAATGATTTTAGAGATGATTTTGTATATGCAATTTCATAGGGAGATAGGTCAATAATCGTCAAAAGTTTGAGGGTTGTCTGATTTGGGAATAAGAGCAATAAAATTGGAGTTAAAACCTTCATGCATCCTTCCAGTTAGTTTGCAATATTCAATCATCAAGAGAAGGTCCTTGCCAATTAACTCAAATAAAGTAAGAAAGAATTCGATGGGCCAACCATCCAGGCCTGGGCTTTTATCTTTTTTGAACCATTTTAGCACCGCTTCTATTTCTCCCATAGTGACCGGATTGTTCAAGATCTCCAAGTCCTCATCTTCCACAAATCGAGGCATTGTTCTGGCAATGCTAAGAATCTCATATATTGTTGCTTCTCTAGGGGCTCTGAATAGATAACTGAAGTGTCTGTTACCCATGTCTTCCAGTTGACTGAAGGATGAGGCCTCCCTTCCTGATTGATCTCTTAATTTCCATATTGTATTGGTTATCTTTCTCCCCCTCGCACATTGCTGAAAAACTTTGTATTTTCATCCCTTGCTTGGAGCCAAATGGCTCTGCTTTTTAGTCTCCACTCTTCCTCTCTTTGTCTTAATAGCCTGATCTTCTCAGTTTCCAGTCTTGTTAAATGTTCTTTTTGTTCCACAAATTGGAATCCAAAGTTGTCTGATTCCATTATTGCAGCGAGTTTAGCTTCAATCCTCAATAATGTGGCTTCATCCCTTTTCTTCTTGTCCTTGGCCCACTCCCTCGTTCTGTGTTTAAGGCGAGACAGGTTATTTGCAATGACAGTTGTAGGTGGGGAGTGGTTATCCTAACTGCAGTGAATCCATGTCTCCTTTAAAATTTTTTGGAAGGCCTCCTCTTTGAGCCAGGCAGAATTGAATTTAAATTGAGATTTGGGTTTGTCAAAAGAGGATAGAAGTTCCAAATAAATGGGGGAGTGGTCGGATATACCCTTAAAGCCAACCCACTGCCTAATTTTATCTAGAAAATCGACCAATTGTGCCTTTACGAGAAAGCAATCTAGTCTCCTGGCAAGAGAATCTTCCTTAATCTGCCTGTTGCGCCAGGTGGGTTGAATCTTGGACATGTTTATATTCAAGAAGTTATGATGATCCAGAAGATGTTAAAAAAAATCTTGAGGGGGTCAGTATGTGCATGGTTGCCCCAGGATTCAGCATGACCTAGGGAGAAGTTCAAATAACCACTAATGATAATGTGATCAATATTCATCAAGGAGGAAGACATCAAGTTTTCCCAAAAAGCTTTGTGATTATGGCAAGGGTCGTATATATTTATCATATGCAAGGGTAAACTGATATCTACAGATATGACATCTGCTCCCAGGACTCCTTCCCTCCCCCAATAATTTTCCAATTTTATAGTTCTGTTGTTAAAACCAATAGCACATCCTCTAAACCTCCCTCTCACATCCAGATATTGAAAGGTCCAGCCAGGGAAGATAGTTTTAAGGAAGTTGTTGATAGAATCACCATCTCTCAGAGTCTCTTGTAGAAATATAACATCCAATCTCTCAACTTCAAATAGCCTCCTAAGTGCCATTTTTTGGCAGGGATGGCCAGGCCCCTATAGTTGAAAGATAGGCACTTCATGAGGTAACCAGGTCAGGGTCGCCTTTTGCTCTAAGGACCCGGTCAATGGGGATTTGTTTCCTAGAAGCCACCTCAATTCCAGCCTGGTGAATGGCTTTTGATATGTTGGAGTGTCTGCCTCTAGAAGGTCTCAGGGGTTTTGGGGGAGAGTGTTCACCTATGCCAAAGGGAGGGAAATTTTTAGGGTGAACATGGGATTGAAGGTTGTATCTATGGCTAGAGCTAATGTTCGAGGAATCAGATCCTACAAGAGATTGCGGCATGGAAACCCCCTCCAGTGTAAATGGGACAGGGGCAGAGATGCAAGGGGGAGTCGAGGCCACAGGACAAGAGATCAGGTTCAAGTTGATAGAGGGTAATACAAAGCTGGATAAGGAGATATATGTATAGGTACATTCAGAAATATATGCAAATATGTTAAAGGGGGGAAGGTAGAGAGGGTCATACTCGGAGGCGGACCAAATGTAGAAGATTGTGATCAAGTAACCCTTGCTGATGGAGTCCGAGCAGCTGGTTGTTGAGAATCCTTGCCCATGTTCTTATGCCTCCTCGGTGGACTGGTGGTCGTGTATGTTTGAGCGACCTCATCTCCATCATCTAGAGTTTGTGTTCCAGTCGTCTCATGTCTTTTTGGTGATTCCCTGTTCATTATATTATTCAGCGGGTAATCCTTGTAGAGATGAACCACCTCATGGCATCGTTTGCATCCGAAGGGGACCCCTTCATAGTCTAGGATCTGCCATCTAATGTGTCTGCAGAATTGGAGATGAAGGCTTTCCACCAGACCTTCCCTGGTGTCCAAGTGAACTAGTATTCTAGCAATGGCAACATTCCCCGTTTCCACAAAGGAATTGTCATGGTCCAAACAAATTCCCAGATTGTCTCATATAAATTTGAACACATCCTTAGACCAGAAGTGGAGAGGTAATCCTGGTAGTCTGACCCATATAGGACCTGCCCCCAATTTTTCTTTGTCAAGGTCAAAAAGAGGCGTCCAACGCTTTAACAATACCAAGGTCATCTCTATATGCCATAATTTGGAAAGTATCAAGTTCGCCTGTTCAAGTCGAGCGAAAATGAAGGAAAACCACCATCTTATCATTATGAGAATAGTTGGTAACTAATCAAGGGTATTGCCCCAGATTTCCAACACCCATCTCTTAAGTCTAGTGGTGGAGTAGTTTCGACCTCTGACCCTCCCTACCATCAGCTGCATATGCCATGCTAATGCCTTCTCCAAATACTAGTATTTGACCGCGTTCCTTGACCTTTGTGCATTTAAATTCCCCCCCTCCTCCCGATTTTTTTATGTCGTCTAAATTTTCTTGCCCTAATTCCTCATTGTGGGCTTCATCAAAGTCGGAAACCCTAGTTGCTTATTATTCTAGCTACTATTGAGGGATGCCTTCAAAACACCCAGAGGTCTTTATGTTGTGCAATGAATGTGGAGTTTCGTTGTTAGGGCTTGCATCCACTGTAATATTGAGTCCCAATCGCTTAAGACCTAATGTGCCCGGTTCAGTTCTGGGAAAATCAATAAGTGTCGAAGATGTCTAACCTAGTCCGGAGGGCAAGTTGTATAGTTGTTCAAGCTCCCATATCTGAAGTTTTGATGGTGATGGGATCGATAGTGTCGGCAGGGGGTGATAGTCTAGAAGTATAAGGTCGATACCTGCTCCAATTGAAGTGATAGGGTGACAAAACCCTAGGGTATTAATGGAGGTCACGGTGTCTTCTATATTTGTAATATAGGGCTCGACCTCGTCAGTTGATATCTGGGAGATTGTTGGTGAATGCATAGAGAGTTGTTGAGGTGGATACTCGGACCAGATCGACGCGTGATCCATTGAGTCTGTGGAGTAGTCAACTAGTTCCTCATCCATCGCAACGGGGTTTCCACAAACGGTCTCGAGAGAATTTCGATATTGTGGAGCTATCACCTACCGTCAGAGTCACTGGCCCGAATATATGCCTCGTCCTTCTCCTTCCCCGATAAATCTTTGCTTTCCCCACCACATGTTGCCTCTGCCCGCCGCTATCGGGGGCCTAGACCCTAACAGTGTCCTAATTCATCGCAATCCCTCACTGAGTTCGGATGTTTTAGAGCCCTAATCGTCCTCCCAACCACAGACCTCGACTGCGTCCGTAGACCTTAGACCGCAAACCACCATCTTGGCCTATTCATATGTAGACCGCAGGCCCTATAACTCACATGGTTTAAAATTTTCATAAATGTGACAAAATGAGTAAACCATATCAAAAATTCAATTAAGGCCATAAAGGCAAGTATGCGTATGTATGTATGTATAAAATGTTAGTTAATTCTTCCCAAGGAATTAAAAACCAAATACCATTTTTAGGATGCATGGAATTTCCATAACTTTCTTTAGTGATTGGGATGTTGCCCAAAATTACTCGACTAAGCCCCCAAAAATCACCAATTTAGCATTCAAGAAGTTTATCCATCACATCTCATGTCAATCCACATTACTTTGCTCCAAATTGACATCTAATGGCATCCATGAGCATTGCCTTACTTTAGTTCATGATGTCACCAAAATTTCAAGCCAAATGCGAGTTTTAGTTCCAATTCTTTGATGGTACAATGAGACAAAAGAATGGGTGCACCCCTAATTGCAATCAGCTCTTTGGTACCCCAATGCAAGAGTGTACACTTAATTTTGAGGCTGCAAGGCCCTTCCCTCATTGTGTCCAAACCCACACAAGGTCCACTTGTGATCGATCATTGTCCTAGTTCATCATAACAAGGGTTATACATGATCCATGAATTATGGAGCAATTACCTACAAACCTCCCCCCCTCCCCCCCCACAAACACACATATACATGTGGATGTATGTGTGTATAAAACGTTCATATCATTTTTACATATATCATTAAACCCTCTTTAATCCACATTCGTCATTGGGTTAGTGACCACCATGATGTAATGAGTATATACATGTAGTTATAAAACGTTCATATAATTATGTACATATATCATTGAACCCCTCCCTAGCCCACACTCCACATTGGATTAGTGATCACCATGATGCTCCAAGGATACACATTCCCCATAAACTTATATAATGATGCATGCCCACATGTTATCATGCTATCATCCTTGCACATCACATGAGATTACATGATGATGATTTAATTGAGGTTGATCGAATATTTTGGGTATTGGGAATGGGCAGGAGATAATTCTTCTCAAGGCTTCAAAAATAAGATATCATTGTTGGGACGCGTGGCATTTCCATAGTTTTCTTGGTCTATTAGCATGTTCTCCAAAACCACTCAATTAAACCGCAAAAAATACCAAATTGGCATCCAAGTGGTTTATCTATCACATATCACATTGATCCACTTCCTAAGCTTCAATTTGACATCCAATTGGTGTATACAATCTTCACTTAAATTCAATATTTTACTAACATTCCAAGACAAACATGGGTTTAAGTGTTGATACTTTGATTGGCACAATGAGACAGAGTAATGGGTGCATCCTAAGTGTAATCAACCTTCTGATATGTTAATGCAGGAGTGTACGCTTATTTTTGAGGTTGCAAGGGCCTTTCCTCGATGTATACAAACTCACACAAGGTCCACATTCAATCTATCATTGGCTTAATTCATTATCACGAGGGGTTATATATAGTCCATGGATAATGGAGTGTTTCACTCCATGTACAAGTGCTTGATGGTTTGTGGGGAGCGATTGCTTGTATGTAACATATCATGGCATTGTCCAACAACCACTCCAACAAAGTTACCAACTTAACGACAACTACACCAAGTTCTCACTTTTTTAGAGCTTGCATCAAATCATGATTTTCATGTCGATTTTGAAAATGTTAATGCATCATCAACCTTTCTTTTGGAAAAGCATATTTTTGACTATTTAGATTTTCTTATGTATTAAGAACATTTTTTTTTAAATGTTGGTGATCATTATACCAACTTTGAAAAGTGTTGGTGTAGCATCGAGAGGCATAAGAAGCATAATTTTTACACTTTAAATTTTCTTTTGTATTAAGTATGGATCTTTTTTTTAAATGTTGGTGATTTTAATGCCAATTTTGAAAAATCTTGATGCAACATCGACCTTTTTTTGGGAGAAACATATTTCTGATAGTTTAAATTAGCGTAGTATAACTTATAGATGAAATAGCCTTTTTCATCATAATATGTCAATGCAATTTCAAGCAAGATTGTGAATTTTTTGTTGTTTAAAATAAAAAAAATTATTGCATAAATGGATTTAACACGTTGAAAAATCCCTAGGGCACTCGAATTCTATAAATTAAACCATTCAAACTCAAGTTTTTAAAAATATCTTCCAGATTTTGGTTAAAATTAATCAGAAATTGTCCACAGGGTCTTGGATAAACAGTGATTGGGTGCTCTATTAAGGCACTCCTTGATGTGAAGTCACTGGTTCAATTCCCTGGCCCGGTTGGGGTGATATATTGGACATAATGAAGATGTAGTCCTGTCAAGATTACAAAAAAACAATAATCAGAAAAAATGCACTGAAAAAAAGTTATTTCATAAGTTAGACGACGTCATTTAAATTTTCTTATGTATTAAGTATGGACATTTTTAAAATGTTAGTGATTTTAATGCTAATTGAAAAGTGTTGATGTAGCATCAATCATTTTTTTGGGGATGTTATTTTGACACTTCAAATTTTCTTAAGGCTTAAAAAAATGTTTTTAAAAAGTGTTGATTATTTAACCAATTTTAAAGTTGTTGTCGTCTTCTTATTTTTCTTCTTAAGATGTTTGTTTTTTAAGTGTTTTCAAGTTTGTGTTTTTTGTTTTCCTTTGTAGTGTCTTTTTGTAATGAAAAATTCATTTTTTTTGTAAAATAATAAAATTAATATTTTGAAGTTAGGATTTTTTACATATTTATGTATCGTTAATTAATATTTTAATGCACATAAAATAATTGACTAAAAACAATAATTTTAAACACAAAAAAAGACACATTTTGCATATAGATATAATTAAAAAAAATACACATTTAGAGATTTGTTTTGCTAAAAATGACATGTCAAATAAAGGAATTTTGTGGAAAATCTTGAAAAAATAACAATTTTTGTGAATTTTATGTCCAAAGCTTATCATATTTAAAGTTTCTTTACCAAAAGTAATGATTCACATAAAATTTTCACTTATATATGTGTAGTCTAATGTATAGACAAAATAAACTTTTTCACCAGAATCAGGTAAAATAATTTCAAGAAAGAATTTGATTTTTTGTTATTTAAAATGCAATTTTGAATGCCTAAATGGATTCAGCACCCCGAAAAACCCGTGGGGCACTCGAATTCTACAAATTAAACAACTTAAACTCAAGTTTTTAAAAATATTGGCCGAATTTTGATTAAAATTAACCAAAAAAATATCGTGAAAAAGGTCATTTCGTCTATAAATTAGACTATAGACGAAAAGGAAACCCTAACGCATGTCCTCTGGAGGTCGCAATCTCCCGACGAAAAATCTCACAGCGATTTCGCCTCCTGAAAATTTTGTTTTATATTTTATTTTAAAGTTTTTATTTTTTTTGGTTAATTTTGTTTATATATATATACATATTATTAACCAATAATAATAATAATATGTATATATATATATATGTATATATATATATATATATATATATATGTATATATATATATACATATATATATATATACATATATATATATATATATATACATATATATATATATACATATATATATATATATATATATATATATATATATATATATATATATATATATATATATATATATATGTATATATATATATGTATATATATATATATATATATACATATATATATATATATATATATATACATATATATATATAATATATGTATATATATATATATATATATACATATATACATATATATATATATACATATTATTATTATTATTGGTTAATAATATGTATATATATATAAACAAAATTAACCAAAAAAAATAAAAACTTTAAAATAAAATATAAAACAAAATTTCAGGAGGCGAAATCGCTGTGAGATTTTTCGTCGGGAGATTGCGACCTCCAGAGGACATGCATTAGGGTTTCTTTTTCGCCTGTCCCTCTCTTTATTTTTTTTGTCGTGACGGTTTCGAGCTTCAGCACTTTGGTTAGCCCGCCGCTTCTACCCCTTCTTCCCTGCCCGATAGGTCTTTGTTGACAGTTTCGCATTCTATAGAGGGTTTTAACCTACTTGTCTCCTTTGCATAGTGCAGCATGTGGTTGTACATTTCTCCTATTCACTGACAGAAAGCGATCTCCTGTCTATTGCCTCCATTATCCTGTTCCTTTATGTTTTATATGAGTCTGTCAGGGTGGAAAATCGTGATGGATGAAGAATTGGTGGACTTCTCAGTTGATTCTTCCCTAGAAAAATCTATATAGGCAAGCCCACCACATCAATTTCTCGGGATGGGGATGGATTCGACTCTTGGTAACCCATTGCCTGAAATATTTGATCTGCTATCTCCTTTATTGGATGGTAACCTCGATGCCTCCTCTATTTCTTCAGTTTTCTCCCCTCATCCTAGTTCTCTGTCGTTATTAGACTCTTTTGTCGGTTTTGCATCCTTTGGTTGGCCTACCCCACTTGCCCCTCTTGACCCCTTGACGTGCTCAACCCCTAATTCTTTTCAGTTTTATATATCCTGATTGAACCTCTGAAGCACCTCGCTTCCTGTAGATATCCCTTTACCAGAGGCATGTCAAACTATACAATTTGGTTCGCAACATGTTTCACTACCTCAGGCTTTATCTCATATTGATGCCCCTTTCAACCCTCTTGGAACATATGTCCCCTTTGAGGCTCCATTTGACCCTACTGCGGCTAGGGTTTCTCCATCTACACAACCCCCACTCGGCCATGACTCTGGATCTGGATCACGCTCCCCTCTAACAAAGGAGTCAGAGGTATCAGCTCGGGTTGACAAGTCCTCACTGCCTAAGGAGGTCATTATGCCAGATCAAGATGGCAACCATAAAAAAGGACCCAAGAAGACTAAATGCCCTAAAGTAAAGGATAAAAATTGGGCGCTGGTTGTTGGTGATGGCATCAGATTGGATGATATCATGGATACATCAGGTAGGGTTTTGGTTGGCAGGGTCCGAGGTCGAAACTACTCAGTCGCTCAGCCCCGCAAATGGGCTCAGGAAATCTAGGGGCATGCACTTGATGCCCTTCCCTCGGTAAACATTATACAGAAGGGATGGTTCGCACTCCATTTCACATGGGACAAACACACCAGTCGGGTCCTTACACACTTCTGGAACATTGAAATGGCCCCTATATTACTAAAGTGTTGGTCTCCATTGTTCGACCCATGAACAAATGGGTGTTGGCCCTATATGGGTTCATCTGTCGGGATTGTTGTAACACCCCCTCCTAGGTCTACCCAAAGTAACCATGCCAACCAAGGTAAACATGAGGAGATGCTACTACGATCAGATTCAACCTCCTTTCTCACCTTGAGGAAGTGGAATCGACGAAATATCACATATAGTCATCCAACATCAACAATAGAACCCTCATGAGACAAGACAGCCACTCAAATAGCATGTCCCTGGGTCCCATTGTTATTCTGCAGCTCTTAAGCCATAGCCACTCTCATACTATGGACCAAAATTGCTAGTTTTGTGCCAGCGACCCCAGGATCTAAGCCGCTTTTCTAGCCCAAAATCCTCACCTCTACCCAGAACTTCTTGTAAATTCCAAAATTCATTAAAATCATAATAAAAATGTTGAACAATAAAAAATCACCCTTAGGACTAGGCCTGAGCATCCTCAACCGGGATTGACATTCTATCAAACACTTGGCATCAATGCAACTTACAGGTCTAGGATACAAGACAGAGCATCAAGGACTGAAAGAACTTATGAAACATAACCAGAAGGATCACCTACTTCTCCATTGAACTACTACATCATCAATTAGGTCTTGCATCCATCCATTTAACAGTTATAAGTAAATACATGAAATAACCATGACATGAACTAGTCATTCAACCATTCTTATAACCAGCATCAAACCATATAAATATCATAGATATGAAAACTATTAAATTCACATATAAATCAGTGCAAAAGTAAGAGAACTTAGCTTTTATTAATAATAGGCAAATCAGACTAGGTTCGGGACTTCCACGTACCACCCGACCATAAACATGGTTGAACCAAATCTCTCTTTCAGCTAGTCACCCCCGTGCCATATTCCAAGCATGAATGTGGGATCTCATAGAAAAAAGAATCCAAGAACAACCAAGGGAATCCAAAGGTTAAACCACCTCCGACCTCATCAAATTGTGATCACACCAAAACCGGTGCTCCAATCACAACTGAAAAGATCTTGGAATGCCATCCAGAATCCATCACTATCCTTGAGGAATTTTATGTGTCCTTGTCTCTCAGGCTTTACCACAATCCCAACTCGGATCACTAGACCCTAAACTGAGACTGCTCCCTCATGCTTTACTATGTATCCCACCAAAACCAGTCAAGGGAATCTTAGGCCTTTGGGAATGAACCTTGAGACCACATCCGCCCCGGATTCCTAAATCCATTCGGCAATTCCAAAGCTCAAAAACCGAAATAACATCCCATCATACCATGGCATCCGGAAAAAGGCAAGGCTAGGCTAAAAACCATTGTCATAACCCGGCATGACCATGCCACCGACAACAAGAGAACCATACACCAACATGCAAAGCCATGCATGTCCAAACTAGCTAGGAAATCACACATGCAAAAGATGACCTACAAGTTTCCTGTTGAAGCTGCTTGAGTCCTACTTTCCTTTCCTTGAGCCTTGCTCGTTTTCCTTTTCTTTGCTTGCTTTTCTTTCCTTGCTCCAAAATAGAGTGCTCCAAGAATACTCTAAGTGACCAAGAGTGAGAGAGAGAGAATAATAAGAGAGCTCCAAAAGGTTGAACTGAAAAAGCCATGAACTGATTCTCATAAGCCTTTTTATGCATGAGGCCTATAATTTCTTCATTTTCCATTATTTTCCTTCATTTTCCTCCTCACATGCAACCTTTCACCTTTCACCCCCTTTTTCTCCTAATTTCCATTATTTTCACAAATAAATGTGCCAAAATGCCTTTTTTCCTTTTAATGTGTTTGCCTTAGCCTTTGCCAATTTTCCTTAGCCAAAACACACATCTAGTGATGCCCACTAGGATATCTTTGCCCAACATTCAACTTGGAATAAGTGTCCCTTAACCGTGGTCTTATTTTGCCTTTATTAATTTTTATTACATGAACTTTTCACCAGGGACTTCCATGTACCACTCGACCATAGACATGGTTGAACCAAATCTTTCTTTCATCCAATCACCCCCTATCCCATATTCCAATCATGAATGTGGGATCTCATAGAACAACCAAGGGAATCGAGAGGTTAAACCACCTACAACCTCATCAAACCGTGATCACACCAAAACCGGTGCTCCGATCACAACCAAATAGAACTTGGAATGCCATCCAGAATCCATTGCTATCCTTGAGTATTTTGTTGTCTCCTTGTCTCTCATCCTTTACCGCAATCCAAACTTGGATCACTAGGCCCTAAACTAAGACTGCTCCCTGAGGCTTTACCATGTAACGCGCCAAAACCGGTCAAGGTATTCCTAGGCCTTTGGGAATGAACCTTGAGACCACCTCCGCCCCAGATTCCAAAATCCATCTGGCAATTCCAAAGCTCAAAAACCGAAATAACATCCCAACATACCATGGCATCCAGAAAAAGGATAGGATAGGCTGAAAACGATTGTCATAACCCAGCAAGACCATGCCAACGACAACAAGAGAACCATACACCAACATGCAAAGCCATGCATGTCCAAACCAGCTAGAAAATCACACATGCAAAAGGTTACCTGCAAATATCCATGCTGAAGTTGCTTGAGTCCCGCTTTCCTTTCCTTGATCCTTGCTCGCTTTTCCTTTTCTTTGCTTGTTTTTCCTTTCCTTGCTCCAAACTAGAGTGCTCCAAGAAAACTCTAAGTGACCAAGAGTGAGAGAGAGGAAATAATAAGAGAGCTCCAAAAGGTTGAACTGACAAAAGCCATGAACTGATCCTCATAAAACTTTTTATGCATGAGGCCTCTAACTTCTTCATTTTCCATAATTTTCCTTCATTTTCCTCCTCACATGCAACATGTGACCTTTCACCTCATTTTTCTCCTAATTTGCATTATTTTCATAAATAAATGTGCCAAAATGCCTTTTTTCCTTTTAATGTGTTTGCCTTAGCCTTTGCAATTTTCCTTAGCCAAAACACACATCCAATGATGCCCACTAGGATATCTTTGCCCAACATTCAGCTTGGAATAAGTATCCCTTAACCATGGTCTTATTTTGCCTTTATTAACTTTTATTACATGAACTTTTCTTCAGGGTTGTTACAATTGCCTCTAAAACTGTGGATTGAGGATGTATTTCAATTGATAGGGGATGAGCTTGGACAATATTTGGAACATGACATAACTTACCTGGAATCTGGTCGGATGACCTGTGCGTGCATTTTAGTCTTCATGGACACCAGGGAGGGTCTGGTGGAGACCCTAATTCTACACTACAGGGGTTTTATCAAAAATTAAATTATGGATTATGAGGGAGTTCCCTTTCGATGTCGTCGGTGTCATCAGGTTGGACATGTATACAAATATTTCCCGCTTCTTCAGAGGCAGCAAGAAGCAAGTGATCCACCTCCTTCATCAGCCCCCGCATCGGAACCTCACATACTGGTTCATCAGACCCCTACTACACATGTAGGCTCGACAACCAGGGAGGCCACTCACTCTACCATGGATGTGAGGAAAATATCAGGGGTGCCATCGAGACCCCATCATCCAACTTCTTCAGCTTCTTCGAGTATTTATTTCCTTGCTCCTCCTCATACTTCTTTCTTTATTTCAAATTCAATTGTTCCAACTGTAGCCTATGACTCTTGTTTGGCACCCTCTCATCGGTGATACATATGATGAAATTAACATGTCCAGCGATATCCCTCCCTGTGTGTTGCCTGATTCCCTCCCCAACCCTTCTATCATAGGGTGATTCCTCCTCCACTTATAGTATGGGACATTGTTACTTTCTCCGATCCTCGACTCATTCATCCACCAGGCCTTTTTCCATCTCCAACCACGGCGCTGTACTGGGCCCTCTATCCCCATCAAAGCTACCCAAAATCACCCGTGGACAAAAGTCTCATATATCAAAGGCTATGAACCAAGCTAGTCTGGACATTGTTGTTGGTCATCAACTATCTCTTGAAGGGGTCCTTAGAGCAGCCCATGCCCCATCCACGGTTCCCCCATGAAGTGTTTATCTTTCAATTTTTGAGGGTTAGCTAGCCCCTCTAAAAAGCTAGCCCTAAAACAACTGATTCTATCAGACTGTCTTGACATCATTTTTCTACAAGAAACATTGGGATCCTACCCAAAGGTTGAACACCTATTGTCTGCATTATTTAAGGGTTGGATCTTTCATGCCATTAGTGTGCAGGGCCGTTATGTGGGTATCGCTCTTAGATTCAACACCGGGACTGTGAAATTATCCAATACATGGGGTCATCTCAACTACCGTTCTCTGAGGAATGTGAGATACCACTCAGGATTGTTATAATATATGGGTCATGTCACAACCGTTCTAGCTTTTGGAATACCCTGACGAATCAGGCTTTCATGACCTCAGACATCCTCATCATTGGAGGTGATTTGAACTTCTCCATGGGCAAAGCGAATGTTGGGGCCATCATGCACAAGAGGACTCCCTATCACATTTTTTCCTGTGGCTTATTGACTCGCATAATCTCATCGACATTGACATGGAAAAACTCCTTCCAACTTGGAGAAACCGATGCGTTGGAGAGGACACCATTGCTCGAAGAATAGATCGTTTTCTGATTAAGGAATCCCTCCTGGAACACCTCTCACAATTCAAGCAATGGGTCGGCTTGGGAGGCCAATCTGACCACCATCCCATATACCTCCAGATAGTTGGACAATTCGACAAACCCAGAGCCCCGTTCAAATTCAATTCAACATGGCTCAAGGAGGAGGAATTTCGAAGTATAGTGAATGAAAACTAGAGGAAGTGTGATATTACAGAACAAAAATCAGTGGCCACACAATTCAATGAGAACCTGTGAAATATTAAAAGGAAAACCCTCGCATGGCTCAAAGGGAAATAACAGAGAGACGAGGAAGCCCTAAAATCGATTGAATCTGAACTTGAAAAGTTGGAACAACCTGCGGGGGATATCATACACATGAATCTAAACTCCACCTTATCCAACTTGAAAAAGGAAAGAGGCACACCTCTCCAGGGGAAATCATGCAAACAGCGCAGGCCTTCCCCGATTTTGCCTCGAAAGAAGACAATGCATACCTACAATTACTTGTAACAACTACGGAATTGGAATAAATTCTACACTAGTTTAAAAAGGATAAGAGTCCAGGACCTGATGGATGGACTATAAAATTCTTCCTCAATTTTTATGAACTTATCGGACATGATATTCTAAGCGTTGTTGAGGAATGTCACACTTCAGGCTAGATGTACCATGCCTTCAACGCTTCCTTCATAGCGTTGATACCAAAAATTGATCCCCAGTCCTATTTTGATGACTTTTGGTTGATCTCCCTTTACAACGTCATCTATAGGGTCATTGCCAAAATAATCGCCAATCGTCTTCATCCTATGATCTCTCGCCATATATCCCTGGAGAAATTTTCTTTCCTTGAAGATCGACAGACCCACAAAGCCACTGGCATTGCTCAAGAAAGGCTTCACAACATCAAAACCATGATATTAAAGGGCATGATCCTCAAAATTGATCTTTTTTGACAGAGTTAGTTGGCTCTATATCAGATTGATTCTCACCCATATGGACTTTCACAACTCCTTTATCAAGTGGATCATGTGTTGTATCACATCTGCCTATTTTGCAGTATTAATCAATGGTGCTACATCATCTTACTTCCACGCTAAAAGATGACTCAGACAAGGTTGTTCACTGTCTCCCCTACTATTCTTGTTGATTGTTGAAGGATTGAGCATACTAATCCACATATCGATCTCTCATGGCACTCTCAAAGGCATTCGCATTGGCAACACTACAATCCTCTCACACCTTCTGTTCATTGATGATGTTCTGATCTTCTTGGATGGAACATGTAGCGACATCAACCAACTCCAATCGATCCTCCAAATCTTTTGCGCTGCTACAGGTATGTCCCCAAATCAACATAAATCTACTATTACATGTTGTAACTATTCGGAATTGGAAATTACACATGCTCATCATTTCTTTCCTTTCCAAGTTGTGCCCCTTGAGGAGGGGATAAGATATTTGGGTTTTCAGTTGAAGCCAAATGACTACCTGAAGGAAGATTGGATGTGGTTGGTAGCCAAAATAGAAAAGAAAATCAAATCTTGGTGTCATAAGGTTTTTTCCAGAGCTGGCAGGCTTGTACTGATAAAATCTTTCATTGAAGCCACTCTAGTCTTCTGGATCGAACTCTCATGGATCCCTAAAGGAATTCACAATCTTATCCAGAGATCTTGTTGTGGATACCTCTGGCACGGGGGACAAGAAGGGCGTACCTTTGCATGGGTCAGATGGGACAAAATTGCCCTCCCTAAATCTTAGGGAGGTTGGGGCTTAAAAGATCTTTACTCTTTCTCCCAAGCTCTGGCAGCCAAAGTTGGATGGCGACTACTTACTACTCACAGTTTGTGGACCAACGTGATTCAGTAGAAATATATATAACCTCTAACAATTTCGGACTGGATTCAACTACCAAATAAACAACGTTTAAATATATCTACCAGTTGGAAATTTGTCCTAAAGTCCTTTCCTATCATCGCATATGGTCTCGCTTAGCACATTAGATATGGGCAACCAAGTCAAGATAGGCATCGACCCTTGGTCTGGTTGTGGAGACAATCACATTCTTCCACCGGAGCTGGTATCCCATCTCACATCTCTCAAGATTAAATACTTATATCAAATTGGGGATCCAAAGAAATCTGAAATTTGGGGACAATATTGGCTCATTGTTGCGGAGCTACAACTCCCTTTACATTGGCACGATAATTTGGCCAACTATATTAGGGATTTATCATCCACCAACATTCAATTAACATACCGTGAGGATGAATTAGTATGGACCCCCTCTAAACTGGGATTGTATACTCCTAAAGCTGGTTACCTGTATAAAATTGCATTAAAGGAACTGCATGATATCTGTTAGTGGTGAAAACACATTTGTAAATTAAAAGGGCCAACAAAATCCAGATTGTTGTTTTGGTGCATACTGGAAATCAAACTTCCCAATAGAGAAAATTTGAAACATCGATCCTATCATGGACCCACCTAGTGTGCCTTATGCAGAGAATAAGAGGAATCTACAAAACACCTTTTCCTCCACTATCAGATCACAAAGAAAGTTTGGACTGCCATAAAATAGGGAATAAACATGTCTACAACTTGGCAAGGCAGAAATATCTCTCTAGCCTGGGAATCCTGGTGGAATGGGTCCACCTCACACAAAAAACAGAATATCTCATTGCTTGCATGCTGGGGAGTATGGATCGATAGAAATTGTCGGATTTTTCAAGACATTCCTTTCTCCCCAGTTCGATCAGCCGCACAGATTACACAACAATCTACTCCCTCCTTCCTGAAGATCCAAATCCACCTGCCCCTCGTTCTATTGCCATGGAAGAAAATGACTATTCCACACCTTGAGCATATTTTGACAGTTCTTCACAACAAGGTCACTGCAGTGGAGGCATGGTCCTCTATCTCCCACAAACTCATCACTTTAGAATAATAGATGGTCTGGGACAGGAGACAAATAACTATGCAGAGTTACATAGCCTAAAGTTACTATTGTTATTTGCTCTTGAGAAAAATTGCAATCATCTACAAGTATTTGGTGACTCCAAAGTGGTGGTCGATTGGTTCACTCTAAAATCCACATGCCACACACACACTCTCAGAAGTTTGTTGGATGAGGTGCTATTGCTCAAATCACATTTTGATGTTATATCTTGTCTCCACATTTACAGGGAGTGGAACCACGTGACAAATCAATTATCCAAAGAAGGTGCGCAACAAGCATTTAGCACTTGGCAGGTATCAGAGGTGAACAACTCAGAGCACTTTCAATATTATCATAGACCTTTCATCGATGATTAGCAAGCAGTTGTTCACAGACATGAATGAATTTTGATACCTGTGGTTTTTTGGCTCATCAAGGACATTGGCAAACTATTTGCCCACACATCTCTAGCATACTTTTTGGATGACTTTAAGAATTATAATAGTTTTGTATGTACATGTATATATATCATATGATGAACCTGCACTGTAGTGGATGACATTGTCACAACAGTGTATCTGATTTTGTTATTTATGAACCATACAACATGAAATTTTCATCAATTTATTAATGAAAATTTTCCTGGAGGGGAAAAAATAAAACAAAATTTCAAAACGATTTAAAACAAAATTTTGAAAAGAAAAAAAATGCAAAAATAAATAAATAAACAAACAAACAAAAATAAAAAATAAAACACTATAAATTATTTAAAATCAAAATTTATTTTTAAAAAATCCAAAATAAATTAAAATAAATAAATAAAACAAAACATTTCAAAATCGAATATATATATATATTAAAACAATACTACAAAAAAATTGTTTAAAAAAAAATTGAGTCCTGGGGGGGCAACTCAATTAGTGATCAAAGTAATGTGAAATCTGTGAAAACTAAGAGATCTAAGGTTCAAATCCTCCCAATTGTGACCCAGTTTACAAAGAAGAGTCGTAGACCCCCAAAGTTTACTACTAGTTATGTGTTAGATGGGTTGTTGGGTTCCTTTGGGATACCAAAAAAAAAATGAGGGGCAAGAGGTTCATTCCCAAAATCGATCTCGCCCTCAGAGCACAGAGCTAAGGGCAGGGTGGTTTCCAGGAATCAACAGCCCGCCTAACCAAGGCTAAAGGGTTGCTGGCGTGCAACCGGGAATATTTAGCGAGATATTTTTTTGTTTTTCGTTCATTTATTTATTTAGCTATTTGTTTATTTTTAAATTTGTTTTTCGTTTTTTGTTTTTTAAGTTTTTTTTTCATGTTTGAATTTTTCTCTTTATGAGTTATTTTTTTGTGTAAGCTTGGCAGTACTTCCTTTTTCTATTAATCATATATAGGCAGGTAACAAAAAATATGTTTGGTGGCCTCAACCTGCCCAAGGGAAACCAAGTCTGTTGGCCACCGATTAGCATCATATGTCGTCCAAAATTTAAACAGTTTGAGAATATCCATCCATGCTAAATATGTTACTGTATCTACTATATGTTTAATCCTTCTACTATCAAAGTAAATGTTATCTGACCAGATCATTATAGAAACAAAAAACATTACTTTTATCTAATCTACTTTCAGTCATCTGATGATTCAATAGGAGTCGGGTCCTTAGCACTCAACCTGGGCACTTCATTCTGCAACAAGCTTTGAATTTGTTTCTCCATTTGGCCAAAATGAACATTTTGATGATATTGTTGCACCTGCACATCCCGAATCTCTCTTTTAATGTCCTTTAAACTTGGCCCCTTTTAGCATGCTTACGGTGGTTCTTCCAGGTCCCTATTTGTTGTCATGGCCTCGACCAGCAGGTTTTTCATCACCCCGTAAATCTGGATTGTTTGTCTAAATAGCGTTTGCCGACCGCAAGTGTGTCCCAGATCTATGAGCAAGGGATCCCATTCCTCCGTTGGAAGTGGTTTTCTTGCTGCCTTGGCGTTGAGCTCTGCCTCCCATGTTGAAATTATGGCCTTAACCTATGCTAGAGTTCCTCCATGGTATGCATGCATGAGGTTCTGCATGTTTTCCTCTCCAGTTTTCCTGCCCCTCTTCCGCTGGGTCTTGCTGGTCGAGGCCATCGACAATTTCTTTTTCTTGTTTGTTTGTTTGCAGGCACAGCGACCCCCTTTTCTTCCCAGCCCCGATTCCACCTTCACCATTTTGCTTTCACTCTGAATTTCTTCCAGCCACCACCCTGGTCTAATTATTTCCTGCTCCCGGTGTAGGAGTGTCAAAGTCAGAAGGGGATGAAAATTACATAAACTCGTATGTTATGAAACCAGCTCACAAGAAGATAGAAAAGAGAGATCCACGCCTTAGAATTCAGCCTCTTCGAGGGGGCAACCTCCTTTACATTACATAAATGAACAATTCTTGGATGATATAAATGACAAAACCTCCTTTCTATATATAGGAGTCTATGGAGTCACAATATAATCCAGCCGACCTAACAATAATAATATAAAGCCACAAAAATAACAATAGAGGGATTTTATGGGCACATTAATAACAATATGGGGGTTATGGGGCACAACAATATAAATAAGGGGTATAACTACAATAGTAATGTGGTGATCACTAGTATTATAGGGACCCAACATGCCCCTCTCCTTCAAAAAAGTGTTGTCCTCAACGCTTGAGTAGTTCTGGATACTTCTGCATAAAATTCTCATCCTCCCATGTGGAATCTTTAGCGGATAAGTTCTTCCACTTGATAAGGTACTCTGAAATTGATCGATTTCGTAGCTGTCGAGTTCTTGTTTCTATAACTGCTTCCGGTTCCAATATAATTTTTCCTTCCTCGTCAAGTTCTGGCAATATTGTTTGAACTGGGAGCTTGTCACCTATAACCTTCTTTAAGCATGAAACATGGAAAATTGGGTGCAATCGAGAAGCTGCAGGAAGCTCCAATTTGTATGCCATAGTACCAATCTTTTGCAACACCTTGTACGGACCATAATACTTTGGTGATAATTTATTGTCCTTCTTAGCTTGCTTGAGGGACATTTGCTTATATGGTTGTAGCCGTAGGAATACCCAATCACCTACATCAAAACTTCTTTCACTGCGATGTTGATCTGCCTGTTGTTTCATTCTATTCTGTGCCAACACGAGGTTATCCTTTAAGAGTTGGAGGACTTGTTGTTGATGTTCGATGTGATGTTCCACTGCCTGAACCTTAGAATTTTCTCTTAAATATGATGTGATGGATGGTGGTTGATACCCATAAAGTGCCATAAATGGGGTCATTTTTGTTGCTGTATGAAAGGAAGTGTTATACCACCATTCAGCCAGAGGCAACCATTTGACCCATTGTGTTTGTTTATCAGATACAAAGCAACGAAGATATCCTTACAAACATTTGTTTACTATCTCAGTTTTCCCATCAGATTGAGGATGATAAGATGAGCTATGAGCTAACTGAGTACCAAGACAAGAAAATAATTGTGTCCAAAAATTTCCAGTGAAAATGGGATCTCTGTCACTTACAATAATCTTTGTACCATAACGAATCATTTTTCCAGCTAAATGTATCAGACGTACTGGAATCTTGTTGTAGCTTTCGAATAAGTGCCCACACTTCTTCGTCATTCTTCCATTCCTCCCTTGCTTCATTTATCCAATCTGGTTGGATGATAGAAATAGCACACAAAAATGCTTCCACATCCTCATCTTTCCTTGAGAGTGCATCTGCCACCACATTTTGCTTCCCTTTTTTGTAGATGATTTCAAAGTCATAACCCAACATCTTTGTGACCCACTTTTGTTGCTCTTCAGAGGATAATCTTTGTTCTAAAAAGTATTTAAGGCTATCATGATCTGTTTTTACCTTGAAGTGTCTTCCCATTAGGTAGGGTCGCCATTTCTTAAGTGCATGGAGTATTGCCAACATTTCCTTCTCATAAATAGCTTTGCTTAGAAACTTTCCCTTGATTGGAAGACTTTCAAAAGCAATGGGTCTTTCATCTTGCATTAGAACAGCACCAATTCCATTTCCTGAAGCATCACATTCCACAATAAAGGTTTTTGTGAAGTCCGGTGTAGCTAAGACCGGTGCTTGGCACATTGCCTCTTTAAGATGTTCAAAGGCCTTTGTTGCTTCCGGAGTCCATGAAAATGCATCTTTCTTCAATAATTTCGTTAGAGGTGCTGCTATTCTCCCATAATTCTTAACAAACTTGCGATAATACCCTGTCAACCCAAGAAATCCGCGCAAATGCTTTATGGATGTGGGGATTTTCCATTCCTTAATGGCTTTAATTTTGGTAGGGTCTACCTTAACTCCTTCATGAGATACAATATGACCCAAATATTCCACCTCCTGGACTCCAAAGAAACATTTGGATCTTTTGGCATATAATTGTTTCTCTTCCAATAGTTGTAGCACCCTGTCAACATGTTCAACATGATCCTTCCAAGACTTGCTGTAGATAAGTATATCATCAAAAAATACTAACACAAATTTTCTAAGGAATGGTTTGAAAATTGAATTCATCAAACCTTGAAATGTTGAAGGTGCATTGGTAAGGCCAAAAGGCATTACCAAAAATTCATAATGACCCTCATGAGTTCTAAATGCCGTTTTCGGAATGTCTTCAATCTTCATTCTGATTTGATGATATCCTGAACGAAGATCCAACTTGGTGAAGTAAATTGATCCATGCAATTCATCCAGTAATTCATCAATGACAGGAATGGGGAACTTATCTTTAATAGTGAGCTTGTTGAGCTCCCTATAATCCGGACACATGCGCCATGATCCATCCTTCTTGTGCACCAATACTACTGGAGCAGAGAAAGAACTTTGACTCGGTTGAATTATACCAGCCTCTAGCATTTCTGCAACCATACGTTCAATTTCACTTTTTTGGACATAGGGATATCTGTACGGCCTGACGTTTGGAGGAACACTTCCTGGAATCAGATGAATAGCATGATCATGATCATGCATAGGTGGGAGACCTTTGGGAGTCTCAAATACCTTGGAATGATTGTCCAGGACTTTTTGGAGATCTGGAGAAATAGATGATTCTAATGTGGAAACATCTAGCAAACATAATTGTGCAATTACACCCCTTTGCTCCTTTTTTAGAAGCTTTGTCATACCATTAGAGCTGATTATCTTTCCTGGTTTCCCTGCAATGCCCCTTAATTCAACTTCCTTTCCTTCCACAGAAAATTTGATGAAAAGTTCTTGAAAATTAAAAGCTATTGTACCCAAGGATTGTAGCCATTGGACTCCTAGTACAACATCAGCACCTCCCATTGGAATGGAAAGCATTGGGCTAGTCAATACATATTCTCCCATGGATAGCTTGATATTATGGCACTTTCCAGAGCAATTTATTGTTCCTCCATTTGCAATCATCACTTGACACTCTGGTGCTGGATATAGGAAGCAATTCAATTCTTTTGCTACCCTACAATGAATAAAATTGTGGGTGCTTCCTGAATCAATCAACACTATCACCTTTTTCTTCTTGATTTGTCCTTCTATCTTGATGGTTTGAGGAGTGGTAATTCCCGCTAATGCATTACAAGATATGGTCGGATTTATTTGTTCTTCATCTAGGCTTTGTTCCTGGAACATATCCTGTTCTTTTGACCTTTCTTGCTCCTTTTCTTCTTCCTCTTCACAATCTATGTAGAATAATTTCTTCTCAGCACACTTATGACCTTTAGTGTATTTGCTATCACAACTATAACAAAGCCCTTTTGCTCTTTTTTCTTCCAATTGTTGTGGTGTCAATCTTATAGGTTGTGGAAGACTAGGGGCAACTGCACTTCCGTCTTTATAGTTGTGAGTGGTATGCTTCCTGGTTGCCATAATTTTGCTTTCCATTTTTCTTGCTAACCTGAATGCCTTCTCTAATGAATCAGGTTCCCAAAGTCGAATATCATGTTGGATATTATCCTTTAAAGACCCTATGAACACATCAATCCTATGCTTCTCTGGAATATCTTTTACCCTTATGTTCAATTTTTGGAACTCCTCAGTGTACTCCATTATTGAACCCTTTTGTTTGAGACTTATCAATTGGCTAAAAAAAGTGTTGCTTTTTGTATCATCATAATGTGCTATCAATTCTTCCGTAAAAATTGCCCAAGTGATAAATTGTTTACGAGAGCAAAGCCATTGATACCATACAAATTGATTTGGTTCCAAATATAAAGTTTCCATACGTACCTTTTGTGTGTTTTTCACATTATTGAGATCGAAGAACTACTCCATCTGTAATATCCATGTGGCGGGATCCTTGCCATCAAACTTCCTCATATCGATTTTTGGAATATGGTGATTCTTCAACCCAACATTAGCGTCTATGGAATCATGATTAACATTTATTTTGTTCTCATCAAGAGTTTCCTTTAGTACCCTTTCACCCTTAGGGACGATTTCTTGTAGCAACTTATTCATATTTATCTTCAATTTGTCCATGTCTGTCTTCAAATCTATCTTCAAATCATCCATCTTAGCTTCTACGCCTTTCTTTAAACAGTCCATCTTAGTTTCTACACCTTTCTTTAAACCATCCATCTTAGCTTCTACATCTTTCTTTAAACCATCCATCTTAGATTATGTTCCCTTTTGTGCAAGGGACAGTTGTTGCACTTGGTCTTGTAATTTTGATATATCATGTTGCATTTCTTCCTCTTCTTCATGAGTCATGCTAGAGCTTTCAGGTTCCTTACTAGGTGTTTGCATTTTCTTTCCTCGGGGCATCAGTTACCGATAATAATGCTTTACTATGCCCTTTGAATTCCTTCAAACCAAGCATATGCAAAAATAAAAAATAAAAACTACACACCTTTTTTTTCTTTGTAGAAGCCTGATATTGAATCTGATGTATCTCTGTAATTTCGAATCATCCAGTTCTGAAATTGTGACCTGTAGTAGCCTTCTATGTCCTCTTTCCAATGCCACTAGTCTAAACCAAATTGGATTCTCCAAGAAAGAGTTATGCCCAATCTCCCGCAGTGACCTGATTATAGACTAGTTCAGTAGAGCGAACTTGTATGAAGTGCCACGTGTCACTGTTTCAACCTTTGACTCTGAAAAATATATAAAAGAAAACTACAGTCCGTCCTCTTTCTGTACCTTCTTATGAAATTTCAATCTGATGCTCAGAAAGAAAGTTATGATGATTTTCCCTAGGTCACCTGTTTTGAGTGTAATTCAGGAGTCTACAAAAAGACCAACTTCCTGAGATCATATCTCCGAAAATATCGCGCGAACAGCTCTGAAATTCGGACCCAAGGTTCAGCGCGATTTCTTCTCAAATGGGTTTTTTTTTGCGACTTCTGAAACGTCACAGAAAAAAAGTTATAGCGAAAATTCCACGATGACCTGTTTGGAGCAGCGAAACCCTAGAATCCAAAGCTCTGATACCAAAAGTTATGAAACCAGCTCACAAGAAGATAGAAAAGAGAGATCCACGCCTTAGAATTCAGCCTCTTCGAGGGGGCAACCTCCTTTACATTACATAAATGAACAATTCTTGGATGATATAAATGACAAAACCTCCTTTCTATATATAGGAGTCTATGGAGTCACAATATAATCCAGCCGACCTAACAATAATAATATAAAGCCACAAAAATAACAATAGAGGGATTCTATGGGCACATTAATAACAATATGGGGGTAATGGGGGCACAACAATATAAATAAGGGGTATAACTACAATAGTAATGGGGTGATCACTAGTATTATAGGGACCCAACACCGTAAGAGCAGCAAAAGCACAAACATTATTACTAGACCATATTTCAATATTGGCCTTCAGTCATTCCATGTGAAGCACCCTTATAGAATCTCGAATTCGGGTTTGAGGGAGATGACCCGAGTTCCCCCCAGTCCCTTCCCGTCTTTCCTTCATCCTCATTGTGCTCACTGTGCGCAACGGTAAGTGATACTCTACCCTCAACCACTTAATTCCCCCCTTGGAGCAGTCGACCCACTGGGTTCCAGGCTTAGGCCCAACGACACCCAGGTTGACGAACAAGCAGGGTTTGGGTAATTCAAGAAAATAAATGCAAGAGGTTGACTCTGTTCTAACTGAAATTGCAAACCCACCGAGGTCTGGAGCCCCTAGTTCCTCCCTCCTACCCCTCTGGTCATTGAAGCTACCCTGCGGCTTGACTTTAACTGGATTGGCTGAGAGAATGGTGAAGAACATACCCAGAACCCCCCAGTCAGTCATACAACCCTCTACCCTGCCATATCTCCAGTGCCAACGAGTTGCACTCATAATGGCAGAATTACCAACCGCACCGGGGTTCAAGTCCCCCAACTCCCAATTATTTCCCCTCTACTCCACAAGATTACCAGGAAGCCAAGTTGCGGCTGGTTGGTCGAGCTTTCCAAATTTGTGGTGCCCCAACACCCCTTTCCTAACCCCCTGGGTCTGGAGGTCTCCCAAGAACCAGACTGGACAGACATGTATACATTGTGAATCCCATACCCCCTCTCATTCTTCTCTGGCTCTATAGATTGCCAGACGACTGCACGCCCTCAGGGGAGCCTCGGCCCCTTCTTCGTCCCAGTCTTCTGGTTTCAATGAGGGTCATAGAAAATTTCGCTACCTAGGAGCCAAAAGTCACTCCTAACCCTCCATGGATCCCCTTATTCCCCAACAGGCTACCATACATTGTAGAAAGTAAAAAACCAGACATCAACAACAGAGAACTAAGCCAAATTTCTTCTGAAACATTCAAAACCACCACCATTCGTTGCCAAACCAACCTCCATTCTTGCAGCATTAACTCCATTTCAAGGCTAAGGCGGGCCTGAATTACATACCAGTTTCCTTCTAAGATGTTGAAGGCATTTTCCAGGTGGAGGCGGCAATCCCTTCTCCCATAGGCAAGGTTCTCCCCCCAGCTTCTAGTCTCGTCGCCTGTTGCCCGTTTCCTCCTCCAACCTTGCATGCATGCATTGACTTCCTTCACCACCTTTCCTCCTTGATTACCTTCTGACCTGCCCTTTTGTTTTCCCAAGGTGATCAACACCTGCCTTTCTCTCCCGGTACCTCCTGTTGCGCGTGTGGGGTTCTTGGGTGGGCTGCCCACTAACCCTGGCCACTTGTCCTTTAAGCATGTCCAAGATCCATCTCCGGATCTCCTTTCCCATCAAACCCAGATCAAGGGTCTTTATGAGTTATTTTAAAAATATATATATGGTTGAATTTATTTATTTTTTATTTTTTTTGTTTTTTTTATTAATTTTTATGTTTGATTTTTTTTTCTCTTATTTTTTATGTTATTTTTTTTTACTTTTTACTATTTTATTTTTTTATTTTTTAATCTATTTTTCTTTTCTTTTCTTTTTCTTTTTTATGCAAGGGTTGTGTCGATGCTCGACTAGCAACCAGGCCCCACTATGTGTTTTGATTTTTAAGTTTTTGATATAATGGATTAAATTTGTTGCTACTATGCGCTAATTTGACAATTGATTTGTAAGTTTTCATTACAATGGGTCAAATCCACCACCACTGTGTGTCAACTGGATGGTTAATTTTTAAGTTTTCGTTACAATGTGTCAAGTTGTCTTAGGCTAAGATTTGAAAATCATTATACTTTTAACATTTTAAAAAAATACTCTTGGTATAATGACTATTTCATTTAGGTATTTGTTTTTAACTTTTTTAGTAATGATATTTCGTCTATAATGCCATGATTGAAGTATGTTGAAAATTTAAGGTTATTTATACTCATGATATTTGGTTTTAATTACATGGCTAAAAAATGTCGAATTTTTTAGGTTTTGGAATATTATGTGATCTTCTTGGACAGTGCAACAAAATCATATTGTATCCTAGAAACTCTCAACATCATATTATTAACTCTGAAAATCTACATGCTAAAATTTTAAGGTTTTTCAAGGTCGTGGTATTTTCTCTTTAATGTCATGGTTGAAAAATGTCAAAATTTTAAGGTTTTCCCGAGTCGTGATATTTATCTTTTAACGCCATAGTTGAAAATTGTTGGAAATTTTAGATTTTTTAAAGTCATGATATTTTATCTTTAACGCTATTGTCAACAAATATTAGAATTTAATGATTTTTCAAAGTCATTATATATATATATATATGTATATATATATATATATATATATATATATATATATATATATGTATATATATGTATATGTATATGTATATGTATATGTATATGTATATATATATGTAGATATATATATACATATATATATACATATATATATATATATATATATATATATATATATATATATATATATATATATATATATATATGTTATTGCTAAAAGATGTTGGAATTTTAACAAAACAAAAAACATTAATGTAGCTTCATCACTTTTCAATTTTGGGGGTGGTTTTTTTATGTTTATTGCACACAAATTTTAGTTTTTAATGTCATTGTTTAAAAAAAAACTGAATTTTAACCAAAAAAAATGCTTGATGCAACATTAACACTTTTTTTAAGGGTGTTTGTGTAACGGCCAAAAGTTGTATACACAGCAAAAAACTTTAAAATACTTCAAAGACGTAAATATTCATTGTAAGACATGTAATTGTATATTGAATATTGTATAAGAATTGATATGAGATATAAGATTATTACAAATGAGAATCAAGGTCTGCTTATATACCCTAGGCAGGTGCCCTTTCATAAATGGTCATGTATCTAAGACATGCCTCTTCATTACTAACTCACTGACCATGTCTCTCTCTTCAAAGCTTACTGAAAATATCTTCTCGTCTCTGAACTTTCATCTTTGTTAATACAAATGATGCTGTAAGTAATAGACAAAATTGTCATACTGAGAACATATCAGACCATCCTACATTAATCTTATGTGGAACCTTCTGATCTCTGGAAATTTGTGATGAATAGTTATCGTGGGACTGGATTCTCCAAACTTCAATATTCTTGGGAACATAAAATCGTCGTTTATGTTCTGAGTAATATTGGTACGTAGATTGATTGGAAAGTGTGCTCTTGTGATTCATATGTCGATAAATAGTTCTTATGGTTGGAATTTCCCTTGTCATGTTAGTGGTTGTTTCATGATTTCCTTCACGCGTTGTTGTTGTTGAGTTGGCTAATGAATCATCATTTGGAATGTCCATCGTTTGAAATACAACTTCTGCATGTGTCTTCACTTCAGTAAGTTTATCCTCTGCTTGAGTTACGATTTTGACTGGATCGGTATTTGTTTATTTATCTCCAACTTGGATTAAAATTACTGGAGGCTTGAATACTACTTCTTTAAGTTGCTCTAACTTGTCATTTAGTGATTCCTTGTCACGTTTAAGCTTCTTTATTTGCATAAGTAAGGTTTGGTTATGATTCCTTAGACATAAAAGTTCGTTAGTTTCTGAATCGTTGACTCTGTCCTTAATATATTTCTCTTTATCTTTTAAACTTTTTATGCGCTGTAAAAAAAAATTATTAAAATTTTTTAGGCACACATTTTCTTTTTCATTTTTCTAATAGATTCTCCTTTAGTTCTGTATCAAAAATTTCATTTTCTTGTTTTATTATTTGTTTCTTAACTTTGGACCTTTTTTATCTATGAAAGTAATTTCCCATTGTGGTCCCTTAGATGCCAAATTTCTTCGTTGCTTTCTGTTGCTTTTTCATGAAACCAATCGTTGAGATCTTTATAATTATTCTCTGGTGCTTCGTTCTTTTGTTGAAGTCTTGTGATTTCTTCCTTTAATCGTATTATTTACATCTTCTTGTTGTCTTGATGTTCTTCTATACCAAATAATTTTCCACACCTTGGACAACGTAAATTGCACTATATATATATATATATATATATATATATATAATTTCGTCTAGACAACTTGGACATTTATTCCAAAATAGTGATTATTGTGTGAGACTCATCTTGAATACTTCATTATTTTCGAATTAGGCTCCATTTTTCTTGACTTGATAACCTTCTTTGGTAATTTAATTTAATTTTTTTGTTTTGTATATATATATATATATTCTCAACAATTGTTTTTTTTTCTTCTTAAACTCTCTTTTTTTCTATAACTTTTTTTTGTTTTTTTTTTATCAAAAAAAAATTCTATATATATTTATAATTTTTTTTTTCTTTTTGAAAAGTTACTACCCTAACTAAACGTGGCTATTCACCTCTTTGGGGTGTAATATAAAATATATGTCCACTTATGTGGCTTTGACTCTGTTAATTGTCTCCACGTAAAAAGTAAAACCATTCACATAAAGAGGTTTTGTGTTCCTTTTGTTCTTCTTTTACCTTTAAAATACCATGCGCAATTACCATGGGGTGCTAAAACCACGAGCTTGTAAACCACTTAATGAAGAATCAAGATAATCTTACTACTCTTCATTTTCTTACGTTTAGTTTTAATTTGGAAAGATTCCTTTTTGACTTTATCATGCACTTTTTATCTTTGATCAAGTAAGAGTAGTACCTTATATTAAACATAACCAAATGTACATATTTTACAAAGGGATACACCTGCTCTGTGAGAATTTAACAGTCCGCGAGGCAGGCCAAACCAAACCCATCACCCAAAACTGAGAAAAACCCGGGGAGAACCTCCAATCAAGTCAGCTAGCAGACCGTTAGAGCAGCTACATAAAAAAAGATAAAACGATCTTGGAGGGCAAGTCCTTGAATCATCATAAAACCCTAAGCCAAACAAAAACTATCTAACGGACCCGAAGGAGTTAAAAGCAAAATAATCCGAAATAATTTTTGGATCCGCCCAAAGTGCACAAACAATCCCCACCGTAGATCCAAAAACTGAGATCCAACGGTCATCAAGAATATCAGAAGGACAAGAAGCATGAGAGTTAGCCGCCTGATAAGGGCGGTTTTCTCTCTCCTCGCCCCGTGATGTGTCACTTAAAGAGTGGGATCGGAGCCAAACACGAAAAAACCAGAAACCATGCGGCCTCCGTCCGACATACTGCCAGTGGTTTTGGAGTGGTAGACGCACGAGAAAACCTACATTCCCTTTTGCCATGTGTTGTACCATGATTTCTTGCAATGTACAGTCCTTGAGCCAATCCCATTGCAACACTAGTCGAACAGAAAACTGACAAACGGACCCGAAAGAAATTAAAAGCTTTTTCCGAGTCCGGACAAAACAAACCAACAATCACCACCGTTGATCCAAAACCTAAGATCCAATGATCATCGGGAATATCGCAAGGACGAGAAGTGCGAGAGTTAACCACCTAATGAGGGCGGTTTTCTCTCTCCTCGCACCACGACGTGTCGCTGAACAAGTGGAATCGGAGACCACCATGGAAAAACCATAAACTGTTCAGACCCCGCCCGATATACCACTTGTGGTTTTGGTGCGGTTGACTCACGGGAAGACCGACAATACCTTTCGCCATGTCTCATTCCTTGATTCCATCCAGCAGGCATTCCATGAGCGAATTCCACTCCCGTGGAATCTTCTTCAACCACCAACTTCGTTGAATTACACTGGCTACTCCATCCTGTGAAGCTGTCCGAGTCAAGCCTTGCGTCATTAAATCATGAGGAGCTCGGACTGTATAATTCATCACCCTCCCTCTGGTCTTCAAGATTTCTATGTTTTAGCCTGTTATTCCACGGGTCCATATCCTGGGTAGCTTGACAGAGACAGTCCCCTCGCAGTTTACCTGGGGGAAGTGAATCCCAAGCATATCTAGAATCCCTGTCCCTGTTTGTGACTCCCTCATTTGCCAAACGATCCGCTAACATGTTAGCCTTCCTTTTCACATGAACAAAACTGATGGTTTTAAGGGTTTGCAGGTGAGATTGGATATAGTAAAAAACTTGCAAGAGCTTCCAATGTTTTGACACTTTATCTGGAGAGGTTCCATTGCTGATTTTCTTAGTCGCTCTAATAATTAATTCTGAATCCGCTTCAATTATGACATTGTGTGAGCTTGAATGCACTAGGATTTCCAAGCATTTCTCTAATGCCATGAGCTCTGCCATGTTGTTTGTGGCCTTCCCCAAGTGACCATGGAAGATCATCTGAATTTGACCCTGTTCATCTCTTATGGCACCCCCAAAGCCCGCTAATCCTGGGTTGTCCTTGGCTACTCCATCAATATTCACTTTTAAGAAACCATAGGGAGGAGGTTTCCATATGGTAGCACACTTGTTTATAAGGCTTCCTATCTTCACTATTCCTAAGGGACCAATAGTCTGGAGACCCAAGTGAAGTAAAATTCTCACCTCATGAGGTAGGGGAGGATCTTTAGGGAGAGCTCTCAGCAAGCCTCTTACTGTGTCTTTGATCTGCCTTAGAATTTGCTCCATAATATGTTGAGGCCTGCTAGTTTTGTTTTTGAAGATGCGATAGTTGCGTTCTTTCCACACATTCCAGATGACAAAACCTGGAATCAGAATCCAAGCTTTGTTAACGATCTCATTTCTTGAGAAATCATTTCTCCAGTTCTTTAGAGTATTAGATATGTTGAGCCTATCCCTATCGGTTTGTCTAAGAATAGTAGCCACCCAGTCCCACACTATTGAAGTGAAAGGACATAGGTTGAGAAGGTGTTCAACCGTCTCCTCAAGTGCACCGCAAAGGTAACACCTGGAAGGACCAATGAAGCCTTTCTTGAGGAGATTCTCCCAATTTAGGATTTTCTTTTGATGCACTAGCCAAATGAAAAGCTTTATTTTCATCCAATGCGGACTTTGCCAAAGTTTCTTCCAGATCTGATCAGGATTCACAAAGTTAAATCCTGTAACTTCCTGTTTGGCCTCTTTGAGGTTAAAGTTGCCTTCAGTGTTCTTTCCCCATCTTAAAAGATCCATTGAGTAAGAGACAAGAATCCTTTTGTGCTCAAGCTCCTGGGTGAGGGCTTCTGCCTTGGTGTTCAACTGGTTTTCGTCACTGTATCCTAACTCCTTCCATTCCCTCCATTTACCATTGTTCCTTCCTTGATCCCAGATGTCCTTTACCAGAACCATGCCTTTACTGTTTGTGTCATTTTTGAGATCTGCAAATTCATCCTTGTAAAGGTTGGGTTCCTGTTTCTAGTTATCCTCCCAAAATCGAGCAAGATCCCCTGCTCGAATTTCCCAAAAACAATGTTGTTGTACAATTTTTTTATTATCCCAGGCAAGGTTCCAAATATGGGAGCCCCTGATTTGCCTTGACATTCTAATATGATCTTTTTCCTGCCAGAGCTTGGCATATTTTTGTTTCCATAGCTTAGCCCAAGGTGCATATGGTTCCTTAATCCATCTCCACCAAAGCTTGGCTCCCGAGACTTTGCTGAGGGTCTCAGGATCATAAAGCCCCAAACCACCATGACTTTTGGGTTTACAAAGTTTGTCCCAGACCACTAAAGCCCACTTCTTTTTCTCTTCCCCTCTACCCCATAGAAAGTCCCTTTGAATGTTTCTTATTAGCTGCTTAATACCTTAAGGAGAAAGAACAACTGAAAACATAAAAATGGGAATGGCCTACAAGACCGCCTGTGTGAGCACAAGGCGTCCTACCAGATTTAGTGATCTGCTTATCCATTTTCTGATCTTGTCCTGAAGTTTATTTAAAATGGGTTCCCATATTTTCTTTCTTAGCAATTTGTCAATAAGAGGAATACCAAGATATTTGGAAGGTAGTTGTTCTCTTTGAAAACCAAGAATTCTGGTAATATTTCTTTGAATAGCAATATCAATATTAAAGAAAAAGACTTTGTACTTGTTAAGGCTTACCTTAGTGCCTGCTACCATAGCAAAGTCATTTAAGATATTTTTGATTGCTCTGGCCTCCCTGACGGTAGGTATTCCCTGCAGCATAGTGTCATCTACAAATTGTTGATGAGTGTTTGCCTCTCCATCCGCGGTAAGTTTGATACCCTGAATTCTTCCTTCAGCATTTGCCATTTTGATCGCCCTACCTAGCCCTTCCATCATGAGGACAAAGAGGAATGGTGAAATCGGATCTCCTTGTCTGAGCCCTCTGGAGGGAGTGAAAGTCCTAGAAGGAGCTCCATTAAGCAATATGGAAAAACTGGTTGAGGTAACTAATGCCATGACCCATCTTATCCAATTTCGATCAAAACCACAGGCTTTTAGAATTGCTCTTATGTAAGCCCAGCTCAATTTGTCATAGGCTTTCGCAAGGTCCAACTGAATGATCATGCCAGCTTGTTTGTTGCTTTTTAGAGAATGTACCACCTCATGAGCTTGGATGATATTGTTGAGGATTTGTCTTCCCTCCACATAGCATGTTTGTTCCTCCGAGATGACAGAGGGTAGAAGTGGTTTGAGTTGACTGGCTATTACTTTGGAGATAATTTTATACACCACATTACATAAGGCTATGGGCCTAAAACCATCCGGAGTCATGGCCTTTTCCTGCTTTGGAATCAGAGCTATGAAGGATGCATTCAGAGCCTTTAGTATCTTTTTGGATCTTCTTGCTTCTTCCACCACCTCGAGGATATCATGTTTGACAGTTTCCCAACAGGCATTGAAGAAGTCTACATTGAAACCATCCGGGCCCGGTGCTTTTCCACTCTACATTTCATTAATCACTTCACTGACCTCCTCTTCCGACACTGGCCTGTTGAGATTGTGGTTGTCCTCTCTAGTAACCAGATGAGGGATATATTGAGTGAAATGTTCAATGAAACTATATCTGTCCTCCAGAGGCTCCTTTGCAATGTTGCTGAAGTGCTGAACAAGGACCGATTCCATATCATTATGAGAAACTAGCTCAATACCTTGAGAATCTTTGATCTTTGTGATTCTGTTGTGTGCACTATGAACTATGGTAGTTTTGTGGAACTTTTAGAATTTTGTATTTCTTTCTCCCTCTTTAATCCATTATATTCTTGATTTCTGCCTAGAGAAAATTTCTTCTTGTAAGCATCGATTCTCCCATTCTTCCTGCAGGGAGTTAGTTAATTCTTGCCTCTCTTCGGTGAAGCCATCTGTGATGATGATCTGATTGATTTCCTGGAGCTTCAGTTCTGTTTCTCTTTTGGCCTTGAAGATATCTCCAAATTCACTTTTTTTCCAAACTTTAAGACGGGATTTATATGTTTAAGCTTCTGCTGGAGCATATACATTTTTGAACCCTGAATATTCAACTCCTCTCTCCACCATGTCTCAACGTTATTAGTGAAATTAGGATGTGACAGCCAGGCATTTTCAAACCTGAAAGGTCTATTTCTCGGAGTGCCCATAAAGGTGGCCTCCAGCTGTATAGGCCAATGATCTGATCCACCAAAGGGCAGAATGGAGGTTGTTATGGCAGGTCCTGAGAGAAAGAGGTCCTCTGAAATCATGAATCTATCAAGTTTGGAAGCAACTTGATGGGCCCCTCCCCTTTTGTTGTTCAAAGTGAAGGTTCCATTTATTGTTTCAGTATCCACTAGCCTCATGTTCCTAATGAAGTTCTGGAAGGCCATGGAGTCTCTGCCTAGCTATCTAGTGCCTCCTTTTTTTCCGAAAGATATCTTCTCATATTGAAATCTCCTGCAACTATCCAGGGCAGAGTGGGATGTCTTTCTCTAAGTTCATCCAAGGAAGTGAGAAGCTTGAGCTTATCTACTAGCTTTTGAGGTCCATAAACATTCGTAATCATGTATATCTCCTTGTCCCCTACAGGTTGGC